>CAXKWD010000005.1:87288776-88508776 GCA_964059195.1 Ectobius pallidus | reverse complement strand
TTACGCCTATGGTTCAACCAATGTGGAATTTTCAAGAAGACTCGACATCGTTAAACTTAATTTAGGTTATAAACAGAGCAATGTTGATCCATCAGCTGATTAGAACTCATCTCAGTGGTGCCAACTTAAAATCCTAAATTTATCAAACTTGTACTACCAACCGTCTTTTCTCCAGACCAATTTGTCTCTTTAATTATTGAATGGCCCTCGTATATAGTATTTCAACTGCTTTTTAAAGATTCTCATTCATGTCCATAAACATTACGATTTAAAAGTTTAGACAAGATTATTTTAAGATTTATAAAATTTCCACGTGTCTTACGCATTATCTTTTGAAAATTGCTATTTTTTTTATTTGAACTTTAGGCAGGTATTTTTGACGTAGGCTATGGCTGGTAAGACCTCAAGGAGCGAGATAGCACAAACCACATCCTTTCATGATGATGAATTATTACCAGCATTTTCTAGTATACCATTAACATTACCATTTCGTAACAAGATTTCAGTTACTACAGAATAATGTTCTGTTCAGTTGGTTCAGTCTTCAATCAAAAATCTAGATCTACAATTGAGGAGGGGTTTCACAAAACTTTACATCTACAAAAATAAAAATTTTCAGGAGAGATATTTTTTTTATTAATTCATAAACTAAACAAATTATTTTCACAGCTAATATCAGTTTTGAGAAAAGGATATAAATCAAATATAGTGTGGAAATTTTACACATTTTTATGAGTAAATACTGTCTCTAAAATAACCCTGAAAATAACAAATTTTCACAAAAAGTCAACATCTACGTACTTTTAAAATATTTGTTTAACTTCTTAATCAAGATTTTTAAGAAAACCCTACTATTCTTTGACTTTTAAAGCATATTTTGTAGTAAAAAGTATATTAATAAATCTGAGGCATTTATATGCCTTTGTTCTATTGTATCTAGTGGCGTACCAACGCGGAGGCGGGAGGGGCAGTCCACCCCAGGCCCCACTTTGAACATAGGCCCATAAATTGTATTTATGTATTTATACCAGACTAATGACGAGTCTTGGTTTGAGAGAATCAACAGTTGTCTATTAAACAACATTTTAATTTTTTAAAATAATGAATTAAATAAAAAAACAGATTATAAACAACATACAAAGTACCGTAGGCTACTATAATAAGCTAACATAAGCCTCGACGAACAAGAAAATAGAGGGTACTCTCATTTGTCAAACTTAGCCCTGAGTAGGCCTACTCTTTTACAAAAGAGTCAATTTTCATGACGTAATAAGAAAGATTTTTTTTATGTACTGTTTAGTTTGTCATTAATCTGCTTTTTTATATCTTTGCTGTTTGAGCATATTTCTTTTGTAGTCTGCATAAAAAATATTGTGAATCACAACTATTTAGTTAAAATACCTTTTCAATACCACGGCTAAAGGAATTGCATACTATCGTGGATTTTCTCCGGTCACAAGTCAGTACAGGTACTGGTACTCTAAACAAACCTACGGTAAAAACGTAAATTTTCCTAATACATAATAAACATGTAAATACAAATAGTGGAGACTGGGTAGGCCCCCATATTGATTAGCGCCCCAGCCCCATCACTATTGGTACACCACTGGTTGTGCCATTGAATATATTCTGTCCAACAATAGTGTAAATAATTAAGTCATAACAATAACACCACATTACTCATTTTCGGCTTAAGAACGTCAATACTGGGCCCTGTGTATGTTTTCATGGATACCTGTCCCTTCTTATATCGCAGCACATGGACGTTAGTAATTTTGAATGGAAGCTTCTTCTTCAGAATGTCCTGAGATTTAGAGTGATGTGTAGATGTACACTTTTGTAAAAACCCATTGCAAGTAGATGTTAAGTTTTGTGAAAACTCCGTCACTTCATTCGCCTTTTACACCAGTAGATATTAAGTTTAGCTAAATTTCGACTACGCCAATGAATTCAGTTGGTGCTAAAACATACGGATACACCAATATCTCAAAATTGAAAATTTTGTAGTTGTTAAGTTTTGTGAAACCTCTCTTCAATTGCTCATGGAAAAGTATTTGAAGGTACTCACCACCATTTGGACAATTTTGACTCCATTATATTTATAAACGAAATAAATATTTTTTAAATTTATGTTTACAGGAAATAAATTAGTAACTTCCTGAAATTAGTAACCTGCATAGATTGATTTTATGGAAAGGAGTGCTATGTTTATGAATTCTGATGGGTGAAAACAAGCCGAAGAAAAAGCAAAATCGAAAGAATAATAATATGAAGAAACCAAAGTTGAAATTCTCATCATAAGACATCACAATAATTTACAACTCCACGATCTGAAAGATGTAATTTCCAAATTGCCAGAATGATATCACATTGTATGTTCCTGCCAAACACTGTGGAGGATGAAAAATGTTATTACCTTATTGCATGCAACCAAACTGTGGTATTATACAATTTAGGACAGTCTGGGTTAAGATTCTGAATGAGAGTAAATGAAGGGGCATAAATAATAATTGACGATGTAAACGCAGCAGATAAATGGTGCAGAAAATGAAGACCGAAGAAGATAACGAAAAAAGTACACGGTTTTCAGAGACTGTAGTAGAGAACATTTTGTGACTTGTATGAATCTAGGCTGATTTGATTTGAGTTCAGAAAATTACAAGTTAGAGGCTTATAAAATGTTTTTGTCTTGTTCAGAATTGTAATTGTAAGAGCATACTTTTGTAATGGATGCCTCCTTGTCAATATAATAAAAACAACGTTTATTCTGCTACCTACAACTTTTAGATTCTTACTATATTTTTTACAGGGAAACCCTTTGCCGAAGCAGGTTTCATTCTGCTGCCTTACCAAGTAATTTCGCTGTACATCAAATTCGTATTGCAAGCTCTGGGACTAGAATTGAAGACTGTTCATGAGTGCATTGTGATGGTAAGTCTCTAGCTTAATCTTTAGATAGGTGTGCCCACCCTTCGCAGGTTAATGACTTCCCCCAGTTTCATAAAAAGTACCTCCCCAACTTCGTATCATCCCTACCTCATATGAAAAGTAACCCCCTCCATACAAATAGTGGAATGGCAGTAGGCCTACTCTACAACTTCTTCCCAATGAAAAGTATTACCGTACCTAATAGGTATTTAGCAAGAAGTGTTTGTCTGTCTGTGTGCAAGGCGCAGCTAAATCTAGGAAACGCAGAGAACTGAAATTTGTAACAAAGATGGACTGAAGGGTGTTCAAACCGATCACTTCGAAGCCGGATTTTTAATTTTAGCTTTCGTTCGCGAGTTATGAGCGAAAAATGGCAGGAAACGAAATTTCCCCCTATTGAATTATCAGTTTTCACTAAAATATTTTAATCGTAAAATTAATTGATGGTGGCCTTAAACTGCTGCCATAAAACCGGGAAAGAAGAGCATCACCGAACTATATTTTTCAACATAACGCATCAATTTGTTGATCGCTTCGATTTTGTTAGCCCACTCGGCTTGATTAATTTGTTTATAACGTAACGACACGCAGAGATAACATTTTTTTTACAAATTGGATGGAAGAGGGATAATGAATGTAGGCCGAAATTATTTGGATGGGGGGGGGGAAGGATTTTCCAACCTGAGGTCGTTACTTGCTCGGGCGGCGCACTTTAATCGTGAAATGCACCTCGAAACCGGATTTTTAGCTTTTTAATTATCAATAGTTTTAATTATTTGCATGTAAGGATAAGATTAATGAAACTGTGGTTCGTTTTAATCGTTTAATTTCGAATCTGTATTCTGTATGCCCATATGGCAGCACAGGATTCGTTTTAGTCGTTTACTTATTTATTTACTGAATCTTACATCATAATTAAAAATAAAATTATGTAAAAGCGATGTATTGTAATGTTCTAATTACGTTTCTGTTAAGTAAATAATTTAAATAAAACATAGAGGGGTTGAGCAAATAATTGCGAGCCGGTATTCATAGTCGCAATAAGTCGTACTTATATCCAAATCGAACTTAAATCTTGTCTTAAGCTGAGTTGCTGGCACAAACAAGTCGTACTAATGACGTAGTTACTTTATAAAGTGAGACTTGACAATGTCTAACTTATTGCTATTCATAGTCACTAAAGTACGACTTATTTGTCGAAATAAGCTAAACTTTATCAGGTCAACTGTCCCCCTGATTTATAAGCCAGGCATAACCAGTAAATAGTAAATAACCATTAATAACAGAATAAGGCAACGATATGATTATTCAATGTATTCATGAAATATTTGATCAAGTATTGTGTTCAATAATAATACTATATACTTTCAATAAGTATAATTTACTTTTGCTAGGAAATCTGGCGACAGTTATAGTCTGTGTGAATTTGTGATTACACATGTGGAAGGCAGGTAAAGCTAGCATCTTATTAAGGTATAAATATTAGTCTACTAGACAAGGTACTACTTGAATGTAAAAGGGGCACTTCAACTCTGCCCGCGAGGACGCATAAAGGTCTTTCAGAATTGAGAACAGGTGCTAATTAATAGCATAATAATAGTATAAAAGATTCGCAATTCAATAGGAAATAGAGTGAAGGTAATGGAATTATTGGTACTATACTTATTGTTATAAGGAGGGCAAGAAATACTAAGCCCTGTTATACCAAAATGTTTAGATTTGCAGTTAAGACACACATTTGTAAGGTTTGGAATGTAAGAGAATGAAATTAAGTAATAAACTTCTGTGGGAGAGCAGAATGGTGAGGTTCAAAGATAAACCGATATAATAATATCTAACCATGTTCAGATCGTGAGAATGAGTAAAGTCTTAATTTATGAGAGAACAAGACGGATTCTCCTCACACCCATCATCTTTGCGATTGGGCGAGGGGTAATTATGACTTTACCAATATGTGACCAGATGTCATGAGTTGCACTCTTCAAGCAATCAGATTTATGAAGTAGGAGATGATATTCTAAAATATTCAGCTCGTTCTAAATTTTGAAGAGGTGACTTCGGTGTTTCATCTTCAACTTGAACCGGGGACAAGCGTTTCTCGCGTAACCTAAAATTTAAAGCATGGTACGAAATATAGGCTATCACATTAATCAGAATGTTAATTTTATAAAGTTAGTATAGTTGCAGTAATAAATACTATCATAGAGGGAAGTAAAGGATTAATTAGACACTAGAAACACACACACAAGTGTGTAGTGGCTAGAAAAGCAAAATTAACAGTTACAATTTTCATATTCACTAAAATAATAAGTTAACAATCGCCTATCTGCGCGGAACTCTGGGTAATAAATACATCATCATCACTTATGGATTACAGTGAACGTGCATAATTAATTATTTCTATTTTTTGTGTACAATAAAAATATATAAAATAAACTCAGGTATTGAATGTTATTTCGTGCCTTTAATTTATAAAAGAGCCTTCACTTATTCCAACACCGTCGCTCTGAGGATGATTGTCATGTTTTTCGCTGTGAGTGTAGCCGAAGAAGAAAGGAAAAAAGAGATGAAGCATGCCTAAGTACAATTAATTAGAGCTTACAAAGCGCCTAACGAACCAACGAACTAACCAACTAACGAATAAAGAAAACCTCTACAAGACGTCAACATTGCTTTAAAGAAGAGTGCTGAATTTTCACACAAAGTAGAATTAATGTCTCAAAAAATGTGAGAGGCATATCTGGGTTAGCCACACTACGGTACGTTTAGTGCCAAATATTTTGAATTTTATTAGTTCAAAATGTTATAAATATGAATTTTATATACTAGCCAAACGTTTCAGCGAGCATATTTTTACGAAGTACTAATATACATAACAATTTCGTACTTGTCTATGAAATATGTTGCATGACTTAAACACAACTGACCAAAGACAAAATGTCAGAAATGTATAATCGACATTAATGAATATTTAAAATAAATTACTGGTAAATCGTTTGTAGTCTCCGTGACTTCACTATTAATTACATAGTGACAACAAAGGCTATGGTAAAAATGCGGCGTCAATGATCTCATGGTACCAATGCCAAAGTGTTGTTTAATATTGCAGAACATATGAACAAATTTAATAATTACTTTATCCATTTAACTTGTCCCCAGACCCAGCGTTCAGACAGTGTCTGCCATTGTTCTTTAGGAATGAAAATTTAACTTTACCCATTTTTGACCTCTTAATTATTTTGAACTATACACGAACCAATTAAACTTTCCTAATGGGATGTAATTTCTGCCCCTCTATACTGTTCCCGGGAAGGATTATAAGTTTAGACTCCAGAATCTAAGATTTAGATAGGTTACTGATCTAATAATTATTTGAGTGGATTGCGTTCCAAATCTTGCTTACTTTCGCTTAACATTATCGAATATTTTCAGAATGAATTACTAAATATGACGTATCCTTATTTCTTTTCAGATAATGGGAGTCGTAGGTGAGTTGCTTCATTACATATCATCAGATGCCATAGATAGTCCGATAGGTCGTTTAATCACTGGCTTAATACAAAATCAGCTGAACCAAACTGGAACCGTCCCTCCAGGCTCCACAGACTTCAAGTACACAACCCCTGGAACAACATCTGCTGCTTGACAGCCTGGGTTATAGAAGTGCATCCTAACAAGCAAACGACGCTAGAATAAGAAGTGTTTTCAGATATGTTAATTATAATAAAGTTAAGTTGACCATCAGAGACATTATTGATACTATGAAAATACCTACTGTCTGTTCACTTGAATGAAAACTAAAGGGAGACAAGTATAATACACCACGATTTTTTTATATAAATTAAAATGAATGTTTATAACAACTATCCAACAAGTTCAATCTTCCTTTCCCCTCCCTAAACATAACACTTTTTTTGAACATAAATTTAAAAACAGTGTGTTTTAACGTAAAACTGGATATGGTATGTTAGAAGATGGTAAACAAATCTCACTGAACTCACACGCAATTCACACTGCATGATAATGAAACCAATGAATCTGGCGCTACCAATTTTAGGCACCAGGAGGGAACTTCATTCTCTTTCATGGCTAAAGATGTGGACTTTGGAATATACAAGTGGCGGTATTGGAAATAAATAAAATGGACCAAAGTGCCCATAAATATGAAAGGTAGGCCTACAAAGTTGTAACTGATCAGATGAGACACGAATCATGACCTGCGCAAAAATGCAGCTTGAAGCCACTCCTCAAGCTCATATTGCTACGGCGCGCATTCAAACCAAGCTTCTTGTCTCGTCTTCTCAGTTATTTTTGTACTCAATCATTCTTCCTTCCGCGTTGCTAATCGCTTCTGTGGTCTTTCATTTTAGCTGCTTCTCATTTTCGGTCTTCTATTCCATCAGGCCTTTTCTTGCTTTATTTACTTACTCAATGGCAATTCCTAATCAAACTAAAGTAATATTTACTATTTTCTGGAATCCGGAGATTCATTGCACCGCTTACATGAGCCCGCCATTCAACCCTATTCTGTGCTAACTCCAACCAATCATCCCTCGCAAATCGTACAGCTCTTAAATCGATTCTAATGATGACCTCCCACATAAGTCTAGATCTTCCAAGATATTTTCCCTTTGGGTCTCCTAGGCAATACTTTTGAGATAGTCTTTCCTTCCCCATGTGCGCAAAATGAGCAGTCCATTTCGTCCTCCGTGCCCTTACTATATTTGGTGAAGAGTGCAGCGTACGAAGTTCGTCATTATGCAGTTTTCTCCAGTCTCAGTTTTCATCTCTCTTAGGTTTGAACATTTTCCTAAGCACCATGTTTTCGAATACTCAGATTATGTCCTTCCATAAGAGTAAGGACCATGCCTCACATCCAAATAGTACAACCGGCAGGATAATTGTCTTATAAATTTTTACTTTTATATTTCTGGACAGAAGACATGAGGATGAGAGTTTCTAAATTGCATAAACACAAGCATTTCCTGATTCAGGCCCATACATTGAGGAAATAAAACAAATTAAGGACTATAATCTGGCCCCGTCGATTACGTCACTTCACAGTTAGTTATTCAGTTAATTTTCTTTTCAAATCAATTTGCAGTCCACTGCCCACAGACTGATAACATATTCTTCAAAATACAAAAGTTACTAATTAAAGCCAGATAGGCTACAGTATGAAAGCGAGAAATGAATTCTTCATTCCCAGGGTAGAGAAAGTTATATGCAGTTTGAATTCCACGTGGTGAGTTCAGCGTAATACCTTAATTACACAACTTAGGCCAATAATGTCCAACAGAGACAACAATCTGTGGTACATGAATGCATATGCATATATCTATTAGGCCTATATGCTTTTTGAACAAATTATGTTGCTCCTAACGACAGTTTAGAGGTTAGGCCTACAGTGCACCTCCATCGACAGGATGACCTTCCAGCCCACAGCATAACAGACTGTCTACAGTTTATGAACAATTTACCTGAAGGTGACGTATTATCGTCGAAACGCGTAGTATATGAAGAAGAAACAGCTGAATTTTAGCAGAAGACTTTTATTTTTATGGACTTTAAACATATTTTTAGCAGTTTTAAGAAATCTTCGTAATATTTATGACTAACATTGTTTGTACACAAGTTTTATTTTTCTGGACCAATAGCTTATGTTACTTATATATAATAAATAACATAATATAAGATAAGTTATAATTAATCAATTTCATTGTAACGGGCTTTCTTACTTTATGCTATAAAGTTCCCTAACTTCTTGGATTAAATCTTCGCCAAAATCTGTGACGACTAACATGTGATTATTCTCAATCGTAGTACATAAGTTTACTGAACTCCTACAAAACAAGGTCACTTATGCACCTGTTGTGTCATCATAACACTGCCTGCATAGTCCACATTCCAACGTTCAGTACAACTACCTCTGTCACCGGGTGGTTGCAAATTTCCTACACCCAGTCTACTTTCTCTTTCTTTTAACAATTTACTCAGTTTGATAATATTGATGAAAATTTATATTAACGGGCGCCATCATCAATACGCTTCCTCTTTTCTTTTTGTTATATATCAGCCCAGTCACAAATTAAATTATAGATACACAGGCTATGTACCTACATGCCTCTCGACTAGCTTTTAATTTAACAGTGGAGACGGGAATTGGGTTCGGATTTACCTTTCTTTTATTACTCTGCTTCTCTCTATTTCTTCTTTTTCTCCTTTTTCAGTGCTCACTACCAAAGTATGTAACTTAGCCCAAAAATCAGCGACTCTCAAACCATTACAAGGATAAGGGTCAAAAATCTGAACTTCACCTTAATTTACTTTGCATAACAATAACCATAATTTATTTAATATATTATTTTTTTTCTCTTTTCAACAATAACAATCTTATATACAATAACTCACTGGGCGCCAAACTTTTTGATGGCTAGACTTCACGTTAATTTACTTTGCATAACAATAACCATAATTTATTTAATATATTATTTTCTCTTTTCAACAATAACAATCTTATATACAATAAATTACATTTACACTACATTAACCATTCAACACTTTTATTGGTAGGATAGTATTTAATTATTCAAGGTTAGTATACCCAGTTTAACTGTATAAGTACGTTCTCTGTTCGACAATAACAAATCCCTAATTAATTACTTTAATCTCTTTTCTTTCTTTATTTCCAGGTATCTACTAGAACGTCTATTATCCTTCTAATTTACTACTAACTTGTGTAGTCACTTACATTTGCAACTTCCGAATATCTCAATATATATATATTATACTTTCTTTCGAATAAATAAAGATTTTCAATTCATGATCCAGTCCTTGACTCTACATATTACACTCAATAATTCCACCTATGTCTCCTATACTAGTCCACTAGTCATCTTAGTCCATGAAGAATTGTATTTAAAGATAGATAGGAAAGACAGTGTCATGAAGAAAGAAATGGAAGTTTAGGCCTATACCCACAGAGTGACTGTGGCGATAGACCACCGATACAGGGGCGGCGTCTAGATCTTGAGTTACAAACAATCTGACTCCTCTCCTGCAACCGGGAAAATATTAATGGGCCGCAAACAAAAATACAATTTTGAACAATCGATGTCAGAGGTCCCTGACACTCTCTCCTAGAGGCACGTGGGGCCGTTGTTCGCCTCCATCACCGACGACTTTCACAATTCTCACAAATTTCTTTATATTTATTTTATTTGGGACACTTCTGGCGTTCCCTCACCTCACCCTTCTTTTTTTTCTTTTCTGGGGTAATCTCTAGTACCTGCTAATGACCTACTGGTCATCAACTCACTACACAAAATTACCAATTCTCCTCTTTCTAATCTAACCAGTTATTATTGATTATCTTTTAACTCCTCTCTCTGTAAGCAATTTATACCATTGTTCTAATTTTCCCTCTTTCTTGTTACTCGGGTTTCCATACTTTTCAAGTTACTATTCTACTCCCTGGGCACCCAATTTCCTTGTTTCTAAATTCCCTAGAATTCTAACTGAAACTAACTCACGCCCCAGATCAGTAACTTTCTCTTTATAACCCTTGGGTAATTCCTACTTCTATCCTAACATGTAAGTTTTTCAATGGTAGGCGCTTAATCAACTACTATTCATAGGCCTTCTTCTGCCTCTCACTGTTCACTTTCTTATCTCCCTTTACCATGATCCTTACGGTTCCCACTCTTCGATAAATCTCTTAAAGAAAACAACTCAATCCTTACGGGCCAGCATGAAATCTACTCATAGATAGTCATCTGTCACCCAACAAAAACCAAGAGGGAGAGGCCCTCGCAAGAAATACTAAGTAAGCCCCTATTACCCTTCTTTCTTACTCCCCTCGCGTCCTGTCTTATAAAAAAAACAAGTTTGAATGAGCATCACCAACTGCCTCGAGCTATGTATTCATTCGTGAGACAATCACTCATAGAAACCCAAAGTATAGAGATTATCTTTATTAACCCACGGTCACAGTTCTTGACTACTCTTTCTTAACTTAGACCAGAAATAGAAACGGGTTGGATTACTGTATTTTATTGCCTCACCCTAGATTTATCACACTTCTATTTTTCTAACCCTACTCTTAATCCTTCATTTACGGCGTCTAATCGCCACACATTTCTTAGAAACAATGCCTCAAAATTTTCCCATTTCTCAAAAACAAAAGAAAATGTTTAGGTGATACTCAACGGGTGATGACTCTCTTATCCTCTGATCCCGTACTGTTTCCATCTACTTCCTGATGTCCACATCTTCCCTTAGTCCAGACTGAGCAGTCGTGACCCACTCTTCTCTCCACAGCTGGTGTTCGCTGAAGCGGTCTCTCGTACCGGCGGACGTGATGTGCTTGCCCAGTTAACGACTATCTCCATATAGTCATATCAGTGAAATTCCCATTCAGAATTTCCTTAGATGAAAGTCTGACACACCATCATGCCAGAACGCCTCTACCGCTGTCGCACATCCCAGTCTCGTCTTCTCCCTTCTGCCTTTTCAACTTCTCTCTCTCGTAGTCAGGCACGTACTCCTAACCGTCTTTCAGGTTCCACACCTCTCTCGTCGATTCACCGTCGACGCATGCGCACCTCTCCTTTTCTGTAATTCAAATAAATTCAGGGCAGTATCGATAATCATGAAAATGTTCAATATCGATTAGTTGTGGTCCCCCAACCCTTCCTTTGTTTAGGAATGGTTTCCTATCGTTGATTATGCACGTCGCTATTTGCGTCGTGACATCATATTTCCAGGAGTATAATTGTAATACAATATGTGTTGAGAAATATCCACCTATATAGGGCCTACCACTATCGTAAAGAAGCAACAGCAATGCAGGAAATATAAACACAAGACTGAAAAATAAAAAATAAAACACGATTTTGAGTTGACAGTATTATTTTATTAAATATTGTAGTTTGATTGTTTAGTTTTATATAATATATTATGGGTAATGGATGCAACTTAATGCCCAGGGTGGGATATAGTCAAGTGACAGTGAGCTCGGTGTTCTTTTACTATTATTTACAATTGATTAAATGATTCAATTGTTTATATAGTGTCCTGAAATGTTACAGATTATTGTAAATAAGTTAAAATTAATATACTTAAGGTTAATCAAATTTTATGAATTATAATAAACAAGTTGCCTAGGTATAGTTTTTTCCGGGATTTTTCCTCACCTGTGAGACAAATGTCTGGTAATTTTAGGCTCTGGTAACTTTAGGCCCTAGTGGTCTCCGAATATCATCTGGCAGCCATTATCATCCTCATCCCATCCTCGCCTTGTTCAGAGTGAGTGTGTGAATGTTGTATCTCGTCCTACATGTTTGTGTTGTCTCGGAGGTGGCCCCGGCATTTGGCTGATCACCCATCCGGGAGGCCCTCCATGTCCTTGTCTGGTCAAAAAGTATGTATGTGAGCCATAGATAATCCCTCTCCCGACAGGTCGCGGCCCTGTAAGGCCCGTGCAATGTAGGTCGCTTAAATGACCCCAAAATGGAGGTGTAAAAACTAAGGTACAGATAGATAGATAATTTGGAAAATAGAAATTAATCATGAAATTATATCTATTGATACTGTATGAACTACCTGGGGGTAAAGGCGGTCGGTTCGTAACGCTGACAACCTTACCACGTTCACGTTCCGAGTGTCTAAAAATCCGGGAGCCTACACTTCTTGGAACCCTCTGGGCCCCATGGCCTGTAATATGAAACACTTTACTTATTATCTCTTGCAATGCAGTCCTAGGCTAGCTATAAGAAAAGAGTTCAACTCTTAAGAATAGAACCCAGGACCTTTTAAATTTACTTCGTGTCAAAAAATAGTTAATAATAATCTATAGGAATTCTATTGATAGCCTTTCTCATAATTTTATATCTATTAGGTCTACATGAAATCATAGTGTCATGCAAAGCCACCTGTGTAGTTTAAAAAAATAATGTTGCCATGGGGATTGTGTACATGCAGTATGAATTCTTTTTGGTGAATATCATAGCTTTACAACCCTATTTTGGCCCTTATAGGCCCTTAGAGGCCAAAGATTTTGAAATCCTTTCTTAGTGCGCATCTAGAGCCTAGTAGCAATATGTGTACCAAGTTTCACGTTCCTAGGCTGTATGGTTTTTGAGAAACTGTGATCAGTCAGTCAGTGGGTTTTGGCTTTTATATATAGAGATACAGTTAGTTCTGTCGGTTCATAGGACTAAAATAAGTTTGCATGTCGTTATGCGTGTCTTATTTGCGCTTGATGATTGCAATATGCTGCGTAGTTATACAGTTAATTCTGTCAGTTCATAGAAAAGATATAAATTTGCATATCGCTATGCGTGTCTTATTTAAATGTAATTGCAAAATGCTACGTAATCACCTTGTATGTTAAACACTTTTTTTGCTCGATGTGCGTGGTATATAGGCGGCAGGGCCGTAGCAAGGTCCTTCTGCGCCCTTGGCGAGTTTGACAAATCTGCGCCCTCCAATACTAGGGGGTCTGAACAATTTTTAAAAATTTATGTAAAATTGTTTATTATTTTAATATAAAAACACTGTTATTATCAAAGAAAACCTAAACCTCAATTTGAAAATGAACTAAGTGTTGGACTTTCAAGGTACTAAAACCTTATTTTCAGACGATTGAACTACTTAAAAAAATAATTAAATCAGTTTTATTGCTTGATAAATTGCACCAGTCTAAAAAAGGTGGTATTCTTCATGTTTAATTTTGTGCCCTCTTTATACCTGCGCCCTTGGCGGGGGCACACCTCACCAACGCCTAGCTACGGCCCTGATAGGCGGATATTTCTCAACACATCTAGTAAGATAAGTTATGTTTTAAGAGTAGGCTAGGTTTCTATTAATTTAATTACGAAGCATAGGTGGAAATTATATTTTAACAAATAGTTTATATCTTCCTAATATTTCTAGTAAGATGTTAGGTGGTACTGATTCAAATATGAACATTACTTTCAATAGTGTGTCGATTTGTTGTGATATAGGCCTATTTGAATGACAGAAAAATCCATCTGCATAACTTGCATCATCCTACCACAACTGGTGACCCATACAGAAAAAAATATATGTTGCAAAAGTATTTCAGCCACGCTTTTATTTTCATGACTATATACATAAAATAGCGTATACAGTTAACATTTTAAACCTGAAACGGCCATATAACACGAATTACTCAACTTGGAATTTACAACTCTAAACATTGAGAAATCGTGATTACACGAACGATACCAGTACTCATAAAAGCCTAATCAAGTTTTTCAGAATAATTTAGAGGGTACGGTTACTGCAGAATGCAAATTAGAAGTCAATACTTCTCACGCAACCATAAAATATAGAACTTCGAAATACTGAAGTACTGAATTTAGGTATGTAAGTGAGATTCTTTCGACATAATTACGAACGTTAATTGATAAGAAACCACGCTAATAACAATGGCTTCCTTCATTTTCTTTACTTCTGCATGATTATTAACAAAGCAATCAAATATTTATTTAGACGATGCAATTAGAATGTGGAAATTAAGGGCTGACTGTGGTTTTCAAATAAAGATCCCGCACGAAATCTGTGCCGATTGTCTACGTCATTGCATTATGTTTTCGTGGGGACTGTACCGTCGACTAGCCTGCTACCTATCTCTCTCGCACAGCAGTACTTCCCTTTCTATTTGTAAAGGCCAAGCTACCTCTCTCTCTTGCACAATAGCATGTCTCTCTCTAGCGAGTAACGGTCGTCATCGGCACAGATTTCGTGCGAGATCTTTATATGGTTTTGAGTTGTCGACTCTTTTATATGCAGATGACCAGATCCTATTTTCAGGATCAGAAGACTCTTTACAGAAATCATTTTATATCCTCGACAAGATAATTCAAACTTATAATTTAAGTATATCCCATGGAAAAACCAAACTAATAGCATTCTGAGGTAAGCAGCCAATAAGAGGAAAAATTGTGTTAAGAAACCATATAATAGAACAAGTAAGGGTTTTTAATTATCTAGGGTGTGATATAAGCTATAACTTCAATTATGATCTAGAAAAGAAAATATAAGGTTTCAACATATGTGTGGCACAATTATAGGGACTCTTAAAGGGAAAGCACAAAGAGACACTTTATTAAAATTCTATAAAGTAATGGCTGTTCCAACTCTACTGTATAGCAGCGAGATCTGGACACTAACAAAAAATGATTACAACGTATCCAGGCTGCTGAGATGAAATTTTTACGATCGGTGGCTGGATACAGATTGACAGATCGCATGATTAGCGATGATATCAGAAAGGAATTAAGCATCTTCTCTATAAATAATAAAATATCAGAGTATCGTACAAATTGGAAAGAACATTTAAGTAGACAGGCCAATACAAACATAGCAAAAAAAAACACTCGATTATAAACCAGGAGGAAAGAGGGATCCAGGTCGCCCGAAAACAAGATGGGCACAGCAAACTTCTGAGGCCGGAACAGACGCTATTGATGCCTAATCCCTGTATGTAGATGATGATGATGATGATGATGATGATGAAGCAATCAAAAACATTAAAAAGCATTGAAAGCATAATTAAATTTTACACCTGTGGTTGCTACCTTATCTTTGATTGTGCTAGTAAGATGCCTAAGATATATGCAGTTTTTAAAAGCGGAATAAATCATAATTCACAAAAAATAAAGCATAAAGCATAATGCTTAACGTTTTATTCCAAAACTCTGTAATTTAATAAAGGAAAACTTATTAATAGTGAAATTTAAAGTCTTTTCTCTTATTGTTATCCTGTTTATTGTTGCTACCATGTAGTGAACCGAAAAAGATTGTTTACTACATAAGCTATTTTAAAAAATGGAAATTCTAGTTTCTGTTTAATACATTAATTTGTTTGAATTTTGAAGTACTTAAATGAATACACCTTAAAAATTAATACAGTGAACTCAATTTATGTAGTGAACTAAATGTACTGATCATTTTGCGAAAAGATGATTTCCATTAAAATTTGTGAGTGCGTTCATTTCTGTGCAGAAGATTACGAAAATAATACACTATTAAAAATAACTGTGAAAAATTAATAGGGCGCATAACAAATATGATTTATAAAAATGAAAAACATAATTTACAACGATATAAAGCATAAATCTGACTGCCCTGATCATTAGTCTAAACTTCAACCCTCTGCCAGCAAAGGGGATTGAAATGGACAGTTTACAAATTCTACAAAATTAGTTTTTCTACGACAGTGTGTTTTCATCCAGTTCCCGTTCATGCTATCACGAGGTGGAATGTAGAATTTTTTAGTGCCGGTAGCTAACCTGCCTACGACTTTATCCTCCACGTGCATACTTATATCAATGTCTCTAACTTTAGATATAATATTATTGCAGACATGGTATATAACCTTCCTAGTTGAATTTTACCATTTCGATCTTACCTGTGTCTTTACTTTTTTTTTCTAATATTGTCTAACGATTAATTCATAAATATGATGCATAAAGAAACCGTTAATAAGCATTAAAACGTTCAAAACTAAGGATTTTTTAAAATAAATTCCCACTTTTTGGGAATATTTCTTGCCCAAGGAAATATTACTGGAAATATTTCCGGCTCACATCACTAGTTATACCTACATTACACCACTTTAACCTCCTATAATTGAGTACTCAAATCCTCCCACTTAAAAATTGCATTACTGTATATGTATTAATATCTGTAATGTGAATGTATTAAATGATTCCCAAGTCCAACAGTGGTTTCGGTGATGAGAGCTGACATTCCCTTCCATGTTGTAATCTAGAACCTATAATTTACAACGTTTCGCAAGAGCTTCTTGCACTTTTTCCAAACCACAATTCCTTTTGGACTTAATAAGATAACGTCACCCTTGAGTAAGACTTGGTTTCACAACTACGAACAGGTTGAAAGAAAGAAAAACTATTCCAATTAAGATAATGACCATTACTTTTCACATAAAATCAGTTTGTCCCACATGCATAATTGTCACACAGAACTTGTGGTGAATAGGTATGATGCAGAGGACACATTTATTTCTGCTTTCGTGTTCACTCATCCTCATCGTCTCAGGTGAGTTCAATAATAGAATAAAATGGCTTAAAATAAGTAACATAAATAAGAAAAAATCTGATGTGATATTCACATAACTTCATCTGGCCAAATAAAAGTTAGCCTCTTAGTATAATATAATTATTGTGTATTACATTCACTTCTTGTAAATTGGTTGTAAAAATTAGGAGAATGTCGTTACCACATCACATCACAAACGCGAAGGATACATAACCCAAATAAAATGTGATTAATTTACTCTCGTAAACTTTTTTACTCACTTCACATTCTGATATAGAACAAGAGGCCTTACTCCAAAGAGCACATATTCAGAGTTGGTGGCTTATAACTAGGGATGGATCGATACCAGATTTTCTCGATACTCGATACCGATACATGATTTTTTCCTCGATACTCGATACTTCGATACTCGATACCTTCAATATTTCCAGTTTCAATAAATAGGTACATTAAAAATTAAAATTTGAGAGAACTGTGTAATACAAACAAAATTAATTTATTCTGCATATTTAATGAGACAAAATTTAATATCATCAGTAGCCTATAATTATTTTTAAACTCTACATTAAAACTAAAATTAGTTTTTTAAACAGTCGACTTACAAGTTTTTGTTAAGAAATACTAGCATTCTCACTTAATTGCAGAATTGCAGAATTACAAAAGTATCGAAAAAGTATCGAGCGAGTTTTCCGAAGTATCGTTCGATGCCGATACCATGCAAGTATCGAGAGTATCGAGGTATCGAAAGTATCGAGGACCCATCCCTACTTATAACTATCATTCAGATAATTTTTTTTTTTCGAAAAAATGTTTCAAATAAAAGATTTAGCTCTTAGTATAAGCACCCCATGTGTAAAATCGCGATAAAAAAATCGTCTTCATGGAAAGTCCCCTTAAAAATAAGAGAAAGTCGTCACCATACTTCGTGTTACATCCCCAGAAGGTACCTAACCCAAATACAAAATTTTGTTTTTGTACGATGATCCGTTACAAGAGACCGTATTGCAAAGAGCGCGCATTCAGGGTGAGTGGCTTATAACTATCCCTCAAGAATTTTTACGAAAAACGTTTCAAATATAAATTTTAGCTCGTGGCATAAGCCATTAATGTGCAAAATTTAAAGAAAATCGTTAGCAGTTTTCTACCAAAACGCGAAAAACGAGAAATTTCTTCATGTAAAGTCCTCTTAAAAACAAGAAAAAGTTGTCGTCAATCTTTGTGACACATTCTCAGAAGATACCAAATCAAAACACAAAATTTCATTTTCATACTATTTTCCGTTCTGAAGTTAAGCTGTTCCCAGACATACATACACACAGATACATACAGACACCCACAGACACACAGACATCCACAGACACACAGGCATGTTTACCAAAATAGTATTTCTGGATTCAGGAGTCCTTAAAACGTGTATTTACGTTAAAAGAACTCAACTTCGAATTTTAGGGTCGAAAACAATATTCCCTCTACCTACAGTACGGGCAGAGGAAGTAAAAATCATTCAATTCAATATATGATTTCGACTAACATTCAGCTGCTAAAATAGTAGGAATGGACTGCAGAAGTACAATAGGCTACAGTACAAGAATAGTTATTTAAGATGCATCTGTTAAAATAGAGATTTTATTTTGCGAGTAGGTATTTTTGCAAAACGAGCCCAACAATATATGTGAAATAATAATAATAACAATAACTTAAACATATTTATTCTAATGCCATGGATCCATATTATTCCTCGAGCTGCTCTTCCATCTATTGTCTCAAATACGCTTGCAAGTGCGCAGGCAGAGATTATTGATTTTCTGGTGCATGGCTACTAACATAAGGGATAGAGTCGGCAACGGTTTTAAACCACCAAGTATGATGATTTTTGCGACCATCGTGAGAAATTTAACACATAAAAAGGCGGTAGTGAATTTGAATATTCTTAACTAAAAGAGTGTGTTGCGTATGAATGAAACCAAAGTTGGTTACATTGGATTTCTTTAGCTATGCGATAATGTGCAACATTTACTTCGTGTGTCTTGTGTTAGAAGATCTATTTTTAATTAAAGATAGCTAGAAAAAGTCAATTCGAGCTGTTTCTATCTAGGGATTTCAGCTGTTCAATGTTCACAAGGAACCTCAGTTTTCGCGGGGGACACAGGCAACTGTCTTTAACAGCACGGATCTGTCAAGAGTTTATTATCGTTGCTGGTTATTGTTGGTTTATCGACAGTTGTGTACTGCTAGTTAGACCAGTAACAGTCCCAGGTATGGCGAAATTTTGTCCCATGTAACTTTTTACATTCTTTAAATCTATAGATACGGGGGCGTTACATTTATGCACACAAATGGATGTTTTTTCTTTAATTCCTGAAAAATTAACTTTTTGGGCTTGTTTGGTTTTTATTACCAACCCTACTAATGGAGTAAAGAACGGTTAAGTTCAGGGACAATTTTTTCTGAAAGAAAAATTCATAAAGGAGAAATGTAGTATTCGAATTGTTTGTTCCTACTGATGGAATAAGCTGCATGAAAGTATATGTAAGTCAATAATGCATGGTGAGCGGGAAAAAAGTTAAGTTTAGATACAGACCAACACTTCCGTACTTTTTTACATCAGATTATGGAAGATGCTAATTTTATTGTGTTTAACAAATGTATGATGAAATGAAGCAGAAGGAACAAAACAGGTCGATATGAAAAGGTACAAACCAATTTATCGAGCGATGATTGCATAAGAAGAATAAAAAATAAAGAATAAAGAATAAATTCCGTTCAACCTGTCAGATATAGTCTAAACCAGCCAGTGGCATATAAGAATGGGCAGAACAAATTGTAAACCACCCATTTCCTAACAGTTACAGAGAATAAGGATCCATGTAATCTAGAAGTTTATATTTTAACCAATAGATATTTACCGAAAGTACTGCTTGTCTTTGGACACTATAGAGTTAGTTAATTAAGAATAACGTTACTTCTGAAAACACAGTGGTAATTGACCGAGCAAAGCGAGGTCCAGTATTAACTCGACAATTCGGCATTCTGTCTGTCTGTTTGTAACGCAGTCATGACCAAACGCGAAGTTAAATTTTCTCCCAATTTTTTCCTTGATCACATTACAAACGACGTATGTGTAAGGATTTCTAAGTTTTGATTCCCTTTCAAGGTAGTGGCTATGTTGATGGTTCCGTTTCATGTAATGTTTAGCTTCTTTCAACGATTCTAGCCAAACCTTTCCCCTGGATAGAGTGTTGTCTTCAAAACTGAAAGATTGCGATGAAGAGCAGCTCTTAGATTTTTGTTTTGATGCAAGGATTACTATTTACAGGAACTACTAGTTTAGACCTAGATGTAATTGTAACAATGGCTCTTTTTAAAATTTCGTTTCTCCTCTGAAGGCTTTGCTGAATGCCAACAAGAAGAACAGGCAACTGAGACGGTTCTTAAAGGCGGATGTAAGTATATAAACAAGCATATAAAGTAAGTACATAAACAAAACAAAACAAATAAGAAAAACTGTAGTGCACATCTTGATTCCAAGCAATACCTTCCTTCAAATGGTGATACATACAAACGTTACAAAAATATTATTCAACAACTAATTTTAAACGAGTACATATATTTTAAATATTAGGTCAATTTGTTACAAAAAGAGTTCATAACTTCAGAAAGAGGCTAAAATAGAGTTTTTTCGCAAGAAAAAGAGATTGTTCTCGTGAATGCCGCTATATCCATTCTTTAGCGAGCTAGATAAGCTGTTACCATTTAAAATGCAACAGAATCTGCACTGGAAGGATAAGTAAAGCTCTTTAAAAATGTACATAGTTAAGTAAAAGAGGCAACAATTTTGTCCACACAAAATAGTCATGTGATAACCATGCCATATTCTGTAATCTGAGATTTTTTAAAGGTGTAAGCTACATCATTACATCAAGTTTCCTCCCTCAATTTTTTTTCGATATCGTATAAGTCTTTGTGTCTATTTTTGGAAAAGGTTAAATTATTGGGAAGCTCTGGTAAGAGAATGAGGAAAAACTAAATACCCTGAAAACGATAAACTCTTAAAATGAGAAGTGTGAACAGATATAATTATTACAAAGTGTTCGTACGGTGCCTGGGAAGCGGTTCATAAACAGCAAAAATAGTGTCAATATAATGTCAATTTAAACAACAGGATCTGAGAGATATTACAGTTATTTCCTGGTAACTAGAGGGCTGACTGTTAATTGAATCTACTGTGTTTAGAATTACTTATGTTACTAAAGTAATTCACATATTAATTAAATATATGTTATCATGAATATTTATATAAAAAGCTATCACTTTATGGACAAAACTAACAGCCTATGAAGTTTTGCTACAAAATATCCAACTCCAAATTGTCATCTAATAGTCATCCTTGGTGAGATGTGGATTGTGACATGGTCGCTTACTCTTCGGAAAGAACATAATCTGAAGGTGTTCGAAAACAGGGTGCTTAGCAGTGGCGTAGCGTGAGGGTGTACTTGGAGACTGAGTTGCTAAGAAAAGTGGAATCATAAATAAATAAATAAATAAAAGCATCGTCGACCAAGTTATTAAGCATTATAAACCCATGAGTACTATCATTAAAATATTTTTCGCCGCTGCATACCCCATTTCCTACTGTTATTAAGGGTCAACTTGTGTTGCCGCGTGCTTAGGCACCCCCCCCCCCCAAATATCATGATGCGGCAGCGGAGGCAAGTTGAGACTGGATAGTGGTCAGCCAAGTTTCAGTCTCATACAAGTGCGAGTTATATGACTTTTCCCACTAAATGTTAACCTGATCGTTGAGAGAAGATGGCTGATTCCTTCGCAAGAGCGACATATTGCACCACCGCAGAGACTAGAAAGATTTTTCGGTGTCGTAGTGTCATCCCTCAGGTACTTGCTCGATTGAAACCAGGGTAACATAAACATTACATTCACATTGCTAACCTAAACTGTGTGTTTGATTAATTATTTTTCAGTGTTGCATGGATAATTCCATCTATATAGTTGATCACTTGTAAAAACCCCGTTTTCGGTTCTGTCTTATGAAAAAAGTGTGAAATTAAGGTAAATTACCAACTCCTGAGCTTGACATTGTCTTGCATGAAAATAACCAAACATTTCAAACATCTTGGTACAGTAAATTTAATTGGCTAACTAATATTGTATTTTCTATTTGCCGGGGAAAAGGATGAGTGTTGAAGGAATATAAAATGTAAATAATTATAATAATACTGGTAGTAATGCTTTAAACAGGTATAGGCCTATATGAAATCGAATAGATGCGCAAACATTCCCGTTGTTTTGTTACTTAAAACGCTATTAATACTTGAGAATTCGTGTGTCATTGAAACAATCATTATAAATTTAATTTTTCTAAACACAGTTTACCCAGAACACAATGTCCAGCTACGCCACTGGTGCTTAGGAAAATATTTGGGCCTAAGAGAGATGAAAATGAGGACTGGAGAAAACTGCACGACACGAGCTTGATAACCTGCACTCGTCACCGGATATAGTAAGGGTAATTAAATCACGGAGGATGAAAGGGGCTGGACATGTTGCGCGAATGGGGGAGGAAAGACATATTTTAAAAATATTGACGGGGGGGGGGACCCGAAGGGAAAAGACCACTTGGAAGACCTAGACGCAGGTGGGAGGACAATATTAGGATAGATTTAGGGAAAGTCGGATTTGCGAGGGATGGTTGGATGGAGTTAGCACAGAATAGAATTGAATGGCGGGCTCAGGTAAGCGCGGCAATGAACCTCCGGGTTCCATAAAATAGATAATATTCCTTTAACTTACCAAGGAGTTTTCTATTGCTATTGAAAAATAAGTAAGTGAACATCGTTAGTAGAGCCCTTATAAGACCTTGGCATATTAAATATATAATTTCTTTTTTATTGATTATAACAAGCATTGCATGTACTGATTATGCACAACTTATAAACGTACTGAGAGATTTAAAATACTACATTACATTTCAGGGAAGCCAGGAAATGCCCTGAAATTGCCAATGGTACTCGGTAAAACATTTTTGGAAACCATTACGAAGGTAAGAAATACGAAGAATTTGTGAAAGATGTTAAGTAACAATGGTTTGAATGTTTAAACATTAGAAATTCTGGCGAGGAAAGTAAATTTTGTCTTTAGTCATCATAATATACCATCTTACACAACATTTATTTCATATTACACCATGTACAGTCGACTGCACGAAATCTTCCTGATATAATGCTTAAAGTGATTTAATATCTTTCAAGAAGAACACTAGATGAAACCAGAAGCATCGGAAAGGTTTCCGTGGACTGTATTTGCACAATCATTACCGGTACTTTTTGTTTTGTTTTTCCATAATATGAAGTTGATACCTAACATTATGTCATAATGCACTAATAAATATCTTCCATTATTATTTGTACATCTGCAAACAGTATTATGATGACTTTCATGATGACCTTTGAGGGAAATTTATTTGTTTGTATTGTGATATTTTCTACCTTATACCCTAAAATAATTGAATAAAATAAAACCATGGGTGTTACACAACAGCGTACAATAATTTATTACAATATTGAGTAATGAATCATATAATATATTCTTGTAAAGCGTATTAAAATCAGACCTGAGAATCTAAAGGTTACTCTATTAAAAAGGCTCAGTAGTATTTTGTACACTCTTCTTAAAAGCAATTAATTTACGGCATGTCTAAAATTCTTCAGTTTAAGTTAAAAACCTTGAAATGTTTTTTTTTTCTCTGTTGGAGTGTAGACCTGTTTATTATTATAATATAAAACATTAAATCACAATGCATTTTAACCAGTAGTCGCAATATAAAAATACTTCACAGCTAAAGTGTTCTTGTTCATTTGAAATGTTTAGCACTTATTTGTCGTAATCTCAAAATGAATATTGAGAACAGAGTATTTTGGTGTGGTTTACTGTTCACACTGTAAAAGTATTAATGTAGATGTAGTTGAGGAGTTCCAATGCTATTATTAATCCCTGGAGTTATTAATCTTTAATCTTATAATGATAAGAGGAAGTGTTTGTCTGTCTGTGCGTTATGCCCAGCGGAATCTACTGCACGCAGAGGGCTGACATTTTAAACATAGATGGACTGAAAGGTGGCACCTCGAAGCCGGATTTTTAATTTTCGTTTTCGTTCGCGAGTTATGAGTGAAAAACTGACAGAAAACGTGATTTTTAGCACTATCGAAGCATCAGTTTTCGGTATTGCATTTAAATTGTCAAATCAATTCCAAGTGGCTTTGCTTTTTTGTTGTTATAACTTGAAAATAAGAGAATCACGATTTTATGGTATTATCGATCGTTTCAATTTTGTAAGCCCACCTGGTCCATTCATTTGTTTATAATTGTAATTGTAATATTCTTAGTAAAATAAATAAATAAATAAATAATGTCAAGGCCCGCGGACATCTGAAATGTTCAACAAAGACGGAAGAGGGATAATGAAAGTAGGCCTACGTGGGCAAATATTGATCGATTTGGACGGAACTCACTATGCAGGGAATTGCTGGGCCTGAGAACACGAATATGAGGTATTTTTTTCCCCCCAGTCGGAGCTTTCTAATCGTGGAGTGCATTTCAAAGCCGGATTTTTAGCTGTTGCGTTATAATTATTAATCGTTTAGTTTATGAATTATTCGCGTGTTAATGTTAATAAATATGTTTTAATTATTATACTGTTAATTTTAATTTTCCAATTAATTATCGTAGGCGAAGCTGCGGGCACCTGCTAGTATTTTAATAATTTAAATTATCAGGCCTGTTTTAAATACATTTTACAAGATTGTATTGTATGATTCATTATTCAGTATCGTAATAAAATTATTGTACGCTATTACGTAACACCCATGGTATTATTGTATTTAATTATTTGAGGGTTTATGGTGGAAAATAACACAATTCCAGCATGATTATATTTTACCATTCCCGGTTGAATTCCCGGTTCTTTGCTTAAAATTAGAAAATATTTCAGAGTTAAAGATTCGGTTTGTCTGCACGTTTTCGAGTAATGAAACATGGTACCTAGTTACAGAAGGCCAGAATAGATTGTGTAACATTATTTTATTTAATATTTATTTTATGTTAGATAATACAACAACTACTAGCTGAGTTTGGAAAACTGGCTACAAGAGCAGAACAGCTGATTGTTCCAGTTCCAGTGAAAGTTCCAGTCACAACGCCTCCGGGAATGGAAATGGGTGGCACGGAGTCCTCTGGATAAGAAAATGAGGATACTCAAGAAATTTATCGTCTGGGTGCGAAAGCAGGAAGAATCACTGATTTAGAGTGACTATGCACGGCTGTGTTTTAACACATTCACTAATTTAATATATATAAATACTGTGAACTCATTTTTGTGCACCAAATCACTTAAATAAAGTCAATTGAGATTTCTGGTTTCACGATTTAATTTACTGGTGATATTCTATCAGGGCTGGGTTCACCAACACGGATAAAATTTCTCGGTATCGTGGATAATAAAAAACTACGATTAATTCATTATCTCAAACAGTAAAACTTTCGGGTTTCACCACATAGTTTGTCACCTTGGTTTTCAAAACCTTGGTTTTTGCTTACTACTTCTCTGACCCTTAAATTTTTCATAAGAGAACCAACGTCATCTACCGGCTGTTGTGTGAAACAGCGGAGGGAAGACTGTGCTAATTGTACAAGTTACCATAGCAACGGAAAGTTTCCCCTCATGCTGTCGCTAGCTTGTAGTTCTAAAAATGGTCACTAGATATCGCACTGTTTTTGGGGGCGTGGCGTATAGCAGATAATTTCGTTTTCCCCTTGAATATTGTGCAGAAATTAATATCGTCAAAGATGTCCTAGTACGACATACGTTCCTTTATCCATTAGGGTGCCTTATTCTGTGTTCTGCTTCATATTCCTCGTCACTGTGACCATGTCGATCAGATGTTCCAATCGCCTACGCGCCCTCTTGATGTCGCAATTATCTTGGTTTATCCTGTTTTTCTGGCTGATATTTCACCGGCAAAGCATTATCTTGGATATTATCGAAAAACCAAGTTACTGTAGCTGGTGAAACGCAAAATGGACAATATCGCAGCTTATCAGTCTAAAAACCAGGATCTGACAGATTATCGGTATTGGTGAACAGCCCTCAGTGAGGTACAGTTTCAGGGCTTCTAGTAGGAGAACACTTCAGGACCTCCTCCTTTCTCTTTTCATCAATTAAAAAAGTTTAACAATTTGTTTCATTAAAAATAATTATAGATTGCTTTGTTAAAATACTTATACAGAATGGAAGGGGTGTAGAAGGGCAGAATCACTAGATAACATTAAAATAAATATAAAACCTACTTCGTGAATTGTGATGAAGTCCATGGTTTAAGAAAAAATTGCAATGTTAATCCCACAGAATTGCCAGATTGCCAATGCGAATCAATGATATTGTCATTCATACAATACATACTCATTACGCGGCCGAAGAGACTTGACTTGCCATAACGTTACCAAGCTGCATGGAATTTTCCCCATGTAGTAATCTTTGTATATAATTTGTATATTTCCTTTGCATGAGAACTATAAACTTAATTGAAAAATCGCAAAGGAAAATTTATTTGTTCTTTCCTCTCATGATGTGAAAAAGATTAAACTATAGACTACTATAGACTACAGTTCAAATTACAGTTTAGGGACTGAGAGAAGTACTCTTTCTGTCCAAAAAATATCCTTTTTTTTCTTCCTTTTTTCTACCGAAAGAACAAGCTGTTAAAATCAACACAGTTATACATTTTCCCCTTAAAATGTCGAAAAGCATTCATAAATAAAATACAACACATATATAAAAAATAGTAATTTATAGTATATTATATATATAAACACATACACTTAAATATATATATATATATATATCTTACATACATTACTGATGCCCGAATGAGCAAAAGCTCGTGCTCGGACACAGCTCAGCACAGCAACAGAAAAAATGACCACTGGAATTAAAAGACAAAAAATTCAGGGCAAAGCGACTCTACTTACACATACAATCATGGCATACACTGGCATACAATGTTGGTCATAGCCTTTAAAAGAGTGACTTGATTATGAAGCTGGTGTAAATTCCGTTTCATGAAAATCATCATTAACGGCCATGGGCGTCGGCATGCTGACCACATGCCCCCCAATCCTCCTGTCTGCCTATGGTAGATGACGCAGCGGTCGGGTGGTAGGCCTTGTCCCTTCTGGGATGTTAGCGCCACGGAGTTAGTTAGTTTGTGAGTTCCGTTTTTCCGTTAACACTAAAATATAATTGTATTTTTCCCCATAACTCCATGCGTCAGAAAAGATAATGTCAATAAATAAATAAGGATCCAAAGACAGAATGAAAGCTTAGTATTGAAGCCACTAGATGTCAAAGAGTATAGCGCACTTCGTGTTTCAATGTTGTCAGCTCTATCTACGAAATTGAACGAAACCTACCGAATGAAGACTAGGGACCCGAGCGCACAAGAAATCGCGCGCGGGTAGTACGAGTACCTTGATCTGTAAGTTATAATCTTTTAGCAGAACTGAAGATGGAATATCATGTGCCGGAATGGATCTTACATTCGACACATTTGGGTTCCATCTTAAAAAATAACCGGAGCTCATACCAGCTTCAGAATTAATTAGTGACTTTTAAAGACTGTGACCTATAATAGTTTTAATGGATTTATAAGTTTGAAGTATTTTATTTATATTAGTATTGTATTGATGAAAGTTGAGGTGTAAACTAACCCAGATGATGAAAGCTAAGGACATATATCTAAATAAATGAACGATCTAAAGATTTTACGATTTTTAACTATTGTTTTACTAAAGAACTTACAAATTACAAAAATCTGTGTAAGTGTGCGTGCTTGGTATGGGATATGTTCAAACTTTTAACAACTTTTAAATATTTTAATTTTAATTTGTACATATTTAACATTTTATAATCTGATTTCTATGCTCGTAGACATTACTAAATTTTTAACAATATACGTAAGTAGTGTAAATTATAATTTGAATACAGTGAATTTTTATTATACGACGACATATCAAAGGCATTGCACAAATATTAATAACTAAAAGATTAGATCATATTTCTACATTATTATTATTATTGAGGATGCAAGGTGCATTATATTGCTCACATTTGCAAACATCCCCTCAATGGAAAATGAAATACAGTATATAGATTTTTTTTATTTACATGGAATACTATATTTAAGATACATAAATTAATTATCCGGATGTGCAAGATCTCGTGTTCGGGTTAATTCGGTTCGTATAAACAAATGAAAATTAATAACACATAATTTCTTAAAATTTACAATCTAGAATGTTGAAGCACAATGTGGGAGGAATTCTAATAACACGTGGTTATATGTATAGCTCCTTAAGTATCATAATTAGACCGCGGATATTTAAACCTTTTTAATTTTTTTTTAGCAGGTAATAGGACAATCTTCCTGAATTGTTGTCTTGCTTTACCGTTTGTTTGCCTTTTTTTCCGTATCACACACAAACACCCACGGGACTCGAACCCACAGTTTCCTTCACCGCGGCTCCAAAGTAGCATGTCTTTCCTGTTGCAGATAAAATTGTTATTTACGCGTTTCACGACTAATTAAACTAGAAAATTTTAATTTTATAGCACCTAAAATAGCCTATTTCGATGTTAGCGCCTATTTGGCCTATTTTACCTTCGAAATCCTAAAAAAGTGTCTTTTTCGTTTAAAGTAACATAGGCCTGCTCGCAAAATTCACAGTTTTATTTTAAAATTCGAAAGAAGCGTTTTGAAAGAAGCAGTTTTAACGGTAGATTATATTAATTAAAAGGAGAAACTTATGTCACTGATTGGTATAAGATTATTAGTCTACCAACTTTGATTGCTTCACTTAGCTAAAATTATTTGCATATTATTTATTAAATAGACTAATTTTTATAAAAGATTTAGAGCTTTAAAATTCACTACTCCATTTTAAACGTGAAATGTCTCATGGTGGGTGAAAAACATTGTTCATTGGCTGATGTGTGACATAAAAACAATAACAGCTGTCTGCGCGCTCTAATACGGCTACTGGCTAGCTCCACGGTAATTCATTACAATAAATCTAACATTTATTATTATTTCATAAATATTATTGGCTGAGTAAAGACTAGTGTATGATTGGATTGCTACACTCGCCCTTACGAATTCGTTTTTCAAATATAACCTACTCGTAAAATAAAATCTCGTTTTTAACACTTTGATCATAAATATTTTCATTTTATAAAATAACTCTAGTAAAGTTTACAATTCCCACAAGAATGCAATAAGTGACATTGATTATGTATGTCAAAGTAAATATCGTACACTTCTGTTAATAGCCTATGCTTATTTGTCAGTATTGTAAATTTGTTTATAATATGTATATTATTTTTCTCCAATATTTTAGAGCCTATTTTAGTTTCTAAATAGCCTAAATGAGGTACTGAAAGAGATTAGTTTAGTTATCTAAAAAGAATTTTTACGACCTAAAAGTCCGTAATCTAATCACAACAATATCAGGATACGAAGCTTTAACATTTAGTAGAACTGTATAAAAGCTCATACATAATATTGAGAAGATACTGGCTGAAATTAAATGAAAATTTAATTTTTTTTTACCGTAGCTTAGATATTTTATTAATGTATTGAAAGCAAAGTTCTACGAGTATATCTTGATCGTGGTCATACTCAGTGAATACTCACATGACACATGGGATAATTATATATTTACGATAAGTATCCAGACAAAACTATTTCGCATTTGTACAACAAAATGTATACAACCCATTTGACTTAAATAGATCCTGAGTAATAAATACAAAACTGTTGAGTAAACATTAAAATTGACTATTAAGTGGACAGCCTTGAGTTCTGCCACAGCGTAACCCGTACACCCATTACTATACTAGTAGATATAGCTTTATGAAGCAGAGTTGTCCAGTTCAGCGCCATTAGTGTCGTGTCTTTTTGGATTTTCACTTTAATTTCAGGACCATGATTTTGGAATATGCATTTTTAATGTACTCTTATTATGCCTTATCATGTTATGACAATGTTGTGCTCGAATTCCCTAAAGAATAGCGTTATCCATTCATTTTTCTGCGTAACTGGGAGTAAGTAAGTTGGCCTTTCTTTTATTAAATTCTACGTCCACCTGCGTGGTCTAGTCTCTAGTGGTTACTAGAGCTGGCACAGCTAACTGGATAACGGTTAATTGCACTGAAGATAAAATAGTTAACCTCTACTTGAACACATAGTTCTGGATTTTATACTTTGGTCACAGTCTTTCGAGACAGTGGGGTGGGTAGGTACTGTCCGCTCTAGAAACAGCCCTGAAGTAAACAAGTATATCTGTCTCACTTTAGCGCATTACTCATATCTATGTAAGAGTGAGACAGCGATACTTGCTTACTTTAGGGCCGGTTCTATAGCGGACAACACCTACCCACTCCACTGTCTCAAAAGATTGTGACCAAAGTATATTAGTATTTATCTGGATTTTATATGGATTAACTATAATCTGCATAGTTTTTAAATATTATAGTTAATTATCATTCTCTGAGTCTATTTACTGCAAGCTTCTCTGTACTTGTTTACTTCGTCAAGGACAACATCGCATACACAGGCAACGGAAGGAGCAACATGGTTATCCATCCACATTACAAAATCTTTTCAACAATTCTCCTGCACTGGAACCGACAATTCATTGTGTATTTACCATTAAGTAAACTTTCTTAACAATTAATTGGATAACTACAAATAATTGGACAACTGGTCAAAATGACGTCATTATCCACTTACCTGATTAACTGTTATCCTGTTAATTGGGTGAAGAGATAACGGCTGTTTGAGCAATTATTTGCTTAGTTAATCAATTAACTTTTATCGGGATAACCCTAACCGTGGTTAAGAGATTCTGATTTCGGAGCCGTAGGCCTGATCTAGATTCAATCCCAGGTACCTCCTTGGATTTAAGATAGGAACGGGTAGTGCAAGCAGTCTCGTGAGAAAAACCGTGGAAAAAAGTAGCAACTTCAATCACGCAAAACATAAATAAAGGCTGTGAGAGTCTGCATCCTGACCACATGCAGCCCAACAATGGACAGATGACGCATCAATCGAAAAAGAAATATAGGCTTATGGAAATCACTCTTCTGTTGATATTGTTTCCTTTTAGGAAAATTATGATATGTCATTTATATATACATTTATTATGTATAAGGAAAGTAAGTTTTTAGCAAAATCCGCAGGCCCTTTTTCTTCACAACTTTCTAAATAATTCTTCATTACAACTTTTAAAATAATTCTGCAAAGTAGATCTATATATTTGCTATACAAATGGAATAACGTTGGTCAAGTCATAATACAAACATCGTAATAAATACTCTACACAATTTGGCTACACTGAGCCTTCGCAGACTGACAGACAGACAATTATTCGGAAAACAATTTTTGAGTTGCAGGTATCAGGAAATTTTATTTATTTATTTATTTTGATTTTGATTTTTTCACGATAAGTATAATTTCTTTACAGCAATATAATACGAAAAATAAAAAATCCCTTTAGACAGGCCTACAGGCTGAGGTAGATTTCGAAGTGCTTCTGGTTTAATTTATTGTCGTGCGCAGCACTCTTCTTCTTTAGCCTTGGCATGACAAACCCGCAATAATAACTGCAAAAAGAGGAAAGAGCACTTTTTCAAACATTCAAATCTCGCGTTATATGATACCTATCGAGAAACTAGTTATTGATTTGTAGAGTACTCATCAAGAGCTTTTCAGTGATACCCCACAAGACGTGGTTTCAAAAAAATCGAATTTCCATCCCCCACCCTCACCCCCACTCGTACCCCCAAAACCCCCGAATCGTTGGTGTCACTGTGAACTCCATAGGGAGTACTCTAATTTATTCAAACAAAGTTTCCCTCTTTGTATTTGAATATTAGCAAGACAGGGTATGTTCATTTTCACAACATACAAAATAAAAATGAAATGAGTGTAAATATTAATTATGAGGATCTGAGTGTTAGTAGACTACACGATATAAAATTTCTGGGTGTGACTTTTGATGAGTGCGTGTCTTGGAAAGTTCATTGTACAAATGTAATTAAAAAACTAAGTGTTATATGTTACCAGATTAGAATTTTGAGGAGTTTTCTTGGAAATGAAACATTGCTTTCTTTTTATTATGCTCAGGTTGAGTCTGTTCTGTGTTATGGGATTTGTGTCTGGGGTTCTAGTAATTTAATGAGGAATATCTTAGTTGCCCAAAAGAGAATCATTAGATGTATGTTCAACATTAATGCAAGACAGTCATGTAGAGAGAGTTTTAAGAAGTATGGAATTTTAACTGTGTATGGTCTATATATTTTAAGGTTATTGGAATATGTACATGTTAATGACAGAGATTGTAATACTAATGGTCAGTATCACGAATATTTTATTCGTAACAGAGATCATTTTAATATTGGGAAACATAATTTAACAGTATACAGTAAATCGCCAATGATCGTTGGAGTGAAAATATACAATAGCTTACCTCAATTTATAAAGAATATTGGACGATTGAGAAATTTCCAAAAGGAGGTTAAAAATTATTAATTGAAATCTGCCCATATTCATTAATTGAACATATTTTTAATATTGTGTAGTTTGTAATTTATTAGTTTCTTTTAGTTTTTATGTGACTTTTGTAACACCATTTAATGTATACTGACGTTTCCCACAGCCAAGGCCCTTATTGGAAATAAATTATTATTATTATTATTATTATTATTATTATTATTATTATTATTATTATTATTATTATTATTATTATTACTTCATAGGGGTCGAGACAGAAAGTTTTCAAAATTTCAACCCCCTCCCCGGACCCCTGTGGGCCAATTTTTCTCATTAACGAACTTGTCCGAACTATTAGGCCTAGAAATAACATAATAAAATTTGGTTCAAATATCTTCAAAATTACGGCCGCTAGCGTGTAAAGATATAAATATATATATATATAAATATCTCATTTTTTTTTGGAACGGGGGGTGGTTTCGTACTTAAGGAGGCATGAAACGTAAATATATGAAAGAATTTTTCGAAAATCATGATCATGACATGGTATCGATTGCAATAGGTAGATTTTTCTTCGAAATCTACCTAAAATGGGGTGTTTAATTTATTATCTTTTCTAATAGTCATAATTGCAGGCGAGTGTTAAAAGAAGATACAAAAATAAATGTAAGGGAATTTCATTATATTGGCCGTCAAAATGGACTCAAGGGCATGTGACGTAGAGCATGGATAGAAATCAGTAACTGTATGTAACAGCTGTCACAGCTACGACCACACTGTAGAGTTAAGGCTCATTGCTGACATGTTCAGTAGACAGTATCTTACGGTCATTGTCATCGGAATTTGTTGCTCAGTGACAGGTAAGCAATAAATACTTATGTAAATAACTTTAAGCCTTAAAGGCAAACTTTAATGCATGCATTCCATGTTTAATAAGAACACACTGTTTTTACGATTTTCACGATCCTAGTCTTTGGGAAAACAACATACATAAGCGTCTTATTGCATTCCGTTTGTTATTAGAATGTAGGATAATTAATCTTAGATCAATTTCATGAAAGTTATAAGATATCATACTTTAAAAATACGGTTTATTGTAATAGATCTATATAATATTATACAATATTATACAATTTTACTTACTGTGGAATACCATATTATCTTAAAACTTTCGAAGTAATCTTTACATGGTCGGTTATGGTTTCAGAGTTATTTTTAGACGGCTGATATACTATTCTATATAACCATAATAAATTAGCCTTGAATAGCTGAAACATAGACTTCTAGAAAATAATTTCTGGTTGTCTATATTTCGGGTACAACACAAAAAAGTAAGAATTTAAGCATATTAGTAACATAGCTTTATGTATTTTAGCACAAAATTAGTTGATATTATAGGTGCTTATTAAAATAAAATAGCCCATTTACGTAGTCTATTAGAAATAGGCCTATGTCCACTTACCCCGATGTCATACTCACATACTTTAAGTACTGCTAAGTGCAATTGTATTAACCAATGATTATGAATATAGACACAAATCGATTGATTAAAATGTACTGGTAAGATCTTTTAATACCAAGAGGTACTGGGGTTCAAATAACGGAATTTAGATACTTTGCTATTTGGTATAGTGCTCTCATTTTCATCGTCCCCATTCAGAGAGTCACACGATCGCATTTTATTTTGATGTCTGCCGGATTATAGTATTATTTATTGAGAGCAAACTACGTCAATCTTAAAACAATAGTAATTTAATACAAATTTTTTAGCTTTTCTTTCATTATTGTTTCTGACTGAGACATTACAACACTTCAACACGCGGCAACCGCTGGGGACGATGATAGCAAGACGACTATAGTCGAATTCTTGTTTATGGTGTTCCATGGTAAATCCGGTTTAACACGCCGCCACTGCCTAATGAAACTATTTCACCAAACTGATGGAATGAGATAAAAGTTGAATATTTCGCATCACGATTATTCCTATGGGGTCTACAACAATAAATGAATGGAGTGAAGTCAGATTAACAACATGAGTTGTCCAGTAAGCTAACAATGGAGAATTGCTTATGTCGTTCAGTTTAATTGCTGTAATGAGGACAAGCTGTACTTGAAACGCGACAAAATAATATCTATTTCGCCAGATAAGATGTGTCATGTTGAAAATTATGTAGACCACAAATGTACAAAAGCAAATGAAAACATGCTTGTAAAAACTGAGTTATGAAAAAATTCCGAAATCATTACATTACAATACCTTGATAAAAATTATGGTAAAACCGTGCGGAAATTTTCCACTTTCCGTCCCCCGCCCCCCCAAAATTATGTTGGGTTGTTGAAATTAATTACTAAGCAAAGTGTATGAATTACACAAGAGCAAAGACAGTTAATTATTGTGAACAATTTATAATACTTCTTACAATAGGCCTACAATATTATATGTCAGAATACTGTACAACTGTTTTGAATTTTCGTGTTTCTCATTCTCGGTAGAGTAGGATTACCTCCACAACGTCTCTGGGTTTTTACGTATATACCTTAGGAGCGAGTCTCACCGCTCGTAGAGTTCCTGGCTAGGGGAGGTAGCTGCACCCTGATTGGCTCAGCTCTCCTATCCCACTCCACGTGTTGTCTGTCTCTCTCTCGCAGCGGCATCCCTCCACTCAACTATTATAGTTTTTTCTTCGACTGGGGACATGTTCACTCTCTGCCCAGCGGTAGCTTACTGATCTTACGCGCACCGAATTCGCGCATCTTGGTAACGAGACGTAACGAGAAGCTCGCTGGCTGGGTTTGTCTTCAAGGCCAGAGACTTTGTGGGAATAATCCAACTCTAACTGATACAAAAAGGGTATTAGTGACACTCGAAAAGGCAACACAGAGCTGACCATGAGTAAATCCAGCATCTAGTCAACATCCCTTTTTATCATCTAAAACAGCCTACAGCGATGAATAAGTTACCTGTGGATAAGTTATTTTAAAGACTTCTTCCCATAGCTACCTATTATTTTGACAAATTCAAGCGTAAGTCCTATATTTGCATGAAGCTAAGACAACTTAATATGCACTTCCTGCAATACGCCCTAATCTACGAGGGTTGGTCAATAAGTGAGGTCTCCAACACTCTAGCCCAAGCTCACAACGTCGGACGAAAGATTTGGTGCCACTGCCATGTCCCGCTATCTCCCCTCTTTCAAACGAGCCATTGCTGCAGCTGCTGAACCTTTTAGTGTCCGAGCTAGAGCCGTTTGAAATGGATCTCCCAATTTCCGTCCCCGCCAAGTAATTAGTAAAGTCTCCAACACTCTAGCCCAAGCTCACAACGTCGGACGAGAGATTTGGGTCCACTGCCATGTCCCACTATCTCCCCTCTTTCAAACAAGCCATTGCTGCAGCCTCTGAATCTTTTAGTGTCCGAGATAGAGCTGTTTGAAATGGATCTCCCGATTTCCGTCCCCGCCAAGTGCGGCCTCCGCGAACCCACCTCGCACAAACCTTATGGAACATCAATTTGTCACTCAAAGTGGTCTGTATGGAACCTTTAGAAATGTCAGGAAGCAATAAACAAAGTTCACGAGTAGTGACGCGTCGATCTTGTCGCACCAATTCATCGAATTTTGCCACCATCTCATCTGTGACGGCTGTTGTTGGTCTCCCACTTCGTTCTTCATCATGAATATTTGTCCGGCCCTGTTTAAACTCATGAACCCATTTACGCACATTTTTTATGTCCATACATCCCTCTCCATAAACTTCGCAAAGCTGTCTGTGAATTTCAATCGGCGGAACTTCTTTTGCAGTAAGAAACCGTATGACTTCGCGTAGGCGCACTTGGCGGGGACGGAAATCGGGAGATCCATTTCAAACAGCTCTTTCTCGGATACTAAAAGGTTCGGCGGCTGCAGCAATGGCACGTTTGAAAGAGGGGAGATAGTGGGACATGGCAGTGGCGCCAAATCTCTCGTCCGACGTTGTGAGCTTGGACTAGAGTGTTGGAGACCTTACTTATTGACCAACCCTCGTATATCAAATATGAAGTGAGGAAATGATATTGTCTATTTCCAGAGTGCATCACATCCTGTTTTTATTTACGCGGATTTTTATCACTATTATTGATTTATAGGAACTAATTCTATCGAAAGCCTCTCATTTGATCAATTATTTAAATCTCCGTGTCATGCAACTCCCCAAGCCAGTAGCCACTGAAAACAGTAGTGTTGTCATGGGGACTAAAAATTGGCTTCATTATCATGCGGTTTAATTCACATTTTGTGAGTTCAGTTTGTAAGATTTTCGAAATTACATGATATGAAAATTTTAAACAAACAATGCGTTTTAACGAAAACTGAGTGTGCTATGTCAGAATCCTATCCCGTGATACGATACCTTATTCATTGCTCTAGGCTTTGTATTAACCTTTTCAGGGCTGAATTAACTTAAAATTCCGGGCGATGCCGCGTTTTGTATTTTGCTTGTACTTCGAGTACTTACTGAGTACTTATAATTTTCAAGCTCTATGCCCTTATATAGCCTTCCGTCTTTTGGCTGCAGGGTTGTGCATTTTAATTGTGACCATTATGTACAGGTGATACAACCACATATTAATACAGGAGAAAATTCTATACCCACTTCAATATCTACCATGGAAGTTAAGAATGGATTGCAGGAGATGGAATCCAGCCCAGAGGAAAACATAGACAAATGCACAGATGAAGAAATTAATAAAAGCCGCATAGAAGAAGAGTTTTACTGGCATTATTGATAATGGACCATGCGTTTTAACATCAACATTTTCAAAGCTGAAAACTGAAAAGGAAATAGACAAACCTAAAAGGACATAATCTGAAATCTGTCCCAAGAAGGGCACTTGCAACGATATCTTGGTATTGCACTAGTTCACTATATTAACCAAATTATCGTCGGGCTTTCAAAAGCGAAAAAAGCCCCACACAGCGACCGGCAGAGTACTATCTCAGGAATGTTCATAGATTTCCATCTGTCTTCATCATCTGCCAATACTTATAACTACTGATTTCAGTTTTAGTCGTAATGAGGCTTATAGCCTATTCTGATTGGTGCGACCAGTCTGAATTTCGCCTAGTTTCACCTCATCTTAAAGAAATGGGACGTATTCACTATTTGCGTTCTTTAATTTATCATCTTTTATCAACAGTTTGGTACATTCTTTTATGTTAGTTACTGAGTTTCCCTCTACCTGGCACAAAAAGAGACTGTGTCGATTGTCTATTTCTCCTAACTAATGGTTTTAACCCATGAGTAGACAGTAGCCTATTGTATTTTAGCTTATAAATCACTATGCACATCATAATTCATTAACTGTAATGGCAAATCGTTAATAAATAAAAGAAACAGAATAGGGCCTGAAACAGAACCCTGAGGCACACCTACATCAATATTTACATATTCTGATTTAAAAATCTGGTGAGTATTACTGCTGATATATGACACTTCCACAAATTGCTTACGATGCAACTCCTCGAATACCATACATTTCAAGTTTATCCAATAGCGATTTGTGATCAAGACAGTCAAAATATTCCAATTGGGCAGATTCTAGCATCAAGAGATGTAACAATCTTCTTAATAGACTGAGTAATTTGTTGTATTTATAGATCTACCTGATCTAAATACATGTTGATAATCACTAATATTATTATGCTTTCTATGAATTTCAGTAATATATCCAACATGCTGCTTCTTATTCTTCTTCTTCTTATTTTAATTGCAACAAACAATATTCTTTAAATAATTCCTTAAAAATCATGGAATCAAAGAAAGATGTGAAACTTCAATTATTTAATACAACATTCTAATCTACCAATTTGTAGCGTACTAATTACAGTTTAAATTTAAGTGCACATGCAATATTAAGAGAGAACAAATGAGTAGTAGCAAGAAGTAGCAAAGTCATCATTAATGATTAGAACAGTGTTACGTTACAGAGCTAATAAACTTATTTAACCATCAAGCCCGCAATATAATGTAGGATATAATGTATTGAGTACCTCACTTTGTGATAAACTTCTTGTTACGCCAAGGAGGTAACTTATTTGATACAAGAATAAATTATAATAAATTACAATAAAAAATAAATCTATCCAACATGCAACATTCAAATATCTTACACAGGCTGCTGGAGATTGCAATCGGTCTATAATTTTCGGTACTATTTCTATCGGCCTTTTTGAAGACAAGAACAATTTTACTAATCGTTTAATCTGCAATTTCACTAATAGAGCTATGTTTATCAAGATGTCTCAAGAAACCGTGGTCCAAAACTCAACAGTTTCTTAAATATGAGCTATTAACTCTATCTGACCACTTTGTAAAACAGTTTACCTGATTTTATTATTTGTGAGATCGAGATTGTATATTAAATAATTGTTTATGGTGTATGCTGTGGTGCAGCTGGATGAAGCACAGTACTAAAAACCAGACGGTCGCGGTTTTGATCACCGATGAGGTCATTGGGATTTTTCGGTTAGCCTAATCCTTCTAGTGGTACAATGGCCAGTCTCTTAACAGAGACGAGAATCAGGAGCAGTCCTGGGAGTAAAGGCGTCGGTGCGTAAGGTTGACCAATTTTCTATCTTGATGTGCTGAATGTCTAAAAATCCAGGAGCCCAACCTTCTGGAATCCTAAGGACTCTGTGGCCTGCATAATGAACACTTTAATATATTGTAATGGAAATATTATATTAACTTACATAACGCTAATAACCGTACGAATGATTGGGATAAAGACTAATCAACATATCTGACACATTGTAGGAAAGAGAAGGTCATTGTCTACGTTATTACTGGTAAATAATGGTTTGTACTTCGACGATGAAGGAAATAAGCAGGTTGTATTCATGTGAATAGATATCGAGTCTTTGTAGACGAACTGCGTGCAGTACAGAAAAACCTAAAATAGGCCTGAATATAGGCCTATCTCATAGTCATAATTAGGCCTACGAACCCAAAAATAAATTTACAAGCCAGTAAACGACATAATTCGCTTCGGTCTTGCAAACCCTTCAATTAGGTTAAATAAGTAATCTCGAAACAGGGAATAGATTGGGGATTTTTAAAATATATTTTACCTAAGCTGTAATGAGATAACTTGTTTCGAGGACTGGTTTACCAGAACAAATTACCATTATAAAATGCCGGCAGAAACCCGTTACGATAAGGTCTTAACAGTCTGGAACAATTAGTGCTTGTTAATGATACAATATTATTTACCTGTGTAGTGAAACTGTATTTCTAATAACAATATAACATTTTGAATGGTCAGCATTATTAGGGAAGTAGCCAATAATCATAAAAAGAGAACCTTATCTTGAGGCAAAAAGTCTGGTTTAACAATGCGATGTTACCCACGTAAAAAAAACCTTATTCACCATGAATGAAAATACACTATGTTCGGATATACCCTCATTAAGAAACTGGAAATACCAGCTCATTAAAAAAAATACATTACAATCAAGAAATATTGCATCAGCTCCTTTTAGCTCTATTTTCCTCAACAATTTTGACTAATTCGCAGTACATTAGCATAATTGTAACGAAAGTCCGTTATTGGGAAACAGAAATGGAAACCCAGCTTCACATGATCTCGAATTCCAATAGTCTTCGGCTGGGTTTCAGTAGTGCTTGTCTGCTTCTGTTACTTCAAGAAACTCTACAGACATTATCATGAAATCGGTGATTTTTATAATGTGGCAGTTTTGTGTATGATTGGGTGGGGAAATGAGTTCATATTTTCTATTGCCGATACACATTTTGTTATCCTCATAATGATCTTAGGACTATAGAAATATTGCAGTTATGCATCGATATGCCAATTATAGCCCCAATAAATTATAACATTTTTATTAGCATCCGCGCGAATGGATTGTGTTGATTTTCCCTTCAAGACAGCACTCAACATTAACAGTGAATAGTGTGATTTTTATTATACCTTGCAAAGTACAAGGATTTCGTATTTTATGCACGCGTAAAAACAGAACCGCCAAAGAAAATAGGCACATTTTCCATTTTAAAAAAAGTTATAGGCTATGTCGTAACCCTTCTAAATATATAATTTTCTTACTATATAGTGTTACTTAACCTTTTTACTTCAATATTTTACATGCCATACGAAGAAATATCATCTGTGACCCCTTGTAACCTAACATATTGCTTGGATATGAAAGTATGAGCGTTTATTAATCTGTGAATCATTGTCTAATTTATTTTATTCACCAGTGATTATATTAAACCTGGTAGAATGCACGAAACATTTCATAACTCAGTATAAGATAATTATTTCATGGAGATGATTTACACAAAATTAAGATAAGGAAAACATTTTTTAGCCCGCCGACACTCAGAATACTATTATTCAATTTCTAGAAGAAAGAAGAGAACCCTATTGTACGTTAGCATATTACATACGAATTATTACAGACAGAATAATACGATGAAAGTTTATTAGAGATGCGGTGGAAGAATGTTAAAAAATGAGAATAACAATTTTAAAAAATCTGATGTGAAAGTCACATAACTTCCTCTGCCCAAATAAAAGTAAGCAGTATTCACATATCCTTGTACAGAATATTGCAATACACAATTTTACGCTAATTATCCTATAAATACCTCTTCTTTCAATGATGCGACTAAAAGCGCAGGCTATATAGCAAACTTAAAAAAAAAAAAGAACAAGTGACTGCAGACGTTTATTGAACTTTCCTCCGAAAATATAATTTCCGAAATTTATCGAATATTTCCCTCAGATACTTCTTTACTCTATGCATGGCCAACAATACATCTTTCTCACTTCACATTCTTATATAGAATAAGAGGCCGTGAAAGAGCGCGTAGCCTATTCAGTTGTTCATCACGCAAGACAAACTTTCTACAAACAGTGGGTGGCTTGTAACTACCCTCAGAAAATTTTTTCGGAAAAAAGTTTCAAATAAAAATTTTAGCTCTCAGTAAAAGGAACACATGTGCAAATTTTAAAGAAAATCGTTAGAGCCGTTTTCGAGAAAATCGCGAAAAACGAAAATTTCTTCATGTAAAGTCCCCTTAAAAATAAGAGAAAATAGTCGCCAATCTTATCCTCACATCTTCAGAAGGTACCTGTACCAAATACGACATTTCGTTTTCATACGATTTTCCCTTTTGGAGCTAGAGTGTTCACAGACAGACAGACAGACAGACACACATAGGCTACATGAAACGTGAAACGTGTATAGGCCTATATGCTAAAAACTCAACTTCGAATATTGGGGTCGAAAACAATACTTCCTCTACCTATAGTACCTATGGTACGGGCAGAGGAAGTAAAAAAGTATGAAACAGAGGGTTAGTCAGTTCACTGTCACAAAAGTTCAATTGATAGTCTAGACTCTAGAGTGTACCTTGATCTTCCAAATTCACGACAGTGAAAGTGCTGTATTGTTTGAGAGGGTTTACAGAAGCATGAGTAATCATTGCGAAAATTACGTTAAATCACTCCAAATATGACAATTTGCCATGGCCAGATAGGAATTGTGAAAGTACAGAGTTCAGCACGATCATTTTTCACTGTAGTCAATGCTTTATCTAGGGAAAGAATATTTATCTCGTAATTTAACCTTTAAAAGTTGTGGTTCGTATGTTATTCCACTGAGAGTTGTGTAGTTTTTAGTCTTTTTAATCTACCTGAAAGTTAAAATATTGGAGCTCTATAGCCCACTAAGAGCTAAGAGCTAATAATAATAGATTCGCTATTGGTGAGTTTCAACATAACTATATGTAATAACATAATACGCCACAGCATATTGTTCATCCAATTTTATGTATCAACCGTATAGTATCATCGTGTTTAAATCATTGCTATTAGCCGAAATTCACAAAATTCTAGAGTAAGAATGCTTGTGGGTCTTAAGCTTTAAAACAGCATTTTTTTCTCCCTTCTAGATGGACGTGTGTTATTAACAGGATTTCTCAAGTTTCCTGTTCAACTAGCCAAGATCCTTTTAAACGCAGTGTTTCAGTACGTCCAGATATTCATCAAAACATGGTTCATGTCGTACTCCCTGGTAAGTTTGAATTTTTTAAATTCCCTTTACAACAATATTTTCTAATTACAAAAAATCAAAATCAGTAGGCCTATATCAAAACACTTGAAACTACTATGTATCGAAAGTGAAGACCCAACGACCATGAAAAGTCTTTGTTTAAAATTGAGTGAAAATGGATCAGCATGCTTCTACCTTTTTTCTTCTTATTTATATTTTTTTAGTAATATGCCCCATAACACATTGTGGTGGAGCTCTATAAGCCTCTTTTCCAGTTGCTCGTTACGGATGGTGATAGCTGATCCCTTGGATGAGAAGGAGAAGACCCCACTATTGTTGGTTATCGACCATTGAAGTCAGTATTTTAGTAGCCAGGACCTACAGCTTTACGCGAAATTCGAACCATGGTGGGTTTCCTATATAGTTCATTTAGCAGGAAATGCCAGTTTTGAAGGCAGCACCCATTCAAGTTTCGAGTCAGCGTTGTGGTACATGTACACGCGGATGCACGGAAACTCTCCAATGCTTCTGTCTTCTTCTAGAGTTTTTCTTTATTTAAAGTTGGCATTGATTCTCCTTATTTGTGTTCTGCACTAGCCGTGGATGGGCAGTCTCATATTGGTGTGAGTTCAAGTCCCTGCACATGCAATGCTGCCAACGAAAAACGCTCAGACGTAGATGAGGGATGAAAGGGAGTGGAGTTTCATAAGAATGGCTGTAAGGCGTCCACCACGACGAATGTCTAGACCAGCCCCGGATTTGTACGACTTTTATTGGTTTGATGGCAGACGTCAGGCATTCAAGCATTAACTTATGAACACAGGTCGGTTTCAGGTTCAGGATTGAAGTACTGAGGGAATAAGACACACATGAAGTGGAGTCTTGATGAAATTGCCTTGTGAATAAAGGACTTGGACAACAAACAGAAAGTTATTTCATTTATCGAACAAAGTTAAGATTAATTCTGAAATCATTGTGTTTTTTCAACGAATCTCGAGGTTCTTAGCCGTATCCGCCACCGCGAAAAATATGGGAGGAGCAGGGGTGGGGAGTGGACATGGCGGAAGCGGTTTAGAATTTCCATACCAACTTAAACCACTGCGCATCATATCGGATAGATTCCGCCAACTCGAGTGTACACCCAAGAAACCCAAAATCAATGAAAAATTGCATTAGATAAATTGACAGTTCTTTTCTCTTAAATATGATATATTAATTTTTACTTTCTGGATATTAGTTCCTTAGTAAAATCATTTTCTAAGAAGCTGAATTCTACCTTGCGCCTTACCCTGCTGCTAAATTTCAATAATTTATTTTTATCTTTTTTCTAGAAATTCCCATATTGATTATTAGTTGCCAATAATAGGTGGAACCAGATAATAAGGTAAAAATGTTCTATTTTGTTCCATAACCCTACATGTTTTGCCCAAGTGTTATCATACAAGTTTTGCTTTCTTTTCAATTTCCCGTTATTCACTTGGTATTAAGTAATTTTGAACATCACAACAATTCTTCTATATTTTAACATATCAAGGTAATTTTGATGTCAATTTGAAGCTTTAAATGTACTGTAGTGATTGGCGTTGAAGAATTTCTGATATATGAATGCTCTACTGTATTTTTAATTTTTGTTTATAATGATGCAAACAAACTTATTTGCGGTTCATGTAAGTATTTGTAACAATTTAAAACTTTAAGTAACCCCAAAAACTAAATGTCAGGCAATTAGAAAATTTTCTATCTACAAAATAGTGAAAATGTTGTGTTTTTATCTTTCATAGTTTAGAAGTAATCTGATTTATAAAAACAATTTTTATAAACAAATTATAAACAATTACAGAACATTTTCTTGTGGAATGTCTTAATACATGACTTATAACAGGCCTAATATATATATATATATATATATATATATAAGTTATATATATAAGTTATAATAAAATAGCGTCATAATATTTAAACAATTTTTATACAAGGTGTACATATATACCTAAATATTATAAAACGCAATGTCTCTCTGTATGTCCATCTGTTAGTACGCTTATAAAATATAAGCTAATTACAGTATTATATTCGTGTAAAAATTTTTGTTCTTAGAAACATTATATTCTATTGAAATTTTAAAAGTTAATTTTAAACTTACAATCCACTGATGGTTTTAGTTGGTGAAGATTATATTAATATATAAGTTCATCTCTGAAAGGGTTAAACGATTGAGAATTTGATATACTTGTGCGCTTAATAGTACTGTATATTATAAATATAGATTTTCAATAAGTGTCTTGTCTGTTTTAGCCTGCACAAATTGGCATCGAATTGATAAGAGATCTTGTGGAGGATGCCAAGGAGAGTATTATTTTTCAAAATGTTCTTTCGCTGGTGAAGAGAGCAGTGAAGAAGATGATTGAGAACTCGATACACAGATTCCTGACAAGATTCTTCCCTACTGTGTTTCAAGTAGAACACACCACGATTCCAGCGAAACATTCTTACAAGGCATCAAATGTTATACAACTTAGAAAACTGTTTCCACATCTCCCTCCGCAAGTGCTCAATAAGATTGTGCTTTTGTTCCCGGAGTAAACTACAGTTTACAGAGGTTTGACAGTATTTGGAAGAAAATACAGTGTCATATTTCTAGTTTTGTATGCAGATAAATGTCACTCTTGCGACTAAGAATATTTTGTGTAATAAGTGCTGTGCAAAACTTTGAATGTGCGAGATTTCTTTGAAGTGAAATAGAATTTTGAGGGTTTTTTTAATCAATCTCACCGGTATTAACCAATGACATAGGTCTAAGATCATCTAGCGAATGTACCTCTATTTTTCTTAAGTTTCTGATTTTTAAATTTCTTTGTTGTACGTTAGCAACGAAAATATTGATCATGTTCGATGCATGGATTCCAGAGCAGTAGAAAAGCTTGGAAGTGTTCTGAACTTCATTCTACATAAATCAGATCAGCTGGCGAAAACCTTTAGTTGTTGAATATACAGGAAAATTCAAGACAGCTCTAACAGACTGAGAAAAGAGTTTGAGATTTTATTCGATGGGAAAATTTTGTAAATAAATATAATTGTGTTCTTTTACTCGTGTTTAAAATCTGTGGGCCCCTGCTTGTTTATGCTTTGTTTTACTATATTAAAACACACGACAAAGACTTTGCCTCTCTGTATAGCTCTGTGTTTAGTCAATTACATTAGCACTTAAACGCAGTCATTCAAGAATGAGTATCTATGATTTTCTTGGCCAGTGCGTTCGAACGACTTTAACGTCAATATTTTTATTCTATGTGGCATGTGAACAATATCGTATGTTACCCCAGACTAGGCCTGAAATGTATGCCTGAATCAGACGGTCTGTACATAATGTGCCGTAAAATTGCAACTGGATGTATCAAGCTCTCAAGTTATACTGAACATTTGGTTCAAAAACCGAACCATCGGTACAAAAAGTATTCAAAGAGTGAACTTGTCGTTTGTGGCATAGTTTTCTTGAGATTAAAGTGACTTTGCCTCCAATTCCCGACAAGCTGAGGTCTAAGGAAAGCTCAAATTACGATAGGAAGGGGTGGATATCTGTGAATCTCTCTGTCTTGTCTACGACAGAAAGTATTGACACCACAGTGGAAAGGCTGTTTGAAGGGATAAAAACGCCGTTTGGGCAAGTATTTCTTTTTTAGGAAGAAATAAAAAAAAGCCTCCACTGATGGGAGATGGTATGTATTATTTCATCTTCTAAATGTCACAGAAGCAAGGATAAAAGATGTATTGAACAATATACTGAGAAGAGAGAAAGATAATTCTACATTTCAGAAAACCATGAATTGTTCATTACTATCAAAAAGGAGAGGCTGACCACCATTTCCAGAACCCATAAAGGAAATTGTCACTTTGGAATCCTACAACAACGCTTTACTGGTGTAAATTTTTTAATATTCGATTAATGTATGAATGATGAAGATTTCTATGACAAATGTAAATACATAACTTCCGATTGTGGGTGTCTATAGTTAGTGGGACTTGAAAACTGTCTCAAACCAATTTGCGCAACTTTACATTTCATGGGAATAATCTGTGATTTAATTTCCTTCTGAAATGTGCTTTACTGCATGATAAACTTCGTACTACTTCGTAATACAACACAATAAACAATGAGTTGAAAATTGCGCAGTAACCTTAATCTTACACAGTGATTTTCTCCCATAAACGCTCAGTTCAATTTCGATCTGATCAACATAAACGCATGCAGACCATACGGATACAGTAGTGTAATGGGTCCCTAGTTATTGGCAAAACTAATTGACATTATGCCTCACAAATCTATTAGTTGTAAAGTAACTACTAATGCTAAAAAAATCTATCGTAATCGGCAATAGACAGCAGATGTGACTATTTCGGGGAAATTTTAGTAAGACTAAACCTTATTTATGTGTTCAATAAAACTATGAAATATTTATAACGAAACTATAATATATAATCATCGCAACGATCGTTCCGTAATATTACAAATAGTCTATAGCAAGAAGAAGTAAGGACCTTTTACCTTCTCTATTAATAACGTACCTATCTACTATACGAAATAAAGTATTTTAAATATTGTAGTAATGTATATAATGTTTTGTATTTGATTCTGAATTCAACGTCGAATACTCACCACTAGCACAAAATTTGATATCCTGTAAGTTCAAAAACATGTTTAGGTGTGCATATATGAACCAAATAGCTCAAAACAAAAAAGAAAAAAATCATATCAGAACCTGGTTTTATATTTGGGCTGAGTATCTTGAAGAAATGTTAAATGAATAATGTCAATGATTTCCTCTTACCGCTTTAAATTTAAAGATTGTAATTGTTCGGGATTATAAACCGACTACTGGGATTTTGTACACAAACTGCTTGTATGAAGGTGAGAAAGTTTTATTTGGAATATTTTTGTACTGTAGGCCTATGTCTCAAGTATAGTTATAGGCTATTCCGTTTATCCATTTTACTTCATTATATCAGTCATGGTCCAATAATTTTTAGTAAGAAGCATTAACATATATCAATCCCCATTAACCAAAATTACTTCTTTCCTCATCTAGCCTTCTCTTACATATAACTAATATAGTTTGGTTTATAAGTCTTGCCTGGCGAACAAATTTGCTTTGCCTAAGGATGGAGATAACTGAATTATCACTATTTGCAATGCCAATCACTTACTCTGTACCGAAATGTGGAGCGAGGAAATTGCTATGCCCAGGGTTGGAAAAAACATGTTTTTTTTAAAAGAACAAAAAAAATAGTTTTTTTTTTGTTTAAAACATGTTTATGTTTGTTTAAAACGTTGTTTATGTGAACAACAATGTCGATTGTTTTAAACGTGTTTTTTTAAACGTTTTTTATGTTTACAACAATGTTGTTTGTTTAAAAAAAGTTTAAATTGTTCATTTTGTTTAAAACAACCATTTTAATGTATAGGGCCTATTCTCTCTCTGTAGTCATCAGTTTTACAACTGGTTTGATGCAATTCTCCAGTTCTTCCTATCTTGAGCCAGTCTCTTCATGTCTACATATTTTTTACATCCAAAATCGCCAATAATCTGTTTTGCATATTCTAATCGTGGTCTTCCCTTACAATTTTTCCCCTCTATTGTTCCTTCTAATATACTTAGTGTTGACCAAGCCTGGATGCCTCATAATGTGCCCCACTAGTCTGGCCCTTCTTCTAATGAGTGTCGTCCATAGACTTCTTTGCTCCTCTATTCTTTCTAAGACCTCTTCGTTAGATATTCTGTCAGTCCACCTGATTTTCAACATTCGTCTATAGCACCACATCTCAAAAGCTTCTATTTTATGCCTTTCACTTTTTCCTAAAGTCCACGTCTCACTGCCATAGAGTGCTATGCTCCAAACATATAAGTTTAGAAATGTTTTTCTGACTTTTAGGTCAATATTTGACACCAATAGACTTTTCTTGTTAAAGAAAGCCCTTTTTGCTTGTAATATCCTGCTTTTCACATCATCTTTGCTTCGTCCATCTTTAGTAATTTTGCTCCCCAAGTAGCAGAATTCATTCACCTCCTGTATTTTGTCATTTCCGAGTTTAATGTTCTTCATGTTACTTATGGCATTCTTGCTGCATCTCATCACTTTTGTTTTGTTTTTATTAATTTTCAGTCCAAAATTATTTTCTAACAGTCCATTCATACCATTCAATAATTCACTTAGGTCTTCCTCATCTTCAGTTAGCAGAAAAATATCATCAGCAAATCTCAGCATTTTTACTTTTTCTCCATGAATTTTTATTCCTGATTCAAACATTTCCTTTAATTCCTTCAGTGCTTCCTCAACATATAAATTAAACAGAAGGGGAGACAGACTACATCCCTGTCTCACTCCTTTCTTAATTCTTGCAACCCTTTCTTCACCTTCCACCTTTATTACAGCTGTCTGATTCTGATATAGGTTGTGAATGACTCTTCTATCCTTATATTTAAGACCTGTCTTTCTCATAATTGTAAACGTCTTATTCCAATTCACATTGTCAAAGGCTTTTTCCAAGTCAACAAAAGCCATGTAAGTGTCTTTGCTTTTCTTCATTCTTCCTTCCACAATAAGTCGCAGTGCTATAATTACCTCTCTTGTACCCTTGGCTTTCCTGAACCCAAACTGGTCTTCATCAAGGATTTCCTCCACTTTTTTCTCTATTCTCCTGTAAATGATTCTAGTTAGTAGTTTTGAAGCATGGGTTGTGAGACTTATTGTACGATAGTTTTCGCATTTTATATACATATTATATACATGTATATTATATACATATATATATATATACAGGGTTGAAATGTTTAAAACATTTTAAATTCAATATTTAATATTAATAATCTCTTTCTTTAAAAAGGAAGAACACAAAATAGATGGTAGGATCCAGTCAGAAAAAATTCAAATCAATTACTCGAAATCAGAAACTGGAAGCTGGCGGCAGAGGATAGATAAGTGTGGAGGAAAAGGATACAAAAGACACCACCTCACATGATTTTCTGGTATTCTGGCCCTAGTTTTTTTTTCTGTTTACAACACTAACAGGGTGTCACTGACTTGACAAAATGTAAATTGTCTTCATAATTAAATGTAACACGCAATTAAAAAATGATTTAAACATATGCTAAAAAAACATGTTTAAAACAGATTGTTTAAAACGTTTTAAACAAACTTAAAAAAACATAAGCACTTGTTTTAAACACTTGTTTTAAACGTTTTGTTTTAAACATTCCAACCCTGGCTATGCCCATGCTTAGGGAAGGAAAGAATGGGTGTCGTGATTACGCTTGGGTTCAATCACAGTGTCCCTACTTAACCCCGCAACTCATAATCTGCTCTGTACATTCACTAGTTTAAAGGCCGTCCTTTCCACTCTTCACTGAGGTCTTCCTTTTAGCTACATTTCGAAGAAATATCACTATTGCAATCATTTGTATTGGGCTACTTCAGGAAATTTTCTACTTAATTTTTGGTAGGAACCACGCCCGCAAATCATCAAAAGCTCAAAAGTTTTATATCACGTACTGGCTAGTAGGCTAATGTGTATCTTTATTTCTATATATTTAAGGACACGATAACTTCCGTAATGTTGACATTTCTTCCAGACATATACAAAATATAGAGATGGAAGATCTCGGTGGAGTTCGTGGGCAAAATCGGACCAAGGGATACAGTCGTAGCGCAAAGGCAAAACGCGATGATTATTAATTATTATATACCAAGAGATAGAGACTTTGGTGAAGAATATGACGACAAACCCCAGTTTTCTCCTAGAATACTTTATTATAGAAAAATTAAGATTCCAATATGCCCATTACTTTAGTTCTCTCTCTACATTTAAAAAGTGCTTCCTTGACATACTGACTTCTGCCTTAGTACTACAGAATCCGTTTGAAGTTATTATAACTCTTTAGAGTACAACCAAAGCTTTAGTTTGAAAGGTTTTTTGATAACACAAACTATTAGCTCAAGGGTGCCAAAAAAGGACAAAAAAATCATATCTGCATTAGCTACCTTCGAAGTTATTAAACATATTATCCAAATCTTTAGTCTAAAAAAATTTTGTTACTTAAACGCGTAGGCTACTGCAAGAGGTGACAAAGAGAAAATGAGATAAAAAAAAATCGTTACTTCCTTAGTGGTCACAGTTTCGAGCCCGATAAAATTTGTTGTAAATCTTCCAAATATACCAGTATCTTATGGCTGAAACTTTTTTTATAAGTGCAAGCCTTAGCCCAAGTGACGAATAAATTAGTTTAATGTTTAGTTTATGGGAGTAAGCTTAAATGGGTATGTTATTTTGATAGGAGTTTTCACTAGCGGCACAGCACCGTAGGCCTACCTAACTGCACTATAGGTGGTTAAAATGGAGTTTGTCCCATTTTGTTCCAACGTACAGAAATATGAACTTCGAATTCTACTTACGCCCGTAGGCCAAGATTTTTTTTTAATAATACGCAGGTTGTATCACGGATTCAAATTTCAAACCCGGCGCGGTCGATGGATTTTTCAAGACGCGAAAATCCTACGCACTGAGTCCTCCGGGGCTGACTTGACGCTCGGAGGGCGTAACGTAGATTTACGCCACGCTAAAGAACTCTAAACCTAAAATAGAGCCTCTGGACAAAATTTCTCGGCCCTTTTCACACCCAAATAAAACCTTAGTTTTCTGCGAGGGTTGTAAGGCGATGGGTTGCACATTCTATTACGTAATAGGCGGATGTCCATCACTGGGATATGTTATAATCCTCAAGGGTTTCATTTCTCTCGAAAGTAAAAATATTGAAATTGATGTGATTTATTTATTAGGCCTACGTGTAATGTCGATTTCCTTTATGATATTCAAAACAAATCTTTGTACTTGGCATGGGAATCCAGCTGCTGTCCTGATTAACATTAGTCTATATGCCAATAATATTTTTTTATTTTTTTAGTTATTTATATTATTTATTACATATCAAAGAAGGCTCTTCTTAGTTTCTCTTAAAGTAACAATAAGCATTACTTTTAAATGCCTTATGCATAACGCAGATAGAATTATAAATTTTCAGCAGAACCCGATTGTTGACCATCCATTGTCTGAAAACATTGTCTGTCTCCACTGAACTACGGAATCATTTCTAGGGCAATATAATTAGTTGACATTATTGCGCCCTTTCATAGCAATATAAGGAAGGACTCCAGCCAGTAATAAAAAAAAGTAATGACAATGATTATACAGTAAAATATTCAAATATAAGACTCTCCCGTTTCGAGATAATATTCACAGATAATGCCGTGAGCGACTTGGTAATCACCAATAAATTTCCGTTCATCGATCGGGGATTTATATAGGGAGTTCCAAGCCAAGAGTTGCATTTATAATTACTACTTAAGAATACTATGTAATAATTGATTAATAAAATATATCGAAAATGAATTATTTTAATAGCATTTTATATTGACACAGTAGGCCTACTATGAGAAGGCATTCATGACTTATGAGGGTTATCCAGAAAGTAAAGAACGATTTGGCATAACTAAGTAATAACGAAAGACATCAACACAAAACTTTACTTACAAAGATACAGGTGCCTTACTTTATTTCTCAACATAATCGCCATTGCTGTCAAGGCATTTATTGTAACGTGGTATCAGTTTTTCAATGGCGATGTTATAGTCTTCTACCGCCTAAGACGTGAGCCTGGAGTTTCTGCCAAGAATAGTCCAGTCATTTGGTGCTCAAAAATGGGGTTACCTGGAAAGTTTTCCGGGAGTTTTGAAAATTGGTGATTTTATAGATTTCGACGTGCTCTTTTCGATTTTTCACTTTGCTACCTCGTATCTTTGCCGCTCGCGCCGCCATATTGGAAAAATGGCGCGCAAAAACAGTTTTTTCACAATATCTCCTTTACAGCTCATTTTACGATGAAAATAGTTATGTAATAAATTAAACTAGAGAAAATTTCCTATAATTTAAGTCCCAACGATTTTTTTGTAAAATGGATAGTTTCAGCGTACGAGCGCCGCAAAGTCTACTCCGACACGCGTTTTGGCCGAAGCCACGGAAGATGCGGATACGCTAATAACAATCAATACGGCAATCAACACTTCATCTACATGTGATTCCGTAATAGTTGTCGGCAAAGATGTAGATCTTCTTATTCTTTTGACGGCTCTATCTACGCGTCTAGATAACATAATATTATTTCTGCACGCCTTCAGTGGCTGTGATACAACATCAGCACTCTTTAAACAAAAAAAATTAAATGTGCTAATGTATTAAAAAAAACAGAATTAAACGAGCTTGTCCAGGTATTCAAAAACCAAAATGCAGATCCAAAGATCATTGCTGAAGCTTCCTCCTTGCATTGTATGGTTACAGTGCCGTGAAAAGTGTGTTGTTAAACAACTATAGATATACATGCTTCACAAAATCAGCATATGAAAATAAATTTAATATTGCATCGCTGCCACCGACGGAAGCAGTAGCACGACAACATTCGTTCCAAACCTATCACCAGGTTCAGCAGTGGTATGGAGTTGAATATATTCGTTGCGAAATTTTTCCTATTCCTGGTTTGAGATTACATAGGCTATGTTTGAACGCGTAGATAGAGCCGTCAAAAGAATAAGAAGATCTACATCTTCGCCGACAACTATTACGGAATCAAATGTAGATGAAATGCTGATTGCCGTATTGATTATATCAGCCTAGAAAAAAAGACGAAAATTTCTGCGGTAAAAACAAAAATAGGCGTGTTTGATTAAATTCGCTGTGCTTAATTCGAAAATGCATTTCGTTTTTCTCTATCACATCTGGTTAATTGACATTTGTGAAAAATATTATTTTGACATTTTGTATAGTAAAATAACTGTATGCAGCTTTGATGCTGGATTTTGAAACTTTTTCCTTTGCGGTAAGTGGTGTGATAGGTGATCTTAACCAATTTTGGATCACTGAACATGAATCCGTTGACCGTTTCTACGTAACATGTCATGTTTTCTTGCAATAGGTACTTCACAACGAGAGATATAAGTTATTGCTTAGACTAGCTTACAGGATAAAAAATACTTAAAAATTAGGATAATTTTGATAATAGTTTTAGGGGAAAAATCAAATAATAAGTTATTTTCAAACAGTCCAAGACGTATGTATTCCAGTACTTTTTGTGAGTGCAGATCAAATAAATTTATTTTTGCCAAAGCATCTGATGCCGTACAAATGCTCAGTGACAAAAAAATCGAAGTTTGTTTGGAGGGGGAAATATTAAGGATTTGAACTTTTGGGAATTTTTACATTGGTTATAAGCTAAAATCTATAAAATATATTTTAGTTGAGCAAATGGTATCTTATTTATCTTATTACATTGATCGAGCTGAACGGTTTTGAACATGCATTTTAATAAATCTAAAATCTATAAGTTAGTCAAATTTCAAGTTTCTAGCTCATCTGGAAGTGAATAAACATCAATGTTAATAAGTGGAAGATTAGACTGTCGTAGATGTGAATGATGTCACGGCTATCCAGCAAGTTTTTCTGTACTTATGGGGCAGCTAGAAACACCAAATTTAGCACGCTTATGTGCCCAAATTCCTACCAAATTGTATGATTCTATATTTCATACCATGTGTGCCAATATTACACAATGTGAGAAAAATATACAGAATTGATTTAAAATAAAAAAAATCTAACTCAATCTAAGGGATAACCGATGAAGATACGTCGAAAAGTCATAAGACCAAACTTGTAGATCTCTAAAAATCCATTACTGCTTCTGCAACAGGTTTTTTTATACGACTTACCGTTTAGCTACTATAAGCCCCCCCCCCCAAAAGTCTACACAGACCTTAAAATTGCGTCCGCCATAACAGCAAACACGAAAAGTAGATGTGAAACAACAAAAATAATGACATTTTTGAAATCAGGAGACCTTATTTAGTTAAAATCGCTCATTAAATGCTTTACCGCAAAATGATGCAGGTAGTGGCGTATCCGCATCTTCCGTGGCTTTGGCCAAAACGCGTGTCGGAGTAGATTTCGCGGCGCTCGTACGCTGAAACTATTCATTTTACAAAAAAATCGTTACTACATAAATTATAGGAAATTTTCTCTAGTTTAATTTATTACATAACTATTTTCATCGTAAAATGAGTCGGAAAGGAGATATTGTGAAAAAACTGTTTTTGCGCGCCATTTTTGCAATATGGCGGCGCGAGCGGCAAAGATACGAGGTAGCAAAGTGAAAATTCGAAAAGAGCACGTCGAAATCTATAAAATCACCAATTTTCAAAACTCCCGGAAAACTTTCCAGGTAAAACTACCAAATGACGACTAGAAGTCGAGGAATAAAAGCAGAGTCCTATTGTGCAACTCTTCAACGACTACTGCGCGCTTTCCAAAACAAGAGACGTGGAAAATTGTCTGGAAAGGTGTTTTTGATCCACGAAAATGCTCGGCCACTTTCGGCTGCTCAAACATTGGAGCAACTTCAACGTATTAAGTGGGGAATTTTTGACATCCTCCTTACAGCCCTGACTTGGCATCCAGCGATTTTCATTCGTTTCCGAAACTACAGGAAATTTTTGGGTGGAAAAGAAGTTCCCAGCCGATGAATCAAAGCGGCAGTGACATTCTGGCTCAGGTCTTTGGCGGTGGAAGAGTATAACATCGGTATTGAAAAACTGGTACCACGATACAATAAATTCCTTGACAGCAATGGCGACTACGTTGAGAAATAGAGTAAGGCACTGTGTCTTTGTAAATAAAGTTTTGTGTTGATATCTTTCGTTTGTATTTAGTTATGCCTCGTTCTTTACTTTCTGTTCGACCCTCGTATAATCAATGTGACTGTTTTCTGTGAACAAAACACGACCAGTTAATAAACATCTATTTATTCAAGTATTCAAGGTATTACGAGTATTAACCTCTTAGGAACAGACATAGCCTAAGATGCTCAGCTGCGGGCGAGTCTACTATGTCGAAAGGCAGGGGAATGATAGCTCCCACCTCCCACCTCTGAACGGTCACTCGTGTTTGGGCAGCGTACATTCATGCTGTTGAGATTATATGTCTTTATAATGTTTACAGGAGTTCATTATAATTAGGCCTATTAAAAGCCAACGTTCTTGAACTACGGAACACAATACCTGTAAAATATAATGCTGATTCCAGAACAGATGTAAGCGTAATATTAACTTTATTTCCAGAATAAATCTTAAAGTACTGCGATAATGGTGAAACAAGCAGAAGTCAATGTCTATAGAGTATCCCAAATGATAAGATTATAAAGAAAAGTGGACGTACCTTTATAACTTTTTAGGTGATCGAGCAAATTCGATAAATATTGGATGGATCGGATCAGATCAGTGATTGGCTGATTTCAGACTCATTCTTATACGTTAATGGTCCGAATAGAAGGATAGTCAGTAAAAGTCACCACTCTTCACCGGCCTTTTAATAATTCAATGGCTGCACTAAATTGTAGGCTATGTAAGCTATTCTGTTGCCATGGAAAGCACCGTAGTTGATTTGTATTCATTGCAGCTTATACCGCAGAATAAATATTGTGAAATATTTTAATTCAAATTTTAAAGCCATTAAATGCATCGCTTTACAAACGTTGAGATATGCGTGAAGAATTTCGATCATCTTATGACAATGCTAACACCATATTCCCTGCCACATAACACTTTCAATCTACACCAGTCTCTTCAACAGGAAGATTCAGGTAAAGAAAACAGATCCAGATGCAAAACGAACTGTTCGAACATTAGATTAGAATACACGATACGCTAAACACTAACACATAAATGCCAAGGGGATCTTAAGAGAAGGGTGAATAGCATTAGTTTCATATTAAAAAAAGTGCAAAATTTATATCCTTAGCAAACAGGGATGGCGTGTGGGGCCAGGTAGGTTCCTTCACCCGCAAGCACCCTCACAATTACAAGCGCAGGGGATTAGGACCGACCATAATTTCCGCCCCATGAGTCACCTAGTCTACTTCAATCAATCAATCTTAGATTTTTAGTATGTCATTTTATCTTAAAATGTTTGTTGTATATCAATTCTACACATAGCCTAATTACAAAATAAATGACACCAAGCTATGTATAATTTACTTTAATAGAAACATTTTTAACAAATGATGAAGTAAGTCACTAAGACGACTCATAACTGTGAATCATAATGTTTTTGATGTTTCTGTACCTACAAATGAGTTCTTCAGTAACATCTGGACTAGGCAGTAGTATATTTTGTTGATAAATATTATAAATATATTTGGATTTCAATCGTAATATTGTTTCCCTTAACAATTCTGTCGTATTACTGTCATATGGTTAAAATTATCAATAATAAATTAAAACAGCTGTAAATAAATGTTGTGTACGGTACATCTAAATTTTTTAATTAGATGTTTCCACCCCATTAGTCACGTCTTGTACTTACCCGATCAAACTAAGATTTTTTAAGTTGCAATTTTATATTAAAATGATTTATAGAAATAAATTCTCTACGTCATTAGAAGAAAAATGATACCAAACAAGGTATAATTTATTGGAACTGCGAATTCAGAAAAAGTACATAAAGCTACATAAATAAAAGTTACGAGAAAACTGCTTTCAAGTCAAGGCCCCACACGCCATCACTGTTTGATAAGGGTACAGTCTCAGACGATTTTGAAAGGTAATGTAATAATTTATTTTGAAATAATGGATAAATTGGTGCATCGATTGGGAATTTCAAAAGCGTGAGTTGCAGTAGACGAAATAATTATGAGTGAAGTAGCCTCCCTAATATCTAAATAGCATTTTATTATAAGTTACTCATGATTTACGGCAAAGTCCAATAACAACTCCCCCATCGTTACAAGACCAGCCCATGAGGAGGTAATGGAGACGAGAACGTCAAATCGTCAGAGAAGACCAGTAAAAAGAATCTACAAGGACCAGTTATGAGGTATACAAATAAAGGTATATAATTCCACCGCAGAAAGGACCCCTCAATCACAATTGCTTGATAGTTCTGCACTCTAATATCCAGTCCTTAAACAATAAAACAACGGAATTAGATGTACCGGTATACACTGATTGAAACATGTTGTCATTTGCCTTTCAGAACACCGGTTGAATACTCAAAACCTAAAATATGTAAATTTAAATGGCTCGAAATTAACATCTGCTTGCTGTAGGAAAAATCATGGTCATATCATGGGATATAGATTTTCTAAAAGGCAGTTAACTGAATTATAGAACCTACTTCGAATTTATGACCTCAAAAACTCAGTTGAAACTGCTAAAGGATCACAGAGCATTCAAAACAATGTTTTCTTAGTAACAAACATTGAATACTGGTATCCAGCAGAAGTAATTGATTTAGTTTCTTTAGATCACGAAGCCCAAATATTAAACTTACCAACGTTTTTCACAGTTCCAAAACATAGGCCTATAAAATAAGAAAATGCTATAATTATATCAAATTAGAAGAATTTAAATGCTTACTCCATGTAGAGAGACCTGGGGCGAAATAGCTTATACACTAAGGAAGGGGCAAATTTAAAATTCCATACCTTTCTGAATATGTTCCTGCAATACTTCAATATAGCATTTCCTCTAAAGGAGATAAAATTGGGTAAGGGTAACAATACTAAAGGGATTAGGATAACTTCAACTAAAGTAAGGCTCTTAAATCACTCACTCACTTCCTCGGCACTACAGCCCTGGATGGGCTTTGGCCGCCCTCACGACTTGCCTCCATCTTTCTCTATTCTGAATCTTTTCCCACCATCATCCCACCCGCACAAGTCCTCCTCTAGGTCCATCTCTTCCTTGGTCTTCCACGTCAAGGCTTTTAAATACATATTAAAAATTAGGGGAAATTTCAGATGATTTGCATAGTTACAAATCTACTATAAAATAATACTCAATAAATTATTAGGCGGGCAGAGAGAAAGGACAATGATAATCATAAATCGGAGTCATCAAATAAGAGCAAAGCACTGTGGCAGGTAATCAAAAAGGAAATAGGTAAATCAATTGTAATTGTAAAAAGAACATGTTCTAACCTTTTATACATGTATTCTGTCATACTTCTCTAAATTTTGTATTGTTTTAAGTAATTATTTAGTATAAGTTTTTCTCATATATAGAAATGAACCACCCCCGAACACAAGCTCTGCTTCTTCGGGTGGTGTATCAACTTTTTATGTATATGTAATTGTAAATTGTAATTGTAAATGAAGAACATTGAAGTTTAAAAAAAAAAATTACAGCAACCAACATATCGAATTAATACATGGTAATGCTGATAATAGAGTCACGCATCCACAGCAGGTTGCAGAAAGCTCATTTTACATAAATAGCAAATACACTTATATGTACACAGTATGATCCACCAACTAGGCAAACTTGTTATAATAAAATAATAACTGCAGTGAATCTTTATTCGTACTACCAGTAAGTGAAGATGAGTTAAAGAATATAATATACACATTAAAGAATAAGGTGTCGACTGGAGTAGATGAAATACCAATCTCTATATTGAAAGAATGTATAAATTACGTTAAGCACCGTTAACACACGTTTTCAATTACTCATTTTAGAGTAAGATATTACCAGAAAAAATAAACACAGCAAACGTAAATTCATTGTATAAAAAGGGGATAAAAGTGACGTACAAAACTATAGCCCAATAAATAAATCTGGAAAAACTTATGCATAATAAATAGTCATTAAATTCATACGTAAAAATAGAATTTTCACAGATACACAACATCGTTTCAGATAGAATAGATCCACAGAATCAACAATTCAATCTCTATTACAAAATGTTCAAAATTCACTAGAAAAGAGAGAGTACGCTAGGGTTCTTCCTTGATCTAATTAAAGCTTACGACGTTATAAATCATGATATCCTAACTAAAAATTATACACATTTATGGTATTAGGGGAGTGGCCAACCCATAGTTCAAAACCTATAATTCCCAAAGAACTCAAATTGTTGAGATAATAAAAATAATAATCTAACCCTTGAAAGAAGTGAATTCACCGGTTGAGTATTAAAACAAGGGGCACCACAGGAGTCGATTTTGGGACCACATCTATTCTTGCTATATAAGAATGATCTCCCCCTTGAATATTGAAGAAGCAGAAGTTGATTGTTTGCCGATGACACAAATCTTATTATAAAAGGAACAAATGAAATAGATATTACTGAAAAAATTGATTCCAGTTTAGTAAAAATAGTTTCTTGGCTTCTAAACTTTTGATAAATGCAAAGCAAAACAAAAAACAATAGTAGTAATGAGTTGTCATAAACCAAAAATCAAGACGTTATGAAGCCTCGAGTAAAATTAGATAATAAAATAATTTAATACAAAAATGACAAGTTTCTAGGCATACACGTAAGTGAAGAACGAAAATGGATAACACATTTTGAGGCATTAACCAATAAAATAATACTGGCTGTTATTTGTTAAAAACTTTAAAACATTCACAACTACACATGTACTTAAAAGCTCATACTTTGCTTAATTTCGATAGTCATATGAGGTACGGAGTCATTAACTGGGGCTCTTCTTCAGAAGTTGAAAAAGATTGTCAAAATCCAAAAAGAGCGGCAAGAATGAGTAATGTAAATAAACAGACATCCTGTAGGTATCTATTTAAAACATTAGGAATTCTACCCCTAATTTATATACATATAGGCTTACTAGAAGTAATTTACTGCATTAAACTAAATGGGCAAAATATGATAATGAACAAAAACAACCATAATTATCAAACAAGACAACAGAATGGCCTGCATGTCCCTTACAGTAGAACAAATATTTCGAAGCCAAATGTTTATAATTCTGGTGTAAAGATATTTAATAAACTACTTAAAATTATCAAGTCTATAGAAAACAGTAAAATACTTAAAAAGAGGCTCAGGTCCTTCCTGCAGGTCCTTCAGACATTGCGTTTTCTCAGTGCATAGATTTCTTTCCATTATAGGATAAGCATATAAAGAAGAGATACAGTATATAATAATTACCCACAGAGTAAATTTTAGAAAATGGTTTAAATCATGTAAAATCGTAGCATTTTTGTCTGAAATACTTGTCAGAAAGAAATATTATGAATTTAAAAAAATATATTTTTCGTATAGACATTGCCTTTTTTATGCTTCAGGTAACCTGGAGAGTGAACGACTTTCCCACAACATTGACATGCACTGATGTGGTTCCAAAATCCATCTGCGAAATTTGTAGGATGGTTTAATAGAGCTAATGTTAGCCTAACACTTGTAGATATAAGGCTTGATAATAAAATTATTTTTTAAAAATAACGTATTACAATTATTTAACATGAATGTTAACATTGTATTTTCACCTTGTATTGAATTTAATGTGTAAATATGTATTATGTAACAATTAACTGTCAATATTTTGACGCGTCCTATAACATGCACATGCTCAGACGGATAAAATAAAACTCCTTTCTATTCTATTTTATTCTGATATAATATATGTTGTTCTCTTATCTCTGAATCTGCTTCAGTTAATCCCTATATTTATTTTCGGGAGGTGTATGATGTGTCTGAGAAAATGGAAATAGTGAATGGGAGAAAACAATGAGGGACTGATTTTTTAAAATGTCCTCCGAATCTGACTGGTGAGATGGCAAAATAAAACTGAGGTTTAAAAAAAGTACTAGCAATGGCATGCTATCTTACCATTTATTGAAGAATATTAAAGCAATAGTATCTCAAGTGATTTGTTTACTTTCTGCAGTAATAAATCATTAAATATCAATACCCGTTTCTCCTTACATCTAGGGATTACGCCAAAATTCCCATGATACTCTTTTTTTCGATCATAGCTGGATACTTTTAGGAAGAATACAGTTTGTTTTTGTATGTATTAGTGAAATATAAACATATTGCCACTTTAACTTCCCTTATTTGAAGCTGGGAAAGAAAAAATCAAGTTAATACTATTAATGTGTTCATATTCCCCCGAGTTTCCTTCCCAGATCATTCCACATCTATTATTATATTTTAAAAAAATACACTAGGCTCATAGCAATAGGCTATTATCTTTCATTAAACTCAACTTACTTCTCTGTTGAAGTAAATGAACTGATACCGATTATCCTTGCACTCATTTGACGGAACATATTATATAGGCTACTGACCTTCACCACATTATATTGTGCTGTCACTTCACCTAATATTATGTTTAAACACATTTATGTAGCCTTTTATGTTATATCACTCAGGTACCTGTATAGTAAACTCTGGACTTAAAATTTATGATATTATATTGAAAAATAAGCATTGTAAGAACGCAATTTTTTCCGATGAAACTCCGTGTATCCTGTTAAGATTTATAATGTGACGCTTACATACAACGCATTAAATACGGCTACATGCGGTTTCATGATAGTGACTTGTCAAGACGTAACATATAGCGCTGTAATATTCCACAGCCACTTGATAACCTTTTCTTGAGTATATGAACCACTACACCGTAACATACAGCATAAAACGGTTAACAAAATAATATTATGTACAATTGGCAGGAAGGAACCTATAGTGCAGTGCAGACATGAAGGTTAAAGGTTTCATTTGGGTAGCATTATTCCTGTCGATACCTAGCTTCACAGGTAAATAACATCGTTAATATTAATCAAACGGTTCTAACTACTAGTTTGGTTTCTTCAACTTGTTCAGGTAGGCCTATACAGTTTGTTAATATTTCTATAGTCTGGGCAATGCGAGTAGAGGAGAAAGAAGTTCACTAGGACGATGCATCGTGGCGTTAGTGTCGCTTAGACTGTACACTGCATGATGATCCACGATATCAAATTACCAATAACAACACTGAATATTTTATTTCATTGGGTATTATTTTACTTCCTCTGCCCATATCATAGGTACTATATGTAGAGAAAGTATTGTTTTCGATCACCAAATTCAAAATTGGTTTTTAATATGAATACACGTATTGAATTCCCCTGAATTAAAAAACATGTCTCTCTATTTTCGCAAATATGTCTCTCGTGTGTGTGTGTGTGTGTATCTGTGAACAGTCTAACTCCAGTACGGAAAATCGTATGAAAACAAAATTTTGTATTTGTGTTAGGTACCTTCTGAGGATTTGACACGAAAATTGGCGACGAATTTCTCTTTTATTTTTAAGGGGACTTTACATGAAGAAAATTTCGTCTTTCGCGATTTTCTCGAAAACGACTGTAACGATATTCTTTAAATTTTGTACACCGGGAGTTTTTACCAGGAGCTAAAACTTTTATTTGAAACCATTTCCGAAAAAAAAAAAAAAAAAAATCTCTGAAGGATCTTATAATACACACTTTTTGAAAAACGTCCTCTTTTAATGGAAAATCGTAAGAAAACAAAATTTTGTATTTGTGTTAGGTGCTTTCTGAGGATGTGACATGAAGATTAGTGACGTCTTCCTCTTATATTTAAGGGGACTTGACATGAAGAAAATTTAATTTGCTGCTATTTTCTCGAAAACGGCTCTAACGGGTGCTTATACTAAGCGTTAAAACTTTTATTTGCAACATTTTTCCTAAAAAATTCTCTGAAAGGTAGTTATAAGCCATTCGCTCTGAATACGTGCACTTGGTTGTACGGTCTCTAAAGTCTGGCCGTTCCTTGAAGGAAACCTGAAGTAAACAAAAACCAGTACATCTGTCTCACATTACTGTATGACTTAAGAGTGAGACAGACATACTGGTTTTTGTTTACTTCAGGTTTCTTTCTTAGCTTGTCTCGGGTATAGTTCTATATAAGATGTGAAGTGAGAAGTTAATACTTAAAGTAAAGAAAATTTCGTGAGTGCATTAATCAGACTTTATTTGGGTTATGCATCCTTCGGGGATGCGATATTACATGGTAATGACATCCGCATAATTTTTACAACTAATTTACATTAAGAGAATGACATGCATAATAATTTGCAGAGGAAGTTCTGTGAGAATCAAATATTTTTTCCACTTAAATTCATAAGCTGAACAAAATACTGGACAATACATTTTCCATTAACTCGTATCTCTAACCTGCACGTGGACAGAGTTGAGAAATCAAAACATAATCTGAAAAATAATTTTTTTTTCGAACATACTATAATGCGCTTATTATATGTGACGTATTATAATGATACGTATTTCGAAACAGAATTTCATTATAATATTGATGTGGTATCGATTATTATCTAACACGGAACTATTTTGAACCCTTGAGAGCAGGAAATCAAACTGCGTAATAAACAGTCGGTAAAATGAAATAAATTATGTTCGTGTTAATAAAGAGGCTGTATTTAAATAAAAGCAATTATCTTCGTGCTAATTTTAATATTATACTAAACTGAATTCATTTCGTCTTCTAAAAATCCGTCCATTTAAAAAAACCTATAACAGTGGTATTAAATCTTGGCCGTGTACAAGTCTTTGCTTGTCCAATAGATCCTTTTTACCTGAAACTGTTGAATCAAAGGCTTCTTACAATGAAGTTTGTTCTAGAGTACCTCATAACGAAAACTGGAAAATATTTTCTAACAAATTTCAGTGTTTTTCACATATTTCTGTTAAATTTAAAAGTTGAATAAAAAGTATGTAAATAGGATGGTTCTGTGGTATTTTCATGGCGATTTAACTTTTATTTTCACCGAAGTATAAGTTAATACAGTGGAACTTTGATAATTCTAAGCTGAACGACCATAAAAAAAAATATCGAACGAATCACGATCGAATAAGAAATTTTTAAAATCTTGTTTAGGGATGTCACTGACCATGCTAATACAATCAAGGAAATGAAGGGGTCCATGCGTTCGTTGTTCATTCAACGTGTTTGTGTTGCATGGAAATATTTTATCTCCATGGCAGCAAAGGTTATATGCTAAAGATCAGATATGAACCAACATAAAAGTTGTATATGTAACAGTTGCAGTAACATTACCTAATTTAATTTTCATACTTCATTAATTATAAATTATTATTTTCCGGGTGAATAAAGAAGTTTACGCGTATCTGAGCGTTACCCCTGAAATCAGCATTGCATAATAATAAATAACGATGAGAATAATAATAATAACGATAATAATAATAACTATGATGATGATAATAACAGGTAATAATAGTAATAATTAGGGCAAGACATTTGATGATTTTGCATCTTTTTTATATGAAGGTTAAAATATAGCTCTATTATATATAAATGTGTATCATAAAATAATTGATTAAATAAGGGCAATTTGTTTTTGCATTATTTTGCTTTATTTTGCATTTTTCGTCATTTTCAAGAGATATGTCATTTTTTGGCAATTTTTCGGTCATTTTTGGCATTTTAGGTCATTTTCGGCATTTAGGTGTTTCAGTGGAGGTGGATAGGAGCTTTTCCATGTACAAATCGCTACTTTCAGACAACAGGCAATCGTTTTTATTTGAGAATCTCCGCCAAGTGTTTATAGTTAATTTTAATTCAGATTTATTGTAAACACCATAGCAGTTTGTCTTGTAGCAATAATGATTTTTTATTTATTTTTAAATGGCACATATTTGCTTGGGGAAATTTGATGGGCATGCCAGTTCAGAAAGAATTTCTTTTTGCTAAGGGTGTCCAAGTAGTATAATTTTCTCACTTCTTAGTTTAATATTAGTAAGTGTGTTTTATAATTTAAGTTCATATATATCACATTGTCACAAATATTTTTAGTAATTCATTACTTTAAAAAATAATTATAAGTAATAATGGTAAATTTATTGGTGATTTTTGTTAAATTTTGGGTCATTTTTTCACTATTTTAGGTCATAAATACCTTTTTTATTTTGCATGTTTCCACTATTTTATGGTCATTAAATGCATTGCCCTAGTAATAATATTAATAATAATGATGATGATGATAGTAATAATAATAATAATAATAATAATAATAATAATAATAATAATAATGATTATGAAAGAAAGTGTAAGTGTTTATGGCGCAACTAATAAAAGTGTAATGTTACTAATTACAGGAAAAGCCGCTGTTCAAGCTGGATTTCTAAAAGTTTACGTGCAGGTTCCTCAACTCGGTATCAGACTACTCTCCAAACTATTCCAGTTAGAAATAAATGCCTTGAAAGAAGCAATACGCACGGTAAGGTGTACCAAGTAATACTGGTTGGCTTCCATCAAGTGCCTTTATAGCTATGAAGGGATGCAAATTGTTTCGCTCTATAATGGTTATAAAGGTAGCTTTATTGTTAAGACAATACACATTTTTTCTTCAAACTTCATTTACAAAGATATTTGATAATACACATTTGTAGAAAAAATAAAATTAACTGGTTACTGTATCAGACAAGGTAATTCAATGAAATATTAAGAGCTTATCGATAGATTCGCGACTGCTTAGCAAAAGTGAATTTATCTGATGATACTCGTAATTTTCAATGAGATTTATTAAGACTATTCCATGAATAAAATGTAACGCATTATGCAAATAATGAGTATTTTCTTACTTTGTTACTGCCAGCTGTGAGATTTCGGCATACTTAAATGGACGAACAGTCTTGAGTTAACACTGCTAATAATAGTGCGTACCACTTTATATTGAGCGTTGTGATCGTTTGCTAACATAATAAAATCAGGTAAACTGATGTAAAAAAGTGCCAGTATGTTTTTTTAATCAGTTATGACTGCAATTATGATATGCAGAATATGTTTTTTTAATTGATTTACAAGTTAAGCTCCAGATTTATTCATTAAGCAGGGCTTAGGGAAGAACAAAGGTCTAGTTTTCTTTTTAATCAGATTAAAATCTTCCAGCATCAGCTGAACTGTACAGATTTTTGATATCTTGACAATCGCACACTCACATAAAAATACGAAAAAGAAAGTGAAATTGGCTGGTTTCGGGATTTGAACCATGGAACTCCATAACGTGAGGCCAAAACGTTACCATCTCGGTCACCTGGGTCAGTTTAACGGTCTAGTTGTAAGTTATAAGCGCATGTAAAACAATAGTGTTTTTGGTCATAGCTATCTCTATTTTAATTTCCAAAGCCGTAAAATATCACAGTAAAACAAGTGACTATGTTGTCATGATAAATGATTTGCTTTTTGTTTATATAAATTCTTTCGAATAGTATAATATCATAAAATAGGCACCAAATTGAGCATTACTCCGAAACAGGTGAACCGATTTCATCCAGTATCAGTAGACCTCTTCCCATGAACACTATAAATGTGTATACCAAATTCCATAAAAATCCGGTAAAGCGTATTTGAGTTACCGCGTTTTTAAAATAGACACTAAATTGGGTTTTACTCCGGTACCGGACAACCGATTTGGTCCAATATCGGTAGACGTCTTCCCATGCACATTATAAATGGGTATACAAAGTTTCAGGAAAATCCAATAAAGCATATTTGAGTTATCGCGACTTCTCATATATTAACATAAAAGGCAATAAATTGGGCATTATTCCGGTACTGGCCAACCGATTTGGTTGAACATCAACAGACGTCTTTCCATGGATAGTATAAATGCGTATACGAAGTTTCATAAATATCCAATAAGGCGTATTTGAGCTATTGCGCCTTTAAAATATACACTAAATTGGGTTTTACTCCGGTATCGGTCAACAGATTAGGTTCAAATTTAACAGAGTACTTTTAATTGATGTCATAAATGCGTATACCAAGTTTAATGGAAATCCGATACAGCGTATTTGAATTATGGCGCCTTTCTATTAGAAAGGCGCCATAATCTATTAAAATAGGCACTAAATTGGGCATTACTCCGGTACCGGTGAACCGATTTGGTTCAATATCAATAGGGTTCTTCCCATTGACATTATAAATGTGTTTTCCAAGTTTCATGAAAATCCGAAAAAGCGTATTTGAGTTAGAGCGCGTACAGACACACGGACGGACGGACGGACAGACAGACAGACAGACAGACGGACAGACATTTTTCGTCCCCCACACAATCTCATAAAGTACCATACTGGCACTTAAGAACAGAATAAAAGCAAACGAACTGACTTGAACAGAATCGAAATTATATATAAAAATACAAAACTATATTACTTCGATTTGCGAGTAAGTTATGTAGTTGAAAATAATGTGATTTTATACTGCTCACTGGCAGCATGTGACGATTAAAGGTCCATTTACACTCAGCAGTGACGTGACCGTGGAGTGACAGGCAAGTGCATCTACCGGCGAGCCTGAAAACATTCTTCTATGCAATTGAGTGGTGTTGTTCACACTCGCCCGACGCTTGGCCGTGACAGTGCAGTCAGTGTTCCCGCAGTCGCAATGCAGTGAAACTCGGGTAGTTCAATTTACACTCAGCAGTGACGTGACTGTTGCGTGACAGGCAAGCCTGAAAATATTCTTCTAGAAAATCGAGTGGGGTTGTTCTGCCGCTGTGCAGTACGAACTTAAAATGCTCATGGAAGAAGAGCCAAATGCAGGACCGTATGCAGTTTCTCATTACTCTACTGCTACTCCAACATATTCTGGGCAGCCTTCTCCTGCAGGAAGCTACAATGAGTGTGTTGTAGATAATGGAAATCAAGATTTACCTACTGGTCAAATGCAACCGGCAACCTATTCAGTGCAACGGTATTTTGAGAATTTCGGTCAGGAATAAATACCTATCAAAATTAATTACAAATACTTTTTTACTCATATATGAGTTTTCGAAGTGAAACTTCTTTTTTTAACCATGAAAATGTTTTTCTTGCAATTTTATTAAAATAATAATTTATGTTACCCAGCATTTGTAAATTAACACTTTAAGTTTAAAACAAATTTTGTAATAGTTTAGTTTAAGTTTAAAAAAATTATTTAATAGAATAATTTGAAAATCTTTCTAAACGTAGTTTAAGTAGAAATATATGTTTTTTTTTCAAAACAAAAGATCAAATTTTATACTGTGCGCCTTTGAAAATGTTTGTAAACTTTATTTTGAGTTGATTTCTTTTTTTAATTCAAAGTTTACAGTCTACTGTATATTCTAATCTACCATAGGCTACATACCTCAAACAAACTGCAAGCCGTTCCCTCGGAGAAATTGCTTTTCTCCATTTTGTGTCCTGCTTTTTCAGGTTGACTTCCAGTTTGCTCAACAGAATGCATTTTCTGACATTCTGAAGTATTTTTGAAACTTTGCTCCATCGTCCATCAATTCTTTATAAAGAGTGGTAAATTCCCCTTCTGTTCTACTCTTTTTCCAGGCCTCATGAACCCACTTCCGTTTTCTCACTTGTTCCTTCTCCTCTTCATCCCAAACAAGAGTAATCATTCATAAATCAGCTTCTGAGAATTTCGCCATTTTCCGTGGCATTTGTTACTATAGTAAACACTGACTGATGTCGTTCATGCCACGTTATAGTGTGAATAGAAATCACTGCGGGATCACGGGCGGTGGGAATACGTGCCGTCACGTCACGTTCACCCCACTGCTGTGTGTAAATGGACCTTTAATCACTGCTTATTGACGCCTTACGTGTCCAGTAGCGAGCTAACGTTTTATCAGAGAAAATTACATGCTTCAGACCCTAGCAAGTATATTGTAAGATAAACGATCGTAATTGTTCAATGTCCGAGGGATTAATAAACGTTATTGATCAATATCAAATACGCGGTGTACGAATGGAATAGTCTATTTATGACCAATTATTTGTTCGATACAGTATTTATGCTGTCTTATGTGTTTTGCCATTTCGTCTTAATTATTAAACAATACTTTTTTTCAGACTGGCGATGCCTTGAACAAGACTGGACAATACTTCCAGGGCATGAAGGATGGGAAAATGTTGGCTAATAATCAAAGCAATGGTAAGCAATCTGTCATCGGTTGATTAATTATAAACTGGATATTTTTACACTCCTCTCACTGATTATTTATTTGTGATTGTTGTTACCAAAGGAAGGACCCCTAAACAAACGAGATGAACTTAAAGAAATTAAGTACAGTACTTCAATCAGGCCTCACTGGATATAACTATCACCTTGTGTGACAAAAGTAAAATGACAGCAGCCATAACGCCTACGATATTTCTCGTTCGAGAAAGGAATTCATCTTTCATAAATGTTACTTTTATCTTGATTAACGTCCTTAGTTTGGTCCAAACTGTTGTATTAAGTGAATAAATTTTTTTAGAATCATCCTTAAAAGTTAAAATAGACATATAAATCAATAACTAATTCATTCCTGTTACATCTAATGCATGCACTTTCTCATATGAACATACGTATTCTTTTATTATTTAGGTTTCTAACATTTTTAGAGTTCCCAGAATTTCATTTTCAGAAGAGTTAGGTTTTGTCTACTTGAATTTCAAAATATTCACAGTACATATTCCCCCTTGCCTAGATTTGTTGCAAAGCCTACGTCCTACCTTTGTAGTGCGAACATTATATAACAATATTGTCACTAATTAACAATACATGCCTAGGCCAACGATATAACTGTGCGAACTTTAACAGCTCTTTCCTTCGGTAGTAACAAACAAAATATTCAATGACATAGTTGTCCCAGGTTTTCTCAGAAAAAACTTAAACTGTGTTCTACTTTGTAAATATTATTTTTCATTATTATAATATTTTTCGCATCAGCAGAGGAAATAAAGATAAAAGCTGTTCCCTTTGTGTTTTAAAAAATAAAGTTCCTGCAAATTAAATACAAATTTTGTTACATGGACCACAACATCCGCGACATAAGGCAACCTTGGAGCGAGAATGTATGTCATGTACTTCTTTTGTAAGTGTGTCAGAGATCACTGTCACCCGGACGAAGCTTTATTTTGATACTGGGCCCTGATTCATAGAGCTTCCTAATAATTTCTTTCTTTCTTTGTTTATTTTAGCTTTACCTCTCCCTTTTAGGATTTAAGCGACGCCAAGCCGCCCGGACCTTATAGGGCCGCGACCTGTCGGGAGAGGGATTATCTTTGGATCACATACATACTTTTTTGACCAGACAAGGACATGGAGGGCCTCCCCTGATGAGTGATCATTTCAATGCCGGGGCCACCTCCGAGACAACACGAACACATAGGACGAGACACACCATTCACACACACACACTCATTCCAAACATTTGTCTCACAGGTGAGGAAAAACCCCGGGAAAAACCTCACCCAGGTAACTTGTCCCGACCAGGAATCGAACCCGGGCCCGCGCCCTGCGCCCTGCACCACAGCGGTGGACACTTCCTAATATTATTAGTCACTAATATCAGAACTCATCATATTATTCATTGGTTATCGTAGAGATATGAACACTACTCATAAAGTCTCTTCACTAATATTATTAGTTCATTAGTCGGCTGATAGATTTGGTGGTTATGTCTGGATGGATATTTGTGTTCTTTTCCCTTCTTAGTCTATTTGTCAATACTATTTCAAAGCAGCACGGCCTACATATATCTTCATAAATGTAACAAATAATATCAACCTCTAAGAAATGAATAAATCTGCCAGGCACTACAAGATAGCAGTAGGATTATGTACTAAAATCTAAACTCACATCCTAAAAAAAAACTTATGTCAAAAATTCCTTTGATAACGCATGTAAGCTTTTTCCAAATTGATAATTAAATCAGAGAGACTCATTTCTCCCAAATTTAAGACCACGAAATCTGAATTGCATGGGTCTGAGAATAACTTAGCCTATTAGTCAAAAACATTTATAGAAAAACACCTAATATGATCAGTAAATGTTATTAGTTCTGCAGTCTATGATACGGTTTACTAATAATATTAGCAATATTTAGTAATAATTTACAGTCATGATCTCTTAACTAATATTATTAGAAAACGTTCTTATTAAACAGAAGACTAATAATAACTAATATTATTATGTGTTTGCTTAAAATATCAGTGTAATAGTTCTGTGAAACAGGGCCCTGGGATCTTTCCATCCTGCAGAGCTTTAAAACCATAGGGCTAGTGGTGAGCAAATGCAAGACCAAGACCAAGACCAAGGCGGTCTTGGTCTTGGTCTTGGTCTTGGTATTGGTATTGCACTCTCAGTCTTGGTCTTGGTCTTGGTCTCGGTCTTGCATCAGTGGTCTTGGTCTTGGTCTCGGTCTTGCATACTCGGTCTTGGTCTTGTTGCAAGAGTCTTGCAGTCTTCTATTACGCATCTTACATGATTTAAAGTTAAACCGATTACATGTGTGTTATTGCTTGCGAAAGTAACGAAAGCTAATTGCTTTTAGTTGCAGTAAACAGTAAAGTGATGTCACGCTGTTTGCCGAAACGTCCATGGTGATATAAGCTAGAACAGTAAACTTTGAGTGTAAATTTAAATATTCTCTGTTATCCTATTGCAGAACTTTAAACCCAAAATCCACGAGATGCTATACACTATTTGAGAGTGTAAAATTATGAATATTATATTGTAAAGTTTCAAATTGAACGGCTGTGGAGACAAGAAGTAATATTAACAGGATGTGTATGAAATGTTTAAAAGACTTCCGCATAGGAGAGAGGTTCTATCTGACCTGTTTAAAACAGTATAATATAGTAACAAAACATAACGGCATTGAAGCAGATGCTTTAGAAATCGTGCAATCTATAGCAAATCACACAATGTCCATTCGAAAGCCAAACCCATAGGCTGCAATAAATAATATTTATCTTTTCATATACCCTAGTTCTAATTTATAACACATTGTGAAAAGATCATTTCTGCACTTAAAGATTTCCGCTACCTCCCATAAATTACTTTCTACTTACTTTCAAGTTTCGGGCCTTCAATTAATTGGGTCATAAATAATTATAATTATTCTTCATGCAAGCAAATATTTCTAGACCAGGCATTTTCTACTTTTAGTATCTTTTCCCATTCGATATGCATCCTTAATATGAATCAGCAGTAAGAACTTAAACACCGCCACCGTCATGTGTCAATAACAAAATTGTAGTAGTAAAAAAAGGTTTTCAGTGGATCTCCTATCTATCATCAGCAAAATGTAGGCCTGTATAGCTACAGTACAATCAGATACGTAACTGTAATGTAATAACTAGCAAATACCCGTCAAATAAGTTCCTGTTTTAATTAATCTACGGTTTAATTGTGTTTTATTGAATAATTATGAAGAATACCGGGCGTATAACCTGATTTTTTTCAGACTTTACTTTATTTTGAAATTTTCTGCAAAGAGAATGGAATGAGCTGAATAGCTATGTTATATTTTGTTCAAGTAGACAGGAAAGATTCTATGTGAGAGTAGGCTATGAATATTAATGATAGGTGTAAAAAAGGATACCATTTTAATGAATAGGATACTGAGCATGTTAATAGGCGTTTTAAGTTACGGGGGCTACTGTTTAAAGTTTCAATTCCTCAGTCATAGGCCGCCCCCATTGCTGAATGGTTAGAGCGCTCGCCCTCCACCGCTGGGACCCGGGATCGGATCTCGATGGATCCATGTGGAATTTGTGGTGGACAAAGTGGGGTCGGGGCAGGCTTTCTCGGGGTGCTCCGTTTTCCCCTGCCATATGTAATTCAATCGTTGCTCCATTCATCGTAGTATGACCATTTGGTTGTAATAAAGAATTATTATAAATCCTCTTTCATTGCTTTCATTTAACCCAGTGAGAGGTTAGAGAAACTAGTTATTAAATAATTGTATGGCAGAATTTTTAAGTTTTATTGATAAATTATGTTGTCAGTTTTTATATTGTACGCAAAATGAAATTTCATATATGGCTTTGAACCTTTGTTACATCTGTTTGTCTTTCGTACTTTAATACTAGTGAACTATTGCAATTAAACATTTTAAAAATGAATATGGAGTGTTTATCGTGAATTTAACTCCCACCAATTGAAGGAACTAGCTGTATGGAATGCCATACAGGGAAATCCGTCAGATTAATTGTAAGTTTTCATTGCAGTAATTTGTTTTAACGTAGTGGTGAGAGAGGTAGTATACGGATTTCATATGTATTATTTGAATGGTGCGCTCATTTTTGGATACGGACAGCGTCACGCACCGGGACTGCTCTCATTGGTTACCGCACGATGAGGCAACCTCTACATTATAGGCCTACCAGCCTTGGGACTACCCCGGCTAGCGACACTGCGGCGCCTTTGAGTAGCGGTCGCTGGCTCGCCGCATACACAATGGGGCTTTATAAAACTTTTTCAAATAGCAAGACTGCAAGAGTCTTGCGGTTAGGTCTTGTTCTTGCCAGAGTCTTGCAGGGTTGGTCTTGGTCTTGGTCTCGGTCTTGCATGGTCGGTCTTGGTCTTGGTCTTGCTAACGATGATGCGGTCTTGGTCTTGGTCTCGGTCTTGAATTTTCTGCAAGACCAAGACCAAGACTGCAAGACCAAGACTGGTCTCGCTCATCACTACCATAGGCCTATATCTATTCACAAACAGCAATATATATATATATATATATAATAATGTTTTTCATATTATCTACTGCTCTCTTCAATCTGTCCAGTTATTCCCTTTCCTGGTCTTTGTATAGGCCTATCGTGCTATCGACGAGTACAATTTATAAACTAAATAGTCTTTATAGGTCTTTAGCAGTAGCAGATGAAGAAAGAAAGCTTAAGCGGCAAACATATTTCAATAAGCAAAACAAATTTGACACACAAGAACCAGATTAATCCGGACCCCGATAAGCCAAAATTAGCTTAACCGGACAAGCAAACGTGCTACAAAGCGTAAATACCCGTACTTTAATCATTGGCAATGAACTCTATTATTCGGAAGCCCTGCGCTCCCGGCCGCGGGGTGACAAGATGCCATCCGTCAGTCCGTCCGTCCGTCAGTCCGTCCATCCATCCATCCATCCATCCATCCATCCATCGCATACATACTGCATTGTATGAAAGTGTTGTTTTAAATTTTACTGCAGTATATATTGTATTTAGTAGAAACGGGCGAATCGTAAATGAATGGTCCATAATGAACGAATCATTGTACTGAACAAACGAATCATGGTTCAGTGGAAATAAATGAATCGATTCCTTTGTGAATCAATTATGAAAGCAGAGAATCGGTTCAAGAATCATTAATGAATATCAGGGCAACGTATAAATCCTTTGACCTTAATTTTGTGTGGAATATTACCAGCATATGGTCCACCGCCGAAGCGTAAGGGATGGAATCCTGGTTGGAATCCTGGTCGGGTCAAGTTATCTAGTTAATTCTTATCCTGATAGACTGCGGCCCTGTAAGGCCCAGGCGGCGTGGTTGGCTTAACAATTTTCCTAAAAGGGAGAGGTAAAACTAAATATATATTCAGATATATATTTAAAACCAGTGCATTGTATTTTATAAATGGTAACGAAGAAGACATAAGTTTTAAAGTTCACTAATCTTAAGAAGTTTAATACAATCACTAATAGGCCTACATATTATTTCATTTGACTCTGTGCCTAGGTATGCAGAACACCATTCCTTACATAGGTCTGCATATACGAGCAATTTATAAAGGAACGTACTTTTAATGAAATCGATGTTACATGCTCTTTTGAACTCTTTATATAATTTATTAATATTATTTAAAACCTGTGAAATATACGATTATAAGATGTAAACACTTTTTAATTGTGTATAATAGATTTCTTCCCAATAAGCAGTATTCTACAATTATACTGAAATGGAAGGTTTTTAAGTTCACTCACCTTAAGAAATTTATTACGATAATTAATATATAATGTAACATTGTCGTACATAGGCCTAAATGTTCAAGCAATTTCTGAAAGAAAATGTATTTACTGAGATTAATGTAACACGCTCTTTTAAACTGATGAAAGCTCCGGGGGGGTTCCAAAAACTGTATCTTTGCATGTCTACAGTCTTGCTCCCAACACAACTGCGGAACAAGTATCTAGTCATTTGAAATCTAAATATTCTGAGGTGGTGTGTGCAAAATTACCGTCTAGACATCCTGAACTCTATGCATCGTCCAGGGTTGATATCTTTGAAGAGCATCTAGAATCCGTAATGGATCCTACTATTTAGCCAGAGAATGCGTGTGTTCGAAGATTTTTTTTCAACAATCGACCTCAAGGAAACGTGACATAAAGTGCAATGATTTTAGAACAACAGACTGTGATTCTGAATATCGCATATTATTTATTAATATGCAGAGTCTTGCAGGTAAAGCTGAAGCTTTTATAATGAATACCGTCATTTTATCTGCATTTCCGAACATTTCCGATACTCTGATAATATTGAAACCATAAAGATTGAGGGGTATGTCTGAGTAGGTAATTATGTCAGAACGCAGTCCAAACATGGTGGTACTGCAATTTACGTTAAGGGAAACATTTTATGTAGAAAACTTGACTTCAATTTTATTTGCTGTGAAAAACACTTTGAAGCTACAGCGGCAATCGTTGATAGTTTGAAACTGATTATTGTCTGTTTATACCGCTCGCCCGACGGTAATGTTTCTACTTTTTTAATTAACCTTGATATTCTGTTATTGTATTTGACTAAGTGGACAAGTCACAAAATTATTATCGGATGCGAAATCAACTCTGCTTTTGATGTTACCACCAATAAAAAGTCGGTTATTGATTTTAAAAACCTGTTAGTGCAAAATGGGTTAGTCTTTCATAATACAGAAGCTACTAGAGTACGTGCATGTCTTGATAATGTTTTAAGTAATTTTAGAAGGGATCAATGTTCAGTGCTTATAGAGAATTTTAATTATTCAGATCATTCTGCTTTATTGTTTACTTTTAAATTGTTGGCTACCTGTATGCCTTTTACCAAAACTGAAACTTTAAAAAGGAATTTTTCTTTGGCAAATAGGCCTACTTGTAATTTTGATGAATGTCTCGGAGCAATTAATTGGCCATTAGTCTTAGAATGGCCCGATACTACAGCTGAATCGTGTTTTGATAATTTCTTTCAAACGTTTTTAAATTTATTTCAGAGTGTTTTAAATTTAAATCTTGTAAGAATCAGCATATGAAAACTAATTTTCGTAAACGTTGGTACACTGATGAATTGGCTGAAATGAAATCTAAACTTAAGATACTGTATGATATGTATAAGATTACTGGTGAAGAAAATCATAAGAACAATTACTATCTCGGTATGAAACAGTATAAGAAAATGGTGACTCACGCAGAATTGAATTATAATAGCGAACTTATTGAAAATGCCGATAATAAAAGTAAAATGGCTTGGGCTATTATAAATAAGTTTAAAAGAGATGTCAATAACAAACAGAAGATTCCCTTCTCACCTGATAATTTTGCAAGTTTCTTAAGTAATTCAGTCTCTGATATTAAGGCTAAAATTTCAAAGGTAGACGCATGTGCTTATGAATTTTTAAATAATTATATAATTCCTCCTTGTAACTTTGTCTGGCAAGAAGTTAGTTCTGACGAAGTTCTTGAGATAATCAGTAGGATGAAAAGTTCGAATAGTAAAGACATATATGATATTTCTAACAAATGTTTAAAACATGTTATCAGCAGCATTGTTTGTCCTTTGACTATCTGCATAAACAAATGTTTAAATGAGGGAGTTTTCCCGAGTTGTTTGAAGGTTGCTAAAGTTATACCTGTACACAAAAAGGGGCCTCATAATGAACCAGGCAATTATAGACCAACATCTTTGATTCCCATTTTCAGCAAAGTTTTCGAGTACGTAGTTTTAAATCAACTAAACAGATACTTTGAATATTATGATCTGTATAATAATAGTCAATATGGTTTTAGAAAGGGTAGAAATACTATTGCTGTTGAAAAGCTTGTGCAAAATATTTTACAGTCTTTTGAAAACGGTGAATATCTTTGTGGGACCTTTTGTGATTTGACAAAAGCATTTGATTGTATTGATCATAAATTACATTTGGACAAGCTACAATTTTATGGTATTCATGGTAAGGAATTAAGTATATTCAAGTCATATTTGCATAATCGTAAACAATTTGTATTTATAGATGGTTCATATTCAAATTAAGTTTTACTAAAAACGGGCGTACCACAAGGTTCAATATTGGGGCCAGTTTTATTTTTAATAGCCGTTAATGATTTACCCAATAATATACATGTTGAAACGCTTATGTACGCTGATGATACTACTTTTATCACAACGGATAATAATCTTATGAATTTAATGAATAATGTTGGTGACATTAAAAACTCTGCCTTAGCTTGGTTCTGTTCAAATGGTCTGTTTTTGAACGAGAGAAAGACTTCCTCTGTTCTGTTCTCTTTAACCCTGCTGTTCTGTTCGGGTCTATATGACCCGAAATGATTATACATTTCGTTTTTAGTTTTTTAAATACCAATATATGTTTATGACACTTTGTGACTTTGTCTGAAAATGCAAGAGTAGCATGTGTTTAAAAAAGTTTTAAAATATTTTAAGTCGTTTGGCCATTAACTGCAATTGTTACTCGTGTAACGTTCGGGTCATTATGACCCATCTCAAGTTTGATTACCGTAATGGCGGAATTTTTTATCTTTAATGGAAATATTTCTTTTTTTATATATCATGCGAGTAGTTATGTTTATCATTCCAATTTACAACAATCAAATAAGCCGATGGGTGTTTACAACAATGGAATATTTTCTAGCTTTTCCAAGAAAATGTAATTAGCAGTTCTTAGCTATTTGAATACATTGCCGTTTCTGCTCAGTTTGAATTGTGACACCATGGCTTTTAGACCATTGACTGATGCTGCATTGGAATTTGAAATTCCTCAACAGATGAATCACTTTCTGAGTTCGAGGATCATGTCAGTATTGCATCTGAAAGTGAGTGTTCTGATGAAATAACAACAATCTACAGTTTACACAAAACAGTGTGCAGAAGGTTCATTCTAAAAATGGGAATATAGAATGGCAGTTATATCCACCAGCACAACATGGCCGCCAATCAGCTTTGAATGTTATCAAGAAAACCCCAGGAGTTACCAGGTATACAATCAGCAGAATAACTGATGTAAAAACTTCATGTGAAGCAATATTTTTTATAGCACTTCAAAATGAAATAATAGAGATGACAAATATTGAGAGGCAAAGAGTTTATGGTCATGAATGGACAAATATTGATGAACCTGTTTTTCATGCATACTTAGGACTCTTATTCCTTGCTGTTGTATACTGCATCTCGGGGAGTCTACAAAAAGTTTATGGGATAAAGATACTGAGCAAAACATATTTCGAGCAACCGTGTCCCTAGAAACATTCTGTAAGATATCACATGTCTCGACATTTGACAAGAAATCTACAATAGAGGAAAGACGACGTACTGATAAACTTGCCGCAATTCGTAATATTTGGGAGAAGTGGGTTGAAGTCCTTCCTAAACTGTATAATCTAGGACAAAATGGGACTGTCGACAAGCAGTTAGTACCATTTAGAGGCAGCTGTCCAATCAAGCAGTATATCCCAAGTAAACCAGCAAAATACGGGATCAAAATATGGAGCCTGTGTGACAGTAAAACTTCATATGTATTGAAAGCCTTATGAGCACTCTACACCATGACGAGGTGTGACAGGATTGACAAGAAGCCAAAAATGATTCTGGACTATAATTCAAATAAGGGGCTGTAGACACGCTTGATCAGCTAACAGGTACACATACATGCAAATGAGAAACCAACAGTTGGCCAGTGATAGTTTGCTGCAATATTCTTGATGTTTCTGCTTATAATGCATATGTCTTCGATTGATCCTAACTGGAATGGAAACAAATTGACAAAAAGAAGAATATTCTTGGAGGAACTTGGAAAGCCACTTCTAAAAGAACATATTGCATCAAGAAAGCATTTCCCAAGAACAGAGAATTCTTTGAGAATGGTCAGGAGTATCCAAGCCCATAAAGACGTGGCTAGCGTGTCAGAATCACCAACAGCAAGAAAACCTATGAAACGTGCGTGCTGTAAGTTCTGCCCATCAATCAATGACAACAAAACAAGCATGTCATGTGTAAAATGTAATAAACATTTTTGCAAAACACATGCCACCTATTTGTGTCCAAACTGCAACCAATAAGAAGAACAGTAAAAATGACTATAATGCTTTCAAAAATAAATGTCTGCTTAATTTTTTTAAATTTCAAATTTATCTGAGTACTCTATGTCCAAACTTGCATTGTTTATCAGAACAAAAGTAAGACAAGAACCGTAGTGCTTTCTAAGACTATATTTGAATGAAAAACTATTTGTTTCTAATTTATGTGAATTTAAGTAAGATACCGGTATGTCATTAATTTTTATTAAAATTTTCTTTATGATTATTATGAATATTATTACTAGCATCATCATCATTATTCTTACCTACAAAGTACTGGAATGAAACAAATGTCGACAGCTAACAACTGTACAAAAGTTGCATGTGTGTAGAAGTTTTCTACAGCATTTTCGTATGTCGGGTCATATTGACCCGAACAGTACATGCGTAAAGTGAAAGTGAACAGAGCAGCAGGGTTAAAACCGTTCCCAGATAATATGTTTGATGACAAATCCGTTTCGTTTTTAGGGATTAAATTAGATTATCAGTTGAGATAGTATGTTCACATTGAAAAACTAACAACAAGTCTATCTTCTATTGTGTTTTTAATGAAACAGTTAGATAACTGAATACCGACGTCTTATTTGAGAGGTGTTTATTTTACGTTTTTTCAGTCTATTTTGAGATATGGGATTATAATTTGGGGAAGTTCTAACAAGACTAATGACATCTTGCTGTTGCAAAAGAGAATTCTTAGGATAATCAAGAGGTGTGATATTCGGGAGCATTGCAAACCATTATTTATTGAATTAGAAATTTTAACTGTTGTAAATCTGTATTTATTAGATCTTCTAGTTCATGTACATAATAATATAGATAACTATAATTTTAGAAATGATGTACAAGTGTATCAAACATGGTTCAACAATGAATTGAGTCTACCTAAATTCAGGTTAAGTAAAACAATGAATTCTCATTTATATTTAGGGCCTAAATGCTACAACAAGTTGCCCGCCCAAGTTAGAAACTATACAAAAAAGAAATTTTCAAAAGAAGTGTACAACTGGCTGAAAAAAATCCCTTTTATTGTATAGAGGAGTTCCTAAAGCTTAGTTTACAGGAGATAGTATTTTAACTTATTTTCGTCTTTTAATGTATTTAAGACAATGTAGTTTCTATAGATTTTTTGACACTGTTAATGCCAATATCTGTGCCTAACGACAAAGAATTATTATTATTATTATTATTATTATTATTATTGTATAGACTAATATATTTCTTTGCCAATAAGCAGTATTCTACAATTTATTAGGCCTATTAAATCCAAATAACAAAATTTTGTTCATCAATGGTGAAACTTCTTAAACCGTTCTATCGGTTCAAGATAGTTAACGTGGTGGAATTAGCAACGTTTCACAGGAAAAGAATAGAATGAAACGAACGAATCGAATGTGCGAAGAATCTGATGAATCAATTCAAATAAATCGATATTCAAAGTAAATCAGATTTCCCATCTCCAGTAGTTAGGCCTATGCACTTTAAATACCCCACAATAAACTTGTTTTATAGCTATAGCTTGTTTTATAGCTAGTATTATACACTTTTTACTGTTCTTTTAGATTATTTCACTCAATCTGGACTTCCGTTAACGGTAAACATAAGTCCGGATTAACGAAGTTTTACTGTAATTAGGCAGTATAATACTACAGCTATGTAAGGAGTATGCTACAGCTATATAGACTAAACATTATCTTCATAAAATTGTTATCTGTATCATGTTGCGGAGAAATTGTAGAACTTCTATGTGTGCTGGTTTTTTAGACTTCAGGCTGCAAATGGCGAAACAGTATATCCTCGTCTAGCTCATTAATACTACGGGTAAATATGTGGTAACAAGTAATCCCCACCTGAGTTTGAAATCTATTAATAGTTTCTAATACACAAATTTAGTAGGGATTTTTCAACCTTCCCACAAATTAGGGCTTTCTACATAAGCATGTTTTTCCTCTTCTTCTCTTACTCTTTTGTTAGCAGTTTCCATATTTTTAAAATATATGTCTAGTATAACGATGATCATGATAATGACGATGACGGTAAGTATTCTGCCCGAAGACTGATCCAAACCCCGAACCAGGCCAAGGGATGACGACCACGACACGTTTAAGGTTCTTTCATGAAAGGGTGACACCTAGTGTTGATACCAGGGAGGAAATTTTCAACTACTGAAAAATCCCCAAAACGGCCGGGAATCGAACACCAGGGTGCAAAGCAGCCATGCTAACAACTCCCCACGGCAAAAGACTGTAGTGCAGAACACATCCTACTAGATATTCCTGGAAAATATCACTTTCTTAATATAGCATTCAAAAACTGTCACAGAAAATTGTTAAGCCTCGTGTTACATTCAAAGATCGGGAAGCATTGCCTGCATTCTTGACTACAGGCAAATATTGAGAGAATCTGAAATAGTAACCAGTATCGTTATCTTTTACCTCTATTTCAGATCAGAATGGTCATCAGAAACCATCTCCAGGAGAAATTGGAAGAATATTAACAACCAGTTTCACTGAGCTCTTCGGCATCGTATGGAAAGTAGTCTCAGGATATTTTTCATTGGTAAGAGTAGGCCTATAGGCCCAAACCAATCTATAGGGTTTTAGAATTACTTTTCTTAATTTCTAAGGTGACAGAAGGCATATAGAAGTTGATATGTATTCATGGAACCAGAGAAAATAGTTCTTGTTGAACATCACATGAGAATATGTTAGAGGAAAATTCCTCAGACAATGGGATTTGAATTCATTACCTTCAGCTTTCTGTGCCGATACTTACCAACTAAGCTAGCCGGAGTTCGATTCACAACGCCAGATGGAATCTCTCTCCTATGACTAATTACCCTAAATGATTTACTTCACTGAAAGATTCTGTGTTTCATGAATACATATCTACATCTTATATGTCACTGTACAATAACAGTGAAAACCGAGTCATATTATCATTCAATTAGTGTGCCTCACAATACTTTATATTGAGACGTAAATATCTTTCAATGAGGTATGCCATAAGAGTAATTAGTCATAGGAGAGAGATTCCATCTGGCACTGTGAATCGAACTCTGGCTAGCTCAGATGGTGGTGCATCGGCACAGAAAGCCGAAGGTCATGGATTTGAATCCCAGTGACAGAGGAATTTTTCCCCTCAAATATTCTCAGAGGGTACATAAATAAATTTGTATTTCATAATACTGTAAATGTTTCCAAAGTCATATGAAAAATGAGTGTTTGAAATTGTTACCATGAAATTGTATGTTGTAATAAAACTGCAGAATAGGTTATATTGCAATATTATTAATTATAGGAGTTATGCATTTGTTATTTCCGCAGGTGCATCGCACAGCATTAAAAAAAAAATATGGAATAAATTGAGATAAAAGTTTTAAGAAGTACTTTAACAGAATCGCCTTCAAGTCTTTTATATTTCCAAGGTTCTTTTATCGCACTGCATACGTGTGCATTGCTTCTATATTTGAACGACCTTAATAGTAAATTATTCATCCTACTAGACAAATCCTTAAGCATGAAGATAAAGAAGGATGTGATGGACACCTGCATTCTACCAGTTATGACTTACGGATCCCAAACATGAACATTAACTTAAAAAAGATAAACACATGCTACAGATCTGCCAGAGGAAGATGGAGAGAAAACTGCTAAACATCACATTGAAAGATCGAATGAGAAATGAAGACATCAGGAAGGCGACATCTATAAAGGATGTGATGGTTACTGCTTCCAGATTAAAATGGATGTGGGCAGGGCATGTCATGAGAATATACCCGGAGAGATGGACACATGCGATGACAGTGTGGGAGCCCAGAACTGGGAAAAGAAGTGTTGGAAGGCAGAAATCACGATGGGAGGACGAGTTTAAGAGTGTTCTGGGGAACTTGTGGTCTAGGAGTGCCAGAGACAGAAAGAAATGGAAAACTCTCGAAAATTAGTACCAAAGCTAGGGTTAATTATATACTTAAATTTTAGCGTTCTTAGGTGAGACTAGCCTGAAACGTTCCTTCAGGAGTCAGCCACCCTGGTATGCCAGGAGGCCCTTGCCCGCTATGGGATGCTTGTGGTATAATTCTAATAGTAAATTGTTACTAGCCTTTAATTAAAATAAAAGTATATTATGTACCTAGTCTCTTCAGTCGTCTATATGAAGTTTCACATTTCCAATTATGTATATGCGATATTTTATCTGCGTTATGTTAATTTTTTACTAAAATTACATTTTACTACTAAAAATTAACAGGAAATAAATATTCAAAATCACAGACAACGTATTAAATAAGAATCATAAGTCATATTTAGCGATACTTAGGTAGTTGCTACTAGGAGAAATCAAGAAAGGCGTTGAAAGGGATAGCTATTGAAGTGTTCGAAGATACTAATTTGTTACTTATATAACGCCAGTATAATGGACTTTTCCTTTAACACCTTGGAATATGTTTATATATAGCAATGTTATATATGTTTTATATTAATTATAACAATATCTTTAGTGTTTGATACGGTGATATGCCTTTCATCACATCGCCATTTCTCCAGTGGAGGTCACATATCGGCTTGGGGAGTGATATATATTGAACATGGTAGGCTATAACACCTTTTACTTATACCAATTCACCGTTAAATATATAGTCCAATAGACGCTTTGCAGGCATTCAATATCTATGTAAACTGATATGGCTTGCGCTAGATTGCCACCTAAAAATATCCCCGTACGAAGTTGTGTGGATATCTCTCGAATGAGTTTTGTCGAACTGGGCTGTTCGGGGGGTTTCGGTGGTTCCAGGAATTTCTTCAGAATACAGTCTCTTATTATTCTCACTTAAGGTACTACAAAACTTTAGGAGTAGAATGGGAGGAAAAATATACTCCTTCCTTTTGTTTTATTTACAATAGTAGGCATATCTCAAAGGAGACCGTATTTTTAAATCGATGGCTACATTAGAATCTACGTATGTTGTAATTTCTTGCTCCAACCTATCTTGTCCATGGGTGCCCTTAATTTGGTTTTAACCCGCGTAAGTTTAGAAAAAAACCTCTCTCACAAGAACAACTGCTCAGTCGAATTGTCTCAAACTTCTTGAGTGTACTACAGATTACATTGTATATTTTATATTATACTTCTCCATCGACTGAAGCAATTTATTAAGAGTTGAAGATGAATTCCCTGAAGCTTAACACTTTCCTCTTCCAGTAACTGCTTCAGTAACTCTTACTTAAGCTAATTTTGTTCAGAAAGGAGAATCACAAGTGCTCATGGGCACACCCGGCACACTGTGAAGTTCCGCCTATGAGTGAGGCAATATGCTGAAACTTTTCTCTTAGCATTTCTAGTATATATCAGTTCACATTTGAATGATCTGAACCTTAGTTTACAAGGGAAGGACAATATAATTATTCATCTTATAGATAATTTGGAGTTTTCAAATAGAACACGGTGATTTGTGCCATTTTGAAAGTTTGAAATAACTAACGGAGAGAACGATCTGAACTTTTTAATACAAAGTGTTTATAAAGGACCTTCACAGGAATTTTCCAATAGATTTCGGTAATTAAAGTACGGTATATAGATTATAAATGGCGACTTTTCAGTAACACCTCTTGCCAACCACCAGCTGCAAGTAATAATCCCAAATTAGAACCTCTTAATTTACGAGACAACTGGAAAGTCACGCGATGAATTATTTAAATCAATGCAGATATATTACTGTATTCCCAAATCTTCACGAGTAGTTCGAATCAGCAAAATGAGTGCCAACGATTTTCTCCAAATTAAACAACAACACCGTTGACCATGCCAGCATTACTGATAACATAATGTCTCTGTTACGTTTATGTATTTCGAACATGAAGACAAACTTGCTGAACACAATGTCAGCGAAGAATAGAAGGGAAGTCAACATGTAGTCAACTCCATGTTGCAGCGAGCAATGCAAATCAATTCCAATTAATTTACTTATAATTGTATATTTTTGTATATATGTTTTATGTTTTACCATCAAATAATACATTGTTAAGTATCTCGAATTATTTTATATTATAAAAACAAATTGAATAATAGCCTACATTGCACGAGCCAACACTAGTGTTCTGAAGCATTTGCGCTCATTATGGCAGCACAGGCCTCAGAGTATCTGTGAAGTAGACAGGAATGCGTTATGTTCTCAAATTGTTGGAGAGCATCTTAACAGAGCTGGTAGAGAGGACAAGACTCAAGAAGAAGCAGGAAATGTGAAAATATGTCTTTTCGAAGATTTTAAATATTTTATCAGCATGACAAGATTACAAGACAATGCCATTTTAATTTTTAATAGTTAATTTTTAATAGTTAATTTTTAATAGTTAATCTACATCAGTACATGAAGATGCCCTGAAGATGACATTAGAGTGTCGAAAGTTCTAGGAGACATAAAATAAAGGTTGTTGGGCTAATAGTTACACTTATAAATTTAATTTCATTTAATGTTAAGATTTTTCAAGGATATTTAACCGTAAGGACTATAGGGACGAAAAATATTTATTTTTTAATTATCTTTAACTTTTCAAACATTTGTTTGTATCTCCATCGGTCAATGAAATATAATGAAAAAAAGTGAAAGTCGGTTGCCATTTTCCAAGTTGATGGGCATAGCATAAAATGTACGAATGTTCATTTTTGGTATGTTGTTACTGGCACTACACATATGCAATTTTGGGTAATTTTTTTCAGGTAAAATCCTAATATGACTGGACTAATACTGGAAATAAAGCAACAGAATAAATTGCCAAATATTCAAATATTACTTTTTTGACTTTATCACTTTTGTTTTCCAGGCAATGCAGTTCTACAGGGATCTATTTGTGCTGCTTGGACAAGATGCAGTTGAGTCTATCCCGGGGAGAATCTTGGGAAACATAATAGGAAGATTATCAGGACACAATTCAGAAATACCGTCAACAACAGCAGCCTCATAATAATACCCTATGTGTAACCAGCGTTAAGGTATTCTTATTATGAGTGAAATATAAAATACCCACGAATAGCTATTAAATTACAATAATAATGTGGAACTTTTCTCAAATTGTAGTCAGGTAGTTGTTAAGACGAACAAAATGCGGGGATAGGCTCGTGCTCTTTTTTCAGGGAGGCAGCTAGGGGATTTTATACAGAAGACGTGTTAGAATTTATGGGGCAGGTTTTACAACAAATTAGAGACATAACGTGTTATAATATATGTTATAATATAATATAGGTTACGGTAAACTTAAACTATTACACAATTACCGTTAATACACAAACTATTATCATTTCAAACATTGTACAAAACAGATGTCCTGGTGATGGTACAAGAGAATCGAAAGTCCCAGGCATAAAATAAAGATTGTTGAGCTGCTTGTATCAATTACCCACTCTATTTTATTTTATAAATTTTAGAAGAAAATTGTTAATATCATATGATTTACTGTTTGGGAAGCTAAAATAAAATAATAAGTGAAAATTTTAGCGCAACAAAATTGATTTTATGAATTTCTACGCATTAAATGTTTCATGGAGTTTCTGTTATAGAAAATGCTTTACGAATTCCAAACGCCTGCAAATTTTTACTCTCCCATAATTTTATCAGGGGAAGTAATATGGACTGTAGGCTAATTTTACTTCTTCATAGAGGGTTTACAATACTTGTACTTTCGTGAAAACTTCTTAAATGTGTACATCTCAGTTTTGTCACTATCGTGAACAGTCTGTTGTGCATACCGATATAGAAGGGAGCAAATACATTTTTCGATTTTCCTTCATACTTCATCTAAGCCTAAAATTACGGCGGAACCATCCTTCGTCGTAAGCAAAATAAGTACGAGGTGCGTCCGAAAAGTAAGTTTCCCTGAGACCGTTTACAGAAACAAAACACAATTTAATATATATTCCAACAGATACAGCTATTTTTAAACATATCTCCACCGGAACTGAAACATTTGTCATACTGTGGAATCAACTTTTGAACATCTGTATCGTAGAAGTCTGCCGCCAGGGATTTGAACCACTGTTTGACAAACATTTCCACCTCTCTGTCATTCCCTGTCAATTCTTTAGGTGTAGGAAAAGATGGAAATCACTGTGAGCGAAGTCCGGGCTGTAGGGTGAATGTTTAAACACCTCCTAGCAAGACTCGGCCGGTGTGACTGCATGTGTGCGTCAGGCAGCACAATGGGTAGCTCACCTCGCTTTCTTGGTGGAAGTAATGTCTTATTTAAATATTTAGTTGCAAGGGTGAAATTAGTTAATTAGCACCGTGTATGACAGAATTAAGGCTTTCAAAATGTTGAATTTATTATTTAAAGATAACCTTAAAGTCGGACATTTTGATATCATTAAATTTGTCTATTTACGAAAACCTTGGAGAGTACCAGACGTCGTTAGAGAGCTTGCACGATGAATTCAATGCCCTTTCAAATAAATTAATGATATGGCACCTCAACTGAAATATTTATGACGCCATATTTTGTCCTGAAAATCACCATCATATTTGCAAACAGAGGTGATAAAAGTACAGGTGCTACCACTATAACGGCGATTTACTTTCATTTTACAAAGGTATTCATCCACAGAAATTTCCCAAACTTCACGCACTAGCCTCAAAATTTACGCCAGTGTTCGAGACAACTTATGCATGCGAACAGATGTTTTCAATTATGAATTTAAATAAAAGTAAAACCAGGACTTTCTGTCTGATGTTGCCTTAGAGGCTGTACTTTGAATTTCCTTTGCCAAATCGATTGTACGCAATATTGGTTAATTAGTTGCGGCAAAACGATGTTAACGATCTACTTAAATTCTAAATGTACACAAAGGCAAACACAGTATATGTAGAGAATAAATGGTATATTTATGTGTTCACGAAATTGTTTATTGTTTTCATAAGCTGAGCGCTGGCTAGACCTGTGGAGCTGCCTCTGGTGCTACACCAGTGCTGGCCTCCGCCGTGGCAGCACCTGTAGTTGAAATTTGACTGATAAATTAATGAATTTCCATACCATATCCAATTCATGTTCAGGTTATCAAAGAAATAACAGCGTGTTCATAAATTTCCGTCACTGGAATATCTTCCTCTTGCATTAATTTTCCGGCATGTGATGGCTGTTATCATAGATAGATAGATAGATAGCGTTCTTATGCTGGAGACATTCACAGAATGTATAGCAACGTCAGAAAACTAAACATTATGGGCTACCAATTGATACTAAAAAATTCGTCAAGGTCATAGATTGGGTTGGCCACCAATTTAGTCTTGAGTGCCCTCTTGAAGGCTTGTAGGGTTGACTTCTTAATGCCATCAGGTAAGCTATTGCATAATTTGATAGAGACTGTGTCAAAACTTCTTTGAGTGATGCTGAATTTGTTTTTATTAGGATAAACGTTATCTCTATTTCGAGTTAAATAATTATGAGTATAAAGATTAGCAGTGGAAGTGGAAACATTATTTTTCATATACAGCAGGCAGCTCAAGACATACATTGATGGCAAACTCAAGATCCCTAATTTAGAGAACAAAGGTTTACAATGAGATCCTAAGGGAGCTCCGCTGATAATCCTCACAGCTTTCTTCTGCAAAATAAATATTTTCTTAGCAGTAGAATGATTGCCCCATAACAGAATTCCGTAACTTAGGTGGCTGTGAACAAAAGCATAGTAAACAGTTAATAAGGAAGCAGGACCTAGGCTGTGACTTAGTAGCCTTAAGATAAATAAACTTCTACTAATTTTGCTAGCAACGTAGTTTGTATGAGATGTCCAGCCCAAGCCAGGTTCAATGTGAATGCCTAAGAATCTAAAGTATTTGTCTCGATCATACTCTTGAGGTCTAATATTAAATTTCAAATCAACTGTTTTAGCATCATTTAATTTGAGCTTATTAGCATTACACCATTCAAGAACCTTAGTAGACATTTGATCGACTGTGTTAGTTAAAAAGTCAGAATTCTTATGGACTACATTGAGTGCCAAGTCGTCAGCAAATAAATAAGTTTCCAGACATTCATTTTGAACATTTACAGACAGGTCGTTTATGTATATAATAAATAGAACAGGCCCAAGAACGGAGCCCTGAGGGACACCATTCATAATTTGCTTAAATTCAGAGGTTTTACCATTGAAACACACGGATTGGTATCTTCCATTTAAATAGGATGATAATAACTCAACACTAGCATTACCAAAACCATAGAAAGCAAGCTTTTGGAGAAGAAAACTGTGGCACACGGTGTCGAAAGCCTTTGTTAAATCAAAGAATCTACTGTGAACAAAGTTACCAGTTTCTAGTCCTTCAAAGCATCGTTTAACAAAAGCAATAACAGCATCTATAGTACTACGTCCAGCTCTAAATCCGTATTGGGTTGGAGTGAAAAGAGTATTACTTTCAAAGTATTGTACAATCTGTTTGTTCAATAGAATCTCAAAGACTTTAGAAACAGTTGGAACAATGCTAATAGGCCTGTAACGTACTTCAAATCTCCCTTAAATTTCTACACTAATACAGTCTTGTCATTTTTAGGAACTCCTCTGCAAAATACTCTTTATCGTTGACGCAGAACCAGCTAAGTGTTCTATTTTTATTTTTGTTCTAGGTCTATGGGGTATAAGCCTATATTAGTGACTGTTGCACAATAGTTTATTTCATTTCAACCGGTTACAAATAAGGAAGAGAAGTAATAATTGCAGGCACACATATGGGATGAAAATTACATAACATCATAAGTAAGTGAGACCTTTGTGAGACCTTTGTGAGACTTCGTAAGCAAGAGTGACACATCTAAGGATACATGTCACAATCTTTGTTTTAGGGTTTCATGTTCTGGTTATTGTTATAGCAATATTTCAGATGGGTAGTGTTCGGATTAATGGATACTGTATTTATAATAAAAAGGTTTGTAATGTAATAAATAGTTTAGTAAAAAAAAAACGAAGTTGAGCGATCAAACTATTTTAAAACATGAGTGGTCTTGTAACCTTTTTCTTCCATAATGTTTTCTTCCACCGTTCATGCTATCGTGGTGGACAGTCTAATTTCCAATTTACAAGAGGCAAGTGGATTGCATTATTGACACTTTCATAAATATCGAGTTAGATAACTGGATAGTGGTGTTATGTTCCACTCTATCTTCTAAACTGAGTTTTATTGTCAGATAAATATTTTTGTTTGTTTTATTGATATAAAACAATAAAACTCAGTTTAGAAGGTAGAACCAGCCATGCAGCTCAGTTTCTTTATAAAAATATCGCATAACACCTTCATCCACTTGCTAGTGCCGGAAACCCAACTTACCGCACTCCATACTACTTACCATATAGGTGCGTCATTATCATTTAGCGACATTGTTTAGGTTAACTGGTGTCGGCGCTCAATGTGGTCCAGAGTGAGACCGATAGAAGATTGCATAGTCTTCATGTAAAGTCAAGAGAGGTATTGATAGCAACTGCAAAGTATGTAGCGCTGAGCACCGAGTCTTCTAGACCTACACCGTTCTCTTGTATAATATGAAAGCCAGGCAGAGATTGTCTGATAAGAACTTTTATTTTTCATAGTTGCAGAAAGTTTGAAATAAAGCGGGACAGATAACCTTGTAAGCCCCAACCATGAACAGATTATAGTACAAATTCCACATCGCCATGTCGTATCATAGACCTTTTCAAGGTAATAAGAAGACACCCAGAGTATGTTTTGATAGAGAGGAAGAAGGAACATAGGCGAATACAGACTTTAATTAGGGTTGCCTAACATTATAAACCTCATTACTTTACGCACAATTTTTAAAAGGAATAACACTGCTTACCAGACTGCAAATGTCAATTTCTTTTGAGGAATTTATGTAAGTATAAGTTAAAGAAAATTGAAAAAAAAATACTGCTTAATAAGAATGGGATTTCATATTTTTTATTGTTTTGATTATAAACTTAAACTAAAGTTCATGCTGAAACAATTGTTTGAATATAACAAATTATAATGCAGACACATGAAAATAAAAATATTAATAATGTGCTTCACAATTGAAAAATAATTAACAATTAATTCATTAATTAATTGAAAGTAACAAAGGTGTTACACAATTCATGAGTTTCGGATGGCACATCCAATAGCGACGCCTATGGGACCAGCAGAACATTGTGCAACATCTAATACCAGATATCATAACAATCCATGTGAAATTACGATCACTGTTGAGTGAGTAAGACTCCACTAAGTCCAACACTACACGTTCAGTAGGCCTACACACAAATTCACAGAGCCACAACTTCCTTTCTTCATAGTAATATAGTGAAATATTTGAGAATATGTACAAAGGTCTTACTTTTAGTCACTGTTCTGAATAATCTGAAGTTTGTTGAAATGTGTTTAAGCAGTAAAGACCTAGGCTGGGGCTGCATAAGAAACTTGTGACATTATCGTTGGATATAGACAAAACAGAAGACTTAATAATAGATTTGACTCATAAGTATGGTAATAGTGTTAAGTTCCTAGAATATAACTTAAAGTGGAAGATTCACATCCGTTGGGATTTTTGTATTAAGAAAATTAAAATATCAGGTGAATCTCCATGTTCTCAAAATAATCTATTTTTATTACATTCATTCACACATATCCTATGGTATATTAGTCTGGGGAAATGATCCAAATGTCATAAGAATTCTAAAGTTACAAAAGAAAGCTGTAAGATTAATCAATGGCAGTGATGGCAGAGCTCATTGTAAACCATTATTGAGACAATTATGTATATTAACGGTGCTATCTGTATACATCAGTAAATGTTTATGTTTTGTAAAGGGTAATATTGAATTATTTTCACCTCTCAGTGCAACTCATTTGTATAACACAAGGTATAACAACAATTTAAGAAGTAATTTATGCAGAACTACAAGCAAAAATAGCTTCAGTGAAAATGGTATAAAGCTGTATAATACCTTTCCTCAACATATGAAGATTTGGAAATAATAAATAAATTTAAAATATCTGTTAAAAATGTTACTGGACTTATATGTTTACATTCTAAATGAATTTTTTGAGGCTACTAGTAATTAGAATTTTAAATGTATACTTGTATATTAGTTCTTTTTTATTATGTAAGACTCTGCCTTGCAAAAATTGTTTTGTTACAACAGTAACATTTATTGTTATTATTATTGTTATTGTTATTATTATTATTATTATTATATAAACTTCCTATAATTTATCTTCTGCTTTTAGAGGCACGTGGAAAAATTGTGCGTAGGAGTAATGGAAAAGTTTACATTGGTAAAAAGACCCGTTGTTGTGTGAATAAAGGTTTCCAGTTCATGCAATAGATTGCTCTGCAGTTAGTTCCTTCAAGTGCTGACATCTGTACAGACCTGAGCTAACTTCACGAACATTGAGTACATTTCGTTTAAATGTTTACTTGAACAGAGATAAGAGGATACACCATTTTATAGCTGTCAGCATATATTTTTAACACAACTGATTCGTGACTATAACGATTATCATTATCACTAACATTAACAATGGGGAGGCACTTCGAAAATATTTTGTTCTGCTTTACTATTACTGCAGAAACGTATAATAAAGACTGCTTTAAGAAAGCTTAGAATTGCCCAACGAAACTTATTTTCTCTGAATTTAATGTCTTAGATACTCTGATCCTAAATAAAAGAAATTGACTTATTTTCTTCATGAACATGGATAGAATTTTAAAACGTATGTTTACTCTCATAAGTCATAACACAAGACGAAATGCCTGAGTTAAATACAAATAAAATGAATTTACTTGTCTTTAAGAATAGAATAAGATATATTATAAAATAGTTATTCTAAAATTGTATTTAAAATATTCTTGAAGTATTTTTATAATTAAAAGACTGGCCATACCATAAGTATTGTGGGTAGAGGAAGTATTGTTTTCGATCCCAAATTCGAAGTTGAGTTTATTTTTTTAAAACATAAATACATGTTTTGAGGTCCCTGAATCCAAAAGGACTATTTTCAGAAACATTTCTGTGTGTGTCTGTGAACAGCATATTTTTGTTGGGTACTCATCAGCAACCCAATAATTAGGACAGACAGAGCTATGGAGGAAGAGAATGAGGTCTGTACAGAAATTTTTTGTCAAAAGAGTACAAATTTATTAGTACACTACGGTTTTGAGTTTCGTTTTCGACATGAAGCTAAAGACGGTTTCTGCCGATGGTCCTGCAATGAAAAGACCCACCCAAGTATATTCCATACCTAAAGACTTTCAGATAGAAACACTGAACCTACAAAATCGACTTTTGAACATAATCATAAACCTACGGATACATTACCTCGCCAGAAGTTGTCTAACGGTCTGAAGAGGAAACCTAAAGATGACGAAACAGTAATTCGATAGAAACCAGCAAAATTAATAGTGACAGAATTAAATGAACACACAGATAATTCTTGTTAGAATTCGTGGCGCACCTAGTGCTACGTTAGGCGAGAAGTCGTGGTGCACCTAGTGCTAAGTCAGGCGAGAAGTCGTGGCGCACCTAATGCTACGCAAGGCGAGAAGTCGTGGCGCACCTAATGCTACCTAAGGAGAGAAGTCATGGCGCACCTAGTGCTACACCGAACGAGAAGTTGTGGCGCACCTAGTGCTATGTCAGGCGAGAAGTCGTGGCACATCGAGTACTATGTTGGTTAGGAAGTTTTGGCGCACCGAATACCAAGGTCCGTTGGGGTAGCATCCCGGTGCAGCCGATATCAGAGACCGTTCTAGAATCTTGACATAGGTTTCGGCAGTATATTAGGAGGTAGCCTACATATTACCTACAGAAGTCAACGGTCGCCCCTTCGAATAACTTGTATGGTGTTGTGTCAACATAGCTACTAGCGACTAGCTCATTCTCCGTAGGAAGTATAACTTAGCTGTGAATGTTATACGAGCGGTAACACGAAGCTTTTCACCGATCGCTATACGAGTATTACGTCAATATCACTTGGGACCACCGAGCTCGTTCCAGATCGTAACATTAATAATAAACCTACATAAAACTTTGACAAAACAGCTTGATAAGATGGAAGACACTACTTCCCTTAGCCGTGCAGTATTTTGTGAATCTACACTCATTTCGGGTTTCTATAGCTCTCATATGGGTTGTTACTCAAGGTGTTCCAAGTAGTTATGCGGGCTTTAGCTTGCAAACGAACATTCCCATTCGCTACCGACGAACTTTTGTCTCATTGGTCCTTTACGCACAGGCTGGACAACAGCTTTATTCATGTACCAACGTTACCGGATTATTGCCGTCCATGTGGTATATGCCCACTTTGGTCGCATAAGCTTTATTCATGGATTCTAGATAAGTGGCAGTTTGGTTAAGAATAGTGATATTAATGTTAGTGACATAAAGAGCTAGGTTTGTGGTAGCTAGTTTAGGAATATTGATATTAGTGTTAGTGGCAGTTAGATTAGGAACAGTGTTGATCGCCATCAAGTTTACAGCACTGTTTCTGGATCAAGTGACTCAGGGACTCCCTCCCCTCCCGCAGCTGAGCAGACGATTCTCGTGAATACACATCACTTTATAGCGCCATTTAAGTTAATTTTTTGAGAACTTCTTCGCAATTTTCTTATATTTAGAATATTCGTACACTAAAAAGTGCTTATATATAATCTACCGGTTTTGAAGAACAAGATAACGTGAAATGTGGCCGTTTTTAGTAAAGAACTGAAGAAGAAAAGAGATCCAGATATGAGCTATACAGCGTGTCCACGCTAGAGGGATCGAGAAGTAAATGCTCGCCAGTTAAAACGAGATAAGGATATTGCTGCATTCTGCATATGACAGGAAAGGGAAACTCTCCGAGATTGTGCAACAATGTTTTCAGACCCCTCCACGCGCATGCGCGTCAAGAGCTTTCGTCTTGAAAGAAAGCCAGGCGCCATTCACTAGTCGATCGCGCAGTGGAAAACATGTGGAAAACACGTGGGATATGTTAAGGACGTTGTTTATCAAGGAGACAGACCAAGAAATTTGCAGGAACTGAGGGGCCGCATCACAAATGCAGTAGCGCTTGTGACTCCACAAATGCTAGAGAACACTTGGCGGGAAGTTGAATACCGTTTAGATGTGTGCAGAGCCACAAAAGGTGCACATATCGAGTTGTATTGAACATCATCTGAAACTCGGTCAGTTTGTATCAAGTAACAGTACAAGTTTATGTTACCAATACATTCTGTTCACTAGACATTATCACTTATTGATAGACGATATTGATAGACGAAAGCTCTTGACGCGAATGCGCGTATGCGCGTGGAGGGGTCTGAAAACATTGTTGCACAATCTCGGAGAGTTTCCCTTTCCTGTCATATGCAGAATGCAGCAATATCCTTATCTCGTTTCAACTGGCGAGCATTTACTTCTCGATCCCTCTAGCGTGGACACCCTGTATAAACCTCTTGTTGGAACTAATAATCGCTATATGACGTAATAAACTTGAAACTCATAGAGCGCTCAATGTAGCTTCAGGCGTCACTTTATCTTTGATATTAATTAAAACAAAGTGGAATTTATTACACAACACCTGAAATGCACTAATGATAACAAAACGGACAGTTATCCAGTAGCAAATAGCGCCCACCGTCATAATAGGCCTATTATATCTAACGCTGCTTACTTGTAGTCAAGGCTAGTGATAAAATTTACTGGAGATAATACAGTAACTACAGAGAAAAGTATAGAATCACACTTAACTTGAACCGCCACCCTGTTGTCAGCTGTCATGACTGGCAAAACGGTCTTTGTTGCTTTCCTCTTCTCGGCATGTCTCACATTCACCGGTAAGTTTTTCATCCTATAAAAAATATCAAAAATGATATTAAGTTTGAGGTTTTTGTGTCCTGTAATTCAATCTACTACTAATTTACTTCCTAACAGACTAACTCACAAAGAAAATAACTTATAGTTTTTAAATACCTCTTCAGTTGCAACAAGAAACCCGCGTACATAGTTATAAGATCTGTTTAGGTGTAATTTTGTTTTTAATGTTAGATTTATAATCATACTTAAATAATGAAGAAAGATTATGAAATAGTAATAAACATCCTTCGCATTTAGCGAGACGTGGAGTACAAATGCATTATATATTTCATCTTTATATCAACAGATGTTTAATCTTCCTGGCACAATCACAATCTTTTAACATTTGACAATAGACCATGAAAAATCTTCTCTCTTATAGAATTCTATTTTGAGGTTGATACACAGAATTACACCAGTTGATTAATTCAAAATTAGTTTTTCCAAAATCTACCTGATGACATTTTATAATGCATTTCTACAACGACCTCCATTAATTTGAACAATATAATGAGTAAGAAATCATATATTAAACATACGTTTTAATTATTAACATTTGAGGAACGTTTTGACAAAAGTCAATATGTGCCAAAACGTAAATTGTTCAGGAGAAGGTTTCTTTAGTTTTTATTAACATATAGAAGATAGAAACCTTGCATATTAAGGCTTCAAAATGAATTGGTTATTTTGATCTTTCTTATGTTATTTTTTAACCATCTTAAAGATCTCATTTCAAACCACCTAATACCATTAAAAAACAAATTTGGCAAAAAAAATGGAGATGTTGAGTTTTGTCAAAACGGTCCTCATTTATAGAATTAAATTCAATTTTGCATAAACCTATATTAGTAGATCTTCCTGTAACAAGTTTAAAATTACAAGCTCGTTCCCATTGTCTTCTAAATCTTCAAAACCTTTTGAATGATAAGGTAATAATTTTTATGAAAATAAAGAGAAAAGTAAAATTTTAGATAATTAAAAAATTTAAACCATAACATGTTAGATATCACTTTAAAGCTTATAGTCTCAGGGCTCATATGCAATTTAGAGTAGAACATAAATTTAAACTTTAAATTTAAATTTTCATATATCTTACATAAAAAACGTAAATATAGTAATTACTAATGAGTTACTTAATTGTGACAATCGTTAATGAACATATTGACTAAATTAACACTAATAAGTACTAGCTTATTGTAATTCCACAGATTAAAATAAACAAAATTTGGACAGAGGGACAATTGTCGGTAATTCAATACAATATTAAAATTAAGATAAATAAACATTGCAACAATATTTACTCTTTTGATTTTTAAATCACTTAACACACCAAATAGCATTTTTTAAACAGAGTTTCTTTTTTAATGATAGTGAAACTTTTATTCCTGATTTCTGTTATTTAGCTGTCACTGGAAAGAAAATCTACCATCTCTCTTATAAAAACATAAGTTCTTCGAATCAGAACGCCTTTGGACTTCCTTACTTTCTCTGCCAGTACTAAACGTACTTTCTCTGCCGGTACTAAACGTACTTTCTCTGCCAGTACTAAATGTACTAAAAGTAGAGGAAGTATTGTGTTCGACCCTTAAATCATACGTCTAGTTTTCAACATAAATACACGTATTGAGGATCTTTGAGTCCAAAAATATTTTCTTCAACATGTCTGTGTGTGATCAGCACAGCTCGAGAACGAAAATTTCCACAAAAAATTATATTTGGGATAGATCTCTATTGGGGATGTCACATGAAGATCAACGATGACTTCCTCTTACAATAGCCTTTACGTGAAGAAAATATAATTTTTACGATTGTTTATAAACGACTCTAACGACTTTGCAAACCCTTTTTCGAAACATATTTCGTAAAATTTCGTAAAACACGAAAAACCTTTTTTGTAAAATTTATCTGAAGGGTAATAGGCCAGCCACAGTTTTTGTACAACTCAGGCTTTAGTCTTCCGTGCCGAAGAGTGCATGTTGGCTTCAGACTGAAACAAGTGAATACGCTCCCAGCAATATGACCTCATATTCTGTCGGCCTGGGTGGCACAGTTAGTAGTAATTGTTTGCATAAATGTGACAGGCCCATGTCAGTAGATTTACTAGCGTGTAAAAGAGCTCCTACGGGACAAAATTCCGGCATATCAGCGACGGTCACAGGCCTAAGTTGCAGTCATCCCCGTCGTTAAATAACCATATACCTACCTACCTCTTATTCTATAGGCCTACAAGAATGATTACGTAACTGCTCACGTTTTAATGCAGACTGTATCACATCAGATTTTTGAAAAATTATTAACAGTTCTTCCATTCTACTACTCGACTTGTTTACTAGTATTAGTTAAAACATGTTTTTTAAGTGTTCTGTGACTGAGCTTTAGATATTTAAGAATATTTTTATACTCACAATATCTCCGACAAGGGGCTAAAAATAATTATTCAAGAATACTTGCTTAAAAACTAAGATTTCATAATTTATGAAAACCCATAGAAGCCCGGTATAAATCATGCCAGGACCCTGTACCGGTCTAGGAGTTGAGAAACGCCGGTCTACATGATAAGTCGATTTTATTTCCGAAGGCAACAGCATTGCAGCGCACGGGTAAAAATTGTTTTTATTATCTGCCTAGTTTATGTCTTCTATATTATTCATTAATTTAACCATTTTATATTCCATGAATTCTCAACTCTTCTTTAACTTTGAATTATTTACTTTTTTAAATAGCTAACAGGATTCCAGCCACAGAAATTTCATTTTTAATAACTCAGCTAGAGTTCAGAAAACTTCTTAAATTGGAAAGCGTGCTCTTGACTACCATAAAGAGGCCCCTACTCCTTCAAAAATTCCCCAATGCCACAGAACCCTCCAGATTATGAAAAGAGGAAGGAAAAACATTAGAAAAAGATTAAACCTACGTAAAAACTGTAAACTTGAACTTATATTCTAAATACTCTTATCTGAAGTACATGATTACAAAGCAATATTTTACATTAATATAGATATAAAGATAGATATGGAGAAAATATGCATAAATAAATCTAGTTATCAGAAAATAATGGGCTCAGACGTATAAATATATCACGGGATAACCTCAAAATATCAGAGTACCAGCACTACGTATTAACATATCGAATCGAAACAAAGCTGATATCGCGGGCCCGACCATTGAACCTAATGCCATGTCGTAAATCAGACCACCACACTAACAGACAAGACATAAAATACGCTGATAAAACATGAAACAAAAATAGAAAGTACTTGCTGAATACAACTTGAAAATCAATGAACAGACAATGTATATCACAATTTGTATATAAAGTTTGTCATTGTCTCTGCTGATTAGTAAACTACTTAGCCGTTCACAGAACGTTTCCAGGGTATACCACGAGGAGGTGAGTTTACTATTGTACCCCAGACACCATCAAATCTATCCCAGACTGGCCAAGAAAAGAGGCTGTAGCAAGCTTCCGCATGACAACTAGACACGACTGCCTTGCAAAACACCTACATCGTGTTGGCATTTTCACCAGCCCAAATTGCATCTTATGCAACACGAAATCCATCATGGATTCACATCATCTTACCATCTGCCCTGCCCTCAAATGTACAACTTTGGTGGACCGATACTGGGAGGCAAGAGGGAAGATGACTATACTGTAAACATGTGCCTTCCTTGTTTCCAATGTTATGCTTTGTATTTTATGTATTTTGTATTAGGTGTATCGCTTTGTCATTGTTACTTGTGGCTAATGATGTACATCAAATTGCCCCTGCATTAAATTAAATAAATAAATTTGTATATAATCCAGAACCAAATCTATTTACTACCAAATTCAAACAAACATTAAGAAAGCGAAAAACATACACTTATAACGTAGTTTAAGCCATATAATAATAAAATCAGGTAAACTGATCTAACAAAGTGCCAGAATGTTTTTGTTTAATCAGTTATGATTGCTGTTATGATATGCAGAATAAAAAATAAATTAAAAAAATAAAAAGTCAAATCGGCCGGATTCGGGATTTGTACCATGGAACTCCAGAATGTGAGGCCAAGACGTAACCATCTCGGCCACCTGCGTCAGTTTAACGGTCTAGTTGGATAAGCGCATGTAAAGCAATAGTGTTATTTGTCATAGCTAACTGTATTTTAATTGCCAAAGCCTTATAAGATCACAGTAAAACAATAGGCTATGTTGTCATGATAAATGATGTGCATTTCATAAATTCTTTCGAATACGTATATTACCATAAAATAGGCACTAAATTGAGCATTACTCCGGAAAAGGTCAACCAATTTTATCCAATATCAATAGACGTCTTCCCATGGACATTATAAATGTGTATACCAAGTTTCATAAAAATCCGGTAAAGCGTATTTGAGTTACCGCGTCTTTAAAATAGACACTAAATTGGGTTTTACTCCGGCACCGGTCCACCGATTTGGTCCAATGTCAGTAGACGTCTTCCTATGCACATTATAAAAGGGTTTACAAAGTTTCAGGAAAATCCAATAAAGCATATGTGAGTTATCGCGACTTCTTATATATTAACATAAAATGCACTAAATTGGGCATTATTCCGGTACTGGCCAACCGATTTGGTCGACTATCAATAGACGTCTTGCCATGGACATTATAAATTCGTATACGAAGTTTCATAAAAATCCAATAAAGCGTATTTGAGGTTTTGCGCCTTTAAAATAGACACTAAATTTGGTTTTACTCCGGTACCGGTCAACAGATTAGGTTCAAATTCAATAGGGTACTTTTTATGGGCGTTATAAATGCGTATACCAAGTTTCATGGAAATCCGATACATCATATTTGAGTTATGGCGCCTTTCTAATATAATCTATTAAAATAGGCCACTAAATTGGGCATTACTCCGGTACCGGTGAACCGATTTGGTTCAATATCAATAGGGTTCTTCCCATGGACATTATAAATGAGTTTTGCAAGTTTCATGAAAATCCGAAAAAGCGTATTTGAGTTATGGTGCGTACTGACGGATAGACGGACGGACAGATAGACAGACATTTTTTCGTCCCCCACACAATCTCATAAAGTACCATACTGGCACTTAATAATTGTTACTTAAGCCGACAAGATGTGTATAGGCTATAGAAAGTTTAATAACAGAAATACGAAAAGCTGAAACCCGAGTGGCAGTAGAATTTCCAATCCCCCAACCGAAACATGGCAGTGACTCCCAAAATAGCTTAAACCCCGAATGCGATGAACAAACCCCCAACAAAATAGTTTCACCAACCCACAATAAAATATAAGCTTTCTTAGATATAATTAGAAATTACAAACGCCACGAAGTTTAACTTAGTCGCGTACCTAACCATAATTTCACATCGAAAAGAATTAATTTGGAAGGTCCAGTACCTAACACCATAAATTGAGTGACCACAATAAATAAATTAGCATCCAAAGAGGTGAGTAATCAAAATCCCCCTACTTAATCATACTAAACCTAAACCTAAAGCATAAGTGAAAACATGCTCACATGAGGAGACGTTTCCCCGTTGCGACGCAAACGCTGTCAAAAACCTGACTGTCCTGAGCTTAGTCCATAGTCTATACTCATAGTAAAATCAATTAAACATATGCGCACTATCCATCTAGGTTCCAGAACATTCTAGTAGTTCGCATCGCAGGTGACGGGAGTTTCTCTCTCTCTCCCTCTCTCCCTCTCTCCCTCTCTCTTTCCCTCCCTCCCTCCCTCTCTCTCTCTCTCTCTCTCTCTCTCTCTCTCTCCCCTCCCCCACACACACGCACACACGCGCGCACGCACGCACACACACACACACACACACAAAAGGATGGAGTGTAATACAAATTTATACGGCAGAATTTAACCAAGAAGTGCAACGCCTAGAAAAGCCAGGATCTCTCTCTCTCCCACTCATATATGAGGGGTCTATTAGCAAACCCGGCAATCTCCATTTTGATAAAAGATAGAGATGCTAACTTTTAATGAAAGTTTATTACGTTTTCTGGTATATATTTAGTGTATATGTTTGCAAATCTGAGTTCCTCCCTTATGTGGGAAGTCGGATTTGTAACACATACACTTAATATGTAGCAGGAAATGCAATAAACTTTCATTAAAAGGTAGGGAGTATCTCCATCATTTTTCATAATGAATATTGCCGAGTTTGCTAACAGACCCATCATATCGATGGCTTAGCGTACACATGTGTAAATTTCAATTCTATTGTTCTTAGTAAATATCACGATGTGGACCCAGGAAAAGTACTTACCACATTTTTGCTCCTGCAGAATAGTACTTTAAGCAAAGAGGTTTTAATAGTATTTATTAAGACACAAGTATTTTGAAAACAGCAATTCAAACTGCACAATAAAGGAGATATTCGCTCCGCTTATTTCAAAATTTTCATACGAAAATCTTAATTACCATTAGGCCTATAGGCAAGTTGCATTCGACGGTTTTTGTTCGAGCTTAATTAAACACCTGAGTTTTTAGAATACCTTGTAATTCATCAAACAAACCACTCGGCTGAACTCGGCGATCAGCTGGTAGTAAGTTCTCGTCTTTTGCGATAGATGGCAGGTGACGGCGTGCAGGCAGCTCAGGGCAGCAACGCACATTAAAACACACAATGAATTTAGTACAATATTAAAATGAACACGAACAGAAATCATTTTATTAAGTGCCAGTATGGTACATTATGAGATTGTGTGTGGGGACGAAAAATGTCTGTCCGTCTGTCTGTCCGTCCGTCCGTGTGTCTGTACGCGCCATAACTCAAATACGCTTTTTCAGATTTTCATGAAACTTGGAAAACACATTTGTAATGTCCATGGGAAGAACCCTATTGATATTGAACCAAATCGGTTCACCGGTACCGGAGTAATGCCCAATTTAGTGCCTATTTTAATAGATTATGGCTCCTTTCTAATAGAAAGGCACCATAACTCAAATACGCTGTATCGGATTTCCATGAAACTTGGTATACTCATTTATGACGTTCATGAGAAGTGCCCTATTGAATTTGAACTTAATCTGTTGATCGGTACCGGAGTAAACCTCAATTTAGTGTCTATTTTAAAGACGCAATAACTCAAATACGCTTTATCGTATATTTATGAAACTTCGTATACGCATTTATAATGTCCATGGGAAGGCGTGTATTTATAATGGATAAAATCGGTTGACCTGTTTCGGAATAATGCTCAATTTAGTGCCTATTTTATGGTAATATATGTATTCGAAAGAATTTATTTAAAAAAATGAAAATCAGTTATCTTGACAACACTGCCTATTGTTTTACTGTGATATTATAAGGCCTTGGAAATTAAAATACAGGTAGCTATGACAAAAAACACTATTGATTTACATGCGCTTATCCAACTAGACTGTTAAAATGACCCCGGTGGCCAAGATGGTAACGTCTTGGCCTTACATTCTGGAGTCCACGGTTCAAAGCCCGAAACCGGGCAATTTGAATTTTTTTTTTGTATTTTTATGTGAGTGTGCGATTGTCATGATATCACAAATCTGCACAGTTCAGCTGATGCTGGAAGATTTTAATCTCATTAAAAAAAAAACTAGACCTTTGTTCTTCCGTGAGCCCTGCTTAATGAATAAATCTGGAGCTTAACTTGGAAATCAATTAAAAAAAACATATTCTGCATATCATAAGCAGTCATAACTGATTAAACAAAAACATACTGGCACTTTGTTACATCAGTTTACCTGATTTTATTTTAAATACGGATTGTTTACAGTAGAGATTGAAATGCTGCTTTCAAGGTTTAAAGATTGTTCCGTGTATGATATTAAACAATATAACAACAATGTTAAATTATGTAGCACGGTTATCATTACATAATTCTAACTTCATGGAGCAACATCCCATGTAGGGACAAGGCCAACCACCCGATAGCTGGGTCAGCTATCTCCATCATTGGGAAGTAATAGGAATGAGGGCATGTGGCTAGCATGCCGACAACCAGGGCCGTTATTAGTCTTTGTGCCTGGAGCTGCTACTTTATTATCAAGAAGCCACTGAATTGTCCTCATGACCCACACATTGTGTGCATACCTGCATGTAAGCTGGAATGTAGTAGGTAGGGGGCGGATTTCTGACATGTCATATTTTTCCCCTTTGCATTATTTCAGGTTTCCGACTAATTTAAACCCGATTCCAAGCATCCTGGTGAAAATGGAACAGCTTTGTGCATATAACTGCATATTTAGGGAATTTTTATTATTTTAGCATATTTAGTATGAATATGCATATTTAGGTCATATTTTTGGCATATTTGTGTGCATATTAAATCAATTTTGAAGTTTCATATCATATTTTGTAAATTTTGCATTATAATGATACTTTTTGAGAATATACAAATATTTAAAATAATTAACATTATATTTTATTAAAATGAATTGTAATGAAACTTTAAAAAAATATACACAATGTGTAAGTGGTAAAGTCATACTTTAAATTTTATTGGTCATATTTTAGGCCTAATGGTTTTCTACGTCATAAGTGAATGCATATATCCTATTTTTTAGGTCATAGAAATCCGCCCCCTAGTAGTAGGCCTACGTAAGTGTATGAAAGAAGGAAAAAGTGGTTGTCAAAAATAAATAGCGTATAATTTCTTAATTCAGTCTGAGAAAATGGGGCCACTAACCGTGCCAATTTGAGAAAAAAGGAGACCGGAAGTGGAGATAATTAAATAATTTGAATAGGCCTAAATAATATCTACATAGATACTTTTCAATATTGGTCTATAGGGATATTTTTCTTTAAATTATGTGCAATTTCCTTGATATAATAGGAGGTTCTAAATGTAAATAATAAAATATTTTGCGTTTCAAACAAAAAATATTTCCGCAGCCTTATCTAGCATGCATTTCAATACCATAAAAATAATTACGCTGAATTTATGATATTCAATTCAATTCAATTCATGAAACAAATACTGAATGGCTGATAGCCCATAGTTTGGCGAAAAAGGGGTTTCTATTTCATTAGAATCTCTACAACCAGCTCTTCAATACCGCAATTCTACTTTTCACAACACATGAGAGTATATAATAGGAGAAGTAAACATTTCTCTTTATTCTTTGATATCCAGTGCCAATTTCAGAAGAGACATAGTCACATCCACAAAATTAAATTGCACTTAAGACAAAATATAGGCCTACATTTGTTTTCCTTCGGAAGATTTTTTTTCGAAATAAATTAGATCTTATTTCATATCGACAATTAATTATTATTCTTAATCTCCATCATTCCGCCGTTGTGATTCACTTCTAAATGTATAAATTCATTTTATTACTGTGACTTTTTTCCCATAACTTTCTTTATTTTCCAAACAACTAATTTACAAAACCATAATATAGGCTAATCCACTCTTAACAATAACAGCTTGTTCTCTTTAAACATTATAAAATAGAAGTTAGCAGAAGGAATGAAGAACCGCGTGAGAGTCAAACCCACCAAGAAAAAGAGCTCAATTATGGCGAATGGAAGAAGGAGGAGGCCATTTTTTGTTGTGATGCTGGTCGGCAGTTTAATTTAAGATGGTTTATTGGGGAAATTCTTGATCTTGTTTCAACACTACTCGGGGACAAATGGGACTTAAGTGAAGCCTAAATTTTTTTGTTTAATTCGGGAAGTCCTTCTGAACTAGTAGAAAATTAGTGTTATACCTCATTATATATAAGTTACCCTGTGTCGTTAACTGACATAGGCATTATTTACCGCTTCTCTGTACATTATTTTTTGTTTATTTAGAAAAGACATCGGTGAATGCTGGACCAATAAGGACAACCCTTCATGTAATCCGAATTTTCATGAAGAATGTATTTTGGATGATGGTAGACATGGTGAAGATCCTTTTTCGTCAGGTGAGTTACTTCTTAATATGTTATTTAAATATATGTAAATATATGCATTAAGTTATGATTTTAATGCAAAATTCTTCACATTGTAAGCAGCTGTCAGTCAAATGTGAAATTTAATGTCACACGCTATATTTCCGCAAATAACGTTTTCAGACAGTTATCTTGGCAATTTTAAAGCTACTGAATAGAATTTTATTATCTTTGTTGTGTTACCACTATATTCTCAAAAATTACCAGAATATTTTTTTAGAAAAAGAATTTAAAGGTTAAAGTACTTTTAAAATCTGTTATATAAACCAGGGGTGCCCCCCCAAACTTCATGACTCACCCCCCAAACTTTATTGCTCACCCCCCAACCTGATTGGCTGTCGACAAGGGCGCCCATATGATATTTTCTAGAGGGGTGGAATTTTTTTAATTAATTTATTTTTTGTTGCTTTAACTTCTTGGCCACTTTGTAACATTATATTAATAATATAATAATAATAATATAACAAGTGCAACAATGATGTAGCCAGAAAATAATTGCGGGGAGGGTTGAACGTGCCGGGGGGGGGGTTTGGAAAACCCTCAAAAAAGGGGGTCGGGGTCCATCCCCAGAAAATTTTTAAAAATTGAACTAATGAAAATCAGATTTTATGCTATTTTAGCACAGAAAAACTAGTTAGGAAACTTGTTTACCATACTCTAAGACAGTGTCCGGCAGATGCTGCAGTTGTGACGTAAGAGCCAGTCATCTCGCAAGAGCTTCGGAGAGAGAGCAGTTGAGTTGTATTGCTGTCAATACGCATCAGCGCAGTGGCGTTCACTGCAGCAGTAGAATTGTATGGTAAATTTAGTGCATTCAAAGTAAAACTAGACTTATGAAAACGTCACCTCACTCTCGGAGACACGTCACATTTTCCAAAGTTGTCTACAGTATGTCATCGAATTACAGACCTAAATAATTATGTGCAAATATTAGAAGAACTGGATCAGGAATTTGATTGCCGATTTCAAGATTTTGCAAACCTCCAATCCGATATTTGCATATTTGCGACACCATTTTCTGTGGATATTGACAGTGTTTCAACGTCATTGCAACTAGAAGTCATTGATTTGCAAAGTGATATTAAAATGCAAGACCGATTTCAAAACAAAAAGGATTTATCTAAATTTTATAGAAGATTTCCCCAGGCAAGATTCCATTTAAGAACGATCCTGTTCAAAACAAAGAGGCGTGGCTGTCATAGCCCGCACGTGAGAACGCACGTGTTCACCATGTTTAATGCTAGTTTGTTTATTCTCAGTACAACTCATCCGCAGGGTCGTCGTGAACAATGAATCCTTTATGTTTTGTTTGCTAATTAATATACTATAATGATGACGATGCCAGTGAGAGTTTGTTATTTCACGTGTAAATATTGATATTATTATTGCATGAACTTACGAACACTCGTTAGCCACGCTCTGGTAATGGCGCATGCTAATGACATTAACCAATCACGTTTTGTCACATGATGCGAATTTTCCGCGAACTCTCTGTGAGTTCACCTCCCCTTTGTTTTGACTATGATCAAACTAGAATGGGATCAATAATAGAATGTTGAGTATATTTGGATCGACGTAGGCCTATGTATGTGAACAGTTCTTTTCGTGTATGAAGGTCTACAAACCACAACATAGGAATCACCTATCTGATCAGAACTTAAAAAATGTTCTTCGTTTGTGTGTTAGCCAGACTATGACGCCAAATATTGCAAAATCAGTGGACGAGAAAAGAGGGGAAAAAATCTCGACAATGCCTTCAGCTTGGGCACGATAGTGACACAAAGTAAGGGTGTGTATCACAAGTCTGAATAGGCCTATAGGCTACTTTTCTCACAAAGGTGTATAGTTTAATTTGTATATTTTGTGTAGTTTGTATATTTGGTGTATTCTGTATATTTTGTATACTTTAACATTTTTCAGTTTCCGAGTAGACAAAGTTTTGCAGTACTGCTTAAAGTATTCTCATGTTTTATGTATTTGTAGTTTATAGCAGTTTCGGAGCCTCATTTAAGTAGACTATGCGGACGCTTCCGCACCTTGACGTATTATGCATTTCAGATTATTGTAAGTAGGGCCTATATTAAATTTCATTACAAACAAAACTGTTCTGTTACATTGATTTATCACAGTTGTACTCTTTTGTTTTCGTACAAATGTATTGTAATTGTGCTATTACCATACTATCAACGAAAACGGAGCGCACTCTGTCAGTGCATAGACGTCGTACCGCCACTGGCCAGGAGAACCATTTCTCCACGCTGCGCTTTGCTCAGTACGGAGATATTGCCGAGCAAAGAGCGTTGCTGCTCTGTAGTATGACGTCACGGAGCACGGATCATGCCGGTCACTGGTCTATAACATTCCTTCAAAGCAGCAATTATTGAAGGAGGATGGCGGGCAGGATTAAAGTAGCGATGAACTACAGAAAGTCACACAATATGTAAACTTGAATCAATTTCCCTTGGCTTCTAAGTCATTTTTACGGCATCATAAATCTAAAAGAATAAAGCGTTCAATTTGTTACTCAATTATATGTAAAGCAGCAAAAATAATATCATTCGGAGTTTTGAGATCACCGTATGTATTTAAACCAGAAGATGTGATATTGATTACAAAGAACTACCGATACATAATCTTTCATTACGTAAAAATAATTTCAATGTAGGCCTTGTCGAATGTATTGTTACTTCCTCTGCCCGTACCATAGGCACTATAGGTAGAGGAAATATTGTATTCGACCCTGAAATTCGAAATTGAGTTTTTAACATAAATACACGAGGTCCTCTATATCAAAAAGTACTATTTTCAGAAACATGTCTGTGTGTTTTTGTCTGTGAACAGCCTAGTCCAAGAACAAAAAAATCGTACGAGAACAAAATTTTGTATTTGAGTTAGGGAATGTGAGGGAATGTGACATGGAGATTGGAATAATCTCTTACTTTAAATGCCACTTTTCATGAAGGCCTACATTATCTATTTTATGGTACCCGGAGGTTCACTGCCGCGCTTAGATGAACCCGCCATTCAACCCTATTATGTGCTAACTTCATCCAACCATCCCTCGCAAATCCCATTTCCCTTAAATCTATTCTAATATTATCCTCCCACCTACGTCTAGGTTTTCCAAGTAGTCTTTTCCCTTCCTGTCTCCCAGTCAATATATTTGAGATATTATGTCTAACCTTCCCCATGCGCGTCATGTCCAGCCCAATTCATCCTCCGTGATTTAATTAGCCTTATTATATTCGATGAAGAGTAATGTTATTATACTAGTCATGCAGTTTTCTCCAGTCCTCGTTTTCATCTCTCTTAGGTCCGAATGTTTTCCTAAGCACTCTGTTTTCGAACACTCTCAATTTATTTTCTTCCCGAAGAGTAAAGGACCAAGTCTCACATCCATATAATACTAGTACAACCTGCAGGATAATTGTTTTGTAAATTTTTATTTTTTGGACGCAAGACGTGAAGATAGGCCTAGAAGCTTCTGGATTGAATAAAAACAAGCATTTCCTGATTTCAGTCGACACTTAGGCTAATTATTTAATTTCTCCACTTGTTCTTTGCACGGCCTCTTATTTTATTATAAGAATGTGAAGTGAAACCCATGCTTAGGGTAGAAATTTACGCGAGTACATTAATCAGTTCTTATTTGGGTTGTGTATCCTTCTGGGATGCGTTTCTCTTCATGTTTACAACCAAATTACACGAAAAGAATGTCATACGTAATATATTATACTAAGAGGCAAAACTTTAATTTGGCTAGAGAAGTTATGTGTTTCACATAAGATTTTTTTATTTATTATGAATTGAACATGTTCAATAGAAATTATTCACATAGGTTTAGGATATAACTTTAATACAGTTTACCAAAGATAAAATAAGGTTACAATATTTAGATAGTAAATAATAGTACCTCGAGAATTTTCTCATCTTAAACAAAAAGAAAACTGGGACTGATATCTTCGAAAAGAAACTGAAAGAAGTCACTTAATTATTTAAGGTATTTATTTATTTATTTATTTATTTTCAGTTGGGATCACTAATCAAAGAAGAGTTGTCAACTTTGAAGAGCGACTTGGATTTCAGCACAAAGCAAAGGGCGAAATACGCAGCTCGGATGGTGACTTTCATGATTAACATGCAGGAATTGACAAACTTACTGAAAAACAAATTCTTTGAGAGATGGCAGAGAAGGTTAGGTTTCATTGCTCCAGATCCTGTTCCAGCTCCGGCTCTCAAATCTAAACCAAAGGCTGCACCTCCACCTGCACCCGCACCTACCAAATCATCCAGAAGATAAATGTCTACATGTGAGCCTTGAAGAATAGGAGAGTTGTTGCAAATATTATGAACTGAGACCTAAGCAGAGCTGATGGTTCAAATCTGAAAGGTACTTAGATATGCCTCTGTGGTTCTTCAGTATAAAATTACATTTTTTCAAAACTTAATATCTTCAGTATTAATAAACTTCATTTTTTGTCCAATGAGGGTTTATTATATTAAGTAAGATATACTTTTACCACCTTATACCCTCATTTGAAATAACAATGCTTGGATAGTTTGCCCTAAATTCCTCAAGTATTTATTCTTTGACATCAAATAATACATTGATACCCAGGTTAAAATTGTCAAGGTAAAATTTTTTAGGCATATTTCTTTTATATGAAAGAATTAGAATTACAATAAAATTACAATAAAATCCTGTTATCCTGTCAAAATTAAAAACAATATAACATGTAAACAGAGATAGTAAAATGATAAGAGAACAAGTATTGCTTTAAAAATGTGTGTTATCCTTGTTGTTTTAGTAGTAATATCAATATTACCGGTCAAAAGTTATTAAAAATAAATTGCATAAGCACCTAGTATTGTCATGTCTATATTAGTTGTTTCACTTGATGTGGACCTTGTTGTCCTCTTCTGTTGCAGATTGTGTCGTTTTTCTTTTTTCTTGTAGGAAGTTAGTATAGTAGGTATAGTAGGTATGCATTTCGGTTTTAAAAAACCATCTTCAGCCTATTAATAAAGTTTACATAAACATCCAAGCAAACTATCCAAGTATTGTTATTTTAAATGAGGGTATAAGGTGGTAAAAGTATATCTTACTTAATATTAATATCTTCAGTTCTATTTAATTTTACAGGAGAAACATTAAAAAACTGTTTTCGTTAGTAAAAATAAGTTTTTTTTCAGTTAAAACATAGCCTACAGAATAATCGACGTTTGAATCATGATTTGGATATCAAAGATTTAATTGTGTAGTCTAATAGTTTTCATTGCTTGTCAATTTTGAAATAAGTTTTGGGATATTAAGTTATGAAAAAGAGACGGGAAATATTACTTTTTGAAAATAATGTTCGTAAAACAGAAGTGATTTATTAGCTTTTGAAAAACAAATCAGAAACTTCAAAGCAAGCAATTCAGTATTTGAAAAGCTGAACAATTTTAATGAAAATGAATTTGAAATTACAGTAAATTGTTCATTACATAAATGTAAAATTTTGGAAATAGCTTTGTGAAACATAAGCATTTAAAATTATATATTACAAGTAATAACTTTGTATAATGGAATGCATGATGTTTGCTCTAGCATTAAACACACTTAAGTGTGCTGTTCTTGCTTCTACACGGGTAACCTACAGTATTAAGATATTAAATGCACAATCCATTCTCAAATAATATCAGACTTGCAGGACAGTAAATATGCTATGATAGGTTTAAGAGAATGAGATTAAATCTGGAATTGTGTAGGCCTACTTCATAATCTTCTTACTTCTTAATTATTGACTCCCAAAACGTTAACGTTCCCTAGATCCTCTTCTAGTGACTCCTCTAGTGACTCTGAACCTCTCTTTTATCAATTAGTAATCTAGCACCAACAATAGATTTAAACCTTGTATAGCTTCGATTGTTAATTTTAACGTTTTGGAAGGTGCATACCTAAGAAATGTAAATACACATGTAGCAGAAAGGGTCAATCTGAAATTTAAACTTGAATGGAAATATAAAGTTTTGAAAAAAGAAAAGTAGTGATTGTGAAATCTAGCAATTGGATATAGGCTTATTAAGTTATGATAAAATAATGAAGTAAGTAAAACATGTTAAGTTTTGATTGAAAAGTATTAATTCTATATAGCCTACAACTTCAAAGTGAAATATTGAAGGAAAATATTTAACTCATCTGAACGAGCTTAAGTATGAGACACAGAAACAATAAAAGATCTAATTTAGATTTTTTCGGAGACATTGAGTTTAGAGAAAACTCAAATGGTATACTTAGCATTTCATATAATTTATCAAAGTTACCACTTGTTGTAGAACTGTACAATATAGTTCCGTATAACATTAAGCAAATAAGAAATTAAATTAAATATTAAAAATAATTAAGAACACACCTCTTAGGTTACAAGTAACTCGTCAGCTGAGTATTGGAGGGTATTAATTCCACTCGGAAAATCAGATAATGCAAATTTCGAACTCTGTTTAAGTAGGCATCTTATGATGTATAGGCGTAAATTGCGAAACTAATTTCCCCCTCTAAATACCGAAATATTATGTTGTTCTATGTCAAGTTAAATGTGAGTCTTCTCAGTAGGCATCTTCCTTCTACAACTTACCTTGATGGACATGGTACTCTTTAATACTCAGGTGACAAACTGTCATGAACATGCCTTTGTTTTGTTTTCAAGAAGTCTGGTGTACTGCTTTGTGTAATGCAAGATGGCAAATTAATTTGAGTTCTATAAATCAATTTATAGGCTATAAGTTTGATTCTGCAGTGGTTTACAACAGCCACAAGGGATCAAGTGCGTGCGCACGGCTAATTTAGTAACACGAATTTAGCTTTCTTTGTGATTGTTGAAAACTGTTTTAAACCACTGCAGAAACAAACCTTAAAGACAGCTTTGCATGATAAAAATATTGCCTATTCATCCTCATGAAATATTAACAATAACCAGTGATGGGAAGTAATTGAGTAAAAGTAATCAGACTACAGTAACAATTCTTTTTTGGGTCCCATCAATACTTTTAAAAAAATGTAATTTCTACTTGCAATTTACTTGTGGAAATAAAATTGTTATTGTTACAATTTAGTAGTCGTTAGTATTAGTATCATTCTTGCTTTCATCACTACTGTTTTTGCAACTAATATCCAAATTAGAGTTAATATTAACAAAAGTTACTTAATGTTTCCGAAAATATTCTCATTGGGGTGTTATTTTGTTTGTTTATTAATAATTTGGGCTTGTGCACAAACAAACCAAAAGCAAGGAATTTTTAGGTACTGCCATTTTGTAAAGTAATTGCAAATGTAATTGTAATTTTACCTATTACTTTTTGAAAAGCAATATGTAATTGTAATTAAATAAAATGTCTCTCAGGTAATTGTCATTCAGCCCAATTACTTTATTTTTGTACTTTTCCCATCACTGACAATAACAACACACACCCAAGAAGGGCCTACAGTAGAAATCCAACTGTACGGATCGCTTTGAGGCCGTATTCAAGTGGTTTTTGCAGCAGCGAGCAATGGGAAACCTTTTTTCAGGGCTGATAACACAAGTCAACAAAATTAAAAAAGTTTTTTGTATCCGAAATAAAATGTATCAAATCTTATATAATTTGGCCTCCTAAATCGAAAATGGCAGTAAATGTTTTTTATTAGTTCTCTTTTAGAAGATATCGGCTATATAGCGTTCATTGTTGTTCGCGCAAGAAAATATACGTAGTCTTTAGTCACATACCTCAAAAACGTGGTCTTTTGGCTTTTCACGTGTACTTTATCTTAGGAGCATCTCTTACTACAGACCTGCAGTAGTCAGCAATCATAGACGTGTTCCATTTCCCCTGATAACGTCATTCTAGAGTAGCGATGTCTTGGTGGAAACGTTCACCATGCTCGTCGCTTACTGCTCCAAGATTGTCAGGGAAGAAGACCAGGTGAGAGTGAAGGAAATGCATCTTGAAAGACATGTTGCACCCCATTCTATTATAAGCCATCAACATATTGTCCACTAATGTTCCGTAATTAGACGCCCTTTTATTGCCAAGGAAATTAAGTACAACTCTAGTGAACGCTACCCATGCAGTTTTCTCCTTGCCTGTTAGAAGTCCATGAAAATGTTCATGAGCCATTAATTTTCTTATTTGGGAGCCCATGAATATTCCCTCTCCGATTTTAGATTCACTTAATCGTGGAAATTTATGAAAGAGATACCTAAATGCTTCTCCGTTTTGATTCATACCATTTACAAAGTTTTTCATTAGTCCCAACTTAATGCGCAACGCAGGTAATATTATTTATCTTGTCAACCAGTGGTCAGTAAACAATGTTTTTAATACCTGGTTCTAAGTTTTGTCTGAGAGGCCATTGCTTTGTTGCATAGTGTTTGTCCTTCGCACGACTATCCCCTTCACATAAAAAGCAACAATATTTCGTATAACCCTGTTTCCATTGGTATAGCAAAATTCATATATCGCCCGTTCCCATTTAGCCACTCGCGTAGGTTTGTGGAACAAGTACGACAACAAATATGGGGTGCAAACGATTTGTTCTGATCACCAACCTTGCAACCAAAATAAAGAAGATAAGCCTTTTTAACAAAAGGAGTTAACCATACCTCTTGCGATTTAAAAGTCACCTCTCCGAGATAAAACAAAATTTATTTGTGTTGTTAGCACACTTACGCGGCATTCTGTGCATTTCATGCCATTTCTATTACAGAAAGGATAATATATACGCATATTTGTTATTTTATAATTACAATTATAGTCACTCACAATAACAATTAAACCACTCCCTATTTTAACTATTTCAAAGCACACTGATAGACAGTTTTCTCACTCACAAAGCAAGAAATGAACTGAATTTATAAAGGAATATAAGTTTGAGGGTTAGACTTATTTGCTAGAGCCATAAATTCACCCTTAAATTTCCGGTACAGTCTGTTTCAAACAAAGTTACTCGGGTAAAATCCTGTTTTTAGTAAAACAACCTGACCTGTGTATTGTAGAAATGAGAACTAATAGACAAAAATGGATGTCATTTTCGTGTTTAGCGACCCCAAATTGGTAATGTATGGTTAATTTTATCTCGAATACATTTTGGCTGTTGACTTGTGTTATTTGCGAAAAAGCGAAAATTTTAGCAGACAAAATCGATAGTTTGTCAGAAAAACATCTAACCGATATGTAAGTACAGTACTGTACTGTACAATTTAGTTTATTTTTTAAAGAAGTTACTTTTTCCAATATTTATTCAAATATACGGATATTCCATTATCCGAATCGGGTTCGGTCCCAATTATTCTGGATAGTTCGAGTTCTACTGTATTAGCAAACCCGACAATCTCCATTTTTAAAAAAATTCGGAGATGCTAATGAAGAATGAAAGTTGAATGCATATTTAGTGTATATGTTGCAGATTCGACTTCTCACATAATGGAGGAACTCCCATTTGTAACACGTATACCAAACATGTAGACTAATAGGAAATGCATTCAAATTTCATTATTCATTAGTAGGGCCCGGATTTTTATGTGCTAAAAAACTTAAAAATATTTATTTTTTATGTGCTAAAAATGTCTAAAATATGTGCTAAAATTTTAAAAATATGTGCTAAAACTAAAAAAAATATTTTTCTGAAAAAGAAACAAAAACACCAGAATGTGTACTAAAACTCACCAATTGCAGCTAAACATCAGGTGTAAAATGCTGACTGGAGTTGCAGTGCGCAACAAATGTCATCTCCAGATTATGGATCACAAATCCTTGCCTATTATCCGAGAATAATGCCTTACATTGAGAAAAGGAACGTTCTACATCACACAATGTTAACCTTGCATATTTGAAGAGGTGTACTGTATATCACTAACACACACACGATCAAGTTCACTTATGGTTTGAAACATACCTTTAAATTTTGTTCTTAGAACTTCTATTGTCAAACCTGAGATAGTGTTAAGTTGCCTTTCAACATCTTCAGTAGCGGACGCAGAATTTTTTTTCGGGGGGGGGGATTTGAATAGGTAGAAAGACTTACATACATAATTACCAGTTTATAAAACTGGCCACTTAGAGTGCATATATAGCCCTTTTTCAAATTTCGGGGGGGATCTATCCCCCCAATCCCCCCTCTGCGTCCGCCACTGAACATCTTGTATTTCTTTAACTGAACTACGCAATGTTGAGATTGGGTTCTGTTCTTCCCCGATAAGCAAGTGTAAGTGAAACACTCTCACCTCATTGCAAGTGAAGCATTTGTGTTGAATTCATTCGAGATACAAATTTTTGTTGTAAAATGTTAAAAAGAGATTGAGGAAAAGTACTAAAATATTTATTTATGGATAATATATCGAAAATATTTATTCATATAACTTTTTTTTGTAAAACATGCATTTTTATGTAAAATAAAATTTAGAATTTGCGTTTTTCTGACCATGATATAACCATCAGGAAAAAAAAAATTACATAAAAAATCCGGAAAAGTACTAAAATATGTATTTATGGAAAAAATATCGAAAATATTTATTCACATAACTTTTTTTGTAAAATATGTGTTTTTATGTGAAATAAAATTTGGAATTTGGGTTTGCCGGACCTCGATTTGGATATAAAACTTTGTTTTAGGAATGTACGCATCAGGAAAAAAAATATTTTTTTACATATAAATCCGGGCCCTATTCATTAGCATCACGATCTGTTTCAAAGTGGAGATTTCAAGATTTGCTAATAGACCCTAACTGAACGATAAGTTATAGTACTATGCAATTCTCAAATTGTCTCCCGTTTTTACTCTATCCGGAAGTTCTCATAATCGCTTTATTAATGGGAAAAACAATTCTTCAAAATCAAGAGCGAGACGAAATTCTCATTCAAGGAAAAACCCCAATTTCGAAGTCTAAATTCCCTGAGATAAGTGTTATACCTGACAGCCCATCACCTGCTCTTGAGCTGTGTCGCGTCAGCGTGTGATAAGAGTAAAAATATCTTTTGGAACACAGGTAAACTCGTCAAAATATCTGATCCGTGAATACAGTGAACCTCGTTGCCCCGAGCTTCGCATAATCCGAACAACAGATCTGAGAGGCCTATAGAAGATACTTTACTTTATTTTAAAGTATAGAAGATACTTTACTTTATTTAGATAATACTTTATTATTTATCTTATTTACAGAAGATACTGAATAGAAGATACTGATTTATCCATCAATCAGATACTAAATTACGTATTTTGAAGAATATCTTGGGACCTATAACTAACTAGAAGTAAACCTAAAAAGTTATATTATATTTTGCAATGTTCCAAACCCCCCAAACAATTTCGTTGGCACTCAAGGACAGCCAATCAGCGGCCGAGATGCCATAAACCCAGTAAATTCAAATAATAGATATTCTTTCTATTTCATTTTCAGAGGAAATTCTGCATCAATAATTAGGCCTACGAATGAGGCATCAATCGAAAATCTTTTTTTCATTCCGATTGGATATCTCGAGCATTGCTCAATTTCAATACACCAAAGTCCTCATAAAATTATAGGTAACAAGCCTATTCATTCTGTTATACCGTCGGATTCATCGAAGCAAATTATCAAAAATACCAGTATTATTGTGAACTTTGTCGTTACCACTTTCTTTATGTAACCTATATTTTACTTTTGTTGTTGGTACCATATCTAAACTGTTTTGTATAATATTATTTGAACTAAATACAGTTGTGTTTTTAGTCTTATTACATTAAATATTAAATAATGTAATTATCCATTTTGAGCAAAATAAAATGCACTTGCATAACTTTCAATAGTTTTAATTACTGTAAAAACTAGTTACATAAAAACTAGTTGTTCCCCGCATCTTCTCTTGCGTGAATGCTGTAATTTCATAGAAATGATCCTTCCTAGGTACTCCAGTCCTTAGATTTACTTTTTATAAATTACTGATGCTGTAAATGAAAAAGTGTAAGAATACTATAATGTTTTATCCATATAAAGTTCTAACCCCTTATTACTTCTGATCTTATGGCTTTGCGTTTATAAACACCTTAGGGATTGAATTTTGGAAAAATGCTAAAAAAGTGTTTCATTATTTGTGTTGTAAGAACTTATGCAAATTTTCAAGAAAATAACAAAGAAAATATGTTCTCCAGTTACAGTTATTTTTGTGCCGGGGTTGATTTACAAAAAATGTATTTACGTGTTCAATTATTATTCATGTTTTGGATTCTTTACCTAGTTTTAAGTAAATAGAACCATTAAATAATATTTCGCCTCATAAACTTTTAACACTTTTAGGAGTAGAATTTTTTGAAATGTTTGAATACATGTTTAATGATTTGTGATGTGGAGTATTTATACAAATTTGCAAGAACATCCAACCATAAAGAAAGGTTTCTTTCCAATACAAACATTTGTACCCCCTTTCCCCCCTTAGGTGTTGATTAAAAAAAATATTTAAGTACTTACGTTTTCAAGTTATTTATTAAGTTTTAAGTCAATAGAACCATTAATTATTGTTTTGCCATATAAACACTTAATATCCTTAGGTACTGAGTTTTGAAAAAAACCTTTCTGTAGACTCTCGATGAGAAGGGATTTTTAAATATTCAACAGCAAAGGGGGTAGCTTAAAATAATAGTTACTTTTAAAGTGCGGTCACTGAATGAGACGAAACAACTGCGTAATATCAGCCTGACAGACATGTTTTTGCAGTCATGAACTACCTTCGCTGCATATGTTCTCTTCATAAAACTTGATAAGTGCAATATCGCTAAATGCAAAGGTTAGTTAGAAATTGCTATGCAATAATAATTTAACATTCATCAGATTATAAGAACCTTTAACGAGGAAGACATGGATTTTTTCCAGTATTATCCTTACAAGGAAACGCTGCTTTAATATAAAGTGATTGACAGTTTAGGGCGTAAATAGACTATCCAATCCATAGTTTCTAAATATATTAATGATTATTTAAATTGGGTCGTACAGTTCAACTGTAGCGCTAGAGATGTCAGGCGCGGGTTTAAAAGATATGTTTCCATTGAACTACATGCTCCTCTGCATTACTGATTTGTTGTTTAGAATTCCGACATCGATTTTAAAACTTTGTGGTGTCAACAGACAGCTATTATTTCGGGGAAGTTTTGACGCTTTCCTTGCAGGCTTACGATTTATTCTGTCACTAGTCATACAGATATCCTCAAGTGTTGTGAGCAGCACTACATGACTTCATGAAAAACCTTTTTTTGCTTGCCTTAGCCTTAGGCTCATAGGATAAAGTAACCAAAGCAACTGTAATGTAAATGGCAGAGGGATGTACGGTGTAATTAATTTGTTATACTGTATTTCGAAGTCACTGGTAAATTGACTTTACGCACGTTTGGTTGGCCTATTTTGTACTCAGCATTTCTTTATAGGCCTAATAGTATCAAAAAAGAATATAAAATAATTATTCGAATAATTGTACTCAACATTTCTTTATAATAGTATTAAGGCAAAATATAAAATGATTATTGGAAACACAAAACTAAATTGAAGGTAATTATTTATGCATGAAAATTGAAAATGGGTCTTATTCTCGGCTGTGTGCGAATTGAAGGTGCATAGTTGCTAACTCGAAATGTTTTGATTAGTTCACATAATTGTGTAAATTTACATACGAGCATTAATCTCAGAGATTTAACTGTTTGCCTCGAGTTCATGAGCTCTTAATCCGTGATGCATTATGATGCCAAGTAATAAGAAAATTACGAGGCAATATACCTAGATAAACTCTTGTTCTTCGTAGTTTATTTCACGTGCAATAAAATTACAATAACTTATACTGATAACACTGGTTTATATTTTTTAAGAACAAGCACAATCTCTCTCCTCTCTGACTAGCTTCGTGAAACTTATGAATTTATATTTCGTCTAGTACTTACAACTTACTAATTTACAGGCCTACATACATATAATTCTCAAAATATTATAAGTCCATAACGATCGCTTGACTGTGCGCCTAAGTCCAATTTATTAGACCGAGTGGAAATTTTCTTAGTCCATATTGGACTCAGAACTATTAAATATTGTATTATATTGTACCTATAGAAAGCAATGAGAGAATTTTCGACTCTCCTCTCCACAAATTATCCTTCCAGCTTTTTAAACTCAAGAAATTACCTAAATTGCTAAGACTATTTTCAATGGATGGGTACGGTCTAATTGCATAGAAAATGCACTGTAAAGTTAGATCTCGGATAGACGGATTCAGGGAGTGGAATACGTAACAACCATAAACACAGGGAAAGAGTTAAAAGTGTTTGAAAGTTAATAATTTTATTTCAGCCTTACAACCGAAGTTGGTGAACGATGGAGGTGTGTTAAGAGTAGAGGTGTACATATTCTGATTTTAGCTTGCTTGCCCCTTTGAAATTCTGCAACCAGTCACAGCTTTTAACTTGCTTGACAAGAAAGCAAGTCAGATTACAACGATGATAAATATTCTTCTTTTATGCTCTAGGACTAGGCAATGAAGAATTAAATGTTCAACAGTTTGTTGTTCAGTACATATCATGAAACGTTGAAAGTAAAAACCAATTTTTTTTTGTTGGTTTTGTACTTAGGGAGGCATGAAACGTAAAGATATGAACGAATTTTTTGAAAGTAATTTGGTAGATTTTTCTTCGAAATCTAACTAATAATAAAAACAATAATTGTATTAAGACGCTAAAACGATTTTTAATACTTCATCCACCTTTTATTTATCTGCATGATGAATTTCTTCTACCAGCATGTAGAAAAGCAAGAAAGTATTACCTACACATAGGGTGGCGTGCACCAAACTCATGCCATTTACTCTTTTAGTAAACCTTACTTCTTTAGTTCTAACTACTTTAGTAAGCTACTCTTTTAGTAACCGTACTCTTTTAGTAAGGACGGCGTGCACCAACCAGGAGTAAACTAAACTCGGCGACCTTCAACCTACATCAATGTACTAAAGAAGTAAATATTTTATTTACTCCCAGAGTAAATGAACTTACTCCACAAGTGGTGGAGAGCACCAACACGGAGTACGTTACTAACGTAGTAAGTTGTGGAGTAAATAAGGCCAATATTTACTCCTACTCAGGGGGTGGAGTAAAGTTGTGTAGTAAGTGTGTTCTGTGGTATTTGCGTGAGTTATGAGTTAGGCCTACATATCACATTAAATGGATTACATAGTTCAAACTGAGGATAAGTTATTGAGATGAAGAAGGTGGTACACCAAAAATGAGAGTTGTGGCAGGTGATTTAATAAATATTAAGCGAACCACACCTAGTAGGGCATTTAATAACGTAAATAATTAAGCTCATAAATCCTTACATGAAATTTTGGCGTTTGGAAGAAACGATGTCAGATTCTCACTACATCCATGTGATTTCAGCCAGTCAAATGTGGAAATATCATTGCGGAGAGCGATCCAACTAGGAAGACGTCCACCAAAGGCGAGGGGGAGAGTGAGTGGAAGGGACGTTTGCATTGCACGGTACAAGGAGCGCATGTGCTCTCAAATATCTTCCTAGCTGGATCGGCCTTTAGATGCTGCAGTTCTCCCTAACTTTGGGTTAGAAAACGACGATGTATTTCAAGCTAATCCTATGGATACAGATATCGGCGAGGTATAGTATATTCCAATAAATGAAAGCCTCCGGTCTTGGAGATGCCCAGAAAACACTTCCCCCTGCTACTTAACCATAGAGATTACTGAACAATAGGTGATTCTCATTGTTAAACGATTTAATGTAATTATTGTAAATTAATTTTATTACATTACACTTCTATAGCTTAACTTAAAGCACAACATTGCGAATGCCAGAATTATAATAATAATTATAAGAGCTAAAAGTTCAATAGTTGCACCCGCAGTGTTAATGAATAATATGTCCTTTTTTCTGACCCAGGTGTCAAAATGTCCAAACAGGCAACATCGGAAGAAAATTTGACTGACTCTGGGATTAGCGTACATTGAGAAGGGGACACATTGTAAAACCATTCCTTAAAGACTCCCCAAGTCTCGAATGGTGGAGTGAGACGAGACTTTCATGTTTGGGAATAAACTATAGCAGATGCTGCAGGTCTATAGTATGCTGCTAACTATATTAATTAACCCTGTGGGCAGGAAAGTGAGAAGCATTATAAACTATATAGAAAAAAATGCCAACATGAGTGCCGAAAGAAAATTGTAAGGAGGGGCACTGGAGGTTGAAGCTGCACAGGATCTAGAGAAGTAGTCACTGAAATTATTTTTAAACACACAACCATCTACATAATTATTATTGGAGTTCATAGCTTCCGAAATATTGTACCGCCATTTTTTGTTTAAATATTACATTTCTCAGTTGTAATATTATTATTTTTATAAGGTAATATTTTTTAAGTAAATGTTCTGTGCATTTGAAAAAGGACAGAAACATAATGCTCCTTATTAGTTTTGTTATCCTTTTTATCCCCCTCTTTTTCATGATTTTGTGTAATACTTCTTATTAATATTGTTCAACAGTCAATAAGTATTAATAATTCATTATAGTGAGATTTATGATAAACAACTGTAGAATAATTGATTTATCGTTTTTGGGGAAGAATATGTAACTTTAGGAAGTATAAATATTTTAATATATTTTAGAACTTTATTATTATTATGAGAGAAATAATTATAATATTGACAGTGAATCAATTATGAAAATCAACTGGAAATTCCAATTGTTTGCATTATAATACAGAAATAGTTTGCACAAAAATTATAATCACAGTACCCTAACGTAGGCTACTAAACTGAAAATATTCAATTGAAGGAATGAAAATTAGTAATGAATAAAACATTACTATTAGACCTATTTTAAAACATGAAGATTGTCATTAGTAATATTTGGAACAACCCAAATTCATATTCATTGTTTCAGCGAACCTTTCCTTTTCATTATCTGGCACTTGAATAATACCGGTATTGGCAATTGAAATGCACGTGTTCTGCTGCGCTGCACTAACGTTTCTGCTCTGTTCTGCGCAGAATTCGACTACTTCTTTAGTAAAAATCGTTTACTACTTTAGTTACAACTAAAGAAGTAACTATCAATTGTGCTCTCCAACACCAACTAAAAGAGTAAGTTACTAAAAGAGAAGCACTAAAGTAGTAAATCTAAGACGGGAACCTGACGCAACAAAAACCGGTTTGTCTGTCTCACTCTAGCACATTACTCGTATGACTTAAAGAGTGAGACAGATGTGCTGGTTCTTGTATACTCCAGGTCTCCGTCTTAAATTTACTACTTTAGTTTGGTTTACTCCTGGATGGTGCACGCCACCATTACTCGTATGACTTAAAGAGTGAGACAGATGTGCTGGTTCTTGTATACTCCAGGTCTCCGTCTTAAATTTACTACTTTAGTTTGGTTTACTCCTGGATGGTGCACGCCACCCTAAGGGTGGCGTGCACCAAACTCATGCCATTTACTCTTTTAGTAAGCCTTACTTCTTTAGTTCTAACTACTTTAGTAAGTTACTCTTTTAGTAACCGTACTCTTTTAGTAAGGACGGCGTACACCAACCAGGAGTAAACTAAACTCGGCGGCTTTCAACATAGAGGAATGTACTAAAGAAGTAAAAATTGTATTTACTCCCAGAGTAAATGAACTTACTCCACAAGTGGTGGAGAGCACCAACACGGAGTACGTTACTAACGTAGTAAGTTGTGGAGTAAATAAGGCCAATATTTACTCCTACTCAGGGGGTGGAGTAAAGTTGTGGAGTAAGTGTGTTATGTGGCATTTGCGTGAGTTATGAGTTACATATCACATTAAATGGATTACATAGTTAAACTGAGGATAAGTTATTGAGATGAAGAAGGTTGTATACCAAAAATGAGAGTTGTAGCAGGTGATTTAATAAATATTAAGCGAACCATACCTAGTAGGGCATTTAATAACGTAAATAATTAAGCTCATAAATCCTTACATGAAATTTTGGCGTTTGGAAGAAACGATGTCAGATTCTCACTACATCCATGTGATTTCAGCCAGTCAAATGTGGAAATATCATTGCGGAGAGCGATCCAGCTAGGAAGACGTCCACCAAAGGTGAGGGGAAGAGTGAGTGGAAGGGACGTTTGCATTGCACGGTACAAGGAGCTCATGTGCTCTTAAATATCTTCCTAGCTGGATCGGCCTTTAGATGTTGCAGTTCTCCCTAACTTTGGGTCAGAAAACGACGATGTATTTCAAGCTAATCATATGGATACAGATATCGTCGAGGTATAGCACATTCCAATAAATGAAAGCCTCCGTTCTTGGAGCTACCCAGAAAACACTTCCCCCTGCTACTTAACCATAGAATTACTGAACAATAGATGATTCTCATTGTTAAACGATTTAATGTAATTATTGTAAATTAATTATATTACATTACACTTCTATAGCTTAACTTAAAACACAACATTGCGAATGCCAGATTATAATAATAATAATTATAAGAGCTTAAAGTTCAATAGTTGCACCCGCAGTGTTAATGAATAATATGCCCTTTTTTCTAACCCAGGTGTAAAAATGTCCAAACAGGCCACATCGGAAGAAAATTTGACTGACTCTGGGATTAGCGTACATTGAGAAGGGGACACATTGTAAAACCATTCCTTAAAGACTCCCCAAGTCTCGAATGGTGGAGTGAGACGAGACTTTCATGTTTGGGAATAAACTATAACAGTTGCTGCAGGTCTATAGTATGCTGCTAACTATTTAATTAACCCTGTGGACCGGAAAGTGAGAAGCATTATAAACTATATAGAAAAAAATGCCAACATGAGTGCCGAAAGAAAATTTTAAGGAGGGGCCCGGAGTTTGAAGCTGCACAGGATCTAGAGAAGTAGTCACTGAAATTATTTTTAAACACACAACCATCTACATAATTATTATTGGAGTTCATAGCTTCCGAAATATTGTACCGCCATTTTTTGTTTAAATATTACATTTCTCAGTTGTAATATTATTATTTTTATAAGGTAATATTTTTTAAGTAAATGTTCTGTGCATTTGAAAAAGGACAGAAACATAATGCCCCTTATTAGTTTTGTTATCCTTTTTATCCCCCCTTTTTCATGATTTTGTGTAATACTTCTTATTAATATTGTTAAACAGTCAATAAGTATTAATAATTCATTATAGTGAGATTTATGATAAACAACTGTAGAATAATTCTGTACCTCAGAGCCAAACGAACGTAACTGCCAAAAACTAAATTTTACAGGAGGAGCGAAAAACAAAATTATGAACAATAAAGGGGAATGGAGTTGCTACTATTTGGCTCTCAATATCTTGGTTTCTAATGAAGTTATGGATTTAATATTAATTGGTTCTATAGAGGTCAAGAAGTTAGTAAAGAATATAAAAAAAAATACGAAATTAGGAGTTACGTTCCTTTGGCTCTGGGGTACAGAATTGATTTATCGTTTTTGGGGAAGAATATTTTAATATATTTTAGAAATTTATTATTATTATGAGAGAAATAATTATAATATTGACAGTGAATCAATTATGAAAATCAACTGGAAATTCCAATTGTTTGCATTATAATACAGAAATAGTTTGCACAAAAATTGTAATCACAGTACCCTAACGTAGGCTACTAAACTGAAAATATTCAATTGAAGGAATTAAAATTAGTAATGAATAAAACATTACTATTAGACCTATTTTAAAACATGAAGATTGTCATTGGTAATATTTGGAACAACCCAAATTCATATTCATTGTTTCAGCGAACCTTTCCTTTTCATTATCTGGCACTTGAATAATACCGGCAATTGAAATGCACGTGTTCTGCTGCGCTGCACTAATGTTTCTGCTCTGTTCTGCGCAGAATTCGACTACTTCTTTAGTAAAAATCGTTTACTACTTTAGTTACAACTAAAGAAGTAACTATCAATTGAGCTCTCCAACACCAACTAAAAGAGTAAGTTACTAAAAGAGAAGCACTAAAGTAGTAAATCTAAGACGGGAACATGACGCAACAAAAACCGGTTTGTCTGTCTCACTCTAGCACATTACTAGTATGACTTAAAGAGTGAGACAGATGTACTGGTTCTTGTATACTCCAGGTCTCCGTCTTAAATTTACTACTTTAGTAAGATTTACTCCTGGATGGTGCACGCCACCCTTAGCAACTACAGTTGTTTAGCTGATAGGAATGTCGCAAGCTTATTCTGGCTTGCCTAGGTTGGGTTTGACCTGACCCATCAAGCTAAAAGAAACCTGCCTGCATGCTAGCTATGACGCTGGCAACTTATTTTTTAACAGCGAAGAAAAGTTTATTTTTCGAAATACTCATGCATCCACCGTATAAAACTACAAACAGTGAATACGTATCTAACAACGCGAAAAGAAAGTCATGTGAAAATACAAGTGAGAGGTCAAGAAAGAGAAGTAAAATATTGTCAGCACCAACAAAAATTTTAAACTCTTTAAAACATACGATGTGGAAAGGATCAAGGAAAACATCGGAGCCCAGACGAGAAGAAACCCAAAGTGATGTGTACGAGAGATAGAAAGGGGGACTTTTAGGGGTATTTTTGTGAAATTCGACAATCCTGCGCAGCTCGACTCTGCCGTTTTCAATATTAATTCGCTTACACTCTGATTTCAGTTCTCATTGACTGTAAACAATCTTCACAGTGAAATTTATAGAGATGGATAGTTCCTACAGAAGTTTGGTTAAAATATGAAAAAGAAATTATCTGCCGGTAGGCTCTTAGCTGCCAATCAATACTCGCTTATCTTCCAAATACACTAGCTAACTAATTGCTTTGTTGTTGGAACACCTGTTTGAAAATAACACGTTCTTCATTACTGTAATTAATTATATATATAATTTTAGGAAATATTTTATCATATAACGAGAGGTCAGGATTTAATCGATTAATTATGTTGCTCGTAAATTTACCTTAAGAGAATGCGGACCACCCGAAATTAAGATCACGCCGGCGGTCTCATGAGCTAAATAGTCATTTAAAATTAATTATATAATAATGGAGTTGCACTTAATTCTGCCTCAAAATACAAGTGTTTGAAATATATTCCATTTTACTAGTTTCTATGTACAAAGATACAAAAGGAAAGACCTTATTGCAAACGAATGTTACGAAATTGCAGACGACAGACCAACCAAACAAGCCTAGGGGGCGGTTATTGTAGCACCATCTGTCCGCGAAGGCTGTAACTTACCTCCACTGCCTTCTATTCTCAGCTTCTTAACACGCGTGCTCAAGGTTTAGATAAAAACAGCGCATCAGATCGTGTATCACCTGAGTACCGGATCTCGTATCGCGTGAGTAAATTATCAGCTGAGAAGAGCTTGAAACGGGACTATTACTCTGTCCTCATCTCAAGATGAGAATGCGTACTTGAGAGTTACTCAGGTGATACGCTCTTGAGATGAGATCTGAGTACTGTCTATTACTGTGGCTCCAGGAATATTCTTCCTATACCCGAGACGAACTGAGAAGGAAACCTGAAGTAAACAAAAACCAGTATGTCTGTATCACTCTTAAGAAATACGAGTAATGTGCTAGAGTGAGACAGATGTACTGGTTTTTGTTTACTTCAGGTTTCTTTCTTAGAACTGCCAGACTTTAGTTACTGTTTTGGATAGATCTTTATGAGAATAAAATTACATATTTGACTGTTTGTTTTTCTTAATGATTGTTGATTTTGGTTGTTGGTTGTTACAGTTATTTATCGTTGGGGATGTGCTGCTATTTGGGCCAATGACCGTAGCGGATTGCGGGGAATTTTGTCTTTGTTCTTTTACGTACATGTAAATCGACTGACATTGTATTGTCATATTTTTGCGTACATAAATCAGTCATTGACCTATGACAAAGAAAACCAATGTAGTACTGCCTGTGGCACCCACACTGACAATGTTTATTGAAAACGACAGACTTTTACGTCATATTTCAAAAAAATATATATTTATTTTAATTTTATGAAGCATAATTTGTTTCCAGATAGGTAACTACTATTTCATAAAATATAAAATTATTTCAGGTTAGTAATCTGTATTTGCCCGGGCGGCTTGGGTCGCTTAAATCCTAAAAAGGGGAGAGGTAAAAACTACGATAAAGAAAGAAAGAAAGTAATCTGTATTTCATTAAAAAAATCCACAGTTCTTCGGAAAGTAACCAGAACCAATGCATTCAGTACATAGGCTCGAACTTGTCTCAAATCATGCAAGCCTTATTAGTGAAATACAAAAGTTTCTCTTTTTAAAATATAATCCGTAAAACTGAAATAAAAGTTATGCCTCCTAAAGAAAAAAAATGTATCAACCTTAATAGCAATGCAAATGCAACTGGTCGTAGTTGTAGAAAAGTTTTAAGTTTCTTTCCACCAATAGGCTATACGAATCAACTGTTCATATCTGAATAATTAAAATGTTCTGAGTAATCTATTGGTCACTGGGAGGATGATGACTTAGGAGAATGTTTTTAAAGGTCCTACTGAAATGGTAATTATTTTCTGTATTTTCCCAGCGATGAGGGTGTCTAAGTCTGGGATATTTATTATCTTTTTGTTCGTAGTGGGTAGTTAACTTCCAGCAACTACTGATTAGATATGAAAATACTATGTGAATATTGCATTTATCAAAACAATTAGCCTAAAGTAGCAACATGCATGTAATGTAAGTGGAGTAGGTATCTATTAAAAGAATTTACTATCACAAAACCTCTTGTAAAATTGCTGCGTATCATTTCTGCTGTTTCTAATACTGTAATCTACTGAGTTTCCAGTATGGAAATTCTAATAATTACTGTATAAGCTTTTTGTTAAAAACCTTCTTGTAAAATTGTTGTATATTTATTTTAATGTTTCTAATACTATAGTCTGTTTAGTTTTCAGTTTTGAAAATGTAATTATTGTGTAGGATTATTTTTTTTTTTATAAGCTATTAATACATTACTTTAAACTTTTAAAATCTAAGTTTGGTTACGTTCAGTTATCTGGGTTTGTTTGGGTTTTAAACATTGTCACAAGAGCTGCAGATTTATTTTTGTCTTTTAAGTGAATTTGGTTTAAATTACACATTGTTAACAATAATGTGTTTTTTACATATAAAACCTAATAATAGATTCAATTAATTTTAATAACTAATCTGATTACTATTTCCTAGGCTTAGACTTCTTAGGTTGTATTTAAATTATTCTGTTTTAACGGGGTTATAAGGTGGAGTTGTTTATATTTTAGCTAATTATTTTTGTGTATTAAACAAACGAGAATGACGAACATTAATAATAAAAATAAACAGTTCGACAGTTGATGATATTTACATCGAATAGGACTATCTGCAGTAGTTGATACATAAGCGGTTTAACTTAGCCATTTCTAACTTTGAAAACATAGGCCTAACATATTTATTTAAGTCACAGTTCTAACTTATTTTTTCCTTAAACATTAGCTTTTCACATTGAATCATTCATTTTTTAGAATGTCTTTATTCTCTAAATTATCCTATTTTTTTCAGTATGTAATGCAAATAAAACAGAAACAAACAAAAAACGACCCACTGACTCTATACAAGCTATTTTATTTTATTGTTGTAAAATATGTGCACTAGTCGTATTAAACTTGAGTCAGCGTTTGTTAGTATTAGGCAGGGGTGCCCACCCCCCCAAACTTCATGACTCACCCCCCCAAACTTCATTGCTCACCCCCCCCCCCAAACTTCATTGCTCACCCCCCCCCAACTTCATTGCTCACCCCCAACCCGATTGGCTGTCGACAAGGGCGCCCATATGATATTTTCTAGAGGGGGGGCAATTTTTTTAATTAATTAATTTTTTGTCGCTTCAACTTCTTGGGCCACTTTGTAACATTATATTAATAATATAATAAGTGCAACAAGGACATAGCCAGAAAATAATTGCGGGGAGGGTCGAACGTGCTGGGGGGTTTGGAAAACCCCCAAAAAAGGGGGTCGGGGGTCCATCCTCAGAAAATTTTTAAAAATTGAACTAATGAAAATCACATTTTACGCTATTTTAGCACAGAAAAACTAGTTAGGAAATTTGTTTACCATACTCTAAGACATGCCAATGTAAATAAGAAATCATTACCTAAGCGGGGGGTCCACCCCGGAAAATTTTTAAATATTGAACTAATGAAAATAACATTTTACGCTACATTAGCACTCAAAAACTTGTCAGGAAATTTGTTTACCATACTCTAAGACATGCCAATGTAAACAAAAAATTGTTACCTAAGTCGGGTGTCCACCCCCGGGAAATTTTTTAGTATTGAACTAATGAAAATCATATTTTACTCTATTTTAGCACTGAGAAACTAGTTAGGAAATTTGTTTACCATAAGACATGCCATTGTAAATAATAAATCATTGTCTAAGTGGGGGTCCACCCCGGGAAAATTTTTAAGTATTGAACTAATGAAAATCACATTTTACGCTTTTTTAACACAGAAAAACTAGTTAGGAAATTTGTTTACCATACTCTAAGACATGCCATGAACTAATGGAAATCACATTTTACTCTATTTTAGCACTGAAAAACTAGTTAGCAAATTTGTTTACTATACTCTAAGACATGGCAACTTAAACGAGAAATTGTTACCCAAGTTATCATACTTATTACTATTTATAAGAAAAGTTGAATAACACATGGAACAGTGGACATAATAGGCCTACTCATTATGTTATGAGAAGAAAACAACTGCTATATCATATTTGACACACCAACAAATCTTGTTTAGTTAAATATATTTTTTTTAAATAAAAATACAGAATTTTAGGTTTTGACTTTTGGGGGTCAAAACCCCCTGAACCCCCCCTTTCCTAATCCACTGTGGATTCTGCTTCCATGTTGTCGATTTGGTAAAACTTCAGCATACTGTTTAAGTCTCTACTGACTTTCAAATAACTGTCTTAAAATAAAAACACCTGACTAATAATTATTAATATACATATTTTCCCTTGCGCCCCCCCACCCTCGGGTATGGGCACTAATTTATTGACTATTCACTTCTAAAGAATTAGAAGAGACCTTTTAAAGTTATAAAACTTGACGTTTTTATTTTAACATATAAAACTCTAATTTTTCAACAATTTTCAACCCCCCCCCCAGAAAATTCATAAAACGATAATATTTTGCCCCCCCCCCAGAAATTTAAATGACGCAGTCTGCGTCTTAACCCCCCCCCCCTGTGGGCACCCCTGTATTAGGTTTATGTCTGCTGGTGAAACGGATTGTATTTTAAGCAAGGAAGCTTACTCAAGTTTTTAGCTAAAACAGGATTAAACCCACACATAACTTAATATACACCTGTTTTGCTTAATTTTTTTTAAATTGTAAAGGGATGCAGATTTCGAAAGTGATATCCAAGAAAAAAAAAATCCTTACTGGTGAGTGTTTGAAGTCAGGACCTTTGGAATATAAAGCCGGCACGCTAACACAGAGATAAACTTTCTACATACCAAGTCGCTGCGCTTGAAGGTATTACCTGGACACAAAGGTTTACTGTTAGGACGCTGCCTACGGCTGAATCGCAGAATTTGCCTTAATTAAGATGATTGCTTAATTGTATGTTTCTGGTGTTTATTAGTTTCTGAATCCTTATCGACCAATGCATCTAATGACTGCCCCCCACTGTAGATTAGGATTGTATATTGTGTACAATAAGGGTGATAAGCTAAATATGCTGTCAAGAGAACGCATCTTGAGTCGTCCCCAGACTGCACTTGCGTGAAACGAGATTTTCCCTACTTCAAACGGCTCTCAAGTCTAGTTTCAGCGACTATTACTATGCACGTTGGGAATCTCGACTTGAGACGCGACTATTACTCTGCGTGATACTGGTCTCAGCTGATCAGCTCTCACGTGATATCTTCTCAAGCGAGAGGCTTCCGGCAGTAAAGTGGAGGCTAAACCTATGTAGACAGTCGGGATGCTTTGAGGATTAAGCCATTGTCTGGCACTTAAGGAGTGGTATGGTATTGACTGAACGGCACTCGTCTGGTGCCCACGTGGAGTCATAGCTTAAATGTCAAAAATTCAGAAATGAGCGCTGAGTGGTTGCACACGAAATTCTATTGGCTGTCAGGCAAGTTCAACACCCAAGAAACTCGCTGAAAATCTAGAATATACAATTCTATTGTCCAAGACACCCTCATTTCAAGTTATTTACTGCGGATTATAAGGGTCTGTCGGCATTGCCTTGAAGAAAGTTGTATATGTAGAAGTTGCCTCCACTATACTCAAGATGCGTTTATTTCTCTGCACCAGAGGTGTACAAATCTCGATTTTAGCTTGCCCAAACCCGCTTGAACGCCAGGCAAGCAAGTTGCCAGCGTCATAGCTAGGAAGCAGGCAGGTTTCTTTAAGCCTGATGGGTCAGGTCAAACCCAGACTAGGCAAGTCAGAATAAGCTTGCGACATTCCTATCAGCTAAACAACTGTAGTTGCTGAGTGTAGGTAATACTTTCTTGCTTTTCTACATGCTGGTAGAAGAAATTCACCATGCAGATAAATAAAAGGTGGATAAAGTATTAAAAATCGTTTTAGCGTCTTAACACAATTATTATTTTTATTATTAGGTAGATTTCGAAGAAAAATCTACCTAATGACTTTCAAAAAATTCGTTCATATCGTTACGTTTCATGCCTCCCTGTTAAAAAAATTGTGATATATTCTATTTATATACAGTATATGTATATGTATATATATATATATATATATATATATATATATACATATATATATCTTTACACGCTAGCGGCCGTAATTTTCAAGATATTTGAATCAAATTTTATTATGTTATTTCTAGGCCCAATAGTTCAGATAAGTTCATTAATGAGCAAAATTGGCCTAAGGGGGTGGTCGGGGGAGGGGGTTGAAATTTTAAAACATTTATATCTCGGCCCCTATGAAGTATAGAGGGAAACTTTGATTGAATAAATTAGAGTACTCCTTATGGAGTTCACAGTGACACCAACGATTCGGGGGTTTTGGGAGTACGAGTCGGGGTGGGGGTATGGGGATGGAAATTCGAAATTTTCGAAACTACGTCTTGTGGGGTATCGTTGAAAAGCTCTTGATGAGTACTCTATAAATCAATAACTAGTTTCTTGATAGTTCTCATATAAGGCGAGATTTGAATGTTTGAAAAAGTTCTCTTTCCTCTTTTTTGCAGTTATTATTGCGGGTTTGTCATGCCAAGGCTAAAGAAGAAGAGTGCTACGCAGCGACAGTAAATTAAAACAAAAGCACTTCGAAATCTACCTCAGCTTGTAGGCTTGCCTAAAGGGATTTTTGTTATTGTTATTAATGATTTTATGATGTTTTCTCGAAAATGTTTGAAAATATTTCCCATGCCGGACTAGTACCTTTGTTCATTGATAATTAATTCAAACTGTCCACATTTTAGTTTCTCCTCGGCTTCCTTCAGGGTAAAATTCTCTAAATATATCTGAAGTTCCTCAACTACGTAACTGCACGACTTACCAGTGCACTGCTATACCCAGTTTCATATTCTTTACGCCAGGCCTTGCAGTTTCCTTAGGTCCTGTGCAACCCACCAAGTTATGAAGAGCTTGTGACTCATAGCGACAGTATTTCTTATCATCGTTGTAATCTGGCTTGCTTTCAAGTCAAGCAAGTTAAAAGCTGTGACTGGTTGCAGAATTTCAAAGGGGCAGGCAAGCTAAAATCAGAATATGTACACCTCTACTCTGCACAGCGTCTCAAGTCTGATTTTACGTGAGTTTCTCAGGTGAAACAGGACTATTACTATGGCCCTGACTACTCACTTCTACATTGAACTTAATGTCACCGAATAAATCATTCTTATTCTTAATTATATTGTTTAGGTAGCATATATAGATAATTAAACGAATAAAACGAATCTTGTGCTGCCATGTGGGCTTACAGAATCGAAACGAAACGTTTAAAATGAAACACAGATTCACGAACCTTACCCAGATCATGCATAAACAAAATCGACCTCAGATTCGAGTTCCCTAGCCAAAAAGCCCTCGCAGAGTGAGTTTCGTCCAAATCTTTCAACGTTTTCTCATTTAGGCACGCGTTCATGATCCCCTTCTGTGCACCTGGGTAAAGAAAATCAGATCTCTGAGTGTCATAATGTTGTAAACAAATCAATCAAATAGAGCGGGTTAACAAACTCTAAGCGATCGAAAAATTGCTGTGTTATATTGAAAAAAAAAATCAACGATGCTGTTTTTCCCCGGTTGCAAAAAAACTGAGCAAGACCACTTTCAATTTATTTACAATAATTGAATATTGTCTTGTTAATAGGTGGCGTTGGATGTACATGGAAACAAGAGTTCTTAATATTATATCAGACTAGCTTATAAGGCCCGGCTTCGCCCGAGTTTTGTATTTTGTAATTGGAAATTAACTTATGAAGGACTTTCGATTTTCAAATTATAGGCTCTTATATAGGTATTTAGAATTTCAAATGAAGAAGATCGACTTATCACATTCAAACTATTCGCTCAGAAAACGGTTGATATAGCTTTTCATGGCTTTAGACCAGGCATTTCCAACTGACTGAGGAATGACGTCAGAGCTTGTTTCTCTTGCATAAAACCGGTACGGAGCAACATGCGAGAGCCGTGGACAAAGCAGTGGCGCGGTAGTATTTTCGGTGTATAGTCATGGCTTCAACGAGTAGTATTACTGAAAAGCCATCTACTCAACCTAGGGTTTGTGTGACTTCTACAAAAGCCTCCTCCGACTAAGGTTCCCAAGACTACATCAATTGGCCGCTAGAATGCTGTGTATGTTTGGAACCACTCGTGTCTGCGAGCAGTTTTTTTCTAATGAAAATTAACAAATCTCGCTATAGAAGCCAGATGTCCGATAAAAGCTTACAGTCTACACTTAGGTTATCTGTGACTCGATCTCTCTAACCAGATTTTGAGGAACTTGTGAAGACGAAACTTTTAAAGAAGTCCCGAAAAACTAATGAAAAATAATTCACAGGAATGTGACTGGTCAACATAATTTGTTGGATTTCTTTTTTCATTCAAGTTTGTTTGTTATTCGCAAAAGAAGTTGTAGTGTTTTCCTTTTAGTTACATTTTGTATCATTTTACTGTTATTTTTAAGTTCAACATGCTGTGCATTAAATGTATTAACATATTATTATTATTATTATTATTATTATTATTATTACAGTAGCATGCATCACTACTACACTACGTTGCATTTCCTTACTATACGCCACTTCTCTGACAGGGTGAATCTGCTCCATCTGCTGCGTGCTGTCTACCTGCCTTGCTATGGAGCACTAGAGACGCTCGCTATGACGTCACTGAGCATTTAGTTGGAAACCCCTGCTCTAGACACTAGACTAGAGGATGTAGAATTTTGCATCCCATCGCTTCTACACAACAAGCTTGGCAGGGGTTGAAATAAGAAGAAACAGAAATTCTGGTAACATAAAATTGTATTGTCTTTGTGGAATATTTTTTAAAAATGTAATTCAATATCACTTTTATCTTCCCTCCCCAAAACCTGGGATATACATATATATACAGTGAGTCCCACGCAAGAGTTGGCCAATGACGCGGGTTTCTGCGTCGCGGCGGGCACAGCTCCAACTCCCAAGCGATCGGGTGAAATATCTACGCAAATAAAGCCGCGATCGATGTAATGATTCATGTTCTCACATTTACAGTTAAAATTACAATGAAAATAACCACGTAACTCATCACAAGAGATGTTGGAAATGTTCTCCTCTTGCATCCACACAATACTGGCACCTTTTAAGGAAATTTTCTTTCACGCGCATAAGTTCAGCTTCCGAGACAGAGTTAATTTCTCTTGTGATGGGCCTATGTTCTTCTAACAGGATGTGAATATTATTTATGGGGAAACTTGAAAAATAAAGTTTATAGGTCAATTTCCCATACATTAGAAGAACTTAAAGAGAATATCACAAGAGAAATTAACTCCATCTCGGAAGCTGAACTTATGCGCGTGAAAGAAGCTATCGAGATACTATGAAATAAAAATATTTGTAATTTAAATCACAATAGTTATCCATATTACCCCCAAAACTTTACTGGATTGAAGAAATACGGGGTAAGTTGGATATAATGTGGGCTAATATGAATAACAATAGACATCTAAACTGAAAATCGAGTTATAGAGTTGAGTTTACTTCAATTCATATTGTAAACATGGCCTGGACTATTATGTAAATAAATTCTGTCATAACTTAAGTTTATTCATTGAAATAAGAATTAAATGTTTTCTTGTTGGAGCCTTTAGACAACTCTTCTGATCTTCTTCAAGATAGGCTATTACTTTTACAAATTCATATGAGGACAACCGTTATCGTAAGAACATTTAAGTTACAGAATAAGAACACGTTTTTGTTTTCAGCAATGTATATATACAGGAATGGAACGGAGTCGAGGACACAATGATCCGCTCTCAGTTAGCTTATTTGGTCTGATCTGCTCCATGGTACCAATTTTCATCAGCTGCGTTGTTTACTGACTACGATTGCGATACCAAAATGTTGCAATTTTTTGCATACGAATAGTCAGCAACATACAATGTTGTTGTTATTATTATTATTATTATTATTATTATTATTATTATTATTATTATTATTATTATTAAGCTATTAAGTAAAATAACAATAGGCTACGTCAATATATAAAAACACAAACATTACATAATTATATAAAAAACACATAACTTACATACTAGACAAATCAACATTAAAAACTCTTTAACTTCATACATAGGATTATTGAGAAGCCACGTTCTAAGTTTGTTCTTGAATACACTATTGGGCAGAGCTATATGGTGTGGTGGCAAACAATTATAAAGCCTACAGCCCATATACATAAAATTCTGAGCAGTCTTGTGCAATCTAACCTGAGGTATTTGTAACAAATGGGCATTTCTGGTTTTGTAAGAATGGATAACATTCCTTTCATCAAACAGATTAAGATTTTGTCTAATGTATAAAATTAATTTAAAATGTATAGATTAATAACAGTCATAATCTGCAAGTTCTTAAAAAGCTGTCTGCAATGAGCAGTCTGTTCTGAGTTTGTGATTGATCTTATGGCTCTCTTCTGTAAAATTAAAATCTTGGAAATTTGGCAACTGTTTCCCCAGAAAATAATACCGTAAGCTATTACACTCTGAAAGAAGGCAAAGTAAGTACTTCGCAAGTGATAAGCTGGTAACACATGCTTAAGATTTCTTAATAAAAATACAATCCTGCTGATTCTTGTGCAGAGATACGTTACATGCTTGTCCCAGTTTAGCTTGTTATCAAGGCAGACTCTTAAAAATTTTACATCATCATTATAGATCGAAGAAATGTCATTATTAGTTGGTTTTAGGCTAAAAAGAATAGACTGTGTTTTTTCTTGATTTAAAAATAATTCATTAGAATTAAACCATAGTTGCACATTATCCAACGTATCTTTGCTAAGAATTTTTAACTCATTCAAACAGGAACTTCTATTTAACAGACAGGTATCATCCGCATATAAAGTACAGGCAGTAGTACAATTTATAACCAGATCATTGATGTACACTAAGAACAAAAAAGGTCCCAAAACTGAACCTTGGGGGACTCCATATTTAACTATTACAGCTTCTGACAAATTATTTCCTACTTGAACTATCTGCCTTCTTTCAAACAAATATGATTTTAAAAATTCAAGTTTGACTCCTTTTATGCCATAAAAATTCAATTTATTTATTAGTATGGAATATGATACTGTATCGAAGGCTTTTGTCAAATTGCATAGATCTGCCTTTACATAGTTCTTGTTTTCAAAACCTTCCAAGATATACGTGACCATATTACTAATTGCATCTATTGTATCATGTCCCTTTAAATAGCCATACTGAAATTCCGTCAACAAATTGTTGTTTTCAAAGAAAGTGCATAACTGTGCTTTAACTACTGTTTCCAAAACTTTGCTGAATATAGGGACTAATGAAATCGGACGATAATTACCAAAGTTACCTTTATCACCTTTTTTGTAAATTGGTACAACCTTTGACATTTTTAAGCTTTGTGGAAAAATTCCCAGTTGCCGACATTGATTAACACAATAATATAATAAGAAAACTCGCACAAATGTGCATTTAAACTAAGTCTTTGCTGTAGTCCATCAATGACTTCACTCTGTTTGGACATACAGAAAAATGGCATCTTGTGCACTTATTGCCACATAGTTTACACACGCAGTCTTCTGTAGGATCATGATACTCGGTTCTTCTGCAGAGCTTATGGTGAAAACCACGTAGGCCTATTGCCAGTCTTGTTATGGCACTGCGGAATTTATTGTTTGGACCTATCCAGTTTCGGTTCACCATTGCTTCAGTTGAGTAAAACTCTTGCCACACAATATTAGGTGACTGGTTCCAAAATGGCTCCGATGATACTTTTTACAAATTTGTTTGACATTTGATAATAGTCTTGACTGCAGGAGTTCTTCATTTATCTTACAGTATTAAAAATGTCATCAGGTGTCACATAATTCCATTTAAATTCAATGTTATTCCTAGGTAGCTTACTTAAAAGAACCTCTACATTAGTTTTGTTGCCTGTAATGTTATTTATAATATCTTCTGGAGTTGTTTTAGTTAATCCGAAAACGCTGGATTCCAAATGTTCTAACCCTTCTGCTAAATGTTTTACTAGATCTGTTCCGAATACCCATTGTCATAATTCCGTTTCAATTTTTTTAAACAAAAAAATAATCATATAAAACTCATCATTTAAAATTCCCGCAAAGCACTATCCAATTTCTCCCAAGAGAGACTATTCAAATTACCCCCGTGACAACAAAAAAATATTTTATTGTAGTCCAAAGCTCCATTACAAGAGTGTACCACAAGTCGGGATAAGCACTTCTAAAATATCCGTGAATCGGTTACAGGTTGATGTGAATCTATTTAAGAAACTGAAGTGAAATGTTATAAGTAGGGTTCGGATGCTTATGACATGTCATATTTTTAACCTGACCTCCGTTTTGGCCGCAAACACAAATTAAATACGAATTGCACGCTTCTTATCCTAATCGGACCGTTTTTATTTTGCATATAAAGTCATATTTTGGTAATTTTTTTAGTCTTCGTCATATTTTGGCCATATTTGTAATTTAACGTCATATTTCAGTTATAAATTCAGTAAAGGAGCACAATTATACAGTGAGTGTATGTTCTACATAGCTGAGCTAAATTTGAAATTTATTTCTTTAATTTTATGTTTAGGCCAAATTAATAGGTAAATTAAATTTTAAAATTAATGCAGTTGTTCATATCTTATAGGGACACGCAATGTCTACAAAATATTAGGAGTATTCGTACCTGTTGAAGAGAGCAAACAAGAGCAAATTCTTTTAAAATAGAAGTTTATTACAAGTAAAACTGTAAATCACCAAAATTGTTAAAAAGTAATCTGATTGAATTCATGTGATGTACGAATTTAGTGTTTTTAAACGTTTTAAATTGGAGCATTTATTTTTTGAAAATACGTTATTTTATTAGGACATATTTAGGGTTTTTGGGTCATATTTAGTCATTTTAAGGGCATATTTGCAGTCATATTCTCCACTTTTTTAGGTCATAAACATCCGAACCCTAGTTATAAGCAGCCAATAGGTAGAGGTTTTACTACATATTGTCTACTGCAAGATAGATACAATATGCCTGCAGTCTTCCAGGTAGCATCAGTAATATGATTTTTTCAGAGTTCCCAAACACCACTCTTCTCACTGTCTAATAATTTTCAAAATGGCGTTGCACGCTTTGTCTCAGAATTGATAACATCTTAGCATTATCCATATTTCCCCGCTATTCAAATTACCCTGCTTTACTCTAATAATAATAATAATAATAATAATAATAATAATAATAATAATAATAAATGACTTAAAGCTGGCAGAAATTATTCCAGAAGATATTTTTAAAAAGAGATAGTTTTAGAATCAAGGTGTATAAGTGGGAAGTTACCAAGAGGACAGACCGAAGAAAAAAACTGGAACATGGACAAGCGAGAGGAAGGAAGCTCACAGCCAAAGGATGAAAGCAATAAGGAGTCAAAGGAAAACACAGAAACGCCTCTAAGTACTCTGCGTAGTCCTACATGCGCTCATGCGAGAAAAAATAATAATAATAATAATTAATAATAATAATTAATAATAATAATAATTAATAATAATAATAATAATATTCGATAGAATATCTCCCTTTGCAAAGCGATGAAAACGCTCGCTCTTATCTACTGTAAAAACAATGGTATTTTTGTAATAACAATCTTATTTATCCGAGAATAATGTATTTTAAAGGTTCAAGAATACACCATTACTTTGTATGCATAAGCCTACTTCGGGGTAATCGTAATGACGTGCTATGTCCTTTAATCACAAAAGCTTAGGTAACTACATTTTAGTTTGGATAAGCGATACGACAAAACACGTTTCAAGACAAGGATGCAAGCAATGTTCAGTAATTAGCTACTGATTATTTTCTGTGGTATTTTTTATGTGAATTCTTTGGAAAGGTGGCTAAACCATGGTTATCAGAGTTATTCTTGACATAACCTTTAATTTTATTGCGATAATTTAGGCACAGAGCGTCAGTTTTTGTAAAGCATTTAAAGTATTACTTCACGAAACGAATTGTGGGCAATAAAAATACTTTTCCGCAGTATCAGTACAACGGTTTCAAAGATCGATCACTATTAAAGAAAAATGCGGCCGCATATTTACAAAGCATTAGCCAGTACCTTCTTAAGTTACAAGTTTTCAAGAACAAACCTAAAGTATGGATCAAAATAAAACGTTCATGTTACTTTTTCTTCCCGTATCTTATGTACTATCTGTAGAAGAGGCATTTTGCTCTACCCTGAAATTTAACCTTTCTCGTATAAATACATGAATTTAAAGCTCTTTCCACAATGCGCAGTCGGCAGTTGTTAGTCGGTAGACGGTAGTTTGTAGTCGAAGTATAACGTGTGGTGATCAATGGACGCCATTCACAATGTGCAGTTGCAGACGACAGCAGACAATCGTCAGTTGGTAGACAGTAGTCGGCAGACGAGAAATTCATCTCTGACTACGAACTGAACGACTGCAAGTAACATATTACGCGAATGAAAATTATTTACTAGTGCAAATACACAGATTAGCATACTACGAGAAAGCAAGATGTGTTTATAACATATATTGTCCAATTATAAAGCGATTCCTCCACCTTTTTTATTCTGTAAAATGTTTCCCTAACCTCAATGTCGACAGCATATTGTAGACGACTCGAGTGCTGCTCCCAAGCGGCCGATTGCAACAGCAAACTGCCGACTACTGACTAACAACTGCCGACTGCGCATTGTGGATAGAGCTTAAGTTCGCAGAGTTCAAAAGATATGAAATACATGAGTATTTTAGGAGTAAAATTCCTCTTACACTGAGATTCTAACCCACGACCTTTAGCTTTACATGCCGATGTTCTACCAACTGAATTATGCGGAGTTCGATTCACAATTCCAGATGGAATCTCTCTCCTATGTCTGAATGCTCTTAATGGTCGACCGCACTCAAATTTTGTACACTAATTGTATGTAGGCCTACTAAGACCTAAAACTTTAATTTCATTATTTTTTGGGACATTACATACGTTATGTAAGCAACCAATGTAAATACTGATTAAATAATGCCTAACAATGCCTACATAATAGCGTCACGTCTACAAAATAAAAAAAAAGTAATTGATTATTACATATGGATTTTAGGATAAATGTCTACTTTGCTCCTTTAGGAGAAAGTAAAAGGTTATTAATATTTATGTTTTATGACAACTGAATGTTAGTGAGTATTTTAAAATGCTCTAAAATTATTACTGGAGCATAATTTGTTTATATTTGACCTAAATCAATGTAAAGTTTTACCCTAAAGTGATTGTTAAGAGTCTAATGTGTTAATATTCAGTATAAAATCCCTAAATCAATGTAAAGGTCCGTATTTACGATTTATTCACATACACATTTAATCTAACCTAATGTATATTTGTGCCTATAAGGGTATTTTTTTCTTTGTATCTGAAGATATAACTGAATTAAACTGATTACATTGTACAATGTACAACTATTATAAAAGGTCCTGTAAATAATATCTCATACGTATTACCAAACAGATGCGGTACATGAATATTTAGCCTATGGGTGGCGTGCACCATCCAGGAGTAAATCTTACTAAAGTAGTAAATTTAAGACGGAGACCTGGAGTATACAAGAACCAGTACATCTGTCTCACTCTTTAAGTCATACTAGTAATGTGCTAGAGTGAGACAGACAAACCGGTTTTTGTTGCGTCATGTTCCCGTCTTAGATTTACTACTTTAGTGCTTCTCTTTTAGTAACTTACTCTTTTAGTTGGTGTTGGAGAGCTCAATTGATAGTTACTTCTTTAGTTGTAACTAAAGTAGTAAACTATTTTTACTAAAGAAGTAGTCGAATTCTGCGCAGAACAGAGCAGAAACATTAGTGCAGCGCAACAGAACACGTGCATTTCAATTGCCGGTATTATTCAAGTGCCAGATAATGAAAAGGAAAGGTTCGCTGAAACAATGAATATGAATTTGGGTTGTTCCAAAATATTACCAATGACAATCTTCATGTTTTAAAATAGGTCTAATAGTAATGTTTTATTCATTACTAATTTTAATTCCTTCAATTGAATATTTTCAGTTTAGTAGCCTACGTTAGGGTACTGTGATTACAATTTTTGTGCAACCTATTTCTGTATTATAATGCAAACAATTGGAATTTCCAGTTGATTTTCATAATTGATTCACTGTCAATATTATAATTATTTCTCTCATAATAATAATAAATTTCTAAAATATATTAAAATATTCTTCCCAAAAACGATAAATCAATTATTCTACAGTTGTTTATCATAAATCTCACTATAATGAATTATTAATACTTATTGACTGTTTAACAATATTAATAAGAAGTATTACACAAAATCATGAAAAAGGGGGGATAAAAAGGATAACAAAACTAATAAGGGGCATTATGTTTCTGTCCTTTTTCAAATGCACAGAACATTTACTTAAAAAATATTACCTTATAAAAATAATAATATTACAACTGAGAAATGTAATATTTAAACAAAAAATGGCGGTACAATATTTCGGAAGCTATGAACTCCAATAATAATTATGTAGATGGTTGTGTGTTTAAAAATAATTTCAGTGACTACTTCTCTAGATCCTGTGCAGCTTCAACCTCCGGGCCCCTCCTTAAAATTTTCTTTCGGCACTCATGTTGGCATTTTTTTTCTATATAGTTTATAATGCTTCTCACTTTCCTGTCCACAGGGTTAATTAAATAGTTAGCAGCATACTATAGACCTGCAGCATCTGTTATAGTTTATTCCCAAACATGAAAGTCTCGTCTCACTCCACCATTCGAGACTTGGGGAGTCTTTAAGGAATGGTTTTACAATGTGTCCCCTTCTCAATGTACGCTAATCCCAGAGTCAGTCAAATTTTCTTCCGACGTGACCTGTTTGGACATTTTTACACCTGGGTTAGAAAAAAGGACATATTATTCATTAACACTGGGGGTGCAACTATTGAACTTTTAGCTCTTATAATTATTATTATAATCTGGCATTCGCAATGTTGTGCTTTAAGTTAAGCTATAGAAGTGTAATGTAATAAAATTAATTTACAATAATTACATTAAATCGTTTAACAATGAGAATCACCTATTGTTCAGTAATTCTATGGTTAAGTAGCAGGGGGAATTGTTTTCTGGGTAGCTCCAAGAACGGAGGCTTTCATTTATTGGAATGTACTATACCTCGCCGATATCTGTATCCATATGATTAGCTTGAAATACATCGTCGTTTTCTGACCCAAAGAACTGCAACATCTAAAGGCCGATCCAGCTAGGAAGATATTTAAGAGCACATGAGCTCCTTGTACCGTGCAATGCAAACGTCCCTTCCACTCACTCTTCCCCTCACCTTTGGTGGACGTCTTCCTAGCTGGATCGCTCTCCGCAATGATATTTCCACATTTGACTGGCTGAAATCACATGGATGTAGTGAGAATCTGACATCGTTTCTTCCAAACACCACAATTTCATGTAAGGATTTATGAGCTTAATTATTTACGTTATTAAATGCCCTACTAGGTATGGTTCGCTTAATATTTATTAAATTACCTGCCACAACTCTCATTTTTGGTATACAACCTTCTTCATCTCAATAACTTATCCTCAGTTTAACTATGTAATCCATTTAATGTGATATGTAACTCATAACTCACGCAAATGCCACAGAACACACTTACTCCACAACTTTACTCCACCCCCTGAGTAGGAGTAAATATTGGCCTTATTTACTCCACAACTTACTACGTTAGTAACGTACTCCGTGTTGGTGCTCTCCACCACTTGTGGAGTAAGTTCATTTACTCTGGGAGTAAATCAAATTTTTACTTCTTTAGTACATTCCTCTATGTTGAAAGCCGCCGAGTTTAGTTTACTCCTGGTTGGTGCACGCCGTCCTTACTAAAAGAGTACGGTTACTAAAAGAGTAGCTTACTAAAGTAGTTAGAACTAAAGAAGTAAGGCTTACTAAAAGAGTAAATGGCATGAGTTTGGTGCACGCCACCCTATGTATGTTATTTAGAAACTTTCCTGGGATATTGACTAATGAGGGTATAAGGTGGTTCATTAATATTAGTTATATGTGCCGAAGTGCCTAGTTTTATTGAGATACGGTCTAATTTATTAAATTCTGAGCTTATTTTAGGCACCTAAAACTGGTAATTATCCATGGAAATTCGTGGAAACAAGCTACAACATTTTTAGGATGTTTATTATGTTATAAAGTCCTGTCAAGAAAGCCATCAATTACGTTAGGTATGTAATTCGGGAGTCGGTATGCTGACTAACTTACTCCCCAATACTGTCCTCTGCTAATTATTTTAAAGATTGGTCCGGTCGGGTGGTACGCCCTGTCCCTACACCGTATGCAGCGCCATGGCTTGCAGAGAGCCATTTTCGAAACAAGTTTTTGGTATCTTGATACATAAAAAAAGAAATGATGATGATGAGCAACTTGATTGGAGTCATGAAGGACTCACAATCGTTTGTGGGAACTTCCAATAATTTATGGAAATCAGAAAGGATTAAAGTCGAAATTATATTTACCTAAAACTTGTACAAGAAAATCTAAAGTGAAACTCTCCCAAGACTCTATTTTTCGTATTGCGAATTACAATAACTTACAATAAATTACAATATTATGCAGCTGCATTTACAGGAGCCCACATCAGTTGTCTAAAACTCATTCAAAGTTCTATTATTCGCTAGGCAAGACTCAAAACCTGAATTTGTGGATTAGTCGAATACAGGGGTATCGCAAGGAATTGTATTAAGGGGGCAAACTCAACATAATTCCAAACACAACGATTCTTACTTAATAGGCTAAACTGTACACTAGCCTATAATGATAAGAATTAATTTGATATTGTGAACAATAATAGCGATATTACAACATTAAATTAAACAGCTGTACGGTGAGTTAAATTCTCAATTAGATTAATCCAATTTAAAGTGATAAGTTATGAGGCAGGTATCAGTAATTTATTATTATCAATTGAAAATCAATTTCAAGTAACTAAATATATTAATATTCGCATAGTTTTCCGATCCCTAGTTAGGATGCCAGCTGAATTCGCCGAGGCTGCAAAGTTTTAAATGAACAGATAATATGGAACAGCAACAGCCTTGGTGAAAGATTATTATAAATGCAATGATACAGTTATAATTGTCAGCATAAACTCAGTTCAACTCAGTATAAAATATTTATATGTTTAATTATCCCTGCAACAACTGCATGTTGACCTAGTAACCCCAGGCCGACCATAAGGCATTCCAGAGGGGACATCAACCCCCCTTGCCCCCCCATGTCGACGCCCATGGTCGAATAGGTTATATATAACTATCCTTCAAAGAACTTATACTAAAAAAGTTATTAAAAGTATCAGTTCTTAGTATTTGAGAAGATCGCAATCGATTGAAATTTCTTCTTACAAAATGGCAGAAATCGTCGCCAAGCTTCAAGTTTCGTCCCGGAAACACAAACACAATACTTTTCATACCTGCAGTAATCATAATACAGGTAGAGAAACTAAAATTTATTTGTCAAATTTCTATTTTATTTAGCACCTTTTCATGAATTTTCCAGATTTTAGGCCTGTGAAAACGGATCTGGCCCTTTTTGCATTATTCATAAATGTTTACGTCATGCATGGATAGGCCTTTACGAGGAAAATGTTTAACTTAAAAATTTGTGTCAAGTAACATAATTTATTTAAAATATAGGTTAGATAGTAGGCTGTATTTAAAATATAGATAGCCTAGTAATGCCTCAGTACCGTTTTAACGTGCTATTATACAGTGCACAAGATGCCGTAACGATTACAGTTGTTTTATTACACTATCAACGGAACAACGCCAAAACACACACCAACCGCAATTAGACAATATATTTTTTTTTTTACATATGATGGACATATGAATTCTTCAGATAACAGGTGATTTAAGAAGTATCTAGACCTATCTAGGCCTATTTGACAACTTCTTCAAGGTTACAGATAACTAAAAGCGAATGCCTTTTAATAGTGTTCTTGGTTACTTCTCATTATTAACCACAAGGATGTCTAACAAATTGGCAACATTCTCACTCATCTTAGCTATTTTCTACATTAACTATGGTGAGTCATATAATCTGCATAGTTTTTTCAGATCGTGTGAAGGCGAGCATGCGTGCATATATATATACTATATAATATATACTAGTCTAAGGAATTAAAGGAACACTCTTTGAGTATTAATCATTTCATAAAGTATATTGTTATAAGGGCAAACACAAGTAGGCCTATATTCTAGTTTACCATTCTTTTATTGTACATTGGCTTAAATGTCATTTGCTTGTCGCTTCAAGCATTCAAATTAAAAATGCAAATGTGTGAGATGGTGATAAACCAAACTGAAAAGTCATTTCAATGTGACTCTACTGTTTCTTGACGAAACACTAATTTACCGCGTCCCTACATGGATCGAACTTCCTGCAGAGTGTCGAAGAAGATCAAAACAGTCTATAAACAGAGTGTTTATGTCTATCAATGTACTAATAATGTCGTTTGTTGTAATGGAGAAGGCTTTCAGCACAAATTATATTGAACTTGTACGTGATTTTCCTTTTCTGAGTGAGCACCCCCATACATTTTACAAGTCAGCGCCTATGTAGTCTATACCATGTTACTACGGTAGAATAAAATTTTTATTCTTTGCGACTTTCTCGAAACAGAATTGACAATTGTGTATAAACTTTGTATACATGGTGTTAGATATAAATAAACCATCGTTTGCACAACGCATGCTTTTTTTGCAAGGCAAACAATACACACTCCCTGCAGTAGCCTACTGTCTCTTATTTTATACGAGACTGTCGAGTGAGAAAGTTATATTGCCCATTCTTGGGAGATAGAGAAAGTTATTTACATGTAACACATATTATTACAATCAACCCTCGATATAGTGCCACCATCCGTTATCTAACATTTAGTGGCACAAAGCGAGGGTGGCACAAAAACGAAATTTAGTTTTTTATATAAAAACGGCATAATACAATGCTGTATTAATTTACCGTACGGTACTGTATTATGAAAGAAAATTAAATAAAAGGTAAATATAGAAATTTAGCACAAAATAAAATAATGTACAGTAACTCAATTTATTACAGTATATGTCCAATGCTACAGTACACAAAGGGGTGGAAAATCATGTGGGCCCATGTAAGTGTTTAACTGTAACTGAGTAACTGTAATGTAGTGTTTAAACCTGAATGGACACTGGACTAAAAGAAGTGAAAATTTGAAATGTCCCATTGTATGAAGGGCTCTTTCTACCTGGTCCACCCTCAGGCGGGGTGTCTGTCCGACTTGTTAACATAGCTTCCTCATTCCACCACACTACATTTACAGTTAGTGGCAGGGGAACACTCACTTCTTGGAAATACAGTTCAGTATGTTTCTCAAATGATCTTCCTAATGTTCACGCCAGTTTTAAAAGAATTCTACAGCTGAAAGAATAATCACTGCAAGCTAGGGCATATACTTAGTAAAAATCTTGTTTTATATTCATTGGCACTAAATGAATTGGCACAGTAACGAGGTTTCTTACGTATTTTATATGGGAAAAGATCCGTTCACTTGCATATATTGGTACAGTGCGACGATGGCATTGTAAAGGGGGCATTATATTGAGGGTTGATTGTATTTCACAATTTTTTCTGTCACTTCAATATACAGTTGACACTTTTCCGTTCTGTCACCATGATCAAATGAAAACTGACATTTTATGATTGCATCGGCATGAATATAATATAGCGTACTGTCATTATGCGGAAAAGTTTAGCAAAGCTGTTAACTTCTTTGTAGAACGGCCGCACCAATAACATTGCAAATGTTGAAATGATGGGTAGTCCAGCCCGGCTAGTTCCAGGCAAAATAATCTACAATCTAAATATAGGCCTACAAGGATCATTCGACAACGTTAGGTCAATCAAACCTAATTTTACTCAGAAGTTTTGAATGAAGTTCAAAGCCCAAAAAGTTAACATTATCAAGATCATTTGCTACATCTTTAAGCCCAAAATACATGATCTGTGTTTTACTCTCGTTCAAAAGGAAACCACTGACTATAAATCAGTGTTTAGCCACATTAAAATTAATATCAATGTCATTATTTAATTCATCCAAGTTTTTGTGATTTTCCCTTATAGTGAGTGGTGTCGTCTGCGTCGGGCATCATGTAGATTATAACTAAGATCATTAATCATTACAATAAACAGGAGAGGACCAACATTGAGCCTTGAAGTACGCCATAGTTTATATCTACAAGTTGTGAATTGGTATTATTTATAGATACATAGGCCTACTGCTTTCTTACAGTCAAATAAGATTGTAAAATTCTTAAACTATTTTCACTCAAACCATAGTGTCTCAACTTACAGATAATTAATTCAGGTACCACACAGTCGAACGCTTTAGTGATATCACAAAGTATCAGTGTCACAAGGCTTTTACCCTCAAAGGCATGTAAAATATAGTTCACTATATCTTCTAGAGCTAAAGATGTTGACTTATTTTTCCTAAAGCCATATTGTGTAGATGTTAATATATCCTTAACTTCCAGATATGATATAAGTTGTCTATACAAAATATTCTCAAAAAGTTTTGATATAATAAGAACCAGTGACACTGGGTGATAATTTTTCAAGTTTGAGGTATCACCCTTCTTCTGTAATGGGCTAACCTTTACTATTTTCAAGATAACAGGAAAAATTCCTTGTAATAAACACCTGTTGATCAAAACCATCAGTGGTAAGGCAATATCTGCTATGATCCTTTTAATAAAGAGATTAGATCGACCATAAACGTCGCAGCTACCAGACTGTGTTAAACTATTTCCTATTCAGGACAGGAAGAAATGTCTCAAAGACGGACATTTTCGTTTGTGGCAGTGACAAATTGGAAATTGTTTACTCTTATAAATACCTAGGACTAACTCTGCAAGTAACTGGCAAAACATTTACCAAGCACACAGAAGAAAGGTGATCGGCAGCGATCAAGGCCACATTCGATATAAAGAACCTCTAGAAACTCTCCCTAGACACAGCTCTTCGCCTATTCTACATCAAGATCGAACCAATTGCAAGTTACGCGATAAAGAAGATATGGATCCATCTAACCACTGCGAACTTGAAGAGACTGGAAGCAGTGAAAGCGTCCTACCTAAAGAGAGCGTTACAGCTATCAAGGACAACAAGAACGAGAACAGTGTACCTACTACCAGACACGGACTCCTTTGTAAGAGAGTTAAAGATGACCAATGGCCTGCAAATCACACCAGCATACGAGGCTCACATCAGAGACAGAGAAGCAAAGGCAATAGACGTAGATCCAGAATTCTTCCAAACGCCAGCCTTGACCACAGAGGACTGGAAGAAGGCAAACTTCGAGCTACGACATGTCTTCACAAGGACATTAGCCCAGGGATTTCACCATAGAGTATGCACGCAAGTAGGCTACCGGAGAACTGCACCTGCACACTTTGTGGACACAGCTGTCGGCAATATCATCTGCGCGTCTGCCCAGCAAGGACAAAATCACTGACGTTCTATGCAAAAGAGGAAACATTTTGACAAACACTGTATCACATTGTGTTCAATAAATAAAATAACATCATCACAAGAGACAGTACTCCAATTAAACTCTGTATTGTATTTTGGTTTTGATTTTGTACAATAAGTGATGGCCACGTCTAAATTATATTGGCAGGACGTTACAATATCCTTCACTGACTGTACACAATACTTATTAAATTCATCAGGTATTATCTCAACTTTACTTCTATTACTGACATTACGCTCCTTATTTATTAGTTGCCAAGTGGCTTTACATTTTTTGTTAATGGCGTTATAAATAAAATCTAATAAGCATCACTTTTGGCTGCCTTCAGTGAGTTTTGTATTCTTTGTTTAACATCATATATATGTGTTTAATTACATCCTCTTGAAATCCTATACAGATCATATCAGCATTTAACCTGATTTTTTAGTCTTAAGTTCGTCAAAGTACCATTTGACTTTCTGTTTATCAACCTTATTCATAAATCTAACAGGAAACGCTGCATTAAAACAGTAAAATACAAGATCAATGAATATGTCAAAAACAGTGTCAATATCATTATAAAAATCATATACAAAGTACCACCTGTTTGCAATCATACTAAAAATATTTCACAATTAAGATCACTATAATGTTTCGATGGAATTTTACATTCCTTTGTACATTCAATATTACATCTTAAAGAAAAAACAGAGCTAAATGATCCGCAATACATGGATTTAACTCATCCACCTGGTATAAGGATTTATGGTAATCAGTAAAAAAATAATCCAAACATGATAAAAGCTTAGTTGGTTTTAAACTGGTACAATGAATATTATATGATATAATAAAATTATGAAATCTGATTTCATTGCAGGATAATTTATTCAAACCAAGATTTAAATCAGTGGCAATTATTATAATTGACTTATACTGTATTAACCTAAGTAATTTAGTAATTCTTCAAATCCATAAAAATGTGTCAATGTTACCAATAGGTGATCTGTATAAATTTAAAACTATTGTCTTGATATTACTTAAATATATTGCACTAACCTCACAACATTTTTTTTTAATACAAAAGTAATTTATATCTACTGACTCAAATTTGATTTCTTTCTTAAGAAATATGCATGTTCCACCATCCTTATATACTTTTCAACAATAACTATTGCCTACTGTATAATTATAAGGAGTATGCACAATAATATCATCACCTTTAAGCCAGTGCTCTCAAATATAAAGGTTATCTGGATTATATTGCTGCAATAATACCTCTTACGCCGGGTTTCCGAAACGTAAGATATCTACTAGATGGCATTATTCAATCCGAAAGCGTTTCTGAAACGTTCGATGGCGGCTAATCGTTCAATAAAACGCCCTACAAACTATCGCACCATAAATCACTAGATATCTGGCGAAACGGTAGATAAACACGCAACATGGCGGAAATGCGAAATATTTATGTTGATGTATGTTTCGTTATTATATTAGCATTTAATCTTACATTATGTTACTAGCTTGTTATGGTATTAAAATTAAAAGTAGTAATGAAGCTGGCATTGGTTATTAATTTGTGTGTGAAATAATTCATAATACTGTACTAGAAAAATTGTATATTATCGGTTAGATGAACTTTGTTATAGCCTAGGCTATTGTATCCATCGTTTATTTGTATTAATTTCATTTTCTGTTGTAAGTTAATACTTTAAGAAAACATCGCGAATATTAATTCACATCATATTTTCTTGCTGGTCATTTTCAATGCCAGATCGTATAAGGCCTAGGTCTATACAGAAGTAAATATTCCCTGAAAGAAATACAGCAATCCTTTCAAGAAGTAGCCTACGATGATATTCAGATTCGGAAAAAATGTAGCTTAAGTATATTAATTTTATTTTGTGATGCAACACTTTATGAAGAAAATATTGCCATTTTACAGCACGAATATTAATACATAATCATCATCTTTCTCGTCATCTTCATCCTGAGGCAATAATTAGGCCTAGAGATGTGTAAAGCAAAAAGTATTCCCTGAAAGAATTAGATCTTTGACGATATTGAGTTTCGGAAAGAATCAGGCTGTCAAAGCAATGACCTATGGATAAATAGGCCATCATATTAAATAAGGAACAACTGCAAGCATGCCTTTTTCAGCGTTAAATTGCCCATCATTAGAATTGGGAACAACCATCGAAGCATTCATTTCTGTGGTAAATTAGCTATAACTTAATTAATGTGTTACGTTTTACGCATTATGTTGTCAGATTGTGATGGGTGACATTTTTCTCTAATGCACAAGTCTCGAAATCGAAATTACCGTAGTTTATCTCACGTTTTACATTCATTTTAGCAGACAAACAGCAGACAAGGAAAAGCAGAAAGATAATTCAGCCATTTTGAATAGAATAGCAAGAAGCGCTCCGATTGGTTGCTATTCAATCACGGCCAACTTGATATTAGAGTAAGCACCGTGTCTCCATCTATTGACAAAGTGCTCAACTCATTTATCTGACAATAGCTATTTCTTGAGCAAATTCGCTTTCGGAAATGGGAAGGTGTTTATCGAGTCTATAAATGTATAGGACGATTAGCTGTCTAGAAGATATCTGGAGCTTTTATGCAACCGGGCCTAATTCGGGCATTTTATTGTTAATACACTGAACACTGACATGAATTATTTTCAAATGTTCATCAAACTTGTTAATCTACACCATATTTCAATTTGATACATTATCATAAATACGTTCAATTTTACTATCAACATTAATTCCAGTACTTAAGTTACTTTTGCAACAATTATTGTTCGTTTTAAAAAAATACCTAGTAATAAGTGTGCCAGCTGACCATAAAGTTTATCAAGAGCTTTATCTGATTTATCTACGTTATACCAGCATCAACAGTGATTTTAAATTATGAATTGGAATCTGGGTACATAGATTTAAGTGTCTCACACACTGCTTCAGAGAAACTTTCTTTTGCATAATTTTCTAACACGCCAGCCGTTGTAGATGGATCCAGTCTTGATACAAATAAATGGGCTTTCCTTGGGACTGTTTTTATAACACTATCTTTGTTCATATTTTTGTTACTGACTATTATGGGCTTTTGATTAAGTAATTTCTTATTTTTTCTTACCACAGTATTCCATGATTCTGCTATTCCATTGTCGTGATGAATTGCATCGGATTGTTTGCTATCTACTTGACTAAGTTCAGCATCAGTTAACTCTGTAGTAACCTTACGCCTATTGCTGTTTATTTTGTCATTCACATTAATATTGTTCTGCTTATCATCAGACTTGGAGGTATTGATGCTGTCATTACCTTCATCAGTTATAACTTTTGAAGGTATTAATGTATCATCAAGTTTTGTAAATAGTGTTGTATTAAAATGTTTAGGTTCAGTTAATACTGCACCAGATTGAATAAGATTTGTTACAAAAACAAGGTGATCACTTATTATTTTTACCTTACTTCGAAGTTCATTAATAACATTGTCCTTCTGATTAATATCATAGTCCTTCTGTTGCACAAAGTATTTAATAATACCGACGTCAATTTTGATATCATCTGCCATTCCTTGTAAGGCTTCGAAAAAATAATCTTCATCACTTATAACCTCACTATCTTTAACCTCATTTTCATTCACCAGTAAATTTCCATTTCCACAACAACTAATCACATTATCTTGTAAAAACACAACGTTTGATAGTTTTGAAAATCTGTTGTGAAATTGATTATTATAATCCCTGCATTTTATTCCAGCGTACTCTCCCTTTACGTCGTTTACATTAATTGATTACTCCAGATGTTCCAACCACTGCCGTATCTATTCCAGGAGCTCCCGTCACTGACATCCTTCCTGATCAGTAGGGCCCGGGGGTTTAGCCAATAATTCGTCAAGTTAGTGGTGCACAAGGCATAGAAAGCTTTCTGAGTTAGTAAACAACTTGCACTGCATGTGGCAGTTTAGTGTTCTGTTGACGACGTTGTGTGTTGTGCGTTCTTGACAACCAGTGCTGCTCCAGAAAATGTTTACCATTTTGTTTAGAAAAGCTACTAAGTAATATCAAGTTCATTGCAAATAATTTCGGCAACTGTCTAGGTGTATCACTCTTCTAGAGAGACAAAACATGTAAATGGCACAAGCGATCAGACTCGTGGAGGAATTATTCATAGCTAAGAGTCAACCTGAAGATGGAATACTTCTACAGGTGCAGCAGAAATAAATAAAAAATTCTCGAGAAAAATGCAGGATTTTTCTACTGTTTTTACCTTTCGAGGTGCACTGGAAGGTTCTACAGAAGACCATGATGTGTACCCACACAAGGGAAACACTAATATCTCATCCCCCCGTCACGTCATGAGACGTAGAGAGAAGTTTTTACCATTAAAGCTCTTCTTTGGAGGAAAATAGAAGATTTTTTTTTTTTTAAACTTCAAAATGTATATTGCCATTCACTGTAACAAAGCGTATGCACAAACATAATGTATAAATTGCCTTTTAATTTTCACTGTGAATATTGTTCACAAATATTAAAACATTGGTTGTGTATATTTATGTTCGTTTTACTAGGAAATATATTTTGTTTCTGTGATTTACGATTAAATGTGCAAACTATTCTATGACGCTGTGTCTATCATTTCACTAGACTAGCTGCACTGCCCTTGAACTTGAATGTTCGTATTAAAGTGCGCCACTGAAAGCGAGTCACCCCTTCCCTCGTGTTTACATACGGCTATATCCCAGTCACCACTAACCTGATGTAATGTTTTTTGTGGCTAAACCCCCGGGCCCTACTGATCAGTATTCATTTTAGAAGGCATTAGTTCTTAATGGGACAAAATAGGCTTATTCATTTATTCATTCATTCATACATTCATTAAAACTATTAATATATTTGTGTCAGCAGGCAACCTGATTGTGGAAGCAGGTCCCGTCAGAACGGGTTTCCATTTGACCAGGGTAGCCACAAGGAAAATATTGGCCACGATAGCTGAAGAGGTACTTGCAGCCGTGTATGGGGTAAGATCACGATGCAGCATTTCTTTGTATTGCATGTTTTATCATTCACTTACAGGCCTATACGAAAGACAAAAAAGTTCATCTGACAATGGTCGAGACCCCGGGTCAGATAAATCTTCTCGTAACTACAGGTATTCCCCTGTAATGCCTCAGATAAATAATAATGTCTGTGTGGAAATAAATATATCTCCATATTTCTATACCTTCTTGCAGGGTTAAGGGATATATTTTTGTGGCACAGGCATGTTCATGATACTTTTTAAAAATTATAACGAATATCTTTTTCAGATCTAGTTTGGAAAGATGTTATTGGTGCCATATATTGATCATGGCTAGCTATAGGTAAATGGTTTGTTTGTTCTGAGATTGACGATAAAAAAATTCATAACATTTTGTTCATTTTGTCTAACTTGAGAAGATGTTTGTATTGTGTCCACTATTTGACTAATTTATACGACGGTATGCGAGGTAGGAAAAACTTATTTGGTATGAAAATATAAGTTTAGTTTGAAATATGCATTATCAATGGTATAATTAGAATATCGACTTGAAAACAAGCTATTATCGTTCAAGTTATGCGGAGTCAGATCTCTTAGCTGTGTCATTCACTCAGTTCATAAATAATTGTCATTAAGCACGTAGCTCTGTAGCTATTTAACTGTCAGTTTTAGCAGTATAATTTATATTTAAAAAATCTTCTTCTTTCCCTGACATTTACCTCACCGGGTCCACGCAGCCCGTGCTTTACGAACCATGACCGAAAAAAGTATTCCTTATATGATTTTATATAGATCCATCGTACGATTTTCTTAGTTCAGGCTATCACGAAATTACCTTCATTGTATCCGTGCCACTGCTCTACCAACTGAGCTAAGCCAGAGTTCGCTTCACAGCGGCAGATGGAACCTCTCTCTTATGATTGATTACCCTTAATGGTCTACTTCACTGATAGAGACAATGTCCCTTAGAAACAATAATCTGTGGTTCATGAATGCATGTATCCATTCATTTTATTTGTTTCATTTTCTTACATTCCAGATTAAAATGCCGAAAGAAAAAAGAAAGAAAAGAATATCGACAAGACTATCGCTATCGCTAAGGCAAAACAAAATGGCATAGCTGCAAAAATGTTACAGAACAGAATATGTATATTTATCAACCGTTTAAAACTTTATATATAAATGACTCTGTTCCATTTAATTATTCGTTTCAATTCAACAATGTAACATTAATTTAACTGGAGTTGTATTAAGTTGTTCAACATGTAGGCTACCTTTCTAAATTACTAGTGTAGTGTATAAGCAACTCTAGTACTGTTCACTGTAATGAAGAAATATTAATTAATTCAAATGAAGATTTAAAATTACCTAGTTAAAATACAGACTACTCTGGTTTTGTGCGGGATTATCTTTCTGTTCACATGGCAGTAAAAAGAGGTTCAAATTGATTTTATGAAAGGTTATACAAGAGAAGTAGTATAAACCAAACGCTCAAATGTATTTTCTCTCTGTTACCAGATAACGAAGACAAACCGAGAACTAAGGCTGGCAGTTAAAAACGATGTAAAAGGCAATACTAAAAAGAGAGCGAAGGCAGTTAAATTTGCTCTTGGTGTCGTCCAGAGGCGTCAAGATAGACGCCACAACAGGAAAAGCAAATCTCTTCAGGGGTTACAGCGTTTATTAAGCAGAATTGCAGGAAACAATCCCAAACATGACAATCCTCCAGCCAAACATAAGACTCCTCCACCAATCACTTCTACCATGCCTTCAGTAACAACTTTGACCACCGCCATTACTACAGTGCCAACAACGATTAAACCAACAACTTTGACCACCGCCATTACTACAGTGCCAACAACGATTAAACCAACAACTTTGACCACCGCCATTACTACAGTGCCAACAACGATTAAACTATCCACCACAGAATCGACAACATCTGTGAAGACCACTCAAAAACTAACAATGGCTACTACATCCAATGAAGTAACAACAACGGCAACCGCTGCCGAAACAAAAATATCGGCTGCTACTTCCACTGCAGCAACAACGTAAAGGAACTCTTCCTATTATAATCAACCACTGTAGCTAAACTTCAGGTTGGCATACCACCAACACAAGAATTTCAGGATATTATCACGTCATAACGTTTTGGATCCCACTTTGAAAACCTCTTTTGAGCAATCTTAATTACCTAATCTATTTGAATGAGCAGACTCCATATTTATTCACTCTGAGTCTCATTCTGATGAAATGAACAAGCAAAATCAAGAGAGCACAATTAACACAATCAACCAAAGCAAAGAATAGAAACACAGGAAGAAGGAATCAAAATAATAAACGAACTGCTAGTGTCAGTATCCTAGACCTCGATATCAACAGATTCCGATTTGATTCTCTTGCAACTCAGGAAGCAGGTTTGCAAAAATTAAGTTTAGCACATCAGATATTAACTTACAAGATCTTTCTGCAATGTGAGGAGTACATTATTTATTATTCTTCATTAATACCAAAAATATTCAGGACGTTTACTACATAATTATTAATTCAGGCAGGATATCTTTCTTGAAACTAACATTCAAGAGAATCCCGCTTTTTCAGGACAAATGACAACCCTAGTCATCCGGAATTTTCCCGGTGGGGCAGATTTTTGTTTTGTGTATACCATTCACTGCAATAAAGTAATTATACATTGTATTATTTGCATAGAGCGATCCTGCATTAATGTCAAATGTCCAACGGATGTATTACGCGCCAAAGTAGGTTCTATAAAGCCCACTATACCACTATGTCCTCATGTCAACAGAACCTTACATTTTAAACGGTTTAGGTAACGTATTGCTTTCGGTCGAATTTGTCAACTTGTTTCAGTACAATGTACATTGCGAAATCCCTGTTACCTAGCGTAGTAATTAAACTTTTAAATTGAAAAACAACGAGTTATAAGTGTACAAAAAAAGAGAGAGTCTGTATTTTATAATGTTATGCAAGAATGACGCATTTTAAAATTTTATTGACGATAAGCAAAATCAATATTATGCAGGCCTTTAACGTGAATGAACTATAGTAAAAATGGCCAGTGTCCATGAACTATTATTGTTATTATTATTACTGTATTATTATTATTATTATTATTATTGTGAGCCGTTGATAATAGAGCACTTCCAGGGCCAATTTCTCGTCTCAGTCCGTTATTATTAAATCCAGTGGAATAATGATTTTCAGGGAAATTTCCTACACATGTAGTGTATTGCGATATTTTAAAATATACCTATATGAAAAACACATAATGGAAACTTGGAAAACTACTCATATTTTTGAGAGTTTAATACTACTCTAAGGGAAAATTCACCCACCTTTAACACATTTTACTTAATATACATGTATTAATGTTTGTAATGGCTCTCTTTAAAAAAAAACATTGCTATATTATAATTATATAATATAATTTACGCACAACTTTCTTTATACACTTTTTTATTAAAAATTACATGGATTATAAAGCATGTAGGTCTAAGTGTATCAACAATTTTATATCAGTCTTTGTAAATGTGTCACTGAACAATTTCTGGGAAATCATCGCTGTTATTTGTTATCACTCATCCATTTCAACATTTATTATGGGCGATTGCCCCCAAAAATTCCAGAGCTTTCTTTGTGCTTTGACATACTATTATTCTGTCAAGCATTGTAGATAACAGAAGGACGATTTTACTACGGTTTAGATAAAATAGTGTTGTGAAGTATTATGCCAATTGAGTAAGAACATGGTTGTATTCACTTTCTATTCGGTCGCAACCATTTATTGGATTTCCTTTCTATTTCTTCTTCGAGTTCCTACCACCGTCATCTTAATGTCTAACATTTTCTTTAATAACAATCTCAGTTTTAAAAAATCGGGGGGGGGGGGGAATATTCTTCATTGAAAATGGTTGGTTGGTATATGGTTATTTAACGACGGAGATGTACTGCAACTTAGGCCTGTGACCGTCGCAGGTGTGCTGAAATTTTTCCCCACAGGAGTTCATTTATATGCCAGTAAATCTACTGACAAGGGCCTATTGACATTTACGCAGACTTAAATTTCATACGAACCCAGTGGCGACTTACAAGCTGTAAGTGCTGAAAGACCCGGGCTTTATAGTAAATAGTATAGTGGTTTACTATAAAGCCCGGGTCTTTAAGCACTTACAGCTTGTAAGTCGCCACTGGGTTCGTATCTCATATTGAGAACGCCTGGTGGTATTCTGGGATTGTGAGTCAGTTGGAGAATTTAATGTTGTACCGGCACGTTGCCATGGTAGCTCAGTTGGTTAGAGCATCGGCACGGAGAGCCGAAGATCCTGGTTCAAACCCCGGCTATGGCATGGCATTTTTCATTCTGACTTCACTTGTCCATCTTAGCCTACACACGACCAGTGTGAAAGAATTATCATTCTAACGGAATAAGGTTTATACAAAAAGTTAACTTACCCTTAAATCAAGGGATCTAGAGATAATGTGTTAGCGCATAAAATCATATAAATCACATAAAATTAGCTGTAAAGATTGTGATATAATTTACATAGGCCAACAAAGAGAAATTTGAACAAAAGGAAAGAGGAAAACTTTATAAATATTATAAACAAACAAACAGAATATTCAGCTTTAGCGACCCTTTTCTAAGAAGAAGACCATGCAATTGGAGACGAAATAGAATTACTAAAACAAGTCTTAAAAATTTAACCTTCATGTTCTGGGAGAAAATATCCATTCAAAAGAACCGCCAAAAATGACAACTTTGAACCTCAGTGGACTTCCAGGGAACTTTGACCAACAAGTTCATCCACCCGCTACATGATGGCCAGTCGGAAACAGTTGACGATGGTGGGGGATACCCGTTGAAACAATAATTGTTCTGGGTATGCCTAATAGTTAAGTACCTGTATATATTTCCGTACGCAGTTTTGCTACAAACTTCAACACTTCACTGTGCTATTTCCTACTTATATTAATATTTATAATCAGACTGAAGCACTCTTTCGGAATCTCCGTAAAATAAATCAGACTCCTCTAAATGTTAACTAACTACCTGAAATTCACAGACCTAGATGAATCGCAAACTACACAAAAATAATAGAACCGAAAACTACATATTACATATTTTATCGAAAAAAATGTTTGATATATTACCAGAACGAACTTATTTTGGAATTGAAACTAAAGCATTTGAACTAACGCGTTCCGTTACTCCTTTCTTTCATTCATGTACTTACCCCCATCAACAAGTTGTTAATTTTTTTTTAATAGGACTCCTCCAATGGTTGGCGTTAGTTTCCTTATTGTATTAAATTGTTCCATTTACATAGCAGAAGTATAATATGGGAAAGGCGAGTTGTATGTGACAACAAATATTATATCAATTATGTCATCAGGTATGGTTAACTAATTCCTTAGGCATATTTTGGTTTTAGTATTATTATTGAAATTAAAATATGCATTCTGTATAGCCTATTCCCAATAATCTTAGCGGTTTCGTATTGCTATTGCACTCTAAAATTTCCTGTGAAGAATTTGCACCGCATGGTTAGAAAACATGACATTTATAGTTAAATCTAACCATTGATTATGGAAATGTTCTTCTTAGATCATAATTTATTCTTAATTTTCAGTAGGCCTAGCTTTTAAAAGTTCAAAATTGATATCTTGCAAAGTTTCATGAAAAAGTGAAGCAAATGTATGATGAGAGGGACTTTTCAATTATAAAAAAGTGTACTTTTAAAAAACGCAATTTATACAGTATGAACGATTCCGACCTGGCAGGCTCTGCCTCAGGACCCTCATCCGATTCTTCGTTCCAGATCTCCGCCACCACCAATAGATTTTTCCTAGTTTTCAAAAGACTACTAAAATTGGTCGTCCTGCCTTTATTAATGACGGGCGGATACTAAATGTAGAAAAGATGTTAATGTGTAAGGCAATTACATATATTCTTACATACGTATTTATTACGTAAAGATTTTTTGTGTAAACTGTATTTTGGTAATTTCAGTCAAACAGTCAGGCTTGTGTTTTATTAACCTATCGATTATCGATAAGCACTACTTAAATGACTTACAATCTACCCATAAAAGAAAGTATAGTGGGTATGCGGTTACACTTTCTAGAATCGATAAAGATACGGCTAGTAACAGGTAAGTTAAAACTGCGTTTCATTAATGTCATTAACATTGTCAGTCTAATTATAACAATAACACTCGTGTATAATTTTCTGAGGAAAATCTCCTCTAAATTTATGTGTCATAAGATTATTTATGTTAAAAAAAAAGAAAGCCTTTGGTTGTATGAATCTTTCCCCAGTCTTTTAAGCCGCGTACACACACGGCGAACGAAGGCCAACGAATGTCAACCAACCGCTTCGTTGGCCTTCGTTCGCCCTGTGTGTACGGGAGGCAAATCAAAGCCAACGAATTCGTTGTCCTTCGTTTAGGTTCGGTCTTCTGGCGGTAACATCGAAAGGTTGGCATGGGTCCCTTCTCCTGGTGTAGACATATAAAGTGTAGTGTAGAATCCCTTGGCCCCAACCCCTTAGTTTGGTGTGGATTAGAGGCCGAACGTCAACCAACATTCGCCCTAATGCATTGGTTGACATTCGTTGGCCTTCGTTCGCCGTGTGTGTACGCGGCTTTAGATGATGAAGATGAAGGGAGGAATGAAAGTACTCTCTTGAGAGAACAAAGGGCATACCGATTCATTTTATAATCCCAAACATTTAAAATAATTAATTGTAATATTTGTATTTGGTTTCAAAAGTTCATTGCTACTACGTTCATAATTTATAGGAAATAATTAATTGCTGTATTGCTAACAAATGATATATAATCAATTCCAAACAGAGTTTTGCTAAAAAATACATTTTCTGGAGAGAGGATATAAACTTTTATTAATTTTTCATAACTCCTTTACCCTCGGATTAAAATATTTTTAGTAGGTTTATATTTGTTAAATCATGTAAATATTATACATTTTTACCCAGAAGATTTATGTTCATTAAGTAGTGCATTTAGTGCACTGGTACTAAAACCTTCAAAGCTAATATCTCAGAACAGCATTTCTGAGAATTGGCCATCGCAGCTTCCTTCTCTTGTAGCAACATCTGCAATAAGTAATAAATAGACACTTCACAATTAAATCCGGATTTCCTGAAGTGAGGGAATTCCATTAACCTATGATTAATTTCATATTGAGCAATTTATTCGTGAATGAACTTCGATTTATCACATTTTATGATACGGTAACGCAGAAAGTGATTCGACAAGAAAAACTAGTTTCGTGACGTAACTAAAAGTCCGATAAGCTTATATATATTCATAATAATCAATCGACCTTGTCCTAAAATCCAGTTAAGAGTACATTCCGTATGACTTATGTCGTGTGCCATGTACAATCATTTTGATATGTAGGTGTTTGTTAAAAGGTGATAACATAGCAATAGAATAATGACGATAGCTGCAATCACAAAGTCCGACTCACATATTTTCCCCAGTTGTGTTCTTTACAAAATATAAAAGCTATGCTTAATCAAGTTTTCATATTGTACTCATTTCATTGTTATAGTATTTTAGTCACAGTCGTGTACTGCTACTTATAGTCCAGTCATTTGGTGCTCAAAAAGGGGGTTACCTGGAAAGTTTTCCGGGAGTTTTGAAAATTGGTGATTTTAAAGATTTCGACGTGCTCTTTTCGAATTTTCACTTTGCTACCTCGTATCTTTGCCGCTCGCGACGGCATATTGGAAAAATGGCGCGCAAAAACGTTTTTTCACAATAACTCCTTTACGACTCATTTTACGATGAAAATAGTTATGTAATAAAGTAAACTAGAGAAAATTTCCTATAATTTATGTCGTAACGTTTTTTTTTAATGGATAGTTTCAGCGTACGAGCGCTCCAAAGCCTTCTCCGACACGCGTTTTGGCCAAAGCCACGGAAGATGCGGATACGCTAATAACAATCAATACGGCAATCAACACTTCATCTACATTTGATTCCGTAATAGTTGTCGGCAAAGATGTAGATCTTCTTATTCTTTTGACGGCTCTATCTACGTGTTCAGAGACACACACACATATATATATATATACCAGGAAAAGGGAAAATTTCGCAACGAATATAATCAACAAAAAGTATCGTAGATAAAACAGCCGCAGATAACATAATATTATTTCTGCACGCCTTCAGTGGCTGTGATACAACATCAGCACTCTTTAAACAAAGAAAAATAAAATGTGCTAATGTATTTAAAAAAAAAAACAGAATTAAACGAGCTTGTCCAGGTATTCAAAAACCAAAATGGAGATCCAAAGATCATTGCTGAGGCTTCCTCCGTGCATTGTATGGTTACAGTACCGTGAAAAGTGTGTCATTAAACTACTATAGAAATACATGCTTCACAAAATCAGCATATGAAAATAAATTTAATATTGCATCGCTGCCACCGACGGAAGCAGTAGCACGACAGCATTCGTTCCAAACCTATCACCAGGTTCAGCAGTGGTATGGAGTTGAATATATTCGCTGCGATATTTTTCCTATTCCTGGTTTGAGATTATATAGGCTACTAGCGTGTGCCCGCGGCTTCGCACGCGATAATTATTTTAAAAATTAAAAATTAAGAGCATAATAATTAAATCATTATATTTATTAACACCAAAATCACGTGGACTACATACCACGATTAGATAGCGTCGCCTGGTAAAAGCGACCTCAGATTCGAGTTCCCTGGCCCAGAAAACCCCTGCATAGTGAGTTTCGTCCAAGTCGAAGAATGTTTGACCATATTTAGGCCTATATTGAATATCCCTCTTCCGTGTAGGTTGAAAATTTCATACGTCTGTGGGACTTGATATTCTAAACAAATGAATCGTCAAGGATGGACCTACAAAATCAAGCGATCGCCCGCGATAATTATTTCAGAATTTAAAAATTAAGAGCATAATAGTTAAATCATTATATTTATTAACACCTAAATCACGTGAATTACATACCACGATTAGATAGCGTCGCCTGGTAAAAGCGACCTCAGATTCGAGGTACTTGGCCCAGAAAACCCCTGTATAGTGAGTTTCGTCCAAATCGAACAACGTTGGACCCCATTTAGGCGTCGCGTGGTAAAAGCGACCTCAGATTCGAGGTACTTGGCCCAGAAAACCCCTGTATAGTGAGTTTCGTCCAAATCGAACAACGTTTGACCATATTTAGGCCTATATTGATTATCCCTCTTATAATAATAATAATAATAATAATAATAAAATCAGGTAAACTGATATAACAAAGTGCCAGTATGTTTTGTTTAATCAGTTATGATTGCAGTTATGATATGCAGAATATAAAAAAAAAGTCAAATTGGCCGGTTTCGGGATTTGAGCCATGGAACTCCAGAATGTGACGCCAAGACGTTACCATCTCAGCCACCTGGGTCAGTTATGGGATAAGCGCATTTAAAGCAATAGTGTTGTCATAGCTAACTGTATTTTAATTGCCAAAGCCTTACAAATCACAGTAAAACAAAAGGTTATGTTGTCAAGATAACTGATTTTCATTTTTTCAAATAAATTCTTTCGAATACGTATATTACCATAAAATAGGCACTAAATTGAGCATAACTCCGAAACAGGTCAACCGATTTTATCCAGTATCAATAGACGTCTTCCCATGGGCATTATAAATGTGTATACCAAGTTTCATAAAAATCCGGTAAAGTGTATTTGAGTTACCGCGTCTTTAAAATAGACACTAAATTGGGTTTTACTACGGTATCGGTCTACCGATTTTGTCCAATATCAGTAGACTTCTTCCCATGTACATTATAAATGGGTATACACAGTTTCAAGAAAATCCAATAAAACATATTTGAGTTATCGCGACTTCTTATATATTAACATAAAATGCACTAAATTGGGCATTATTCTGGTACTGGCCAACCGATTTGGTCGAATATCAATAGACGTCTTTCCATGGATATGCGTGTACGAAGTTTCATAAAAATCCGAAAAAGCGTATTCGAATTATTGCGCCTTTAAAATATACACGAAATTGGGTTTTACTCCGGTACCGGTCAACAGATTAGGTTCAAATTCAATAGGGCACTTTTCATGGGCGTCATAAATGGGTATACCAAGTTTCGTGGCAATCGGATACAGCGTATTTTAGCTATGGCGCCTTTCTAATATAATCTATTAAAATAGGCACTAAATTGGGCATTACTCCGGTACCGGTGAACCGATTTGGTTCAATATCAATAGGGTTCTTCCCATGGACATTATAAATGTGTTTTCAAAGTTTCATGAAAATCCAAAAAAGCATATTTGAGTTATGGTGCGTACAGACACACGGACAGACAGACGGACAGACACAGACAGACAGACAGACAGACGGACAGACAGACGGACAGACATTTTTTCGTCCACCACACAATCTCATAAAGTACCATACTGGCACTTAATAATAAACCTCTTCGGTGTTGGTTGAAAATTTCATATATCTGCGTGCCTTGACATGATAAACAAATGAGTCGACCAGCGTGAGCTACAACATTCAAGCGATCGTAATGGTTTTATGACAAAAATAGCCAAAGCCTACTGTAATTGATTTGACATTGAAATGTGTAACTGAAAATTGATGCTTCGAAAACGCTAAAATACACGTTTTCTGCCCGTTTTTCATTCATAACTCAATAACGAAAGCAAAAACTAAAAATGTAATATGCCGAAAACCTTCCCGGGAATGTACTCAACAACTTCCCAAAGTTTCATGGCGATCGGATGAATGGTGTAGTAATGCATAAAGGACACACACACAGACACACAGACACACATACATTCATTTTTATATATATAGATAGATGTTTGAACGCGTAGATAGAGCCGTCAAAAGAATAAGAAGATCTACATCTTCGCCGACAACTATTGCGGAATCAAATGTAGATGAAATGCTGATTGCCGTATTGATTATATCAGCCTAGAAATAAGACGAAAATTTCTGCGGTAAAAACGAAAATAGGTGTGTTTGATTAAATTCGCTGTGCTAAATTCGAAAATGCATTTCGTTTTTCTCTATCACATCTGATTAATTGACATTTGTTAAAAATATTATTTTGACATTTTGTATAATAAAATAACTGTATGCAGCTTTGATGCTGGATTTTGAAACTTTTTCCTTTGCGGTAAGTGGTGTGATAGGTGATCTTAACCAATTTTGGGTCACTGAACATGAATCCGTTGACCGTTTCTACATAACACGTCATGTTTTCTTGCAATAGGTACTTCACAACGAGAGATACAAGTTATTGCTTAGACTAGCTTACAGGATAAAAAATACTTACAAATTAGGATAATTTTGATAATATTTTTCGGGGAAAAATCAAATAATATTTTCAAATAGTCCAAGACGTATGTATTCCAGTATTTTTTTTTTGAGTGCAGGCCAAATAAATTTATTTTTGCCAAATCATCTAATGCCGTACAAATGCTCAGTGACAAAAAAATCGAAGTTTGTTTGGAGGGAGAAATATTAAAGTTTTGAACTTTTGGGAATTTTTACATTGGTTATAAGCTAAAATCTATAAAATATATTTTAGTTGAGCAAATGGTATCTTATTTATCTTATTACATTGATCGAGCTGAACGGTTTTGAACATGTATTTTAATAAATCTAAAATCTATAAGTTTGCAAAATTTCAAGTTTCTAGCTCTTCTGGAAGTGAATAAACATCAATGTTAATAAGTGGAAGATTAGACTGTCGTAGATGTGAATGATGTCACGGCTATCCTGCAAGTTTTCCTATACTTATGTGGCAGCTAGAAACACCAAATTTAGCACGCTTATGACTGTTGTATGTGCCCAAATTCCTACCAAATTGTATGATTCTCTCTTTCATACCATGTGTGCCAATATTACATAATGTGAGAAAAATATACAGAATTTATTTAAAATAAAAAAAATCTAACTCAATCTAAGGGATAACCGATGAAGATACGCCATAAAGTCATAAGACCAAACTTGTAGATCTCTAAAAATCCGTTACTGCTTCTACAACAGGGTTTTTTATACGACTTACCGTTTAGTTACTATAAGCCCCCCCCCAAAAAAAAGTCTACACAGACCTTAAAATTGCGTCCGCCATAACAGCAAACACGAAAACTAGATGTGAAACAACAAAAAATAATGACATTTTGGAAATCAGGAGACTTTATTTAGTTAAAATCGCTCATTAAATGCTTTACCGCAAAATGATGCAGGTAGTGGCGTATCCGCATCTTCCGTGGCTTTGGCCAAAACGCGTGTCGGAGTAGACTTCGCGGCGCTCGTACGCTGAAACTATTCATTTTACAAAAAAATCGTTACGACATAAATTATAGGAAATTTTCTCTAGTTTAATTTATATATAACTATTTTCATCGTAAAATGAGTCGGAAAGGAGATATTGTGAAAACCCTGTTTTTGGGCGCCATTTTTCCAATATGGTGGCGCGAGCGGCAAAGATACGAGGTAGCAAAGTGAAAATTCGAAAAGAGCACGTCGAAATCTATGAAATCACAAATTTTCAAAACTCCCGGAAAACTTTCCAGGTAAAACTACCAAATGACTGGACTATTAGGCATATACCGTATGTAGCAAGTAGTCATAGTCCACTCATGTCCTTTCCTGCCGATTATGACTTCTAATCCGTTTCCTTTGCTTCCCATTTTCCCCTAATATAAGTAAAAAAATCCCAGCCCTTTTCAAAAGGAAGTATTAATTGAACAGCAGATTTTCTTATATCTGTATCTGGTAGCCTATGATCCCCAGGTGGGGCGAAGGGGCCTCCAATGGAGGTTTCATTACCTATACTAATTTTGATATGATTATTTTCCGAGAGAGGGTAGAGGGACAGGTAGATTTTCTTATATGCTAATAATTTATTCAATTTTAATTTTTTTGTCTACTAAAGCTTCTATCCCAGTGTCCGGCAGATGCTGCAGTTGTGACGTAAGAGCCGATCATCTCGCAAGAGCTTGAGAGAGCGAGCAGTTGAGTTGCATTCCTGTTAATACGCACTAGCGCAGTGGCGTTCAGTGCAGCAGTAGGGTTAAGGTGAGCCGTGATGGTACATTGAATTGCGTGCATTAACCATGGCAAGGGTGCAGAGGTCAGTTAATCAGTGAAATGTATGGTAAATTTAGTGCATTCAGATTAATACTAGACTTACGGAAACGTCAGGTCACCCTCGGAGACACGCCACATTTTCCAAAGTTGTCTACAGATGTCATTCAATTACAGACAATAATTATGTACAAATATTAGAAGAACTGGATCAGGATATTTTATTACAGATTTCAAGATTTTGCAAAACTCCAATCCGATATTTGCATATTTGCGACACCATTTTCTGTGGATGTTGACAGTGTTCCAACGTCATTGCAGCTAGAAGTCATTGATTTGCAAAAGAATATTGAAATGAAAGACCGCTTTCAAAACAAAAAGGATCTATCTATATTTTATAGAAGATTTATAGAAGATTTCCCCAGGCAACTACATAATATATTTGCTGCTAGAATGTTGTGTATATTTGTATCGACGTATGTGAATAGTTCTTTTCTTGTATGAAGATCTGCAAACCACAACATGGAAACCGCCTATCTGATCAGAACATGAAAAATGATCTCGTTTGTGTGTTAGCCAGACTATGTCTCCTAATATTGCAAAAAAATCTCGACAATGCCTTGAGCTTGGACACGATAGTGACACAAAGTAAGGGTGTGTATCAAAAGTCTGAATAGGCCTATACTTGGCATAGTGCTCACAAAGGTGTATAGTTTAATTTGTATATTTTGTGTATTTTGTATACTTTAACATTTTTCAGTTTCCGAGTAGACAAAGTTTTGCAGTACTCCTTAAAGTATTCTTATGTTTAATGTATTTGTATGTTTATAGTAGTTTCGGAACCTCATTTAAATAACCTGACGCTTCCGCACCTGGATGCATTTCAGATTAGTGTAAGTAGGGCCTATATTAAATTTCATTACAAACAAAACTGTTCTGTTACATTGATTTATCACAGTTGTACTATTTTGTTTTCGTACAAATGCATTGTAATTGTGCTATTCCCATACTATCTACGAAGATCGGAGCGCACTCTGTCAATGCATAGGCGTCGTTCCGCCACTGGCCAGTTGAACCCTTCCTCCACGCTCAGTACGGAGATATTGCCGAGCAAAGAGCGCGGCTGCTCTGTAGTATGACGTCACAGAGCACGGAACATGCCGGTCACTGTTCTATCCAATGATTTGTTTCTCTTCACTCTTATGTAATGTGTAATATATCCTCTTTACTATTGCATAATGGGCAAATTCCTTTAAACTACTTATGTTACCTCTTTTAATCTCATAGCTTTCAGATACCCAGCTGCCTTCACTTAACACGTGTTTGTTCTCTTTGTTATTATTTAAATAACTATGTTTCTGTTCCACAATAACATATAGTTTTATTTCTCTTTAGTCCTCTAGTGACTTGTAATTTCTTACCTCGCTACACAACCTTGTCTTTTTATTTCATTATACCGTTTTCTTATTATTTTTCCTAACACCATATTTTATCTCTCTGTATATTAGAGCTATAAAGTAGTTTTAATACTGATTTAATATTGATTTGAAACAGATTTAATTTTGAGCAATTAGCAAAAATTCGAAATATCAAGTATCAATAACATCATCCTTTATACAACTTTATAATATGAAGCTATTATTACAACTAGGGGTACGCTAATTAATTTGAGTTATAGCAGAATTAATTTAGATTACTGAAGCTAAATATTAGTTATACCGAAGCTTGTTGAAAATTGCATTAACGTATTCAACAAAATTATCTATAATTTAATTTAATTTAATTTAATCTCACTGTTAGACAACATACAATGCATTATGAATCACAGTTAAAGGAGGATATACATTTGTTGTTAATGTTTATGAATTTCGAAAGTGATTTCTCGTCTTTCTTTCTTTATCTTAGTTTTACCTATCCCTTTTAGGATTTAAGCGACCCAAGCCGCCCGGGCTTTGATAATTTCAACTACAAATAATTATATTAACCAATTACCTAATCTAAATATCTGAGAACAATGCTGTCAAAATTACAGTGACCTGTTATTATCAGAGTTATTGCCCGGAGTAGTTTAAAGAATTCTAAATCTGCGTGAGGAAATTGCTAACTTATCAAGAGTGTGGACAGTTTCATACACAATACGCTACCACGCCCACTCAGAATGCAACGCTGATAGTGTCAGTTAATAAAACAAACGAGACAGTAATAGTAGTCATTTGAATAACGAAAGGCCTGGTAAGAGTATTAAAAAAAAAACTATTTAGAACTTCAATTAATATTTTATTGCAATGCGTTCATAATAAATTAAGAATTAATATCTACTGATTCGTAATAATCCGTTGCTACTGACATTAATAAACAGAAATGTATAATTTCCAGTCCTTAGAAGTATTTAGATGCCGATTAATGACACATTACAAAAAGCATTTTCGTACGTAATACAACATATGTTTTTCTATACTCTTCATGACCAGGTTCTATCTAGCTAGATTTAAACCTCTAATAGTTTTTGTATTTTTTCCATTGACCCATTATTATTTAATTTCGTTCTGTCAGTAAATTCTTGTGTTTATAGCACATAAACTTCAGATGGAATTCTTTTATTTTCTCATACTTTATGTACTCACAGAATAGCTATAAAGATATTGTCTACAAAAATAATTATATTTGAAAAATCGTCTGTAAAGACATGAGGTTTTGAGTCTTTTCTTGCTGAAGAAATATATCGTATTCTGTAGAGGCAAACTTGCATATTGCAAACTAATATTTGGAATAGGTCTATTCTTCGGGAACATCAGCATCCTGTCCAGAGCCTATTTCCTCTACAGAACATTTTTTTTAAACCGTCCTCCCCAAACACAAATTACAGTGCGTTACCGATAACCTTGAGTCACCACGCTGAACAAAATTCAAAATGTTGTCATCAGTGACAATTCTTCTTCTTCTTCTTCTTCTTCGGCATTTTCCCCTTTTGAGTTTGCCGTTTTAACCCTCCACCACTCTCTTTCTTCCCAGTCACCCACTTTGAGTCCTCTATCTATCATCGCAATTCCTATATAGCCTATGTATTCCATCTTAAAGCCGGTCTTCCTTTACGTCTTTTCCCTGGGGGTTCCCATTCTAGTATTTTTTTGGGTCATCTATATTCTGGCATTTTTTGGACATACCCATACCATTGTAACGCTCTATTTTCCAATTTGTTTTGTTATAGAGCATTCTATTTCCATCCGATCCCATATTTCTTCCGTTCTCATTCTATCTTCTCTGGTAATTCGTAGACATCTTCTCATAAAATCTAGCTCAACTGTTCTTATTTTATTTCTTATATTTGTTGTTACTGGCCATACTTCTGCGCCATACAAGGTGATATTTAATATTATACTTTGGAAGATTCTTTTTTTTATTTTCCTTGATAAGAGTGTTGTTCCATATCAATCCATGAAGTGCTTTTGTAAATTGAGACACTGCAATTTATTTTATATGTAGGCTAATAAAAATGATCTGACCCATATGTAAAGCAATAAGAAGATAAGTTCAGTAGTGAAAGAAACGCTGTGTGAACGGACGGCATATTATTTATCGGTAGTTGAAGAACTCGATGATAGGTGTGAAAACCGAACATCAGCCGCAACCTAATGGGTAATACATAAGAGGCCCATGTGCTCATAATTCAACTGTTTTTTTTTAATTACATAAACGCAAATAGATTTAAAGCTATTCTAAGAAATGTGCTAAATAACATTTTCCTACAGATAGGGACAGACCAAGACAAAAATGTGTAACTCTAAAAGTACATGAACATAGGCTGTTACCTCTTTATTTATTTATTTTTTCAACTTTGTACAATTTGCAATACCGCCATCACACAAGAAAAACATAAGCTCCTAAAATCATTTAATCCCTTGACATATACCATATACTCAAAATGTGTTACCCACCCATGTAAATATCTAGCAACTAGTTCCTTCAGATGGAAATAATTAAAATATATAGCCTATTGTGGGGAACTCGGCGATGTCATTGTTAAATTGAAAATGCTGGAAAACTCATCAATTTACTGAACAAGCAGACAAGATAATTTTTTGACGTATATGGGGAAACATGAATTTGGAACCCATTATAATCATTCAACAGATAAAACGTGAATGAACTCGTAGTGGACACAAGCCAAACCAAGGTTGAAGATAAAGTATCGGTATCCTTTTTTCCTTCACATTTTCAATATTCATGAATACTTGAGCATAAGTAGTGTACAAGGCTAGACAACCATGCGGAGTACGAGTATTTTGATAGCGCTAGTCGTTGCATCCAGTTTTTCACTTTTCGGTAAGTACGTTCATTATATTCGGGATTGGTATATTCATGTAATCACATCGGAAGTTAACTCAGGCTAAACAAATAAGTGCGACATTAATCTTGTGAGTTATAGGTGCTTTAGTTTTTTTATTTTATTTCTTCCTGCAACACCTGCAGATTGGCGATGACAAAGAGTACCTTTTCATATATTCTAGTACCATCAACAATGGGTATACGAATACAATAAAAACAGATTAAATAAAATACTGGAGCATTAACAATGAATACATACACAAATCACAACAAACCTAGATGTAAGTCGGGGTCCACAGGTTTGACTCCGAAGAATGGTAATAGACCCTTCAGTGCCACTACTAAAATCTCTGCAAGGATGGTTTTGTGCAGACAGAAATTTTTGGAGAACTCAAACAATAGTTTTGGGATGGTACCACGTGTTCCAATCATTAATCTTGTTAATGTTATGGATGTTATTTAACAAAACATAAAATAATTGGGAAATTTCAAACTAGCTTCACCAATAAAGCAAAAACATGTTAAGTTGCTCTAACAGTATGTCTGGGTTAAAAGTTTTCTTTCTTAAATAGTTTTGCGCTTAATCACACAATTTATATTGAATAGTTGACTTCGTTTTACCTCGTTGCTTTTATAATGAAAACTGGTTAGGAAATCTTGCATAAAAGTGATAACTCTAGCTAAATCTCTCCATGAGCAATTCCGAACCACTGATAAATCTTTGTTTAATAGGGTTGCGTTTGTTATAATTTTTCTTCTTTATCTGAGTTTTGCCTCCCTTGTTTTAGGGACGTTTATGTGGGTCATGCCACCCGGGTCTTACGGGACCGCGACTGGTCGGGGAAGAGAGTTTCTGTGGATCAATTACATAGTTACATACTTACATTAAGTGTTCATATACGGCTTTGGAAGTTGCAATGCACTGAGTTTTGACAATTAACACTATTCAAACTTCAGACGTTTGCGCTTCCGTAAGCCCTGCTTAAGGAATCGATCTGGAGTTTAACTCTAAGCTCGATTACAAACATTTGTTTTGTATTTGAGTGATGTGTGGTCCCTGATTAAACAAAAGCATGCCATAAAGTAAAGAATACAAGACTTCATTTAGGCGTTATGAATGTAAAATACAAGATTTCATATCTATTTGATCAAGATAGGAGAAAAATTTGTTATTTGTTACGAGAAATAGTAATTGAGTGAATTCGTGTAAACGCTGTAATTTTCTTTTCCCTTTTTAATGATTAATATCGGAAAGCTTAAGCGCCGAGGTTAGTGTGTGCTATGTACTTGTACTGTATTTTGTAATGAGAATTAAGTTACAGCCGCACAAACTCTACCAAAATTACCTACATCAACAGTTTATGGTATCGAGGTTTCCTCAGACATGTTGTGTATTTTGCGGAACACTAAAAATTTCTTTTTAGTACACGAACTCTAATACAGCTGCTTTCAGGCCGAAAAATGTGAGCTTTCATTTCAATATTACCTCTCTTTCACAATGTCTTAGGGAGTTTTCTTTCTTTTAGTTATTCTCATCATTAGTAGACTCCACAGCGCATTTCAACTACCTAAGGGACCTTAATTATATTTTGGTCTGTTCAGTAGATTTGTCATTTTATTATTATTACACTCCTTGCTTCAGATGTGAGGCATTTGCTGTAATTTCCTTCTGTTAATATTCTAGTTATCCCACTTATTTTGTCACATATGCTTATCAAACTTTCTCAAGAAACCATGGTCTAAAACTAAATAGTTTTTATTTTTAATTTGACCTATTAACTCCATCTGGCACTTTGTTATATCAGTTTAACTGATTTTATTTTTAGTGTAAACCTTTGACCCGAAAACATATTAATAAGGTGTTGGCGTACAAGAACAACACACAAAGTAGGCCTAGGTCTATCACAAAATACAAGCTTCTTAAAATTATTCTTTTTAGAGGAAAATTAAATAAAATAATGAACAAAACAGTAGCCTACTTTGACAATACTTCGGCAAGGCTTCCTACAGCTTGGGCTAAGCAGCTTACAAGGATCTAAACAAATATATAAACTTCATTTGTACGACCATTTTATGCAATTACAAATTTAGGTAAGCATAAACTTATTATGATTTATCCGATCTCATTGATTTTCTTACTTATTCCAAGGGCTTAGTGCACACATGTCTATAGTTTTCTTAAGGACTAAAAAAATCTTAACACAAGGATGGGTTTTTGGAGATTTATGTTTTCATTGCAAATGTTTGCCTGCTAATTTAATTTCTATTGATGCACTCATTTGCTGCTTCATTCAATTCTAAATGCCTAACTTCTCTGTGGGATTGCTATATAATTCATTTGCTGTGGACCCAATGTAGAGCTAGAGTACAATTTAAGTCTAGAGAAAGAGGAGAATTATCACTCAGCAGTAGAGGCAGATATTAAGTTAGTATTGTAATATATCATGAACTTAACAAGTTCTAATAGAATGTCACGAAGAAAATCTGCTTTCCAAAGATTATTTCTGCAAAGCACCCCCGAAGTCGGCACATACCCTAACGTCACTGTTAAGTCGCGTGTCTCACTTGACAAAGCTCACACGTGCTGGTTAGCACAAGTTATCAGCTTTATTGAATATTCAAATCGTTCAAACAAGATAGAGATAATTGTTTAGTTATATAAGACTCCATGCTCATAATATTACACGGTCTATTGATATACCCACAGAACCTAATATGATATGACCTCGATGTTAAAGAGTATATAAATAAAGTTGAAAATAAAAATAAAAAACGGGTGCGTGGAACGCCACGCGACAGAAGTGAAACTTCTTTGGCTACGTTGGGAGTGAAATAGAGAAATACATATAATTATCGAACGGAAGAAGGAAAACCTCAGAATAAAGTAAGAAATTCACTATTTGGGCATTTTAAATCGAATACGTATAAAACAATAACACAGTTGTGATGAACTAATGCCCAAACTGTCGCTGATCGTAGCAACTGTGTTTGTTTACATGAACGGGACGCTTTGGTTAAGTTTCCGTGAACGTTAGTGACGTGTAAACGATGCTCACGCGACGAGTAGAGCCATCTATAATGGTGAAGGGCTCACCACGCCACTAGCTCGAAGCAGTAATAGCCCCCCACTCAATGCCTGATACCTTTCCCCCGCGCGCTCCCGTGGCCCCATTCTTTCGATAACAACTGTACGCTTACTACTTACCCCCACTACTTTCGTGACGATTTTGTTCGTAACGCTAGAGTTTAACGCTACTTTGGGTTAGCTCTCGATTTACTCCTAGCATGCCTAGAGAAGTTTCAATTCAAAAGTAACTGGTATACAGAAGTAAAACTAAATTGACAGCATTAAAGGCAACTTATCTTTTGCTCAAAAGAGAAACTTGTTCGTAACACAACACTCCAGAACCAAGATCAAAACATATAGCAGAATGGTAAACTACCGAAGGACTGACTTAAGATGAAACGTTTACTTTTATGTCTCATATTGAACGAATATCAATAAGTGTAAAAGAAACCAGATTACAGAATCCATACATGACACTCGAGTTGAGATAGTAAGAAATGTCAAAAATGTAATCTTGAATATGTAGCAAACCAGATGAGGATGCGGGTCTTAGACTTTATTAATAATGTGCAAGCAATATGTAAATTACGACATCTAAGCAGTCCCCAGGCTTGATCCACTATCTGACGTGCCAGAGACCTAATACAGTTTACCTTAAGAAGAAGAGCATTGCGGATTCTGACGCAGACAAATGTGGGGAAATATTACTTCTGTGCATGTGGTACGGGACTGCCCAAAACAACCCAGATGAGGGAGCCCTTTCAGAAATTACTTTAAGGTACATAAATTGGACACATAGTAAGAGTCTCAAAGGCGCGAATGTTGTTCGATGAAGCTAAAAAGCGAGTTTCCCAGAAAACAAATAAGACTAGCCTATATAAATACCAACCACAGACAGAAAAATTAATATTAATTGCCATTAGCACAAAACAAAGTTAACATACCAACTAATTCAAGATAAACTCTGATATGACACATGCTTGCCAGGATGACCAGGTTCGACGCTGAACCTAGATTCGGCTTACAGACTAGGGATCCCGGTGACGACTGGTTAGACGCCTGGTTGATGATGATACGGCTACGGACGCAGACGTCTACTTCATTCTTGAGTTTTTAGGCGTGACCTCCCAATCGTAATCACAATACTGTGGCTTGGTTCTGAAAGGGCCAATGTCATAAAACTTACTTTTGAGATAACTGACTTTGAAGCCTTTATAGAAGTAACATTTTTTTTTGCTGAGAGCTTCCAACATTGGCCTCTAAGGTTTCTGTATTATGTCTATTAATAACAACAGACATTGGCACTTTTAGTATACGAAAGATCAAGACTAGGCGAGCTCAATAATGCATAAATCTCATTTTTGCAAGAAATTGACATTGGCCCTTTTAGAACCAAGCCACAGGGTGTCATTATTTATATTCACACAATTTCAGGCACGACAGTCTGCACTGCAGGTACTCAACAAGAACCGTTTACAGTACTTATAGACTTATGCGATGGAACGCCGACGACGATGAGGGAGGACTTGGAAGAGTGCATTGCATCATTGCAGCTATATTTTGCTGTAGTAAAAGGCGAAATATTTATACGATTTTAAAAGGGAGACAAGGATGAGACAACACAGCATATTCTCTCTGAATGTGAAACTACTGAGATACTTAGGCAACGATATCTGTCGGACTCTTTTATTGTCTCTAGAAGAGGTCACATGGCGATATTCGAACTGTTGTGTGGCACAAAATTATCCGAGGGGGTGGGGAAATTCATGTCTAAAGTCCGACAGCTCAGGGTAGAAATGGATGGAAGAGAGGGGCAGGGGGAGTAATTTTTGTCTATGTATTGTTTTGTATTATATTGTATTAGGCTGCTATTGTCATTTTCTTCTACTATTACAATTTATTTTCTTTCTTCATCTCTGTATAGCATTACTATATTATATAATGCATTGTCTTAATAGTGTTACAATCCTCTTTCTTTGTCTTGTGCATAGTAAAAGCACGAACGGTCGTATAGGCCCGTGCGCTGGATTTGTTCTATGGAAAATGTATTTAGTATGTATATGAGAATAAAGATGCACCTTACCATTATACCATATAGACTATAGCTGTAATATTATCATTTCGTGATTGCTACTAGTGTTATTAATATTATGTTTAGGATAAGTAGTTCAGGACCTAAATACTCGTACTTATAAATAGTTAAGCACACTTATGTAGAATATAAAACTTACAATGCATGTAGAGGACCGTGATATCTATCAAGGACAAGGGCCAAAATCTATGAAATGAATGAATTAATATTGCAATATGTAAGTCTATCTATTATATATTTCCCAACTGCGGGAATTTATTCAGGGCAGTGTCCCCTTTATTATTCAAAGTATACGTTAGTTTCTTTCCTTTATCAGAGGTCAGCCAATAGGAACATATAAATGTACTCGAAACTATGAATAGAGAAATAATATTTTAATTTTAAGGACAAATGGAACAAATGGAAGTGCAACACACTATAATAGACGAAATTAAGGAAAAACAACTCGTATTGTATGGTCATGTGAGAAGGAAGGTGGAGGAGAGTTTACCAAAGAAGATCTTCAGATGGAATCCTCCGAGCAGAAAGAAGAGAGGCAGACCAAAGAAGACATGGTTTAATGGGATACAAGAAAACATGGAGAAAAACATTCTTGAGAATCTATGGAAGGATAGAGAGGCATGGAGATTGAGAATACGGAGGATGTAGACATACATAAAAAACCGTGATGATGGACATTGTATTCATTACATATCTCTATATATTTTTTAATATTCTAAAAAATGTCTATAGTCTACGTTCAAAAATGACAATCCTAGTCTCAAGAAAGTATTTTGTTTAATATTTCCAAAACCAAGCAAATCAGGAGAACACTAAAACATGAAAAGAGGCACTTTCCGCCATGTCAGAATGCTACAGTTACCTTAGAATTATTGCACCCTGAAAATTTGGGGTCTCGATACATAAAAATATGTTTCAGGCATCGACCCATGTACTAAGTGCAGACAAAAAAGTTCTAATAACTGTATATCAGATTACATGTTGGTTCGTACCTTTCGGTTCTGGAGAGAGTTGAACGTGTCACAGATTGTCGGAAGAAGCACAAATCTCATCCATACTAATTCTTTGCTTCTTTTCACGGAATGAATCACAGGCAAATATGATGAACTCTCTTACTTGTATTTTCCTACCTCATTGATCTAAACTTAATGTTAGTAGCAACACCACTTACTCCTTGCAGGCTAACTGTCTAAGCACTTCACAGTATATCAGTTTGTCTGTATGTAGCATTCCATAGAGTTCTATTAAAGCTTAATTGCAAAATGGACACGCTAATATTTTGTATATTTAAATAAGACTGTGAAGTAGCCTTCAATTTACTGCATAAAGTTCGTAAGTTGCGCGGTAGCTAACAGTGAAACTGTTGATGGATTCGTTTTACAGATCAATAAACCCCTCCAAACTAAAGATGCTTATAACAACTACTACAATATACATGTTATAAGTTACATATACAAGATTCCATCAGAAGAAATGTGGTGATGTTATGATTTTATCCCTGAATCGCTGCGAATGAGATCAACAGGCATGCCCTAATAAATTTTTACTTTTTGGTTCCAACATATAATTGTTCCTTTATCGCTATGGGTCAGAGGGCTTTTTCCAAGATTATTTAACCACGAGCAATAGGCCTAGGCTATACTTAGGCTACAGATAGGACATATGAAGAGTAAGCAACTAATAACTTATATTTTTAAAACTCTCAAGCACTTTTCAATAACGAGATATAATTATGTGGTTATTATGATTGAACTACAATCCCTTAGTAGTTTATTTAGTAATGACTGTTTTTTTTTTCTTTCAACAGGGAGAAATGCCGTTGACGCTGGACCCGTCAAGACAACTTTCGATGTATCGAGAGTAGTTATCAGGAACTTAGTGAGATCAATGATCGACATCTTTAAAATTAGATTTACACAGGCATGTATAAACCCAGTAATATGTATATAAAGTAGACATAACTGTACACAGTTATAAAAATACTATATTATATCAATAAAAAATGCATAAAATAATGTTTTATTCTAGTAAACGGGAGCCTTTCCAACATTGCGAATAGTATCACACAAGTTATCACAAGTTTTAAGGCACACTGGTATGCCCATTAGGTAGATCTCAACTACATTACACGGCGTTACATTCTTAGTTGGGGCAAGGCTGACTTCACACCACTACAACATGTGCCTACGCTGCTAGTTTTTTTAAATTAAAGCGTCAACATCCTTTCCTAAAAAAATACAGGAGGAACCGGAGGTCGAACAAGAACCTCAGGTCCGTAGTCAGAAATACTTACCCAGACAACGCAGAGATAATTTAGATGCGTGATTTAAGTATTACTCGTTTTACATTTTATTACAGTAATTTCAAGAAAACATTTCTTTATATATCAGTCCTAATACATTATTCGAATTTTTTTCTAATTTGAGATGGATGGCCAGATATTGAATGGAGTAAGATTAATTTACAAACAAAAATCAGTTTAGTTTATTGAGTAGGGCTATGCCCCCACTTTTTCCTCAAGTATTGTAGACCTTTAACAAAATCTACTCTTATACAATTCAACGGCCCTAAATAGCGTGCTTGCTCGCTCGCCCGCTTCGTGAGACATCGGGTATACTCGGCGATGTTCGTCTCTCGCAGTGTAAACTTTCATGACGACTACAAAATTAGGAAAACCGTTTCTTTATTACATAAGGCCTAAGTGAAATGAACACAATGAACAAATATTATAATTTTATTTTTACTTACAATTTTCATAGCTCTTAACCACAAACATTTTTAATAATCTACCAGTGTAAATTTCTTAAAAATCCTGGAGTCAATGAATAATGGCGGGCGAAGCCGGGGGCACCAGCAGTAAAATATTGATGGTTTAACTCTTGAAACATCGCTGATAATAATAATCCAAACAATCCATTCCTTCCCTTGAAACATTATATAATTTCTGAAAATTACACTGAATTGATCAAATAAAATTCACATCATATTCATGTCAATAAACAGTTGAGAATCAATACGTATTATGTGTTTACAGGTTCCTTTGGAACTGCATAATCGATTCTGATATAGTTTTCCCCGGGGGCCCTTTCTAATCGTAGAATGTACTCTGAAGCCGGAAGTTTAACTGTTTCATTAATATTATTAATGGCTTAGTTATGAATGATTCGCGTGCAAGTGTTAATAAATATAATGCTTTAATAATTATTTTACTCTTAATTTTTAATTTTTAAATGAATTATCGTGGGCGAAGCTACGGGCACCTCCTAGTAGATTAACATTGTGAAGAAGACATTCTCGATAGCAGTATTAGTGAAGCATAAAACTAAAGTAAAATTTGGAAATCAGACAAGGTAACTCTCAACCATCCGATCAACAACAATTAATATAAGTAAAGTAAAGTGATCCCTATACAGGCCATGGATGCCCAGATGGTTCCAGGAGGTTGAGGCTCCCAGATTTTGAACATTCGGCACATGAAGGTGGTAAGGTTGTCAGCCTTACGCACCGGCCGCCTTTACCCTCCTGGTACTCATTTCTGTTAGAGGCTGCACAACAATTAATATATCTCACAATAATATTTAGTATTATTGTCCAATATTAGTCAAAAAGCGCGAGCTAACCTAAGGTTCTATAAACTATGTCCCCTTGAAAATCGTCACTCTCCTTCACAAGCTGAATATTATCTTTTAATAAACTCTATCGATTATGTATTCGTCCAGTTCTGATCTATTCTAGTCCAATATGGAATAATGCTGCTCAAACACCCATTCAAAAGATACAAGCCTTTTAAAACCACATTCTTAAGGCAATTAATGCTATGTAAGAAATTCAAGACTTCATAATGAATTAGGTGTTTATTCTATTCAAGATTATGTCACAAAATCATTCCATGGATTTTTTTTATAATCTACCACTTATTCCATATCCTGCTTGGATTTAAAACAGAATATTTTCTAATGTGATACCCAAATAAGGGAATTTCATTTTCTTGTGTACCACTTAGGCCTACTGCAGGCTAAATCATTAATACTGGTTTGTAATAATAAAAAGAGAGAATAAATAGTTTTCCATTGGCTCAAAGACAGCAGTTCGTCCACACAAGGTAAGAAGAAAGGAGTGAATTTTACTGATATTTTTAGGAACTTTTATGTTTTATCAAATACACTATAATATTTACTAAAATAGCTTCACTTTTTTAGGCGGTAAATATAGAAAAAATATGTCCTGATAATGGTTGTGATAATGGTTGCACGAACCCGAAAAGGCTAAGGCAAAATAAGTAAAAGTAGGTTGGGATTAAGGTATTAACATACATCAATATTTTACTGTTAGGTGTAGGATTGAAATAAACCTAGAAAATTTCATCACTGCGGAGGTAAAGACGTGGCAATTACTCGTCAGTTTTGCCTTGTGATATGGTTCCTTTTTATTTTCAAAAACTTTTTCCCCCTCTTTAGGAAATACTGGACTCGCCTCTGGAGTCCACTGTTCTTACTTAACTCTTAAAACAGGCTATCTATAAAATAATATGTGGATATCTTAAAGAAGTCTCACTCTGACACAATCGCATTTCATTTTTTACAGATATTTGGAACTGCCAAGGAATTAAACACTGTTTTGAAAAACGACGTAGGATACCGAGTTCGAGCCCTCGCAAATATTCCAAAGGGTTTGCTGGAAGTTTCGAAAAGGATTCAGAAGTTTTTCTCCAACATCAGACTACGTCGCTGGGGTAGAAGAAGATGGGCTCTTGACGCATTAGGTGACAGCAAGTGAATCCAAACCCAAGACGTCGATTGATTACGTTAAAACATGCATCTAAACATGAACGTCAATGTATGAATTTATATTACAGTGATTATATTTATGGTTCGATTTATTCTACACAGAACTTCATGAAAACAATATGAATGGAGAAATGTGGCAATAGAAATACCACAAAAAGCTGATAATTTTCTGACCATTTCATTTCGTTTAACGAATGTTTCTTGTCATAAACATCGTTTCGGGACCGTATATCGAGAAACAATTATCTTATGAGAAGAAACATGAGTTTAAAACCGAAATGAAATTATCTCAGAAAAGCTTCTGCTCAAGTGGTATTCCACTAGGGAATTCCCACACTAAACTTACAAATTTAAATAACTTACTCGTACAAACATGTTATCTTTTTGACTCTATGTACAGTCGGTCAAATAAAAAAGTCGGGCGGTATTTGATTAAGTATCACGTACGAGCATATGCGCATGTACAGGAAGACCTAAGGTTAGGTTCACACACGCCTCTTGTCTATCCATGTATTTTCTTGATTATTTAGTCAGTTTTGTTCCAAAACAAACATGTATAGAAGGCTGTGGCTATATGCCTCAAATCCGCCATATTCTTGGTTGCAAATTTGTATAATATTAATAATTAATAGATTCGCGAGGAATATGTTTATTCAAGGAGCATTCTTTTAAGATTTTATTTTATAATACCGGTACTTGTAGTGAAAAATCAATAACTTACGCTCAGCATCTGCAACCAATCTTAGCATCGAAATACGCGTCCGGCCAGATCAACGTTTGCTATGAAAACTTCCGGTCGCATTATAGTAAAATTCCCACCTCTGAGCTGCTTTTCATAAATATGGAACCTTCTCGCTGCTTCAGAGACCGAAAAATGCAGGTCAATTACAGCCCTAACTACACTTTCTCTCACGTTAGCATTTGTATGTGGCGATGACAAAAACCAAAATGAATTATGACAATGCATTAAATTGAATATCGTGTGTTGCGCTTTCCGCGTTGTTCATTTTTTCCCTCCTTGTTCATATTTTCCCTCCTGCCGCATGGCCTCATATGTTCCGAAAATGACCTGTATTTTGTGTTTTTTATAGGAAACTTGTGAACTAATGCGTCAAAACTTTAATTTTAACAGCATACGAGTCCCGACGTTTTTTATTTGACCGACTGTATATATCAGCCTTCCCTAATGCAAAAGACTTTGGTCTCCTTAGAAAAAGACAACGTTACGAAGAAAGGAAAACAAAACAGAACGCAATGTTGAAAGCAGCGACAATAGTTCAGGAATAAAACAAATGAACGTAGGAGGAAAGGATAGCCCCAGCAATGTAACCCGATTTTCGTTGGTCATTTGAGTATCTTGAATATGCTTGCTCTTTGGCTGATATTGGTAGATGGGGAAAGCAACATTATTAGATTTGAATAACGGATATTTTTATTATTGAAAACTTGCTGATTATTACAGGTGTCGTGCACATCGGCACAGTCTGGGCACAGTCGCATTTTCGTGCACATCGGCATAGTAAGTTATTTTTATCTTGTAATATTATCGTGCTCATCGCCACACACCCCGTTGGGGGTAGGGGTGGACATAGAGACTCAAACCTACAGCTTCCTTCATTACGGCTCCAAGGCAACACCCCTTAGCCACCGCGGCTAAGGAACCGGCCGTTGATATCGTAGATAGGTTTAGTCAGGTTAAGTTAGGGTAGGTGAATTCAAAGTCTCATTCAATCGCAGGCAGATACTTTATGAACGATTTCTAAACAATACAATTATAATATTAATGTGCACAGTATGTATCTATAATAATAAAAGGAAGTGTTTCTCTTTCTGTCTATCTAGCAGTTACTGTGAACTCCGTTGTATTCATTGCGATAATGTAATTCCAACTTTGTCTCTATGTCCACCCCTACGAAGGGTGTGTGGCAATAAGCACGATGATATTGCAAGGATAAAAATACTATGCCGATGTGCACGAAAATACAACTGTGCCGATGTGCACACAACCTTATTACAAGTAAATCACTGCATTTATAAAAAATAAAATGTGCTTTAAAAATTAATTACTACAATACAATGGGTCTAATAGTTAAAAATATGTATACGTATATTCTCATCTTTTAAAAATCGTGCAACTATTCTAGGACAAGTGATACCCGTTAGTATTTTGTTTCTTGCTTCTTAACATTTATTATTTTGTGTCGTAATTCGATGATATTTAAAAAAAAACAGACACGCAGTATAGCTTCGACTTTTTTGTTTTCTATCTTTCTCCTCATCCTTTCGTTCCTACTTTGTTTACTTCTTTAACCTCATTTTCTTGTTCTTTTTTCTTCTTCCACATCTTTCTCCTCTTCTCCTCTTCCAGCTAATCTTCTTTTTGATCTTAGCTTCCTTTTTTTCATAAATCCGACTCACACATTTCTCAGAAGACATGACGTTAAGACAAACCATTATAGAAACGTCTCTTTTACGAAAAGTTAGAACTCCTAATATTATTTCACTCTCTTCTTTTGTAATCGAGGGGGGACTCACATAGGCCTACAAGACTTCTGAACAATTGTTACTTTATTATAACAATCTCTTCTTAGTCTTTATGTTACCACAACAAAGTTTCACTTATATTCTTGCTGGCCGCGTTGTCTACACTGATACGTTTGGAATTAAAATAAACGTATTGAACTACTGGATTCACTCATAGAAAACTAACACGATCTAATTTAGTATTTTCAACATGAATCAATTAAAAGTTGTGTTGCATCTCAAATGAAAAGTATATTTTATGTGAAATTACATCGTATGAAAATCCCCACCATCCTCCTGAAGCCACTCTGAATTATTTATACAATCTTTCTGCCCAACGCAGATTGCCTTGGCCCCAATGGACATAAAATGCCAGATAACTGCAAATATTATCCAATTAATGATGAGTTCAAACAACGGTTAACTGTTTTTATCTTTTCTGTAATGGATTTGTGTGCAGTTAATCATTATTAAGTTATCTGATAATTATTAGTTCCTTTATTGCGACCAAAATGACCATTTTAAGATGAATGGAGCAACGGCGGAATGATATATGGCAGGGGAAAAGCAGCACCCTGAGGAAACCTGCCTGACCCCATTATGTCTACCACAAATTCTACATGGATCCACCGAGATCCACCATGGATCCATGGATCCTGGGTCCCAGCGCAGCGGTGGAAGGCGAACGGTTTAACCACTCAGCCATTGGGGAGGCTTTGTTAACTTCTTGGCCCCAGATCTATAAGAACAAGAGAAGATCGAGCTACAAGAAGCGCTAAAGCTCAAGGTTTGCTTCTTGTAGTCTGTCCAAGCACACAGCCCAAAACGACATAACCTCAATCATCCCACATGGATGCACACAAGGGCACTATAGGAACACACAGCACAAATGGTCACCAAAATTTGGTTTGACCGGAGTTTTTGGCTTCATTGCTAGGCACTCCGGGGGAAAGGGTGGGCACAAAAAAAAAAAAAAAAAAAAAAAAAAAAAAAAAAAAAAAAAAAAAGTCTTAGCGCACTCCGCTAGATGCCAGTATACTTCACAGCATGAACATAGTAGAGACCAAAAATATAATATTGTCCCAGTTGGAGCAGAATTTGCAATATACAGCACCTGAACCAAAAAATACTTTTTAAATAAGAAAATATTGTACACAACGTTCAATATAAAGCAAAAGGGAATGTTAAGATATAATAAAGGTAATAGTATAATATCATTTAGTGTTCAAGAAGATGAAAAGAAGAAGAAGAAGATAGTGACAATGATGATGTTGCTAAGCAGCTAATTATTGATAAAATCCCGAAATAGCTATTTATGTATCAAGTACGCAAAATAACACTTTAGCGGACGAATCTAGTATAGCGGCCGAGGCGCAAGCCGAGGCTGAAATACTAGATGAGTCCGATAAAGTTTTTTTTGCGTACGTGGTGCACACAATATTTTTTAGTAAAAGATCTCTAAATCACATGAAATGAAACACAAATGCCGTATACAATTAATTATAATGAAAGGTAATCAGCCATATTCTCATGGCCCTCTGAAACGCTAGACAACAATGAACCGGCGTACCAATATGAAATGCTGTAGGCTATATATGCGTATGAGTCGCTGATTAGTAAAAAATAATAAATACGAACTAGTATTTATGAAAAGATGAATGATAATCCCGAGGAAATTTCACTCTGAAAAAATCTGGTGAAGTTTGTGATTATCATAAAGAAACATGTTGGCTTAAATTTGTTGTTTTATGACCAATGATGCTTTTATGCTTAAATCCATGCTAATGTTGGTGTGACTGGTCGATGACACCTGGATTTTGTTTATAGATTGTCATGACGACTTTAAAGGACTAGGCCGATAAAAGTGCATTTTGAATGCAGTTTTATGCAATTTTAGCGGCCTTAGTTGCTAAAATGCAATTTTTCGGCGTGTTACCAGTCCGACAAGCAACTGTTTTAGAGAGCGTGTACTAAAAATACTATTTATTTATTAAATATTACCAAGGCCAAGACCCAAATAAAATTAATAAAACATTACTTTATTTACACAATTTGTTACTGAACTTACTTATAAAACAACATTCTGAACATCGAATACTGTCGGCATTGATAAAAATAGGCAAAAGGTCCCAATAAATTTGAATGTGGACTTCAAAAGTATATATGAAGGAAAAATAATATAATACAATGAACCCCCCACCAAAAAAAAAAAGAAAGAAAGAAAAAAAAAAAAAAGACTGGACGAATAAGATTGGACAAAACCTCTTATAATCGTCACGAAACGTTACATCTCTACTCTGCGCTTATATTGTTAATAAATTTGTTATATAACTATTAGAGAGAACTGATCCCAATTCTTACAGTTCTTTGCGATGTTTTTCTAGCTTCTCGAAGTTTGGGTGTAGGCCTAAGTAACTTATTAATAGATAATACCTCCTGTAACTAAAAATTCGCAATAACACTCTTTGTGACAATCTGCCCTATACATTTATGGATCACTTTCACGATTGTGGGGATTTTCATCCACTGTTAAGCTGGAATTACAATTGTCACAAAACTGTGTTTTATTGATGTCATCTCGTTTATTATGTTGTTGACCTATTCCCAGTGAATTGGCCGAGCTCAATGTTAATCACTAACTTTGATATAATTTTTTTAAATATCAGTAGTTGCAAATAACAGTTAACTCCGTAACGCAGAGTTTTCCGGTCCCAATGTTAACAATTTAAAATATTAAAGCAATTTTATTTATTGTTTCTATAGGTCATTGGCTTGCGATTCACCTTGAATCAATTTTATCTCAAATATTTACTATAATAGAAAAGAAAAATTAAAACTTTTAGTTCAGAAAATAGAATCGAGGTTTTTAATGCTAAATTTTGTTACTATGGCCAGACTTTTAATGTAAAATATTTATTTCCATATGCTATGCATATTAAGAATAGAGTGCATAAATGCCTCCTCATTAAGAAAAAGCATTTAACAATTAGTGCTAACTATTGCCATTTTACTTATTGTTACGGGGTGGACACTGCGTTACGGCGTGGATACTTGCGTTATGGTGTGGACATTCATTTCAAGATGTGGACATGTTATCGATAATGAATTCACGTAATGAGGTAAATACAATTAATAAGCTAAATTAAAATTAAAATAAACATAATACCAGTATGCAAGCCAATCAAGTCACCACCGTAACAGTGTTCAACACCGTAAAAAATTTCTTCTTGACGGAGGTGGGCATTTTTGTTGTTGTTCATCAGTTTTCGAAGGTGAGACTGAAAAAAAAGACGATTCATCACATGCTTTATCTTCAAATACAGCCAAAATTCTTCGCTAGACTAACATTTTTTATAAATATCACAGAAACATACTTTTTTCAACGTTACGGTGTTGACATACAATATATTAAGGTAGGCTACTTTCCTGAATTTTTTTTTTTTTTTTTTTTTTGCTCTTATGCTTCCTACAATCACACAAGGAATATTTTGTGGTTGCCACATTGTTGCAATTGTTCTTCCCAATTAACTCATGACCGTAGGTAATGTCGCTATAGCATAGTTGGCGAAAATTTAATTTCTACGTGCGTTACGGTGTTAACTGACGTAATGCAGGGACACTCAGTTAAGAACTTAAATAAAAATAAATAACACAGTATAAACAAGAATAAAATAATTATCGTGATATCATCAACGGGAGTAAGCATAGCCTACCTTCTGCAGTTCCTGTATTTACAATTTTTTAGAAGACTTTTCGGTCTATTTCTTAGCTTTTGTACATGCAGTATTTCGAGTTGGGACGTTGATTTCATTGGTAATTTGTAGTTCCTGTCAACATTTCAAGCTATTAAATGCCACAATATATCAGAATAAAAATATACATCTTTATATTTTAACTAGATAAATGATGATTACCTAACAGTAAATAGTAAAAAGAGAGGAAATTTCCAATTTACGAGACTTGCAAGGATGGGACACGAAATTCCCCACAATCGGTAGAATGACCCTTATTTAAACTTAGCTCGGAAGAAAACATAATCAGAGTGAGAAAAAATACAGGAAAACTCACCTTATTTCTTTGCAAGTGTGAGTTCATTATAAGTTTTATTTTTAATACGATTGATTAATTTTATAAACGACAAAGCAAATTTATGACAAACGGATTAAAACGAGCGCTGCTGATCTTTCATTGAATAGAAAGTGGCCTTCATTTATTTCACATTGCACTTAGAGGTTAAAATTAGTTATAGAGACTTTTAAAGAGAGAATGCACCTTTTATCTCCTCCATGTTAAATTTATCAATTTCAATGTACCTTATCTCAAGAACTGTAAATAGCATCCAAATTATTTTTTCCCCCACTTAAATTTATACTCCTTAGCAACAAAGCCGACATGTCAAAATGTCAAATCCTGCAATATAACATACAAAAAGTGTTGTTATGCTAAATATTAAACACAGTAGAAGAATTGAGATAAATGGCAGCTTCATTTATAATAGCATTCCAAACTACTAACTCACCAACAAGGACTGGTGGTGGCAGCACCATACATACATAGATACAGAATAAACACAAAATAAACAATATTAGATGTTCATTTGTTGGTTTACGTAACTCAAGCATGGATACCAACACCTCTCCTCGGAAATCAACAAATTCAATAAATCACAAATGACACTACAATATTTCCAAACTTTGGCTTCTTCACTAAAATCCAAGTCTGGTTCCTTTCATGCTTCTTCATCTCCACCTCCATTGCTTTCAACCAGGTGTCTCTATCCTCTCTACACATGATCTCTTCTGGGGTCCTGGGTGGCTCCAAAACATCAATTACACCATCCCTTACCTTGCAGCAATAATTGCAACACGACAGATTGCACATCCTTCTAGGTTGCTTCAAGCGTTTTGAACTCCTAAGTCCCTCCTCTGAAGTGGCATCATTGTAGGGCACTTCTCTCATAGAACCAGAGTCCTGTACCTCACCTGTGTCACCGGGGTCTAGCACCTCTCCTGCGGCACCAGAGTCCAGCTTCTCTTCTGTGGGACCGGGATCCAGCACCTCTCCTGTGGCACCGAGCTCTAGCTCCTCTCCTGTGGCACCGGGGTCCAGCACCTCTCCTGTGGCACCGAGCACCAGCTCCTCTCCTGTGGCACCGGGGTCCAGCACCTCTCCTGTAGGGAACTGGATTATATCCACTAGAGTTGGCTTCTCATCCTCCAGGCGGTAGCCTTTTATCCCAAGCAAAACTTCACTTCTCTCTTTATATTTCTTGAATTCTTGTAGGGCATCACTTTTCTTTGCTATAGCTGACGTTGTGAGGGCTTCAACTCTTCCCATAGTTTGCAGGTTAGGGTGGCCTAGTCTCTTATGCCTAGTCTCTGAGAAACTCTTGCAGCTTTTCTCATGTTAACGTTCTTTAGATATTCCTCATTTAACTCTTTTATTGATACATCTCCAACAGTAGTGACAAAATATAACCTTCCAATTCGATGTGCTTGAAAGATTAATTTTTCTCCCTTTAATAACTTATTAAAACCATTCTTCGATCTGAACTCAAGACCTTTCTCCTCTATCTGACCTTGAGAAATCAAATTATCATGTAATTCAGGCACATAGAGCACATCCTGAAGCTCTACATTCTTTCCTCCACATTCATCTGACATAGGAATTACAACAGATCCCAAGCCACTTATTTTCAGCGGTCTCCCATCACAGACTTCAACAGTACCTGAGCATTCTCTAAAATTCTTGAAAATATCTTTTTTATTTGTCATGTGGTCAGAAGCACCACCATCTAATATCCATACATCGTGTTTGCATTGGGAATACTTCTTAGCATGCAATACCACATGCTCCCTCGTAGTAACTGAAGCAGAAGCTTTCTTGGGTTCACTACTCCCTTTTTCCTTCTCTTCTAGTTCCTGAGCCTTAGGGCAATGTGTCCTTCACCACCACATGCATAGCAAAAGTATCTCCCTTTGTACTGCTTCCGTTGAGATGTACTGTTATTCTGATTGGTAGAATTCCTTCCATCGGTATACTTTTTACCTTTAGTGCTCAGCGGTTTCCAAGTTGTCTTTAATGCTTGATGTGATGATAGGCTTTGTTTTCTCATTTCTTCCTCTTGTTCCAGTAACACTTGTTTGATGTAGGACATGTCCATCTTATCCGGCTGAGTCACCAAAGTTTTCACTGTTATTTCATATTCTGGGGGAAGGCCAGACAAACACAAATGAGCAAACTGTTTATCAGATATCTCCAAATCATTCTTCCTCAACAGCCGATTCATATTCATCATTGTATTGCTATACTCTTGAATGGTCATATCACCCTTTACCATGGTCGCTAATTCTGTAACTTCATCATAGCACCATACTGAGTGTTCTGGTGGCAAATAGTTTCGAGTTTGGTCCATGCTTGTTGAAATCAACTATGTCGTTAATGAGATCATCACTAACTGATCTCATAATAAGAGATAGCGCCATGAGGTTGGCTTTCTCGCGCCGACGGGTTTCTGCTTGATTTAGATGAGCTCCATCAACATCGTTATAACCCGTGATTGCTTCCCAACACTCTTTAATCAACATTTCAGATTTCACGCGCGCCATCCACGCCACATAGTTATTTCTTGTTAGCTTTGGAATATAGAAGGTTTTCTCTTCCATCTCCGCCATTTTGACCGTTGCAAAATTCGTCGTTGCACTGTTACACAATATGGTAGTTTACTAGATTCTCCACACTTTCCACTATATTGTATTACGTCTCCTCAATTCACTCGAACACTGCGCACCTGGGCCCATAACCTGTTGTTATGCTAAATATTAAACACAGTAGAAGAATTGAGATAAATGGCAGCTTCATTTATAATAGCATTCCAAACTACTAACTCACCAACAAGGACTGGTGGTGGCAGCACCATACATACATAGATACAGAATAAACACAAAATAAAATCAGGTAAACTGATGTAAAAAAGTGCCAGTATGTTTTTTTTAATCAGTTATGACTGCAATTATGATATGCAGAATATGTTTTTTTAATTGATTTACAAGTTAAGCTCCAGATTTATTCATTAAGCAGGGCTTAGGGAAGAACAAAGGTCTAGTTTTCTTTTTAACAGATTAAAATCTTCCAGCATCAGCTGAACTGTACAGATTTTTGATATCTTGACAATCGCACACTCACATAAAAATACGAAAAAGAAAGTGAAATTGGCTGGTTTCGGGATTTGAACCATGGAACTCCATAACGTGAGGCCAAAACGTTACCATCTCGGTCACCTGGGTCAGTTTAACGGTCTAGTTGTAAGTTATAAGCGCATGTAAAACAATAGTGTTTTTGGTCATAGCTATCTCTATTTTAATTTCCAAAGCCGTAAAATATCACAGTAAAACAATTGACTATGTTGTCATGATAAATGATTTGCTTTTTTTTATATAAATTCTTTCGAATAGCCTACGTATATTATCATAAAATAGGCACCAAATTGAGCATTACTCCGAAACAGGTGAACTGATTTCATCCAGTATCAGTAGACCTCTTCCCATGAACACTATAAATGTGTATACCAAATTCCATAAAAATCCGGTAAAGCGTATTTGAGTTACCGCGTTTTTAAAATAGACACTAAATTGGGTTTTACTCCGGTACCGGACAACCGATTTGGTCCAATATCGGTAGACGTCTTCCCATGTACATTATAAATGGGTAGGCTATATAAAGTTTCAGGAAAATCCAATAAAGCATATTTGAGTTATCGCGACTTCTCATATATTAACATAAAAGGCAATAAATTGGGCATTATTCCGGTACTGGCCAACCGATTTGGTTGAACATCAACAGACGTCTTTCCATGGATAGTATAAATGCGTATACGAAGTTTCATAAATATCCGATAAGGCGTATTTGAGCTATTGCGCCTTTAAAATATACACTAAATTGGGTTTTACTCCGGTACCGGTCAACAGATTAGGTTCAAATTTAACAGAGTACTTTTCATGGATGTCATAAATGCGTATACCAAGTTTAATGGAAATCCGATACAGCGTATTTGAATTATGGCGCCTTTCTATTAGAAAGGCGCCATAATCTATTAAAATAGGCACTAAATTGGGCATTACTCCGGTACCGGTGAACCGATTTGGTTCAATATCAATAGGGTTCTTCCCATTGACATTATAAATGTGTTTTCCAAGTTTCATGAAAATCCGAAAAAGCGTATTTGAGTTAGAGCGCGTACAGACACACGGACGGACGGACGGACAGACAGACAGACAGACAGACGGACAGACATTTTTCGTCCCCCACACAATCTCATAAAGTACCATACTGGCACTTAATAAACAATATTAGATGTTCACTTGTTGGTTTACGTAACTCAAGCATGGATACCAACAAAAAGACTGTAAAAATTTCGAAGTTCTGGGATGAATAGTCTCAGAGAAAAGATAAATAAGGCTAGAGAAAATAAAAGTTACGGGAAAACAACTTTAAAATCCTATGTTACTATTTCTTGATCCACCAACACCAAAGGGCTTGCATTATCTAATCTACATTCAATGTAATTCGTCATAATTTATTCGTCATAAGTCATGAGTTGGGGGCGGATTTCTATGACATGTCATATTTTTCCCCTTTGCATTATTTTAGGTTTCCGACTAATTTAAACCCGATTCCAAGCATGCTGCTGAAAATGGGACGGCTTTTATTGTGCATACAACTGCATATTTAGGAAAATTTCAACTATTGTAGCATATTTAGTATGGATATGCATATTTAAGTCATATTTTTGGCATATTTGTGTGCATATTAAAGAAATTTTGAAGTTTCATATCATGTTTTGTAAATTTTGCATTATGATAATTTTTTAAAATTTACAGATATTTTAAATAATTAACATTATATTTTAATAAAATGAATTGTAACGAAACTTAAAAAATATGCACAATGGTAAAGTCATATTTTAAATTTTATTGGTCATATTTTAATGTATGCATGCATATATCCTATTTTTTAAGTCACAGAAATCCGCCCCTAGTCATGAGCAACATAAGTAGGAATAGACAATTACATATAACACAAAATAGAACAAAATAGGCCTATAATATAAGATATAATTTATAAGCAGATTTTAGGCCTGTCTTTAAAGCAGTCATTTAGGACCTTTAAATAGGCTTGTGGTGCAAACTACAATATTTATATTTCCATAAAGCTTTCGTCAAACTATGAAATTACACCGCCAAATGCTTCTCAGCTGTCAGAGCAGCTTGCTTTATTCAAACTGTCGCGTCAGGCTGAAAAAACAGGGTTAGAGGTAATCGGCATGCAACAGTCTGAAATGAGCAAGTTTCTATAACACCTCAGAATTGGTTTCTCAAAGCAAGGTTATGTTTGAGGACAAAATACCAATAAACCTGAAGGTCAAAGTATTTTACTACATGAAGGCATATCTCCATCTGTTTGCCAGCTGTAGATAGAGTTAGTTTTTTAAATTTATTTTAAGTATATTCCATATGTTTTCCTCACATTATGTAATTTTGATACAAAGGACAGCTGGAATCGTAAACTTTGGCAGGAATATTGGCACACCCAACTGCTATAAACATGCAAAATTTGGTGTTTCTAACTGCCCTATCTATAAGTGTGGCAAAACTGACTGGATAGCCGTGACGTCATTCACATCTACCGAAGTCTAGATAATCCACTTAGCCTACTAAAATTGATGTTTACTCACTTCCACACGAGCTAGAAACTTTAAATTTGGTAAACTTATAGCTAAAATGCAATTGTTTAATTATTTTACCCTCCAGAACGAAAAAATTGAAAGGCTTTGACTACGTGTTAGTACGCCATCACATATTTTTTTCTAAAATAAAGGAATATTTTTGACATGAGGTATCTATGTAAATTCGTTGTGTTAATATTCTAGTTATTTTAATTATTCCTTCACATATGCTAATCACACTTTCTCAAGAAACCGTGGTCTCAAACTCAATAGTTACTGAAATTTGGCCTATTAACTCTATGTGGCACTATGTTATATCAGTTTACCTGATATTATTATCATCATCAGCAGGATCATCATATTTCTGATACATGCAATTGGTAGGCCATTGCAAGTGAACTGTCCGATAAAATCCTGAGAATGAAAATGCACAAACAATGGTCAAGATTGAAATGGTAAAAACCTTAAACAATTGCCAATAAATTAAATCGTTTACTGGCCACTTTTGACAAGACCTTCAAAAATTCTGCATATGCTTAAAATTCACTACAGGAATAGAATAACGAAATTGTCATTTGACAGTTCTATACGAAGGTGCCGACAGTTTACTAAATTTATCACTTGAATATATAAATGTAATCTGTTCTTATCAAGTAGAAAAAACCATAAAGGTTGTAAACAACTGCAGGATGTTATCAATGTGCTGATAACATACATTTAAGCAACATCTTTATGGCTTTCAACATTAACATTATTTTATGAAAAAATTCTGCATAGAATGGCTAATATGCCTAGGATGTACCAAAAAAATCTGATATCTTACAATGTCAAACACATTAGTTGCATATTTAAAAAATAAAACTAGTATATAAGAGGTAACATAAGTAGAATATAACATTCAACTCTCAGGCTTTGTAAAAGCACTGAAAATAAATTACATCTGAACAATAATGGCGAAGAAAACTTTGATTATTCTAGCTATCCTCGCAACAGTCTTCATCATATTTATAGGTAAGATTCTGTTGTTTTTACCCCCCTTTCTGTAGGAACGTACGTTCCAAAATCACATCAAGGGTAGGGTAATTATTGATATCAACTGTATTTACCACTAGTGATATTGGTGTTCATTCTTTGATATTAGTCTGAGCATTGTCACAATGAGGAAAAGATGCTGAAAACCTTTAAAGACATATTAATAATATTAATTTATTAGGATATTTTACTCTTCTGTTATTATTTTGATATTGATATTGTATCTATCTAAACTTTATTGTACCTACACATTTTCTGAATATTAATCGTGATATTCATTATTATTGTTCTTATCTTAGGCCTATCTTATCTTATCTTATCTTATCGGCTCAGGATCTCGCGTATGTCTCATAGGTGGGTCCATTGTACATCCCCTAGGAAACGAATAATGTGCATGTCCTAAGGCCCCCCAGTCAACCACGAGCCCCCACGGAGCTCCCCTACATCCAACAAGGACCAGGTACCATTCCACGTGCACCGTATCTTAGGGTCCTTCTTACAAGAGCCCCATGGGTACGGCACACCCTTATGTGTGCCACATACCCCGGGCCCTCTGAGAGCCCCAGAGGCACGGTACATTAGGCCTACCAGCAACTCTCGGACAAGCAACGGGGCAGGACGGGGGAGGACCGCAGCAGAGTCTACAGCAGGAGCTGGCCCGAAAACCAGTAAAGGGGAACGGGATGATAATGAGGGGGGAAAGGAAGTTGAAGTGGAGAGTGTTGGTGGAATGAATGAAGGATCCCCGAGAAATACCCTCAAAGGTAACATCTTCGTCCACCCAGAATGACACGCTCGCCGGCCTGGGGATTTGAACCTGGGACCGCTTGCATGCCAGGCCCACGCGCTAAGCATGAGCCACCGTGACGGCGTATTATTATTGACATTCATACATTTCCATGCTAAATTTTCTCGGCTTGTAGTGTCAGTGGATAATGTAAGTTGCAGATAAAAGAGAAAGCTACATCAATTCTTTATAGACTAGAATATAGATGTTAAGAGATAAACCTCCAAAAGATGGTTAGCTGCCCTTTTTTTTTTTTTACGGGTAATCGTTATTATTCAGCCGACCAACCAATCATAATGATAATTATAGAACATATATTTGATAATACTATATAAAACATAGCAAATAATAATGAATTGTAACATGATGTATAAAATCAAGAAATAACAAATAGCCAAGTTATTTATGTATCTAGTGTATAATCTTGATAATTGTGGCATGAGAGCTCACAATAAACAGATTAGGCATAAGTAGCCTATAACTTTTTATGCAATTACATAAGTGGTGAGAGAGAGAGAGAGAGAGAAAGAGAAAGAGAAAGAGAGAGAGAGAAAGAGAGAGAGAAAGAGAGAGAGAAAGAGAAAGAGAGAGAGAAAAAGAGAAAGAGAGAGAGAAAGAGAGAGAGAAAGAGAGAGAGAAAGAGAGAGAGAAAGAGAGAGAAAGAGAGAGAAAGAGAGAGAGAGAGTAAGAGAGAGAGAAAGAGAGAGAGAAAGAGAGAGAGAAAAAGAGAGAGAGAAAAAGAGAGAGAGAAAGAAAGAGAGGGAAAGAGAGAGTAAAAGAGAGAAAAAGAGAGAAAAAGAGAGAAAGAGAGAGAGAAAGAAAGATTATTTTGCGAACAAAATTAAATAATTTCACGATGTGCATCATATACTTCTTTTTAGACAGTCGTTAATAGGCTATTTGGAAATAATAATAATAATAATAATAATAATAATAATAAAAATATCTATTAGATTTTCTCTAGTCCATCGCTGTGGCGTAGGGGATGCGTTTGCACCTCTCACGCAGCGGGCCCGGGTTCGATCGAATCATGGTCGTGACAAGTTACCTAGGTGGGGTTTTTCTGGGGTTTTTCTGGGGTTTTTCCTCACTTGTGGGACAAATGTCGGGTAACTTTAGGCCCTTGTGGTCCCCAGATATCATCTGGCGGTCATTATCATCTTCATCCCATCCTCGCCTTCTTTAGAGTGAGTGTGTGTGTGTGTGAACGGTGTGTCTTCTCCTATGTGTCCGTGTTGTCTCGGAGGTGGCCCCGGCATTGGGCTGATCACTCATCCGGGGAGGAACTTGTCTGGTCAAAAAAGTATGTAGGGTAAGGTGGTACATTTTCGAACATGGTACAGTTCTGAACAGACTAAGATTTTTATCCACTTTTGGGTTTCAAATGTTAGCCAACCTGTTTTTAATTATAGAGCGTCCATACTGATTGTTTTGTTGACCTGTATCCGCGAGAATGATGTTTTAAGTTATCTCATTCGGCCATAAATTATTATTTTCCAATCGAAGGTAAGAACTCTATGCTGGAAAAATGGCATGTTATAAAATTGCTTATAATCCCACGTTGTGGTACTGGAATATATTGTTGAGAACCAATTTTTAACTCATACTAACAAATAGCGTAGTCTTTAATATGTAAGTCATTGGCACAACAATGGACATTAGTGAGTGGAATTTGCAACTATGTATAATTTACAAAAACTAGCTCGAGGTACAAATACGAACACATTAAAGGTACAATTTCGAACAGTACTTTAACCCGCGATCGCTCGCTTAAGTCTTGCATGGAAAAGCTGTTTTTCCATCACAGCATTCTGCATGTTTATTATTATTAGCTGTGCTAGTCAAATATAAGAGGATGGCGTTCATACATCTTTCAACAGTGGTATTATTTTAACGAAGATTTATGAATTACACTTCCTCTGGATTGTTATTACATCTCAGCAATTATGCAATACAGAATAGCATACAGAAATCGTTCTGGAGTTAAGTATTTTTATTATTGCTCTTGATGTTATGACAGACCCGCCTGCATTACCTAGTGGTTCCTGACTACGGACCCGCAAGTCTGGGTTCGAACCCCATTACCTCCTCGAATTTTTCTGAGGTAGGCCGATTTGGAACGGGGTGCATTCAGCCTCCTGACACCAACCGAAGAGCTAATTCATAAAGAAGTAGCGGCTCCGGTTCAGTAAGCCATCAATAACTGGAGTCGGAGTGGGCATGCTGCCCACATGCACCAATCCTGTCATCTGCCTATTTAAAACGTGACACTTCATTATTACGCTCATATTATTGACAAATAATAATAATAAAATATCATATTTGGAAGAAAGCAGTTTGTTCGTTGAAAATGCCCTGTTCGAAATAGTACCCACTGGTGTTTAGAATTGTACCTACTGCGGTACATTTTCGAACGATATTCTGGAAATTAAAGATTGATTGCCATGACCAATTTTACAGCTGTTTGACTTTTATATTTGTGTGAAGGGTCAACTACATTGCCAACTTTGTGATTACAATACAGTTGAACTTATCTTATATTTATTGTGTTCATAAAATAAGAATATTTGTGAAGTGTTCGAAAATGTACCACCTTACGCCTATGTGATCCAAAGATAATCCCTCTCCCGAAAAGTCGCGTCCCTGTAAGGCCCGGACGGCTTGGGTCGCTTAAATCCTAAAAGGGAGAGGTAAAACTACGATAAAGAAAGAAAGAAAGATTTGTTCTAAAGAATGAATGGTACCGGGTAGCCATAATAGAGCCTCTGGCTGCCCTGCCACCAACCGCCGCATATACACATGTACATGCATAAACAGAAGTTACTGATTTTCTGGTGCACGATTGCCAACAACGTGATCAACGTGGAGTGATCAACGCTTTTCATCCACCAAGTATGGCAAATGTTAAGTTTAATATTTAAGAAGGAGTTATGAATTTAACATTTTCAATTTGTATCAAACTGACGTGAGTCTATTTAACAGTCATATACAAATAACCTAGATCAATAGAGCATTTTCCGTGTGACTGAAGGCAAAATTGGTTACAAAGAAATTTTATATTGTGCAGATTTTACTTCGTGCGTCTTATGTTAGGAGTACCGTACTTAATTCAAGATGTCTAAAAAATAAATTTCCAAAATTTAATGTAATAATATAATGTTACGACAAAGTACAGATGAATATTGGATAAATGTAAGTCAAATCCTTTATACATGTGTATTTTTTTTTAATAGGAAACGCCAATGGACAGACGACAGTGGGCAGAGTTGTGCCAGACATTGCATCTCTCATTAACAAGGAAATTTACCACTTCGTTTATCAAGTAATTTCATCAATCGGTGATTCGGTAAGTAAAACACAATACGTAGTGATTGAACTGACACTTGGGTTTTAGGTAATATCTTAGTACAAATTAAACGCGAAATGCTTTTCATTATAGTCTGGGTTTGCCAAAATATTATAGATGAAATCCAACATATCAGCTTGTGACGAAAATCTATTAAGAGAAATATGGTAGGAAAGGGTAACTTCTCAACCCACTAAATACTATTTTGGTATTGTAACAAAATCTCAAAACAAAACAAAATCAAAACTTAAGCATGTTTTGAAAACAAAACTAAGGCACCGGCTCCTTTACTCAAAAGTAACAGTAATAAAAATAATGTTAATAATAAAAAAATACATCTTTAACAAACAAAAATTCTGGGAGGATATTATATCTCCGTGTAAGTTACAGATTACTGGTACCGGTACTTGAAATTCTTCACAATTCAAAATCCAAGAAGAACATGTGAAGATTATAAGATTTGATAAGAATTTTTTTCGTTTTTTATAGGCCTATTCAACGTATTTTTCTATCACTACTTTAAACCAGAGCTTAATATACTATTTTTTTTTCGGAGGGTTGCTTCATTCGAAACCCGATCCGGAAAGCAGAACCAAAGAAATATTATTTTAGAGTGGAAGTGAAATCATATCAACAAAAATACATCCTTGTATTATTATCAAAATATTACACATTGGTCAGAGCCTTTTGAGACATTGGAATGGGTAAATATTGTCCGCCCTAGAACCGGTCCGAAAGTAAGCACTTAAGTCTGTCTTACTCTAGTTGTCTAATACATTACTGGTATAGTTCCCGCACGATATCTGTGCCGATTGCCTAAGTCATTGCAATACGTTTTCTTGGGGACTGTAGCGTCGATTGGCCTGCTAACTATCAACCTCTCTCTCTCTCTCGCACAATAGCATGTCTCTCTCTAGAGAGTAACGGTCTCATCGGCACAGATTTCGTGCGAGATCTTTATCTACGTACGAGTGAGACGTCTTGTTTACCTTAGGGCCGGAAAACGTCTACCCATTCCACTGTTTCAAAACACTGTAACCAAAGTATAATTAGTTAAAAATTTAAAACGCGGCTCTTCAAAGTACATCAAAATATGTTTTGTAGGCCTAACCTTAAAGTTTGGAATAAAGACCTTTTCATAGTAATTCGTTAACATTCCTATTTTTCTCCTTCCTATATGTCAAGAAATAATGTATAATATTACATAAACCCTAGCTACAGCAACGAGTAATGACACAGGCTTAGTTAAGTGAAGCCTGTAGCATCTACAGTTGCCTATAAAATAGGTCTGAAACTCCATTTCTGGCTTAGGGGAAACCTTTGGCACACATTACCTCTGTTATCTACCTGTTATTAGATGATCTTGATATTTCTGTATTCACAAATCATAATTTTTTTTTTTTCAGAGTTCATCTTTGGAAGAGCAAGCAAAGAAAATAATAAAAGAAGATATAAAACAGATTATCCATAGATGGCACGTCACTTCAGAACAACTTCAGGAAATAAAACAAAAAATTGGGCCAAATATAAAAACAATTTTCCTTGTCTCCGGTTTGGATCCTAGCCTACTCGATGAAATATTTTCAACACCAACTCCTTAAAAGCTGCCCTGAAATATGTGGCTGCTAAAAGTTCCGGACGAATTACAAGGTTCACACTACTAACATTGTTATTCCGATTTATTGTTTGAAAAATTGTGTGGAGAATCGGCTGACAACGACTACTTCAAATAGTTTACTTTAAACTTTGTAACAAACACCTGCAATAAAATTATGTAGTGATAATTTGATTACACATTAATAAAATAACGTATTTTAAAATCATATGAGTTTAATCTTCTTACTATTAACACATATGCATTTCATTTATCATTAAGGAGACGTTTATAAATATGAATCTATGTAAGGCCTTCCTTATCCCTCAATCATAAATGCAGAGATCTAGTAATAGGGTCCATTTTTGTTGTGCATGGTATTACTTTTGAGATGTTGTCAAATGTTAAAATCATGGTTTTATGGGTTATGGCAACAATGTGGCAAATGAATCATAAAATGTAATGTTAATGTGTTAATTCAGCTTGAACTACAAAGTCATGTTATAATAATCATTTAAATGTTTATACTGAACTAGCCTTTTAGCCGTCCTTTGCAGGGTGTAAAAGTATTTTGCACGGTTTTAGCCTTACCCGAGATATTTGAAGAAGTAACCGTACTTAGTTTTTGGTGTGCCTGGCGCTCTTCCAAAGTTTATTTGTTTATTTTTGCAATATTATTTCAATATTTGGCCTAAGAGTGTGCTATTATAGGTCTTCGTGCAAGCGCGTAAAAGCAGAGGGCCCGGACCGAATAAACATAATTTTAATAAATAAAATTATACAAATTATACTACCTACAGTTACTCAGATTTTCAACGCCTCCCTTATGACTTCATCCTACCCTAAACAGTGGAAGCAAGCTTACGTAAAACCCCTTCCTAAAACAAAATCCCCTGAAACTCCTAAAGACTATAGGCCTATTAGCATTCTTCCTACCCTCTCCAAGGCACTAGAACGAATTGTACACAACCAACTGACTGACTACCTCAATAAAAATTACCTACTAAATCACTATCAGTCTGGTTTTAGAGCAGGACATAGCACGACCACAGCGTTACTGAACATTTGTGAAGACATACGCCAAGCCTGTGACGAACGGAAAATGACAATACTTGTCTTACTTGATATGACTAAAGCTTTCGACTCAGTAGACACAGACATTCTTATTGCTAAACTCAAGATGTTAAACCTGTCAGATACTGCTGTTCTGTGGTTTAGCTCATACCTGCACGAACGCCGACAATGTGTCATTTCCAATAATCGCTCTTCTACATGGCGCTTCGTAAAGGCAGGAGTCCCACAGGGAAGCATTCTTGGACCCTTACTATTTTCTCTATACATAAACGACATTAAAAACTGTATACAACACAGCAAATACCATCTCTACGCGGATGACTTACAACTGTACATACATTCAAATACTAACAACATCAACGACACAATATCTAGCATAAACGACGACCTTAACTCAATAGATGAATGAACGCACAGTTTGGGACTCAATCTGAATCCAGCAAAATCACAGGCAATAGTTGTGGGGCATCAGCGACTGAGAAATAAGCTGAATGAAATCAACCTTATGCCCATTAAAATCAATAATTCAGTAATTCCATTTGGCGATTCGGTAAAAAATCTCGGTGTTCTGATAGACAAAAATTTAACTTGGGAAAATCACATTAACGAAACATGTAAAAAAGTAAACTCGTTAATTCATATGTTTAAAATATTAAATATGCCCTTACCTACTGCTGTAAAAAAGACTCTAACACAAACCCTGGTCATGCCCCACTTCGATTACTGTGATGTCCTGTTTACGGACTTGAGCTCTAACTTATCCCAAAGGTTGCAACGTGTTCATAATATGTGCGTACGATTCATTTGTAATGTAGGTCTGTTCGATCATGTATCGCCTTCCTTCGAAATGTTGTCATGGCTCCGTCTGAATGACCGAAGAAGGTTTCACTGTCTTTGTCTCCTCTTCAAAATTCTTCATACTTCATCACCATCATATTTTTCTAGCCGCTTCCTTAACCTGTCTTCTCATCACACCCTAAATACAAGATCAGAACATAGTCATGTACTCTCTATTCCTCTCCATCGCTCTTCATCCTATTCATCCTCATTCTCTGTATCAGTAGCTCGCCAATGGAATTCCATCCCCCGCACGGTCAGAGGCTGTCGAACTCTTGGTAAATTTCAGAGAGAAGTTAACATATTAATTTTAAACCATGTAATTTAGTTTTGTTTTTCATCGTAGTAACTAGAAATCTTAATTGGAGCTCTTTTTGATATTTGTAACCCGTAGCCTAACTTCTTGTAACTATACGTTTTTCTCTTTAGTATTAGTTAGTATAATTTTAAATATCTTAGGCTATAATCCTAATTATTTTCTTTAGTATTTTAAAATTTTGTAATTTAATTTTGTAATTTAATTTTGTAATTTTCTTTTGTAATTTAATGTTTTATAGCACTCTAGTTTATAAATTATAACTATGTTTAGTTCTTGGTATTTAAGTATTAAGTATTAATTAATTATCTGTAATATTATGTATTTGTGTTATGTAATAGTAATGTAGTTTTTTTTACTGGTAGAGCGGAAGAGAAGGCCAAATGGCTTTAGCTCTGCCAGAATAAATAAACAGAATAATAATAATAATTACAGAGACACAGAGAATAGAAACAGAGAATAGACTTAAATGCTGGAAGAAACACTGCCCAAGGCTCTAGCGAGACTGAAAGAAGACGAGGGAATTCATATTTTAAGTGTATGATTCTATAAAGTGTATATTTCTTTAAATATAATACTGAAATTGAATTGATGAAGAACATCCAAGGATAGTCAGAGCCAGAGGTTATAGGCCTACTAGTTTGATGGAAGAGACTTATGAATATAATGAAAAATTCCACCTAACCTTAAATAAGTTCAGCCAATCAATTATCATCATTGAACCATTTCTAGAGCACAACACTTTCAGGAAGGTAAGACTCGAACTCCAAATCGGCATTGCAAGTTGTTTTACCGCTACAGGATGTAGTAAAAATTCATCTCGCCTCAAAATGAACAAAAATAGTTGAGTTTTATTTTACATTTTCGGCATTTTATTCTTTACTAGTCAATTTTTAAGAAATTTTCATTCTTTCGTTGCATTTTCCCTATTTTGTCTTCAGAATGAACTTTTCCAACATTAATGGCAGAGCGATCTCATAATTTCTTAGCTATGAGTCATTCATTAATATAATAAACATAACAATAATAGAAAACATAATAAAAGTAGTAATATAAAATACTTAAATCTTGTCCTTTGGTTATTATTATTTATGATTATACTACTGTATATTTCCTTTTTTAAATATATATTAAGAAATATTAAGTCATTTTTTTCAATTCTTCATGTCATATTTTCATAAATTTAAGATAATTTTTCAGGCACTTTTGGGGCATCAACTTCTGAGTCCTAGTGATAATAGTGTCGGGATTATCACGGCCCCTCCCGAAAAAAAATCTTGGATACGCCCCTCCTCTCTATTAGGCATTATACATCTACTGAAGCCATAGTTTCAAAATTCTTTTGTCCAGGCTTGACGCATTTCCTTTATTCTAGCCTATTTCCGTTATATGCGGTTTTAGTAAGGAACAATCATAAGATTTTTTTATACTGTAGTTATTTACGACATAAGATCCTATAACTTATACAAATTAACAAGGGAGCACGAAATTAACAAAATGAACGCTAGCGAGTATTCGTATGAGCTTGTTAAGTTCTATATGACGGTAGAACATTGCACGAAATTTGGAATTATTTTGAATCGCAAATTTTAAAACTAAAATAATCTCATTTAGCTTGTGTTTATAATAGTAATTGAAAAACTTTTTGGTAAACTCGTATTGTAGCGGAATTTAGGCTATTTTGGTTGGACGTAATTCCAAAAGCATTTTTTCGGTTTCTAGGGCATCGTAAAACATGTTTTCCCGGCGTTATCTCGATTTAGATTTTTTCTTACGATTACAGTACTTTCTTTATACTATATATATGCGAGAAAGTAAAAGCAATTTCAGAATACTAAGTTACATTAATTCTAACCCTAAAATAACTTTATAGTAGGCCTAAGAATGACTGAAATAAAAATAAACAAAATGCATATTCATAGCAAGATTATGGCTCCATTGAGCAGAATAGGGATGTAGCTCGCTAAACTTATCCGACAAATAGCGTGGGTGTACTAGCCGGTATGCGCTAGCCGTCCGTCACTTGTTTTTCCAGTTGTCGTCTGCTGGCACCATGCTTTTAAATGGCGTTCCATCTTCCCAGTCCGAAAAAATGTCCGTAATTTTATATTTTTATAGAGGACTCGAGGCTACTATGCATACTTCCTTGTCTACTGGGCCCTTATAGAATGTTTAAGTGTCAAAAAGACGAAAGAAAAATCACAGTAGATAGGCTCTGGGTAACACTAAAAAGGAAGGATTAACTAACAAATATTGCGAGATATTTCGGATGTAGACGACATTATTTTGTACTCGACTTGCAGTAAAATGTTATCAATATATGAATATTTATATGCAGTGTGGCGATGGGATATTCTTTAATTTTTAAATTAATATTAAATTTGCCGTGAGCATCGAGATGTTATGGGCCATATAAAAATAGAGCAAATTACAAATACAAATAAATTAAAATTACGTAGTAACGCAATGATAATTACAGAAAATTGTGTTAGTTTTATACCTTTGTTAAACTACATCTTTAGTGCACCTTTATATTTAAAGATCACTTCCCTGTTTAATTTATTTAGTTATTTTAGGTCTATTTATTTTACTTTGCTGTATAAATATGTGTATATTACTGTAGCCTTCTATTGCATCTGAGATCAAAATATAAATTCTGTGATATCTAAACAGCCAAGTTAGATTGACGGCCTCGAATAAAAATTGTGACAATAGCGTTGCCTTTTTAATAGGCTACATAACTTAACGTATGATAATTCTTATATTCTGCCTTTATATTCTGCTATGTCATGCAATGAAATATTCTTAACAATATTTTGTCTCTTAACTAGAAATGAAAACCATGTAACGATGATCTAGCATACCGATAATAAAAGGAATAAGAAAGAATGAGGAATGAGAATAAAAAAGAAAGAAAAGGTCTAATCAATTCTAAAGTTCTTTTTTTTAACTACTAGCTTAAAAGGCCCGGCGTCGCCCGGGTTTTTATTTTGTAATTTTAAATTAACTTGATGAAGGACTTTCGATTTACAAACTCTAGGGCTTTGCATAATATGTAGGCCTACGTAGAACTTGAAATGAAGAAGAATGACTTATCACATTGAAACTATTCCCTCGTAGCTTTTTATGGCTCACAGACGATATCGAATATTGCATTCTGTTGCTTCTACACACAATGCCTGGGAGGGGTTGAAATAAAAATAAACATAAATTCCGATTACATAAGATTGTATTGTCTTTATGGAAATTTTTATTTCTCACTCTCATGTTATCATTCAACCGTTTCGGAACTGAAATTAAAAAAAAAAATAATAAATCCATATCACTTTCATACTTTCCTCCCCCAAAAGCTGGGACATAATATGCTGTGGGCATAGGACTGAAAATGTTTCACCCTATTTTGTCTTCTTGTAGTTAAAATTAAAATAACTCATTTCCAATATAAATATCTTTAATAAATATCTTCTTGTAGATGTTTAGGGGCTATGATAAACATCCTACAGCTATGAGTGACGTATCAGTGGATAGGATTTTTTACAGACTTCTGATATAGCATACTCACTGGCATACACTTAAGCTGTACCTGCAATACGACCGCTTATTCTACATCAAAATGTGAAGTGAGAAAATGATATTTACCATGTCGAGGGTAGAGATAGCTATGTGACTGCTTCACATTGTGCTTTATTTTCTTGGATTTCATTCTTCAATAATTATTTTCACAAATGTATTCATTACATCGATAGCATCAGAATTTATTAAGCCCAGTATTATGTAGTTCCCAAAGCCCTGTGTGAACACTGTAAACAATACACCGATGTCATGATAATTGAATTGCATTTCATTTTTCAGTATAATATTTTCAGAAATCATATAAATTTTCAAGAAAAGGAGTGGTTTGTTTGAATTTTAGTGTTCACCGCGTTACTTCCCGAGCTTAACTGGGTATGTGTCTATAATTTCGTGCAAATTGGTCAAGAAATGTAAATTTGTAAAGGGAACATACGAGTACATGCCCACATATATACATACACACTTTTGATCTGGCTTGGTTGCAAGACTCACACTTCTTTTTTTTCTGTTTTGTTATGAAAACATGTGAAAGCGGAACTCTCAAACTGTGAATATGTCACACTTCTTTTGTCAAACTTCGATTTTTTAAATATTTTTTTATGTAAACAATTGACAGCAGAACTCTCTAACTTTGCCTCATTTCACATTTCCGACTTTTCTCGTGGATTTTCCAAACAATTTCTTTCATACAAACCTTGTCCTGACAATTACGAACACAACAAAACAAAAATCAGCCAAATCGGTCGAGCCGTTCTCAAGTGATGCTCCGTTATACATTTTGGAAATTCATTTTTATTAATATAGATTATGGACAGGAAAAGGTAAGTTTTCGTGTTGTAAACATATTTTAATCTTTTGAATTTGAATACTTTTTAATATGACGGTATAGGCTAAATATGCATTTGATATAGAAAATAAATAATATTAAAAATATCTGCGAATACACACCACATATATCAGTGTTTATCACGTATATCAATTAGTATTTTACTATCTGAACCCTAGAGGTATATTCTTTTAGTTACTTTGAATCATACCCAATCGCCAAATTAGCAGCACTGTATATAAATATATTCATATCTGCATAACATTTTGTGCGTCCGGAACATAGTAATGTAGTTAAAAGCGGGCATTTCTCACAGTACTGTCTCCAGATGAGAAGAATGCAAGCTAGAGGAATGCAGCGCACTCCCCACTTGTCTACCTGCAAGCGGGCTCGTCCTAATCTTCCGTTTTTCAGTCAGTGAGCGGGCGTGAAAGTTCGGATTCCTCCCCATCACAGCGCGCCAGACAGACCGCGTGTCACTTTGGACTGTTGCTATGACGCGGGGGAATGAGTCCCCTCTGAACCACCCTTCCTCTTCACCCCGCACTTGCATTCATCTCATCTGGTGACAGTATTTGTTAGCTTATTCTTCCTTCTTTTTGACTTAAGGTATATAGCGTCTATCTTTTGTAATTTTTCTTTAAGATTTTTCATGTAAATATATTCAGGAAGTGTCCAGTATACAAAGAAATGCGCCTAGTAGCGCTTTGCCCGCTACAAAAATAGAAAAGTTTGAATGAATTTTTCAGTCTGCTAAGATGAAACTCAATTTAAAAGCATGGTACCAGCAGATGACAACTGGAAAAACAAGTGACGAACGGCTAGCGCATACCGGCTAGAGCAGTGGAGACATCTGCGGGTTCTAGTTCGCTACATCCCTATTTATGCCATGGAAATGAAGATAATGAAACGAGCCGTTGGAAAGACCAGAGCGTTAAGACTTCAGCTATTCAGATATCATCAATTGAGGTAATGTGGACTTGACTGGAACCAATAAAAAATTGTTATCAATGCTATAAACAACTCTACATACATTCAATGTCACAGAACAAAATATACATGTCAATCAGATGTCAAGAAAAAATATTAGAATGTTTTGGTGCGGTTAAATACGCGGAACCGAAGTTTGAGTGGAATTCCATATTCCATATTCCTTTATGTAAAATGTCATGCTCTGAAGGGAGATATCAAATGGTGGCTGTGGTAATTTCTTCATTATTTGTTCTTGGACTACAAACTAATCCCACTCTTATGATGGGTTAAAAACACTTATCATGTATTAATATTAACAAAAAATGACCCTCAAAGAGAAAACTTTCAAATGAAGCGTACCATACATAATATCATCCAGAGTCTATTGGTTTATGCACTCCGCCCAAAAGGGGGATACTTCGACAGTATAGAAGCACCTTTTTATGCTGACGATATATAATTGATAGCTGACAGGCCAGAAATTTCAGCATGTAGTGATAGTATGGTATGAAAACAAAATAAATGAACCCTGTTTGCGACTTGTAGGAAGGGATTTCCCCCCTCCCGGTTTGAACCATCCCAACCTCTGGATATAGATGACATAGTATCCCTTACTTACTTACTTACTTTCTTACTCAATGGCAACAGAAAATCCCTAATCAAGTTAAAGGAATACCTATTTTATGGAACCCAGAGGTTCATTGCCGCGCTTACATGAACCCGTCATTCAACCCTGTTCTGTGCTAGCTCCATCCAACCATCTCTCGCAAATTCTACTTTCCTTAAATCTATTCTAATATTGTCCTCTCACCTATGTCTAGGTCTTTCAAGTGGTCTCTTCCCTTCGGGTCTCCCAGTCAATATCTTTGAGATTATGTCTTTCCTCCCCCATGCGCAACATGTCCACCCATTTCATCCTTCGTGATTCGATCACTCTTATTATATTCGGTGAAGAGTACAGGCTATGAAGCTCGTCATTATGCAGTTTTCTCTAGTCCCCGTTTTCATATCTCTAGGTACGAATATTTCCGTAAGCACCCTGTCTTCGAAAACTCTCAGATTAATCTTTCCGAAGACTAAGGAACCATGTCTTACATTCATATTGCCTAGCCTAACACAAAGTGATTTGTGGGTACCGGAAGTTTTTTAAACTAACAGTACTCAGTTGAGTTTAAAAAAATATTTTTTTCAGAATAAAATTTAACGTATCATTGAATGTAGTTAGGTATGAAAAATCGTCACTCAGGTGGCGGTCATCCTCTTGAATTCAGATTTCAAGTCTTCGCTAGAAAACATCATTAACTAGGGGCAACAACTCTTGGTCAATCAAACTCTTGATGAACATAAACACGGTCCTTTAGGTACTCCCACAGGAATAAGTCACAAGAGGATAAGTCCGGGGTCTTGAGGGCAACGGGACGTCACCGAAACGCAAAATGAGGTGCCCAGGGAACATGTTTCTCAAACGCGCATGAAAACGTGTGGTACTGTTCTGTTGAAAATAAAGATTTCCCGCTATTTGTTGTCTTTGCAGTTCCAAAATTTGGCGAATACAACATAGCTTATTTGATCAATGGTTGACCTATTTCGCCTAAATCCACATTGGTGATCTCCAACAATTGATCTGAATCTAGGTTATGAAGAATTCGATACGGTAAGCGTATCCAGATCAATTATACTTCTCCGTGCAAACGTGGTAAATACAAACTGAGTTGTTAATATGCAGTATAACAATTTAAGCTGTATGTCAAACTGAACAAGAGAATGCGGAAATATATCTAAAGAAAAATTCACGTGAAACATCTTTATCGTTAATTTGTTCGTTTTAATGACAAGCTTCTTTGACATAGATCAAAATGTAATATATGGGTGCAGTATTGGTATTACCGAACAATTAAGCGATAGTAAATTCAATGCTTGCAACATGATACCACTAATCACTGTCATGCACAATATTATTTCCTTCTTCCTCCCAGAGACTGGTATAAATAGGTAAATGTTCTATGTGAAATATCAGTCTCATTTCAGTTATTATACTGGCAAAAATTCGAACAATGATAAAGCAAACAATTACTTTTGTTGTTCTAGCAACAACCTTTATATATTATACAGGTAAGAAAATGAACAATTTATATGAACTTACATAAAATATTAGTATCCATTTAATGCGAAAACGTCTCAACAGAATTGAGGAATTAAATAGTTGAAAATAACTTTATACCAAGTTATGGCAGCATAAGCAAAATAATTGAAGTCAACTATTCCATGTTTTGAAACTTAGTTTCAACTTAATGAGCAAAAATGACTGATTTTAGTTAATTTATTATTGGAGTTATGACTTCATACTGTGTTATACTGTAACAAATGCCTCTGAAAGGTGAGAATACAATATTTTGTTATTAGAATACTAGCTAAAATTTAGCTTGATTCATAATGTTGGTATGATTATTTTCTTCGTAATTATTCTCCATTGTGGGATGTAGTGCATCTACTCAGACACAAATGATATTGAATTGGAGTTATTGACTTCATACTGTGTTATTTAAATTATATCTGCTAACGTGTGTAAAAGTTTGTTGTGATCAAGATGGATGACATCTATTGTCCTAGTTGTGGAGAAGGTATTGTAGCCAAAAATAAGGATGAAGCTATTCAATGCTCTCATAAATGTGGTGAATGGTTCCATATAAGCTGTTCTAAGATATTCAAAGGAGAATTTGATTCTTGTGGAAAAGGGAAGAAGAGATGGATGTGCAATAGAAGGGATTGTGAGGTTAGAGCTACCAAGAAATTATCTGTTCATGACTTTGAAGTTGTTATTAATAAGTTGAAACACGATCTAGAAAGTAAAATAATAGCAGAAAATGAATCTATGAAATATAAACTAGATGATATGATCAAAAATAATAAAGAGTTACAACTTTCTTTAGATTTTTTTAATGATCAGTTTGAGACTATGAAACAAAACATACAGGACACGAAGGAAAATTAAACCGTGCATATAAATACAGTTAAAGATGGACTAGATGATTTACAGCAGTACTCAAGGAGGAATAATCTTGAATTCCATGGTGTTCCTGAGGTGCCGAATGAAAACATATATGAAGTTATTTCCAAATTGACTACATTTCTTGGGGTACCACTTGACAAAGAGCAGATAGATATTGCTCACAGATTGCCTTCAAAGAAAGCAGAGATGCCAAGACCAATTCTATTAAATTTGTTCATAGATGGAAGAAAGAAGAGGTGTTAATAAGGAAAAAACACCATAGGGATATGGAATCAAAGGACATTGGTATTCAAGCAGCATCACGGAAAATTTATATTAATGAAAATCTTACTCCCAGAAATAGAGCGCTCTTCAAGAAGGCCAGAGATCTGCTACGGCCGAAATTCAAATATATATGGACTAGGGACTGTCGTATAATGATTAGAGAGTCAGACACTTCCCCTATATTCAATATCAGCAGTGACTCTAATATTTTGAAATATAAATGAATGAAAGTAATAATTTGTTTAATGTATTAGTACTTAAGGATACAAGTTTTATAACTTAATGTTATAAATATTAGCTAATTTTTAACACATTTAAATTTTCAGAATGAATATCGATTCATCTTTTAATGTTTGTGAATATAAATATGATTATTTGGCGCAAATTGTGCATAATGGTCATCTGTTACGTAACAATGACCTTAAATTACTATGTCTCAATGTCCGTAGCATGAGAAATAAATTAGACTCTATAGAGGCTTTGGTTTCTAATATCCAATATGATGTTTTAATTCTTACAGAAACATGGATTACATTAAATGAGATAATTTTTTTTCAATTAACAGGCTTTTCGGCCTTCTATTCTCATCGGACAACAAAAATAGGAGGAGGTTTAGCTATTTTTGTTGATAACCGCTGGAAATCTAAATTTCTTAATAAAATAGATACTGATAATCATAATATATTATCTGTACAGATTGAAGTAAATAGAAATAAATTCACCATTATTGGATTATATAACACTAGGATAAGTAATACTGATGCATTTCTTGATGATTTTGGCAAATTTATACAGGATTACAGAAATTATGCTTTATTTATTGCTGGGGATACTAATATTAACACTCTTGATAATTCCATGCAATATGAAAATTACAAACAATTTTGTGATTCTTTCAGTATTCATTTAGCTAATAAATTGTATGCTACTAGAGAAGCAGATAAAACTTCAACTTTACTTGATCACATTTTAGTTAATAAATGTGAATATCGTTATGACATATTTAATATAAAATCTGATATTAGTGATCATAATATATTAGTATTAAATATTAATATTCCTTCGTTAAAATCAAAACAAAAATTGTTGGATAGTCCAAAAGTAATCAACAGGCATATTGATTTTTTAAAGATGAATGAGTATTTTTTTAAAAATAACTTTGAATGTAAAGATGATATTGATCAATGTTTTGATGAACTAATGGAATTTATTAATGTCGGAATTAGTTCATCATCTTGCATCACTAAGTTTAAACCGTCATCACAATTCAAACCTACTTATGAGAAAACAATTCCTTGGATAACAAATGACCTTTTATTGTTAATCCAAAGAAAAGACATTTTGCATGCACATGTTAAAAGACATTGTAATAATAATAGTTTAAGATTGGAATATAAGAAAGTTAGGAACTTGGTTACTTCAAAAAAAAAAAGAATTCTAAAAAAGGAATATTATGAGAAATGTCTAACAAAAACTAATGGTAATCCAAAACAATTTTGGAAAGAGGTTAATAAAATACTAAGCAATTCTTCTGATCTGAATATTACTAATGAAGCAACTTTATAAAGGAGGAATAAACTATCAGGGAAAAGATGTTCCTCAAATATTTAATGAATACTTTGTAAGTATAGGATCTACATTAGCAGAATCGATTCATTGCAATAACGTATTACATATTGAAAAACAATACAATGAAAGGAGTTCATTTTTTATTGCACCAGTTATGGAAATTGAAATTAAAAATATAATTGCTAACTTGAAAAACAAATGTAATATAACTAAAGATGGATTAACAAACATTTTCTTTAAAAAATGTATGCAGTCCATTAGTAGGTATATTGCAGATTTTATAAATTATTCGTTTAAAATAGGAGCAGTCCCTAAAAAATGTAAAATTTCACGTGTAATCCCAGTATTTAAAAATGGTGATAGAAACAATCTAAACAATTATCGGCCCATTTCAATTTTACCAGTAATATCAAAGATTTTAGAGAAATGTATGAAGAAAAGGTTAACATCGTACCTTGAAAAAATAAATTTTCTGTATAAATTCCAATATGGGTTTCGTAAATCTTCCTCAACTTTAAATGCTGCGGTAGATTTTATTATTCAAGTTGAAGAAGCTTTAGACAAAAATAAGTTTGCAAGTGGACTTTTTTTAGATCTAAGAAAAGCTTTTGACACAGTTAATCATTTAATTCTACTGGAAAAACTAGAAGCAGTTGGTATTAGAGGTTTAGCATTAAATTGGTTCCAAAGTTACCTATATGGGTATATGAGTGATAGAACACAGTATGTTACTGTGAATGGCTTTGACAGCGATTCTATTCCAATAAATTATGGAGTTCCACAAGGATCTGTTTTAGGACCATTGCTATTTTTAATTTATATTAATGACGTGAGCAAAATAAATCTCAATGGTACAGTCACAATGTTTGCAGATGATACAACCATATTTTATGTAGACGATACTATTGATGCCGTAATGAATAATATGCAAAAAGACCTCAAAATCTTAGAAAAATGGTTAGCGTCCAATAAATTTTCGCTAAATGCTCAAAAGACAGTATTTATGATATTTCATAAACCTTCAGTCATTCTAAACATTAATTCTGCAATTGCAATAAATTATGTACCTATACAGCAGGTATCAAATGCAAAGTATTTAGGTTTAATAATAGATGAACATTTAAACTGGGATATGCATATTTTAAGCCTTTGTAGTAAAATTGCCCCGATAATTGGAGTATTACGACGATTGGGTGGAATATTATCACATTCTAGTATGAGATCTCTATATTATTCCCTTGTTCACTCTTACATATTGTATATGGTATTTATATGGAGACGTTCAAAAAAGAAATATCTGCATAAGATAAAAATTCTTCAAAATAGGGCTGTAAGAAATCTTTTAGGCTGTCATTACTTAACACCAGTCAAAGTATAATATGAGCAATAAGGAATTCTTCCATTAGAATTAATCATAAAATATAGTGCAGCAATCTTTATATATAAAGTAGTAAACAGACATGTTCATAATAACATTGTATTGCGTTTTCTTAAAAATGTGCATTCTTATGGCACGAGAAACAAATCAAATATTTTCGTCATGCATTCTCAATTGGTTACTTATGGACTAAGGGGATTGAAAAATTATCTTGCAAATCTTTTTAATGAAATTCCACAGGAAATAAGATCTGTAAAAAACTTAAATAATTTCAAAAAAAGTCGAAGATTTTTCTATTAAATGATTAAGTGTACAATATCTCTATTATACTTACTGTATTTGTGTAAACTATTGTAACAATTTTATTATAATAACTTTGAAGTTTGTCATCCTTTGTAATACTGTCCCTTAATGTGAGCAATTGGCTCGTTGGGACCTTTTGTTAAATAAATAAATAAATAAAAAATAAAGTTATATTCATAGTATCAATATCACTTCTCTGTATAAACTTGTTTTTACAATGAAATTACTACATATCCGTATCAACATAATGCATACCCATAATATAGCTTTGCTTCTTCTTAACCTTAGTTCATGCTCATAGACACTGATATAAGATATTCTTGAAATATTTCAACATTTCACAAAATGCATTGGCAATAACATTAACTATGCAAGTGTGGTGCTACGATTCGCTGACGTTTTTGTTTAAGGTTTAAAGAGGCGTATAGGTTATGAATGAATTAAAATCAGTCTGAAATCAATCTGTCAGGAACTACATTAGGTCTATTACTTGCACATGAGCGTTTAAACTGAAAAATAAATTAAAATAAAAGCAGATATCAGTAACCGTATATTTCGATAGAATACACAATATTATATCAATAGAAGCTGCGTTTAATTATTCAAATGCTAGTTGTTTTTTAAATCTTTATTTATTTTTATTAACACTGACATCGTTATAAAGAAATGAATCAAACAGAGCGAGTTATAATCGTGCAACAAAATCAAAGCGATCGACAATTTGGTACTTTATGTTTAGGATAGAGTGGGCCATGCAATATTATTGTAGCACCGTATGTTATGTACATTATAATAATTATTAATGTATATATGCTGTCAAGTGGAAAAATAATAAAGTTTATGTAAAATGCCAGCTGAATAGAACTTCTAGAAATGAAAGCATTGCTCTTTAGTGAGTAATTTCGTCCGTTATTTCTACTGACAGAAAATGATACATCTCAGCTTGCCTTGTTTACCTTAGTTACGAATACTAATGTTTGTGGCGGCTCGCCAGCTGATTAGCTGTTCTCGAGAGCCAATCAAAATGCTTCGTGGCTTCGGACATCGTACTTTATGTAATAGATTTAGACATGCTTTTATTGAATACAGGTCATATCGGTATTCCAGTAACCATTACGTATTTGTTCCTACTGTCGTTTATTGTAATCATATTTTTTTTGACTGATATCTACCTTCAGTGATGATATTAGGTGAAATAGAGACGAGGAGTCATATTAAGAAAACACCCAGTCCTTTTGCAAATGGAGAAACCATGAAACAACAAAGTCAAATTATTATTGCTTGGCGACGGCGTTTGAACTCGAACCTCTAGAAATCTAGAATCTCGAGGTACTAGATATCTCTCCCACCTAGATGTCCTAAATCTATTCTATGGTCTTTAACACAGCGAATAGAACGCCATGGCTACGCTATCAATCCTATGGATGATCGACTCGGCTGTCAGTAGGACTGTTTTTAATCATTCTAATTTTGTGTTAGCTCATGTAATTACCTACTAACTGAAATATTTGAGTATTGTATAATGTTATATGGTATAAATTATTAAACTACGTTCGGATAATTGTATCATTTTCCAAAATTTTAAATAATAAATTAGCTGCAGAACATAATACCCGCAAGACTCGCAAATGGAATTCAACGAAATAATATAGAAATTACAATGACATATTACTATTTCCAAATACAATACGTACCTTACAGTCTATCTCGTTAATGATATCAATGTTCATATAACACTAGCTTAAAAGGCCCGGCGTTGCTCGGGTTTTGTATTTTGTAATTCGAAATTAACTTATGAAGGACTTTCGAATTTCAAACTCTAGGTCCTTATATAGGTATTTAGAATTTGAAATGAGGAAGATCGACTTATCACATTCAAACTATTCCCTCTGAAAAATCTGGATATAGCTTTTTATGGCTCATAGATAATGTAGAATTTTGCACCCCATTGCTCTACACACCATTCCTGGTAGGGATTGAAATAAGAAGAAACAGAAATCCCGGTAACATAAACTTGTATTGTCTTTACGGAATATTTTATTTCTCCCTCTCATGTTACCACACAAACGTTTCGGGGCTGGAATCAAAAATAAATTCAATATATCACTTTCATACTTTCCTCCCCAAAACCTGGGACATAATAATATACTGCGCGCATAGGGATAAAAATGTTCCATCCTATTTTGTCTCCTTTTATGTACCTAGGGCCTATGATAAACATCCATATTTCTCAACTAAAAATATAAAGCCTACAGCATTGAAAACCGTTTCAATGGATAGATTTTTCTTTTTACAGGCTTCTGATATGGCATAACTTATTCGTTGACACACACTCTATCTGAGACAGCTGGATTAAACCATCCCCGCAATACTACCTCTTATTTTACATCAAAATGTGAAGTGAGAAAATGGTATTCCCCATGTCCAGGGCAGAGAAAGCTATGTGACTGCATCACATTGTGCATTATTTTCGTAGATTTCATTCTTCAATATTTATTTACACCAATGAATTCTATCGATAGCTTCTCTAATTTGCCAAAGTCCCGTAACATTTATTTCCAAAGCTACCTGTGAACACTGCCAACAATACACTGTCGTCATATGAACTATACATGGAATGTGATTTGGATTTGATAATTCTGTGTAAAAAGGTATTTCGTATCCTAAAAAAAAAAAAAAAAAAAAAAAAAAAAAAAAAAAAAAAAAAAAAAAAAAAAAAAATAAATTGAATTTTGGCATTTAAAATCAAAATTTTGCAAAATCCTGAATTCTGAATTTTGGCATTTAGAATCAAAATTTTTCAAAATCCTTTCTTAGTGTGCATTTACATTACGAAAAAAATTACTGTCAAAATTCCAAGTCTCTCAACCTTTTGTAATTTAGGATCTACGTTGATTGTATGTCAGTCAGTCAGTCATGCATTAAGTCAGTCAGGACAAAGCCTCATATATATATATATATATATATATATATGTATATAAGACAAAGCCTCTTGCATATATATATGTATATAAGAGGCTTCGTCCTGACTGCCTGACTGGCTGACTTAACTAATGACAAAAAATCAACGTAGAGCCTAAACTATAATAGGTAGAGACTTGGAATTTTTACTGTCGTGTCATAATGTAAGTGCTCACTAAGAAAGGATTTTGAATTTTTTTTTTAATGCCAAAAATCAAATGTTTTTGAGAATACTTAATCCCTTTTTACAGAGAATTATCAAATCTAAATCACAGTACACATGACAACAGTGTATTGTTGACAGTGGTCTCAGGTAGGTTTGGAAATAAATGATATGGGACTTGGACAAATTAGAGATGATATCCACGAAAATAATGCACATCGTGATGCAGTCATATAACTTTCTCTGCCCTGGACATAGAGAATACTATACGAGGTATGGTAATATGCAGGTTTTTGGAGAGGGAAGTATGAAAGTGATATTGAATTACTTTTTAATTTCATCCCCGAAACGGTTGTATGGTAACATGAGAGTGAGAAATAAAATATTCCACAAAGACAATACAATGTTATATTACCGGAATTTCTGTTTCTTCTTATTTAAACCCCTACCAGGCTTGATGTGTAGAAGCGATGGGATGCAAAATTCTACATCCTCTATGAGCCATAAAAAGCTATATCAAGCGTTTTCTGAGGGAATAGTTTGAGTGTTATAAGTCGTTCTTCTTCATAAAAAAATTGTAATACCTATATAAGGACCTAGAATTTGAAAATCGAAAGTCCTCCATAAGTTCTTCATAATTTCGAATTACAAAATACAAAACACGGGCGACGCCGGGCCTTTAAGCTAGTAGTTATATACAGTGAGACGCGACGCAGAAACCCGCATGATTGGCCAACTCTTGCGTGGGACACACTGTATAAGAGATAGCAGGGATCGCTTCAGAAATGTTGTGTTATTCTTTTTGCTAATTTCTTCTGTAATGCACCACGAGCATCCCAGCAGGAAGAGTTAGTTAATCTAAAAACTAACCTATAAGAATGTGTATTCGCTTTTGCATTAAAAATGTGTAAATTTGGAAACCGACTGAAAGTAAATAAGGACTTCAATGTAACCGTATTTGTTACAGTATATGGAATTTTTCTGTTCATTTTGTTTTGTAGAGTCTGAAGACTAGAGAACCGCTTTTGGGCTATGCTGTGATTTAACATGTTCATGATATAACTTACAATGCATGCGATCAATCGATCATTGAGCACTACAGTTTGAGACCTAATGAGTAAACCTGGGATTTTAAGGCAGATGCCTATTTTGATCCTTATGAAATAACATGAATATTTTTAAATATGTTGATGTTTCATGATCAATCACTTACATTTATAGCGTTTTATAGTGCCCTAAAATGCCTATTTGGGCCTTTAGAGCCTATTTTACTTTTTAGTGCCTAAAATGCCTGTTTTGTACATTTAAAAATTAAATTAAACTGCAGTAATTTTTACAGTCATGGACATCCTTGAATGAAGAGCAGATAAACGTATTTTTAATTCTGTCTTAATTTTGCAGATATTTCTGTTAAGAATAGATATAGGCCTACTACGTTTCTAACAGTAATAAAAAAATCACGTTACGGTTTTAAGTGTATGTTGTAATATTGTAAAGTCTATTTTCTGTCTATTTACACATTTTTGAAGTATATTTTAAGTGCTTATTTTGTAGTTTAAAAGCCTATTTACTTGTTTTAAAAGCCTATTTTAGGTGCCTAAAACAAAGTTTTTAGAGCCTAAAATCCCAGGTCTACTAATGAGGTTCTAGAAGAAAGATCTGAAAATTATAAGAATGGCGAATATTAAGTCTAATGAACTATTTATTCTGTTATTTTTACATGATTGTGGGTTTTATGTACTTTCTTGTAGGCTATCGCATAATATTCAGTAACGCCTAACCAATACTTTATTCTCCAGAAAATGTTGATGCGCAATCGAGTGTTGAGCCATCAGGACGTATTATCCCGGATCTTACAAAGGCGTTCTGGGAAGAAATGAAGATAATACTTCCTCAAATAGTCGACCTTTACCATGATTCGGTGAGTAAACAATTACCTCGTAAAAATTCTTTGAAAATTATTGAGTCTCTTTTTACTTAAGATCATTGGAATTCCAATATGCGACTCTTACAGTGAATGGAATTACACCATGTCAGTGCAACACTAGGAAATCATTATAGATTATAAGTTTTTATTTCAATGGTATTTTAAGTTGTTTCTTCAGGTAAAAACATAATGACAAAGCCGTTAGTCCATTAATCACATTAAATAACTCAGTAAGTCACTTCCAGTACTAAGGCCCAGCCCGCTAAACTCATATATAGTCTTACTAAATAATCCATGTGTAACAATTAACCAGGAATGTTACATCATCGATGGCAAAAATGTTAACAATAGTCTAATCCTTGCGTAAACGACTAAATTTGTGCAATTCAATATTGACAGGTTGAACACACTTTACACATCCTGACACCCTTGAATAAGCTTGATGTAAATGATAAAGATGGCCGATATCTGTAACACGCGGTCATTTTCTATATGTTTGAGATTGAATTTTGAGGTTATGCAACCATTCTTACGACCTCTATATCTGTGACTATTCCACTCACGCGCCGCGTGTTTGGTACTGACCAATAACGTTTAGCAAAAAGGGCTTCACCTTCTGTTTATGGAGTTGATGTAGGTATAAAAATTGGAAACTTACAAATTTTAAAACTGTTGTATAGAATCTTAAACGTAATATTAAATGGAATAAAATCCAGTTTTCTAAACTTAATGGACATTAAATATATATAAATAATGCAGGGTCTTTATTATAAGTTGAGACCGGGCGACGGAAGGCTTGAAACCGGGCGACGGAAGGCGCGCGCAGCCGGTCTGACCTTGATGCAACAGCGGCACGTGCAGTTATTGTTAAAGTGTCAACATGGTGAGACCCATTTCGCTGCAGCATCGTATTTTTGTGTGTAAACATTATTTTAAGTACGAGTCTGCTAGACGTGTACGTGATGAATTTATTCGGACATTTCCTGCTGATGTGCCACCTTCAAGAGCACAAATTCACAGAATTGTTAATAAATTTGTAAATACTGGCTCAGTGCAAAACAAAAAGCATGTGCGCACACGAACAGTGTTAACAGAAGAAAAGCTAGACGAGATTGGCGCTTATCTTGAACATTCACCAAATAAATCACTCTCAAAATAAGGTTTATCGAACAAATCCTCACACATTGGAGGAGCTGAAAGAAAACATTACGAATGAAATTAGGGCCATTACAGTGGAAGAACTCACTCGCGTCAGCCAGAATGTGGTTTCCAGATACAATGCCTGTATAACACAGGAAGGACGACACTTCCAACATATGTTATAAGGTAAGCCTATATCTGTGGCTTGGTTCTAAAAGGGCCAATGTCATAAAACTTGCTTTTGAGATAACTGACTTTGAAGCCATTATAGAAGTGACATTTTTGCAGAGAACTTCCGACATTGGCCTCTAAGGTTTCTGTATTATGTCTATTAATAGCAACAGACATTGGCACTTTTAGTATACGAAAGATAAAGACTAGGCGAGCTCAATAATGCATAAATCTCATTTTTGCAAGAAATTGACATTGGCCCTTTTAGAACCAAGCCCCAGATATAGCCTACACTTTAAGCAGGGAAGCCGCGCGCGTGCCGCCCGCGGCTAATGCGGACTCCGTAGCGGAGAGTGAAAACACCGGTCGCCCGGTCTCAACTTATAATAAAGACCCTGTATATATATTATTTTATCAATATCAAATAAATATTATGTATCTGCAATATTTGTAATTGAAAATGGCATAATTATTACCGTCTACCGGTAATATCTTCAAATATCTTAAAGGGTAAGAAAAAGGTTATTTCTCTGAGTCTATATTATTTATTTAATATAAAATAAATTAATGTTATGTATCTGCGATGTTTGTAACTGAAAATAGCATAATTATTACCATCTACCGGTAGTATCTTCAAATTTCTTAAGGGTAAAAAAGGATGTTTCTCTCAGTCTTAATAAACAGATTAGTACCGTACATTATGCACAAATAAGGCAATTTATTAAGAGTCTACTATGTTTATGAAACGAGCGTAGCGAGGTTGCATACGACAGTTTTTATTCGACCGTACTTACAATGTGTTTTGAGATTTTGGATTCATCAAATACTAAATGGAGACGGCTGAAGTCGGCAATTAACTGTTAGTAAGTTCTCGTCGTTCTCATCTTTTACAATAGATGGCAGCTGATGACTTGCTGTCAAGACGAAGCTTCTTCTTGACAGTTTTTTTTTTCACAATACGAAATGAATTCAATTTAATATAATATTAAAATTAACTCGAGGAGAATTGATCTTATTTTAAATACGGGTTTATTACGCAGTTCCATTGGCTGCTCTCAAGGCTTCAAGAACGTCCCGTATTCGATATTAATCAATACTACACCAGTGTTTTAATGAAAATCTGTACTTTAATGGATGTCATTCAGATGTTACGTCAGATATAATAAGCAGAGGCCTATTATAGCATGTTTGAACAAAAAAATATTATTTTCTCATTCATGGAACAGGATAGTTTATTTCACGGTGCAATTATAGTTTTATTTTGAAACAGATGCAAATTCAAGAGTTCTGAATTAATGGAAAATGTTTATTTTTATTCATGAAGCAGAAAGAGAGTTATAATTTGTTCTACAGAGTAATTATTCATTATCTCTGGCTCTTTAGATATTACTTTGTTTTTACCTTACAACTGGAGAACTTTAGTATAAGTAAACTAATTAGGCTAGTGTTCAAATGTTATGTTCGGTATTAATATCGTATTTTTTGTCTTCTTCTTCGCAGGCTGACAACTTCCAGGAGAAAGCGAACGATATTTTTAAAAGAGATACACAAGACTTTATGCATAAGTTAAATATAACAGAACAACAATTTGAGGAAATCTTCGAGAAAATTTATCCTAACATTCAAACAATTCTGGATGCGTTCGGGATAGAAACCCCAGATCTAGAAGACTTCGAGTCTACTTCTCCTGCTGAACGTTAACCATGTGAAGAACTGCGATTGGATACAGTATTAGGGATGTCCTATATATCCCTTCCTATGAATACTTAAAACTATTAGCAGAGAAAGAAATATTCTACAATTTGAAGAATAGGAAAGCCTGGTTTTCAATGGCAAGGACGAGGTCAAAGTCTTTACGCCTAAATCTACCTTAAAACCCGATGTTCTATATGAGGCCTATACATAATTCCACATAATAGCCCTGAATTCGAAGACAAATCCTTCTGAAGCAATGACGAACAGCTGGGTAGTCCTGCTGGATTATGCAATGAGTCAAGTGTTTATCAGAGGCGCCCACATGGGGCAAGTGCCTCGACTGAGATTTTATTATTAGCGTAGTTAAGTTTTAATTATAACTAATAATAATAATAATGATTATGTAAGTTAGATTAGCTTTAAAATATTGAAAAATTTACATTTTTTCTCTGTTGATCGAACAACCGTTGACAAAATAATAATAATAATAATAATAATAATAATAATTTAATAATAATAATAATAATTAATAATAATTATTATTATAACGACTTGTTCGCAGGGTTGGTGAATACAAGTAATTGTTTTAAAATAAAAAAATCGGATTTATTTGATTTAAATAAAGCTTTTAGCCTATATAACATTTTTCGCGTCATTTTTTTCCCCATTAATTTAAATATAGCCTTTTCAGTGGGTCCTAAGCTGTACATTTTTATAAAATGTAATGTTTGAAATAAATAGGCAAATTTACTTAGTAGACCGCTATCAATTATGTTTGCATTGTGTATGAAGATACTTGAGAAGTGGCAATTAACAACACTACCAACTATTTGGTTCATATCAATAATTTTAACTTGAGTACGAAGTCAAATATAGGCCTATATGTCTAAAAATAAACAATATATTGCTTGTTAACACTAAATTGATATAACATACTATACAATAAGACTGAAGTAAAGAAACTACTTTAATATAAGTTATTGGATACAAACCTCTTAAGCTTATATTAATTACCGTGTTTCTGTGGTCACATGTTTCATCAAAAATACCAGTCAGAATGCTTTTCCGTCCCTAATTTACTTACGCAATACACCAAAAGCATATTAATAAAAATGTTTCACATCTAGTGACGATGCAACTGTCCGTACCTGTAGGCCTACATCAGTAGACTGGCTATTAAATAATAAAAATAGTTTGACTTAAATAATAAAAATATGTGATCTAATTCATGATAAATTCAGCGATTCGCATAAAACGATTTAAATCTTGACCAACCCTGCTTATTTGCCACAAAACTTTTTTTTTTATCTGTAACTGTTTTCCCAGAGCTATTGAAAACGGGTGATCGGGTGCTTGATTCTTTTAATATGCTGTTCAAGATAATGTTCTGAACTTGATTGCAGTTTTTTTAAAAAGTACCTTCGAAAATAGTCTTGCGAATAATTTTTGAGGTCCCTTTGTAAATATTAACATATTTATTTAAATATCTACAGTGAAGGGCTGCATTCATTTTTACAACCTGATTCTAACGTTCTAAATAACTTGCATAGAAACGTAGTTGGGAACCAACGTGTCTTTTATACTTAAAAAAAAAAGGAACAGAGGGTAAGCCAGGAGGGGAATAGATCATGATGGGAAGCTGAGCCGAGGAGTATCTAGGTTTTGTTTAAATACCTAAGCCAGGGTCGGGAACGAAGGCACTGAAGGCGCGAAGTTACCCTCCCTCTCGTCCCCACTACTCTATTTCAGCAGCGAGGCAATGACAACTAAACCGGTTGACTCAGTGACTAGTCGCGTGGCAGCAATCCTGTCCAGTGCTGGCTTGTGTGCAACATGAATGAACGAAGAGTATTTAATCGGGACTGGGAGAACAAGTATTTTTTTTTCTTGAAGATGATAGGCTAAAGCACAGGGTTTGATATGTCCTACTGTTATTGAGTACATTACAAGCTTTACCATCAGGAGGCATTTCAATTCGGCTCATGTTGGAACCTAAGGCGAGGTTCTATTACCAACAGAATTGTTGATCTGGGCAAAAGTTTGGAGAAACGGTTGATAGACATTGCTCATTTTCCCTTGCCATGAAAAAAAAAACTCCGTGGCGCGACATCATCGAAGGGACAAGGCCTACCACCCGACCGCTGGGTCATCTACCTATAGGCAGATGGCAGGATTGGGGGCATGTGGTCAGCATGCCGACACCCACGGCCGTTAATGGTGGTTTCCATGACCGGTGCCATGGACAAAACTACTGAAAATAAAAATACTGCTCAACTTGCTGTGTTACAGAATTAGCTGTGATCGAGGAACTGCTGGATATTTATTCAATGAAAGATCACGCACGCGGTGAAGATTTTTTGAGGCAGTGATGATAGCGTGAAAGTTTAAGCTTGAATGGGACTAGTTGGTCTGCGTAGCTACAGATGGGGCTCCAGCAATGGTGGGAACAGAAATGGGTCTAATAGTGAGACTGCGAAAATACCTTTGTAAAAATGGATTTCCCTCTAATAGCTTTGTAGCCATTCACTGCATTATTCACAGGGAAGCACTGTGTACAAAATCAACTACTTTGAATAACGTAATGGATGTCTCTGTTAAGATTGTGAATATAATCAGAGTGCATGCTCTTCGGCATAGACAATTTCAAAATTCTGATACTCTCAGATTCCGAATACTTGGATTTGCCATACTTCTGCCAGGTAAGATGGCTAACCAGAGGCAAAATGCTGCAAAGAATTATCTACGGAAATAGATAGGATACTTTCCTAGAAACCAAAGGGATTGCAGTTCCAGAACTTAAAGATATCTTTGTTTGTGATTTAGCGTTCTTAAGCGATTTAACGGTTCACGTAAATGAAGTTAATCACAACGCGATTGTACATTTAAGTTTTAACAGACTGTGTGAAAGCATTCAATCAGAAATTAAATATGTGGCAGAGCCAAATAGAAGAATTGCACCATTTCCCATCCTTAAAATCGGTTATGAAAGATGAATTGCTTGATATGAAAGAAAAATATGTGGCACTATTACAGGAGTTATCAGGAGCGTTCTCAGATAAATTTGTAGTCGTGCAAGCGTTAGTCAATGACTGCAGGCTTTTCGAAAATATATTTACATTATGATCCTTTGGTGAGCCATGACGAACTGCAATTGGAATCAATTAACCTTCAAAGCAGCACACCATTGCGCAGTTCAGGAAAACTTGGTTTGGATTTATACACTTCACTGCCGAAAACATTTCCCAAGCTGCGCCTTTTCGCAAGTAAATTACTGGCCATGTTTGGTACTACTTATCAATTTGAACAACTTTTCAGCCTATTGACCTTGAACAAGAGCTTGCTGGGCAGTCACATTTCTTATGAATATCTACGATGTGTTCTTTATTTAAGTTCATCGAGTTTGCAGTCAGATATTAAAAATATAATATCTGCAAAGAGACTAAAAAGATGCCAACTGTCTACATTAGCACAGTGCCATTAAGAATACGCCAATATGTAATAATCTACGTTTAAATAATTTCACTACACTATTCAGCTAAATTGTGACATTTATTTTGAGAATTACGGTGTAGAAACCACTTAAATGCCACTAGTAACACAAGGAAAATAAGTAGAACTAGTTAGTAAATAATGTTAATTGTATAGACCTGCTTCTCCGAGCTGAAGGCTTGGCTAGAATATTAGAACTGTGCTTCAACGTTGCCAGTGCGTCTTTTCTCATGGTACCTAGTTGTCCCATTACATCTCTTTGTGCCTTCCTTGCCAACTCTTCAGCAGTTCAAGAAATATTCATTTCATTACTTAAAAGATCTCTCCTCCAATATCTGAGGTACCGCCACTGTGGCATGCGTCGCGAGTCTGCTTGCCTCTCAGTTGGAAGGAATGGGAATGGGGCGAGTGTAGGGGTAGAGAACTTCGCACTCTCAGTGCATTGCTTGCCAAGCCTGACCTAAGCATAACTTAAGTGTGAGTAGAGAAATGCAGTTCATATATTACGAGTATCATCATAACTTACTACAACCAAGTTTTATCAAACGTTATGAATTATAATAAATATGACAAACTTACCACAGTTTATGGAATTTGTACGTATTATTTAAATTTTGTGCAGTATTAGGGAACATTATTATCATCGTTATTTAAACTACTGAAATGAAAACCTGCGGGCATCCCGGAGTATACACTAAACTTTGATTAAGATATATATGCCGAGCTTACGCAATTGTACAATGCAATTTCATTTTAGATAATTTAATAACTTTCTACCGAGCCCTTCGCTGGTAATTAATAGGCAGCTAATTTTTTGCACAATTAATTATGTTAATGTGTAACTATTTCTTTGTCAAGAATTCAAGGTAGATTTGGGCATGAAAAATTTGACACTTAATTGAATATAGTTATGTTAAATCTACCAATATTATTTTACAGTGATTTAAAACTTGTAATATGTTCACGCAATGTTTTATTAAAGTATTATAACAGCACATAACATGCACTATTATGAACTAAATAAACCAAATAACGTATATTGTGTACCGTTATTTCTCATAACAATCCTACCAGACACCAATATATACTAGGATCGAATTTGAAATACGACTGTGCAAATTCTCACTTGTCGAGCTATCTCATTGGAGGTAAAAATTACTAACTGTAATGTATCACAGTAGCGGCTCGTACTTGTAAACGTAGGTGAAGCTCAAATCAAGGTTTGCAAAGTTCATGTAGGAGCATCAACAGTAGGAAATACAAAGTTCTCCCACAAGATCTCATAGTGTTCAAGGGAAGAAGTTGGCTTTACAGTATTTATCCCTGCTATCAATGCACATAGGCCTACTTGCACGTTTTTATGTTACATTGCTTACCTATTTTCTGTATGTCAAGTTGATCCTCCTATCCTCCAGAGCACGAATAACATTTAAAAAGTCACAGACTCCAGTTTCATTCCATGCCTAAGGCGAAGGCATGGCCAACAGCATAGCTTTATAATGTAATAGTTCCTACATAACCACTGGTGCTGGTTGTACCACGGTTTAATTTGTCTTTGTATGGCTTGCTAGCCTGGGAATTTAACTTTTCTCTTATTATCCTCTCTCCAACGACTAAAGGGAGTTTGTATTCGTTTAAACAGATTCAATTTTACATTACAGCTTGTGATAAATTTATATTCCCAAACACAATGAAAGTAAACAGCATTTTATTTAACTGAAGCTCACCTGAACTAATAAAGTGAAATCACTCTTAAATATACGTTACGAACAATCACAACTGACACATAGCAACACATGGAACAGACTGACAATTTGGAGGGAATGCATGTTCCCACGAATATTCATCAGAGTAGAATGGCTGTGTTCAATACATAAAACTTACTTTCCATTTGCTTCCCTGCTACAGTACTTTAAAATTATTAGTGGGATTCTCAATTAAGAATCTGCAAAAATGTAGTCCCCCCCTCCCAAAAAAAGCGAGGAAATATAATGCCTTCTTATCTTACTTAACAAAACTTAGAAAATAGAATCAGAGCTAAATTTATTTTACTTTGTAGGAAAACTACAGTATTTAGGAAAGAAGTGTAATTTAGACGGTCCCGGCCGGGGAGACAAGTAGTCATAAATCTATCGGCTTAGCTCGGTGAGTATAGGCAAGGAGGCAAGAAGACCAAAAATTGTCTGCTTCAAATATGACGTATATCCCGAAGAGAGGGTGGAGTAGCGGGGGAAATTTTCTACGCGTTGCCATAGCAACCGCTGTAAACAAGAAGAGCAAGAGAAGCTGGAAAGTTTGTTCTTCACCCAGCCCGTTGGTGTTCCGTGATTGCCCTTGAATGTTGAGGAACTGCGGAACGCTGTCAAACAATATTATATTACTGAATTTCACCTTACGAGAATAACAGTAAAAGTAATAATGATAATAATACTAATATAATAATTATGATCATAAAAATAATTATAAATAAAATTCGAATCAAATAAGTAGGAAATGGTAGGTGAATTTGTTCTTCACCATCTTCCCCTGAATAGCCGCTACTGATGTATCAAGGACTTCGGATGACAAACATTTTACTACTGTATGATAAGTTTTGAAATATCCGTTCCCTAGCAAGTCTACAATTAAATATCGCCTTAGTTTTCTATTCTGTTTTATAAATTCAAGTGTAAACATTCTGAAATGAGATGTAAATTTGTTTACGCAATAGGTTTTGCTAAAGATGTAATGTACGCATTTGGCTGGATGAAAGTTAAAGTGATCTATTCTATGACAATGTAGACGACATCATCCATTGTCCACTAGCTAATGTAGTTTTCTCAATTTTGGTGGGGAAAATGGAAACAAAAACCTATATGAACCAATCCGATAAAGCTGTAGATGTTGTTACTAAAGTTAAGAATTCACAGGGTTACGTGTGAAAGATTTTGTTTGGTTGGTTTTATGGTTATTTAACCACGGATATGTACAGTCACTGGTATACTGCAATTTTGTCCAACATGAGTTCTTTTAAATGCATGTAAATCTACTGATATGAATATGGGCATACACGCATAAATGCACCTGACCTCTGCCAGGATGGAACACGCTATTTTGGGAACAAAACAAATCAGCTCCATACAGATATGCCACCCAGACCTACAATATTTTGTTTGCGATGTGGGAGGATCCAATATGAAACTACTAGTGACAAAATCAGGGAAAACTATGCAAATGATTGATGACTTGTAGACCAAACCATATCACTCTTGATAATCTACAGATAAATGGAGACAGTGATTCAAGCCTAAAACATGTCCAGGGCGCCTATAATAGTTGTTAATCACAACTTCAATTTGGGAAAAGGACTCAGTTTGAGTAGACTGCGTACATCCATAAAGTCGAATAATCGCAGCTAATAAACGAAATTTAGCTGCTGTTTTGCAAGCAAAGTAGCATTCATATCAAAGACAGCACCGAAGGTCAAAGGTTACCTACTCATTTCGTCTGTAAAACACTAAAACCTAAATCAGAATCCTACAGTAAATGGTTCGATAGTAAGTTGGGCAACCCTGTGTGGAGTGAGGAGGTTCTTTGCGTCGCGTGTTTACAAACATTAGGAATGACTGGTGTCCATTGAATTACAAACGCATAAATTTCTTTGGTACAAAACACAGTGTTTTTTCTTCGTTACGAGGCAATACAGTATTTTTAACCATTCTAGAATGACGGACAATATTATTTCAGAACGCGTATATATTATTTAGAGCACGAACAAAGAAAGCGAGAAAAAGAACAGAGAGAAAATGCCTATTGCTAGAATTCTTCTTCTCCCTCTTAGGTAGAAACTTTGTTGGTTGACATCTACACTTCTACAGTATCTGTTATTAATTATTTTGTCTCTATGTCCACCCCTACCCCAAGTTCACGAAGGGTGTGTGGCGATGAGCACTATGATATTGCTAGATAAAAATACAATGCCGATGTGCACGAAAATGCGACTGTGCCGATGTGCACACAACCCCGGTATCACAGCAGGCTAGAGCTAGACCTACAGCCGGACATTCCATGATATGCCCGCTTAATACAGTATGAATCATCTGAGCAACCCCATTGCTTTGACACACTTGGTGCCCGCCCTGAGATGGATACGTGTGACAGTGTGGTATTATTTATGTTGAAAATAACTTCTGGTAGTATCCCAGATATGGGTGTTCACCTTTAATGTGATTATGCGACATTCTCTCACTATGTGAGTATGTGGGTGTGTGTATGCCAGAATGTCTACTGATCCCAAAGTCTCATTAAAACCGTCTTTCTTCGGACTATGTTGTTTTGATTAAGTTATGCAATTATACTTTCAGACAACAGGAGGTATCCATTTAGTGAATAATATACATAAAGTCATAAACACACATATAATTGTAATATGCTGCATGTAGCGTATTGGCTGTACCCACAAGGAACCTCGCTTGTGTTAAAATAACTCTGAAGAGCTTTCAAGTTCAACATTCCAAGTTAGGTTATAATAGACCTACAGAATGGTAGCCTAACATATACAGTATTACAATGTAGTCTGTATTAACGTATATATAATTATCTTTTACAGCACGTTCTAATAATTACAAATTCGTAATTACATGACTTCCTAGTGATAGCGAAAAAAAAAAGCCAAAGCCAATGACACACTCTCTTTGTACGTATCTGGGCTGTACACCACATCGATTCATCCCATAGCCTAGTCAATATTACAGTATCGGCACTTACTGATTATCTGTTGTTAGTTCGAAATGTCACTGTGTACATCGTACCAGTTAATTCGCCATAAAGTGAACCGGAATTCCTTAGACGCTTGTACTGTATTGGTTTATCAGACCTACAAGATAGCACCGAAAAGAACCCTTATTAATTTATTGTAATATACCGGTAGTTTTCTATTATCAATACAGTCCTTACCTTTCTGAATTCCTCTGGCGTGACGTAATATGTTGTACGGTACATGAAAAATTTGCAGATGTTTATATAACACATTATAAAGTTATAACACTAAACACAATAATCCACCTGTAATGCCTGATTCACCACTACAACTAATATCGTAGACGGCAGCGCGGCACGCCAGCGATTGTACTTTGTTTTTGAACAGGGTGTCCACCAGTAAAAAATGAAAGGAACTAAACTCGGCTGAAAAGAAACATACTAGATGCGGGGGAAAGTACTAATCACCTAATCGCATAAGTTTTCATTTCTTAAGCTCTTAAATTTGAAGTTAAAAGGGGTTAAATGTTATACAAATATACCAACACCACCTAATCTACTGTAGGCCCTATCATAGAAAGCTGTGAGCGGTGATGTAATTTCTGAAGAGCTGCAAACTACTGGATGTAATTGAACTGCCTTGCTGTTATGCCTCACAGTCGAAAAATTGATTTCACATTAAAACTATAAAACCATGCATAGCTATTTTTCTGGTATTCCTAGAGAATCCCCGAATTAAACTTAATTTAATTGTGTCTACACTTCTCGTATATCCGGCTGGCTTAACTTACTTCATTGTGGTCCAACATGCGACCCTGGACTGTGCTCTCAGAACATTTTCATAAATATAATTTTAAATACCCTCATCACTTCACACTTTATGCTTCTGACAATTATATATCACCATGTAATATGACCCGCCCAAGTATAGCATGGCTCGAAAATGGACCACACTGTCACACGTATCCACCTCAGGGCAGGCCTCAAGTTTGTAAGAGCAATGGGGGTGGCATTTGATACCACACACACAACTCTGAAAATATTACAGTAATCCAATCACGTTGAAACGTGGAATACTATTCACCGGGAGAAATTTTTATTATTTTTACAAACTTCGCATTAATCATAACAAAATACAGATGCTAACCCAGGTGTCCCTTAATCTTTCTGTTCAAATATTGTGTTTAATGAAAAAAGTTAAAACCGTGCCAGTAGTTCGTACCCTGTAGTCAATGGTCTGACATAAGCAGAGATCCAAGAACAGATTCTTGTGCCCCCCCCCCATGTCCAAGGTACCGTAACTTTTATAGAGAATTTAGTTTTTTTTTTTCATATGATTTTCTACTTTGGATATGGGTTTATGAATAAATTAAACTGTTGGTAGAACATGCTTGACAAATAAACCACAGACCTGTAAAAACAGGTTACCGCCCATACATTTGTGTACTATTCTAACACAGGAAGTGTCCTTTGGTTTCCAGCAATGAATCATTACATCCTAGACCTTTAATATCAATTTTCCTAACTAACTTTGTTTTGTTCTTATTTAAATCTACGTGGTTAGCATAGGATCTGTTTCATGGAAAATGTGACTAAAAATTTGAACCTGTTTCCTTGAGTTGAGAAAATCAGCATGCAACTCTCAACATTTCAGACATTTCAGACTTGAAAGAAACTCAAGCATTAATAATAAATAATAAAAAATTGTGTTTTTCACCCATGCCACGCTCCACCCTAGTTTGTTACCAAGCAATGCAGTGAAACAGGCTTCCTCTTTGTTTCCGTCCTCAGTGATATGAAATAATGTCTGAAAGATAATATTCTGACAGATTTAAGACTTCTAATGTACAACACAAAAGGCAGGCCTAAATATTTTTTCCAGGTAGAACTCAAACTTCGTTCAAGGCCACATCAGTTTGTGTTGTCTGTCCAGAACCTTTCCTGTCACAAGACTGATAAAAAAATAAAAAGTAAATAAAGGAAATGCTATAAAGAATTCAATGACATACACAACAGTGTTCTCACCTTGTTACAAGTGGTATCTATAATCACAATAAATCACCCAGAACAGTTTGAAAAATTACAATATTTCTGAATTATTGTCTGGGAACCCTACCGAAACTATGTTTATGGCATGTCATATTTAATTATAACAATGAAAGGAATTACCTCTCTCCTTTCAGTCATAGGAGAGGAGGAGAGAGGTTCCATCCGGCGCTGTGAATTGAACTCCGGTTTAGCTCAGTTGGTAGAGCATTGGCGCGAATAGCCAAAGGTCCTGGGTTCAAGTCCCAGTGTCGGAGGAATTTTTCTCCTATAATATTCTCAGTATTATGTTTGATTTAAAATTATTGAACCAGTATTATTCCTTGGGTACTAATCCTTTTCTTTCTTCAGTACGATTTTAATAAGATTCATTTAATTTAGTCTATTTTGAATTGCAAATATCGCGAATGATCTTTTTATGATCTAAATTATACTATTGGCATTAGACATAAGTGTAATGACACATATTTTTAGTATCAAACAAACTTATTATCCTAGGAGTACATTTTTATCCTGAATGAAGAGAAGTACTGAAAATTAAATGTCTTCAAAAATCACAAGCCTGAAGTAGCTTAAAGGTTCCCACTAGTGTCAAAAAAGATTCAAAAGGAGTGCAAAAGGTTTTGGAGTGATCCAAGATATGTCAAAGGGTCTGTATGGGAATAAAATATGCTCAAAAGAGTCCCAAATACAGATCAAAGAGGAGTCAACTGACAACAAGCATTGGAAAAGTCAAAACATAACAACATATAATGTAATTGTTACCATGAAAACCCTTTCAGGCTATACCACTAACATATTGAATGCCTTATTGCTGACGATGATTATAATTAGTGTTATAAAAATATAGGCCTACCTAATACTGTACTTAATCCCAAGGTGATAAGTAAAACATGCTAACTGAATTCACAATACTTCAACTTCAAAAGCAGCACACTTTAGGTTCTTTAATGGTATGTGTCTCCTTCATAACAATAATAATTAACTTTATCAGTATCTCCATTTTGATTTTAAAAGCAGAATACAATCTGTATGGGCAAAACTTATCGAGTAACGCTCAGTGTTAAGTTTAGGGACAACATTTTTTCTTCTTTCTAAGAAAAGTATTCACTAAATATCGTATTGGAATTATTTGTTTGTTTCTACCAAAGAAAAAGACTGTTAAAATCTTCACAGTTATATTACTCTCTGGCTTGGCTGAAATGTTAGTTGTTGAGATGAGGGGGTGATTTAATAGCCAGATCATGTAGGCCTAAGCTAGATATATAAGCAATCATGAACCACAGATTATTGTCTCTGTACTGCATATGACATAACTTGTCTTTCTGTAAGGTAGACCATTAGGGAAATCAGTCATAGGAGAGAGGTTCCATCTGGCGCTATGAATTGAACTCCGGCTTAGCTCAGTTGGTAGAGCATTGGCACGAATAGCCAAAGGTCCTGGATTCAAGTCCCAGTGTCGGAGGAATTTTTCTCCTATAATATTTCCCATGTAAACTAGTCTATTTGATCTAATTTGGCTCTTAAAATGTTAAAAGTAAAAATTAAAAATTACAATGGGAGTTTTTGAGGACAAGATAGAAAATATTACCCAAAGGACTATGTGGGATAATTTGATACCTCATTGATTTATTTTTTCTGCGATACTTTCTAATTATTTAGGATGTTTTAAATAGATAATGTCCGCCGGCGTGGTCTTGTGGTTAGCGTCGCTGACTACAGATCCGTCGGCCCGGGTTCGATTCTCGGTACCTCCTCGGATTTTTCTGAGGTAGGGAGGTCTGGTAGGGGTGCACTCAGCCTCGTGATTCCAAATTGAGGAGCTACTTGATAGAGAAGTAGCGGCTCTGGTCCAGAAAACCACCATTAACGGCCGTGGGTGTCGGCATGCTGACCACATGCCCCCAATCCTGCCATCTGCCTACGGGGGATGATGCAGCGGTCGAGTGGTAGGCCAAGACCCTTCAGGGATGTAGCGCCACGGAGTTTAGTTTAGTTTAAATAGATAATTTAGTTTAAGATCTGAGGTTTTCCTGGCAAAGAAGCTGAGTGGATATTTCTTGAGTGGTCAGCCAGGTGTGGAAGTTAATTGTTCCCAACATTTCAAAGGCCCATGTTGCCTCCATCTTTTACACCCTTCAGCAGCATAGGCCTTCAAAACATCAGGAACTTCTACACCTGGCTGACCATCCGAGAAACATTCACTCAGATAATTTAGTGTTTTATTTAGAGATGCCATGTATTTTTGTCACATTTCTTTGTGAAATTATATACTAATTACTAAGAATATTCAATATAAAAGTTTGTTTTTACATATTGCCACATAATAATTATGTATAATTATTATAATTTCAATGGTAAAAAGAAGTAATATGACAATGTCTACCATAATAGAAGTAACATTAAATAGGAAAGAAATAAGTTTATTCTGTTTACTCAATTCCATCACTACTTTCTATTCCAGTAACTTGTCCCTTTTCCTTGGGTAGTGATAAATAAATATTAAATTTTAACGGTTTGCTGTTTTAATGCTTGTCAGAGAATAAACATCAAACTGAACTCAAACATGGACCTCAAGATGTACAGTATATTAAGCAAAGAGAAATGTTAGCATAGAGAGAACATGCTATAAGTTGCATTATTGAAAAAATGCAATTACCAGCATTGATTAATTATTACCTCTCTTGCCAAAAAGAATTAACTGTAGCACTAAGAATTATGTGAGGTGTTTGGACAACTCACCATTAAATAGCAGTATAGGCCTATAATTTTCTTTCATGTGGAATTAATTCCAAGAAGAATTTGTGACATTTAGTTATTATTCATTAAAAAATGTTAAGTATGTGCATTACTTAATTCCAATGTCAATATTTATTTGCTCTGTATAGTATAACAAGGGCATATAAAACGCTGTTAGTATGTAATTAATGTTACAGTGAAAATATTTACATCATTTAAGGTATAAAGTGTTTACATTATTTACAAATTATAATCATGACACATATTCTAGGCATCAGCTATTTCTGAAGCTAAGAACCTTCAATAAATTCATCTAGACTGCTCACAAAAGTTAAAGGCATATGGATAATAACCAATCAGAGGAGCTGGAACTGTTACATCTCTTAGTATTTGCAGTTTGAGATGGTACAAGCCATGTCGTTTGCTGACATTTTCTATAATTCCACCCATCTATACTTTTAGCTATTGCAGCTAGTATAGTGCATAATATCCGCTGCTGTGGGTGAGTCGGTAGGAACCCTGCCTTCCACCTCAGTGGTCCGAGTTTGATTCCCAGCCAGGTTGAGAATTTTTCAGTAGTGAAAAATTCCTTTTTCGGACTCAGGACGGAGTGTGTGTTGCCTTAGGCTAAAGTGTTAGGTAGGGGACTGGCATACCTCGGAGACAAATCCACTGAGAATGTCCCCTTATGGGATCACCACAGGTCGTTTGCTACCCGATGGAACTTCCACATAGTAAAGCTCTGTATAGCTTAGAATATGCTTTATATAGCAGGTATTTTGTTAACTCAGATTTAAACCTACTTGGATATTTGATAGTTTTAATTCTAACTGGGAATTTGTTGAAAAATGTCATACTAATGTAGCTCAGTTTTCTTCAATTAATTTGGGAAGATGTGCTTTAACCACGAAGTCATTTTTCCTCTTTGTATTGTATTTCTGTGCAGTTAAATTTTGGACATTATTGAGTTTGTTATTATTGTACAAATAGAATGGTTCCTAAAATAAAAATACTAGGAGTCAAGGGAGAGAGATTTTTAAATATTTCCCTGCTTGAATTCTTTTGTGGGATGTTCAAAAGATATCTAATTCCTTTTCATTTTATTTTGCTGAACAGATGTTTTATTCACATTTGATTTAGATGAATTTTTCCACAGCCCAATTTCATATACAGTGTGAATAAATTAGTGAAAAGTAAACTTATTTGCCAGATGCATGGGTTGATTTTTTAGTAGTGGCAACTATTTTATTCCTCCACATATAGCATACATACATGGTCTAACTTTTATAGGCCTTTGATGTAATCACCACCATTGCGTACAACATTTTCCCTGCAATGCGTAAGTCTTTGGAACCTGCTGGCACTGCCTAATCTGTTTATGGTGGAAGAGAGCGATCGGTTGCCTGTAAAACATGATTGGGATGGTGTAATCTTAAAACATACCGTTCCCCCACGCCAGAAAGTTATTGCGGAGTACTACTGTTCGTTTTTGCAAAACAATCTGCAAGAAGCTCTAAAAAGAAAACGGCGACAACTTTACGGATAATCCACCCATCATTCTGCATGACAATGCTAGGGCGCATAGAGCAGGAGTTGTGTCTGAACTGTTCAATCGCTGCGGCTGGGAGGTGCTCTATAATCCTCTGTACTCTCCAGATTTAAGTCCCTGCAACTTTGTTCTAAACCTGAAGATGAAGGAGCCACTTGGGGGATTCGCTTCCATATGGTTGAAGATGTTTTACAGGCAACCGACCGCTCTCTTCGCACCATCAACAAATTAGGCAGTGCCAACGGGTTCCAAAGATTTACGCATCGTGGGGAACATGTTGTATGCAGTGGTGGTGATTACATTGAAGGCCTATAAAAGTTAGAAGCATGTACGTATGCTATATGTGGAGAAATAAAATAATTGCCACTACTAAAAAAATCAACCCATGTATAATTCATTGTATTTCGTAATACAAGAAGTCCTTACTACCTTTTTTCTATTTTTTAATGTGACTATTTCAAGATACCAACCATAAAACCAAAAAAATTATTTTATCAGCTAGGTACCTCTATGATTTGGTCACCTATGCTTAAACAAGGCAAAGAAGATGGTATTTTAAAATAAAAAAGAATAAGTTAATTTTTTGTTGCATTAACAGACAATTTAAGTATGGGAAACCAAATTAGCAATAGTATGTCAATTAGTTTCTAACTTAAAAATAAAACTATGAATACAGTGTGGCAGGAGACCCTGTCTATTCCTCAGACTTAGCAGTTAGAAGCTATGATCACTAAAGCCAGTCATGTTGAATACCGGTAGGCCTACATGTTCCATTGTTCTAGGCATGTATCATTGCCAGTCTCTTGTAAGCAAGCTAATAATACATAACTTATAGAGATAACTAAAGCTGGCTGTCAACACGTACAGAAAGTACAAAAGTCATGTCCAAATGCAGAAGGATAACATATTACTCAAGGAAAATACATTAATAACATCTTCACAACTGAATACTACTTCATTCTAATGACAGGTTTGTTTGACATGCATCAAGATAATTCTACATCCTACTTGCATATGTGAATAATTCAATAAGAATGTAATAATTATTGGTAAGCAACCTGATATTTGCTGTCATAAGAATTTATTTTCGTTTTCCTGCTCAAAGTTCTGTATAAATAGGCAGTAATGCTCTCGGAAAATATAATTCCAGTTCACCAGTTGTTACGCATTTATCAAGAATCCAGACCACAATGCTAAAACAAACTTACTTCATCTTTGTAGTTTTGGCATCAGCCTTCTTGTTAACAGGTAAGGAAATCTTTCAATAATCTTACTCTCTCAACATTTATACTATATTTTCTGATGTTTGGTGCCCCGAAACACAGTGGCAGAGTTGCCACAAACTGGTAAATGAATTATACTTTCTAAAGCAAATACTGGGTCATTACATAATGTGAGGTAGCAACGAAATATTTTTGGCTCCACTTGAACTAAGTTGCATACTGTTGAGTTATAATAAGTATTTTGGCTAAAATATTTAAGTTAAAATATTGTATTTTGAAGTCGAAGACAGAAGACAACCAGAGGAGGTTGATAAAAAGAAATGACTAATATATGAACTTAGCATTCCATACTACCTGGAAAAATACCACCTGAAAGAAATAGAAATATACGGCATGTTAATAGAAGCTTGAGGCACAATTCCATGCCATGAAGTTACCATCTGGAAACAACTCCAATTAGACCTGCAAAAGTTGAAGAATATAGTGATCACTACATATTTACAAACATTGCTACAAAATAAAGTAATATTTCAATGTTCTGAGAATTGTTGTTATACATTTTAATGCTAGTGAAATCTGAAAACTACTTATGCTACCATTAGTTAAGCTACTTTTTATAGCTTTGTAACACTTTAAAACCAGTTTATAAATACTACAAGTATGAATATTATACTTTGTCCTTAGGCAGCTTACAATGGTAAGAAATATAAAATAAAATAAAATCTGGTTAGAAACACATTCATAAGTAACAGTAGAATGATTTTTTAAGTAACCAATCTTTCAGTTTACTTTTAAACTTTTTACAGGGTAGAATCTTGCTTCATTGGATAGTTCATTAAACAATGTGATAGCTAGACACCGGTATTTAATGATTTCACTGATCTGCTTAATCGTATATGGTGTGCATCTCTTTTATGTTTAATTCGGGTTCCACGTGTATATACATCACTCTGATATTGGTAGTATTGCAGATTTTCTTTGGCAAATATTAAGTTACAATACATGTAGGCCTACATATATCATGATACTGTCATTATATTTAAATTACCAAGAAGTGTTTGCAGGGTTCCTTAATATCCGTAACCATAATGATCCTAAAACTGCCTTTGAGTGCCTGCTTACCCCTCAGAAATATGCCAAATGTTAATAATTGAAAAAAAAACATAAAAGCAGTTATGATTTTACAGCAGACCGTTGATAATCCGAACACCAGTTACCCAAAAAGTCAATTATAAGATATATATGTTTATTCTTTGTTTTGCTTTACAGAATAAAGTTTTACATTTTTAAAATGTTTCAAATTATTAATTATTTTCAGAGAATGTAGATGCACAGTCGAGTGTAGAACCATCAGGGCAACTAGTTCCGGACATCACACAGGCATTTTGGGACGAAATGAAGGAATTAATCCCTAAAATACTCGATCTCCTGAAAGATTCGGTAAGTAAATGTAGAAATGTCCTACGGACAGTTGAAAAATTCTCTAAAAAAGAAAAATTACTATGGATAATGAAGCTCAATGTAGTAAAACAAAATTAAAGATTCCAGTCAACATTCAACATTTATTAATATTTCTAACGAACTTGTACATAATGAGGATGTTTGGCCTGTGTGTTCTAGGGTATCTCATTGGTTTTCTAATTTAGCATCAGGTATTTTTGTTATATTTTAGATGTTTTAACTTGTTTTAACAATTGAAGAGCGTTTTTTCAAAAGCCGATATCTACATAAAGTATAGTTTTGAGATATTGGATTTTGATAGAACACCTTAACCGTAGATATTGGATTTTGCAAAAAGTACCGTTTTTCTACCATTTCTGAGTGAGACAGCAGTCGGAATATGAAAGAACCAGTATAACCATTGGAAAGGTAGCTACTTAAACTATACGAAACAATATATATCTCAATTTCGTCAAAACCTGCAGTTATCGGCTTTTGAAAAAACGCTCCTCAATTACAGCAAGATAGAAAACTGGAGGCCAAAGAATACTTGGATAGGTCATGAAAACCCTAATAGTCTCAGCCTCTGCTGTTGAGCTGAAAATCTCAAGTTTGATTCCTGATCCCATAATTTTTTTTTTCCTAAAGAGATTCCAAAATATTTTGATATTTTAGTGCAAATTCATTGTGGGGTGGTTGGTTTCGTTCACACTTCATTCTTGTGTTACATAGACTACCAGGATTCAAAACAGATCTAGGCTATTGGAAATAAAAGTTCATGACTGTAGTTCATATTTTTAACACCAGAACTGAAATGTATATTGTTTTGTTCACAGTCCGGCGATATTAAAGAGGAAGCTCAAGAAATTTTTAAAAAAGACCTAGAAGAATTTGTACATAGAGTGAAAATCACAAATGAACAGTTTCAAGAAATGTTAAACAAGATTTATCCTAATGTAAAGAAGATCTTGATTGCACTCGATATAGATCCTTCAGTTCTGGAACAGCTGGGATATACTACACCTGCATCACGTTAACTTTATCAGTAAGATCTTATTGGATATTATTTTGATGATGAGTGGATGAGCCCAAGATTGTTTATGTTTTCTGCTGTGAAAGTCCTTCCATTTTGAGCTCATGTTAATAAGGAAATTCACATAAAAAATACCTTTAAAGTAGGCCTACTATAATTTGAAAATATTTCTTCAGACTGAGATACAGACAAGCCTCAGTCAACTCTTCTAAACATCAGCAATTATTATCAATCTAATGAATATTCTTCTATTGCACAAAAATGTTTCCTCACTTCACTTTGTGCACTCAAACAAATAAATAACTTCACACTGTGGAAAGTAGTTCTTTTTTTCTGTCATGAAACTTTGTTCCACCAGGTGGTGTACAAATAAGAAAATTCTGTACAACAGCATAATCCCTAACAATTCCTAACTCCTAATCTCGAGATTGCCATGTGAGAGCAATTGAATAAGACTCCCTTTGCTGTCGTTTGAGTAAGAATTAATTTGTGACTTGTCTTGATGTATGAATAAAATACAGTGCTTTTCAAGTATGAATTGGCCAATCATGCGGATTTCTACGTCGCAGCAGCCACAACTCTAAGTCTCAAGCAATCGGGGGAAATATCTACGCAAATAAAGCTGCTAACGGTGTAATGATCCAGGTTCTCACAATTACAGTTAAAATTACAACGAAAATAACCATGTACCTCATCACAAGAGTTGTTGGAAATGCCCTCCTCTTGCATCCACACAACACTGGCACCTTTTTAGGAAATGTTCTTTCATGCACATAAGTTCAGCTTCCAAGATAGAGTTAATTTCTCATGTGATATTGTCTTTAAGTTCTTCTAACTTTATATGACTATTATTTATGGTGGAAATTGAAAAATATAGTATCAAGTTCAATTCCCATACATTAAAGAGCTTAAAGACAATATCACAAGGGAAATTAATTCTGTCTCATAAGCTGAACTTATACCGTGAAACAAAAATTCCTACAAAGGTGCCAGTATTGTGTGGATGCAAGAGGAGGACATTTGCAACATCTCTTGTGATGAGGTACATGGCTAATTTTATTGTAATTTTAACTGTAATCATGAGAACTGGAATCATTACACTGTTAGCAGCTTTATTTGCATAAATATTTCACCCCCTCACTACGGAGTTAGAACTGTGGCCGCCGCGGTGCAGAAACCCGCACGATTGGCTAACTCTTATGTGAAAAGCACTGTACTATAGCTTATAGAGCCCGGAAGTTCAGACATTTATTTTTGTTAAAATAGGCAGGAAAAAAGGCATTTAATACACCCAAAATAGGCAGTAATAAAATCAAAATTTATCACATAGAGTATTTACTCTTACTTTTCTATTACTCTCTTTCCTGATATTCATTATGTCTGGCATAACCTGCATTCCTATCATACGATAGTTCTTCTATTTAAAGAGCTTAATTTAATCGTTTGAGAGGTAAGTTTTCAACTGCTTGATAACAAATAAGTGCATTTATAGGGAAAAAGATCTCCAATAAATATTATTCTGATGTGAATGTATCACTTCATTATTTGTGTAACATTTTTCTCACTTTCAAATATTGAAATTTTCATGTGCTTTTTAAAATGTGTAAATAATCACAGAAAAAAATCCCTAATGATCCAAAACAGCCACAAAAAAAAAAAGGATTTAAACCTTAAAATAGGCAACAGAAGCCAAAATAAGCAGAAACAGGCAAAACAAAAACTGGCCCTATCGTCCCTAACTGTACAGAAACATTACTTAATTCTTTAATATATCCACCCTAATAGGAAAGGCATTTTATCTAATTTCTGGGTCCTAACTATAACATGAATAAATGTTAGATGTATATTAATACAGGAGGGGCATTACCTAGCTTACTGTTTTGTTTAACTATACTAGTGTTACAAAAACCTAATATTCCAATGTTCAGAACATATAAAACTTTCTATTGAAATTCAATAACCATAAAAATTCCACTGATTAATTTAATTAATTTCCAATGAATATAAGCATATCAAATTGTAAATGCTTCTAAATGCATTCTACTATCGTAATATAGGAGGCCATATCAATAATGAAATTCATCTGGTAGAATGTAACAGGTTAGGCTTTCATGCCGGCGTTCAAAAGATTAGAACATTTTCAGGGCTGTGGTCCATTCCCACTGGAATGTTAAACCCCACTGGAGGAAGGCTTATAAGCCCAGAAAATTGTTTTAATAATTCACCTGGTAAAATTATATTAATCTACTTTGTTAGGAAAGGTATAATACAGACCTCCAGATATGGCCCTCTGAAAGTTCAATGCACTCCTTACACTACTTTAATTATTTACGATATTAGTGTAACGTGATTAAGACAAATACTGGGGCTGTAAAAAATGCATTTTAAGGAGCCAGAAATAAGGCACGAATGTTAGCTGGAATTTCTCTTTGGTGCAAAACCATTGTAAACATAAGAAAAAGACCATACAGTGAAGCCAACAAGATCCCCAAAATTCTTCTTTTGGCTTCATTCCCTGGGGGAATCGCAAGAACTTGATATAGCAGAGAAGTCCTTGCTCAGTTCCTGACGTAAGATATAGCTGTGCCGGTATTATAATCTATAAAGAGTTTAACAAAATATCTTCAATAGGATTTAAATACAGTAGAAACTCAGTGATCCAAACCCCATTAATCCAAAATTTCAAATAATCCAAACAAACAAAAAAATCTTTAAAAACAAATCTTAAAAAAAAAAACCGATATGAAACCAGTATCACTTCTTCTGCACAAATAAAAGTTAGCCTCTTAGTATAATATATTTAGTATAATATATTATGTATGACATTCTTTTCATGTAATTTGGTTGTAAAAATGAAGAGAATGTCATACGTAATATATTATACTAAGAGGCTATCTTTTATTTGGGCAGAAGAAGTGATAAGGGTGTAATTTGGTTGTAAAAATGAAGAGAATGTTGTTAGCATGTTTCATCGCATCCCCGAAGGATACATAACCCAAATCAAAAGACTTCTTTCCATGGATGTTATAAATGCATACACCAAGTTTCATGAAAATCCAATATCGTGCGTACAGACACATGGACAGACATTACCCATACACCATACAATCTCATAAAATACCATACTGGCACTTTATAATTAAAAAATTAAGGAAAAATAACAATTATGGAACAGAAACTCAGCTAATGATTATTTCTGACATAAAAGAAACATTTCAATTGGTATTTTAGAATGAATACAGTATGAGTTGAAGTAGGTCTTCCTTATTTGAACTGGAAGATTTGTTTCATCAAATTGAATACTTGGCTACAGTTTTCTCCAAGATTTTTAATCAAAGTTTTATTGCTCTTTTCCCCAGCTTTGACAAACCATATTTATAAAATTACAAAACATACACATAAGCAAAAAATAATAATTGAAGATTTTAATGTGTTGATGTGTTGAAGGTATATATACAGGTTTGTGTAGGCTCACATGCTCACGTGCTACAGCACACAAAAAATAAGGGGAAAATAAAATGTTTTAAAAAAATCACAAAAGATATGTTTTAATAATTCCGTTGTGTATTGTTAGAACATTCGAATCTTCTGCCTCGCCACGTGTCATCATTCACCCACCAATGAAGTGCAAGATGTGCTGACAATACAGGATCACTCTCCACCAGACGAGCCCAGATCAGAATAGCCAACCTACATATTTGGTACCTAAAACTTTATATAAAAAAAAAGTATAATATAATTACGAAACATTTATTTTTGTGTTCAAAACGTGGTGTATAATAGTTGCTTTCAATTTTTCTAGTTAATTAAAATAGAAATGTATGTTAACTATGATAATATGAAATTAAGCTGCATTCCATTACAGACTGCTACAGGTACTACAATCAATGAGTTGGCAACGCTAGTCAGGCGACACGCGGACTTGATGAATGTTATGTTTTAAATTCCTGTAATAGTGGTTTCTGTTTGTTAGCCAATTTTGTTCGTGTGTTGTATTAAATTTTCCCTTCTCTGAGGTCAGTGTCAGTGTCGGTGCTGGAACATGAATTCTGTTGATAGTCTGTTAAAAACTTCTGCTATATCTTTTCAATATAAAGTACAAATTAAGCAATTAGGTAGACCAGCCCCGGAATTATACTTAACACAAAAAGCGAAAGGAGGCTGTGTCGAGAATACATAATGCAGTTTAGTAGGAAAGTTTATGACATTTATAACTGGATTTGTGGTTGTAATGTGAGAAATACCATAATCTCTTCTATTTCCCTTGCCTTCTTTTCGAAAACAGTGAATGGGAAAATCGTCCATCCTTGGGACTGTATGCGTGATAACTCGAATACGCTTCGTAAGATTTTCCTGAAACTTATAAACTCCATAGGAAAAACCTTATTGATTTATTACCACGTCAAAAGACCAGTACCAGAGTAACAACCAATTAACCATCACATTCTTTTAAAATACCAAATTTGCATTGAATTGAATATGCTGTTGGGAACTGAAGACAAGTGATTGCATATTTATACGCCTTCAGATGTTTGGCAAAAATAAAAGGATATCATTGACGTGAGGAATTTGTTGTGTATTCATTCTGTTATTATCATTGTTATTATTATAATTATTATTATTATAAATATTATTGCAGCTGCTATTATTGTAGCACATAAGTTTTAAATGTCACGAGCCGCCACTGGCTATAAATAAGTTAACGTTTTTCCAAATTTCAAGTGAAGTTTTCAGTGGTTTCACAGCAGGTAGGCTTGTATGGTTTTTCTATTTCATACTAATCTGGTCAAATAGTTTTTTTGGAGGTACTGTTTACATTTATTACATTATACAGTTTGATATTTCTGAACTTATATCGGACCATCTGTAAAATTGTGATTAGAATCCTATCAGGCCTCTTGTTCTACATCAGAGTTCTCAAATTCTTCTTCCACCTCATCTAGGCCTACACTTTCTTCAAATTCATTATAGTGTTATGATCACTCTTCAAATCAGTCTATATTTCATAAGGATCCATTGTACAATAATTAAATAATAAAAGAAACAGAAAAATAAAACAACTCATTCACCTGAACATAACAAAAGGATGTGTCCAATAGAAAGTGAACTTTAATAATAAGAAAACACTTGAGAGTAAACTATTAAATGATTACAAAAGGTCACCTTCACTATTACTGTAACAGAGACAATACAGATGATTAGCAATGTTGTCATTCGTTGTTGTCAGTCTGCATGATGATCATCCCATTATTGCTACACTAGTTTAAGCAAAAGAGGACGATATCTGCTGATTACAAGAAGGTACATGGGGTCATATGATTCCTAAGTTCAGACAACTTTAGGCAAAAGAAAAACACTCTCATGAGGTTTGTGTAACTTCAGGGTTAATATTAAATAAGTTATGTGTCATAAGCTGTGTTGTATGTGATCTTCTTTTACTATACAGCAGAGCTTATGTTTCTCATTTGACAACTGAGACTATTATAAAGTAGAGACTCCATTGCATTCACTTCTCTAATTACGTGTACACTTTCGTTCCAACATGTCTTGATAAAATCAGCACATCTTTCTCCAATCATAATAACAACTGCATTCAGACTCCCTCTTACAGTTACAGGCATTATGGATGCATCCGCAATCCTCAGACCCTTAATACCATTAACCTGTAGCTGAGGATTCACCACGGCGGTAGGGTCGTGATTAGGTCCCATTTTACATGTCCCCACAGGATGATAGCCGGCATCTGTATAGTTCTTCGCCAAGCATATGTAGTATTCGTCTGTGTCAAAATCAAAATGTTTACAGTCTTTACCTGGCGTTTTATCCAAAACGTATCCGGCATTCTTTAATGCACTCGTTTCCGAAAGTTTAACTCCTGATCTTAAACCATCTATTAGCACTTCCAAGTCGTGTTCACTGAATGGGTTAGGATAAATAAGAGGAGATTCAAAGGGGTCTTTGGAACTGATTGTGATATTGCCACGATTCTCTACTGTTAAAACAGCGGGATTATAATGCATAACATTGTAATAAGATAGTGGCCTGTGGGTATCCAATGTTGAATTGCAATTTTCATAAGGCTGTATGCCTGTATATGTAGCAAACTGGATATCTGAATAATCAACATCAGCTGGTATGTATTTTGATTTGATATAACCTTCAAGTAGGTTCACTCCTGTACTAGCAAACGGTCCAGTCCTAGTTTCAGCATAATCAGTCAAGTGTTTTTTCACATCATCAACATCAACTGGAACGGTTGATGCTTCATTCTTCAGCTTAATATCAATACCTGCTCCTAAATGGTTATGGAAATTCTGTCCAACTGGAAGGTCTTCTACCACTTCAATGCCTAGGCTTTCTAAAACATTCTTTGGGCCTATGCCAGAAAGCATGAGTATCTGTGGTGAGTTTATGGCACCAGCGCTAATGATGATTTCTTTATCTGCAAAGATTCTTCCGATGTGTTTCCTGGTACTTTCTTCTATAAGTTCTACACCGTATGCCTCCCTGGTTTCGGGATTTACGAGTATCCTTGCGGCCCGGACATTGGGAAGGACGTGCAGATTAGGTCTTGATCTTACTGGTTCCAGAAAAGCTCTGTTGGAACTCCTTCGTTCTCCTCTTTTTTGAGTGGCTTTCATTGCCATAAAACCTATCTCCTTATCTCTGTTGATGTCAATCACCAGGTCACCGAGTTCTTTGTATCCATCAGTAAGAGTGTGTACATTTTTGTCCATATAAGGATAAGTTTGTACACTAAGGTAACCCCCTCGACCGTGGAACTCTTTGTCTTCTGCAAATTCTGGATCTAGATTGTTCTCTGATTTCTTGAAAAATGGCAGAACATCCCTAAAACTCCAACCCTTGTTACCTAGAAGAAAAAATTACTTGGTATTATTTCACATTCAGTATGCATTCATAAGCATTGTGGTTTTGAATATGTACTGTAGGCCTAAGTACTGCTGAAAGAACAACATCATAAAAATAGCTGTTGAAGTTTGACCTACTATGATTGTGTTGGAGAAGACCATTTAAAACTATCTTTTTATGGGTTCACCTGCTTTCAGTGACAAATGCTCCTAAACACTGTGAATTCCAGCGGTATACTAAAATATATTTGAATTGGTTCTTAACACTTCTTATGCAATGTGTTAATCCTGCAAAAATGTTACCAAAATTCTAACAGTTCCACTATACCCTGTGTGAGTTATCTTGTCTCACTTGTCATAAACCTACCCAATACTACCTGCTTGACATCCAGCAGACTCAATAAAGATACAAGAGAAGAATGATAATGAAAAATATAAACTAAATATTTATACAGATGGCAGCAAATGTGAAAAAGGAGTGGGATCAGGAGTAGTAATTTACATTGACAACCAACCAGTCCATCACCTCAGATACAAACTGTACCGTACACCAAGTGTTCCAACAACCAAGCCGAGCAGTTGGCAATTCTGAAAGCTCTCGAAAAAGTTGAAGAGATTAACGAACAATTTGAAACAGATAAAACTGCAGCAATACATACCGAAAGTAACATAACTATGGACTTGCTAAGAAACAACAACAGTCACAATGACCTAATCAGACAGATAAAAGGAAGATTACACACACTAACACAACAAAACTGGCAGATACACTTCATGTGGGTTAAGGCCCATGTCTGAAATCAAGGGAACGAGTTTGCTGACCACCTGGCCAAAGATGCAGCAACCAGTACCATTCTGAAGGAAACATTCAGCCTCATCCCGACGAGTGCAGTGAAGAGCGACCTGCGGGAAGAAAGCCTACAAGTGTGGGAGAATGAGTGGCGAACTACCACCAAAGGAGAACTAACCAGGACATTCTTTCCAACTATTAAAGCAAGACTGAAGACGAAATTGACGCTAACTCACAATATAACAGCAGTGACCAAAGGACACGGAAAATTTGGTGCATTATCTGGAAAGATTTAAAATCAAAGATAACCCAATGTGCATGTGTAAAAGCATTCAAACAGTGCATCACATATTGTGGGAATGCAACTTATTGAGTGAAGACAGACAAGAACTATGCAAATATGTACCAAAAACAGGTGGATGCTGGCTGTTAAATAATAATGAACACATGGACAAGTATTGTAAAAATTTTCAAAATTTTGTAAACAAAATTGTCTTTGACAAACTTTAGACGTAATATTCAAATTGGGACTTTATGTTAGGAATATTAACTTGTGATATGTGTATGTAGTTACATTGGCACTATATGTTAGGAATATCACTTTATAATATGTGTATACAGAGTGTTAACGAATAACACCGAAATATTTTACCTGTGTATAGAGGGGACATAAGACAAGCAACTTTTATTAGGAGACTTTTGCTCTATGGATTACATTTTTTCTGTTACAGCATAAAATCTCCCAGGGCATGGCAACCACTGACTTCTAACATTTGGAAAAAATGTAAAACAAAGGATCTTCATTGTAAATACTCGAGCTATGAATAAAAAACTAATGCAGTGGCGGCCAGTCATGTGATTACTCTGTAAATTTTGCAGATTATGAAAACACTAAATTATGATATAGCCATAAATAATTAACAATCAGGTTTTTATTGATCACTAAGAAGGCATGAAGTCAGTTTAATGAAAATCTTAACCCTATTTTGCTTTATTATTGACTTATGAGCACCAAATTGTAATGACTTTAATGCCCTGTAGCATACACATTTTACATCATAGAACAAAAATCTCCTAATAAAAGTTGTCTATGTCCCCTCTATACACAGGAAAATATTTCGGTGTTATTCATTAACACCCTATATAGTTCAAATGGCACTGTATGTTAGGAATATCAACTTGTAATATGTGTATATAGTTACATTTAAGACCACATCGCATGTAATTTTACTAATGTAATGCAGCATGCAGGAATAAAAATGATTAAAAAAAAAAAAAAAAAAAAAAATACTACCTGCTTCTGTAAAGGGCATTGGCAATTTCAATTCTATTATGCTGCTTCCTCAGCTATTGTGTTGCTAAGATTTTGAGGGTGTTAGTTCAAAGATTTACAATAGTTTGTTGAAGCTAGTGTGCAGTGATGGATCTATGCAGTAGTGAAGTGTCTTTTCAAGTTTATATTTTATTTATATTAAATTCTTATTTATATACCGGTATAAACAAAAATATGGAGGCTCTGTATATTTTCTATAGTGTACTCTCGTTATTTATGCTGTTAAGTATAATAATACTTGCTGGTGTTGGCAAACAAGGAAAACCATTACAGTCAGATGCTAACAGTAAGGAAATAGTGTGCAATGCTCACAAGATCTTTGAAGGAGAGTTTGATGCGTTGAAGAATGGAAAAGAAACATTATCAGTAACTTAGCAAACGTGTTAGAAAGAACTGCTTGTGCGACTGGAGTTTCTAAGAGAACGGTTTCTCGTATTTTAAATGAACATAAAATGGTGAAACAGACTGGTACTAGATTGGGAACGCCTGGAAAAAAGAGGCCCAATAGGACACCAAAGAAAACAATAATAGATTCGTTCACCAAATACGCTATTCGCCGTTCAATTTATCAGTTATACGAGTCACGATTTTTGCCAAGGCTAGATGATATGAAGGAGGCATAAACAAGGTGGGATTATTTGATGGCAGCAAGTAGGCTCTCTGCAAAATATTAAAAACATGAAATTTTGATACGTGAAAAACAACAAAGTAAGAAAAATGATGATGGAAAGGAGCGACATTGTTGTAAAACGATTCAATTATTTGAGAAAAATAAGAGATTTGTGTAATTCACTGCGCCCAATTATCTATTTGGACGAGACATGGATAATGTTAACCATACAAGAGGAAAAATATGATAAGATGTAAGATTCTGATGGAAAGTTTGAGTCACGGCTGTGTGTTCCATTAGGTAAAAGTCAAAGATTTATAGTCCTGCATGCTGGATCGGAGTGCCGATGTGTCGCAAATGGGTTGTTATTTAAATCAAAGACAACAAAAAATTACCATGAAGAAATGGAAGGAAACAGTTTTTAAAAACTGGTTTGTGAACATGCTCTCTCTCACTCTCACTCTCACTCTCACTCTCACTCTCACTCTCACTCTCACTCTCACTCTCACTCTCACTCTCTCTTTTTTCTCGGTCCGTTTTCCAACCATGGCCTCCCCGATAATTCTCCTCCATTCCCATCTAACTCATGGTCTTCCAACTGGCCTTCTCCCTCCATAATTCCCATTCGGTACTCTTTTTAGTATTTGTTCTTCTTCCATTCTTATCACGTGTCCTGCCCATTGCCGTCTTTTTATTCACATAAATACAGAGAGTGCTACATCATCATACATATTGTATAGTTCTTGACTATATCTGATCCTCCATATTTCATTGACTAATGTTGGACCAAATATCTTTCTAAGTATTTTCCTTTCGAAGTTATCAACTATATTTTGCACTTTCTTTGGGAGGGTTCAGTTTTCACTTCCATATGTTATAATGCTTCTGATCAACGTTTTGTACGGCATTACTCGGTTTCTCCAGTTGGCATCGCAATTTTTCAGCAGTGGTAAAACTGAATAATAAGCTTTATTGGCTGCTTGCATTCTATGTTGTTTTAGTTCTATTAGTTCCTCATTCTTTCCATTGAGGAGGACACCTAGATATTTGTATTCTTGTGCCACTTGGTTCTGGGTTTGCATTCTATCTCGAATGTTGATATTTTTTTCTATTTTGTATCATAGCTTTTGTTTTATTTTCATTTATTTTTAATCCAGCTTCCTTTCCTGCATCTTGCAGTTGTTGTAGGGCTTCTCTTACTGAATCCACTGATCTTCCCATCAAGTTTAGGTCATCAGCACACCCTACTATTTGCATAGATTTATACTCCAAAGTAAGCTCCTTCCTAACATACCTCAAAATTCAATTATCGTAATGGACAATGCGTCATACCATTCAGCAGAACTAAACAAAGCTCCAATTTCCTCCACTTTGAAATCAGTTGTGCAGGAATGGCTACATCAATGTGAATGTGTTATGATCCAAAGCTCGTTCTGTATGAAATTATTAAAGGCGTTAAAGACAAATTCAGAACTTACGAAATTGATACAATTGAAACACAACACGGGCACACAATTTTACATCTGCCACAATATCACTGCAATCTAAACCTCATCGAGTTAATATGGAGGCAAATAAAAATTACGTTGCAAAACATAACACACAATTCAAGATTAACAATACTCAAACTTTGTTTAAAGCTGCAGTAGAAAAAGGTAACTGCTGAAAACTGGAGAGGGGCTTGTGAGCATGTTCGTGGTACAGAAGAATTTTATTGGAAAAGAGACGGCCTCATGGACGAAATGTTGGACAGTTTTGCGATTACTGATAACTTATATTGTAGAAGCACTTCCATTGTACTTGAAACACGACCTTGGATGAGCAGTGGAGAAAAATGATTCACTGTTGGGAAGGGAATATTGATTTTCTAACCCAAATGTTTTTCATGTTTGAATATATAACTACGTATTCTCAGTGTAAAAGACATCCTCCCTCCCTTTCAAGCGTGCATTTCTAGGTCATGTTTCAACTGAAATGGAACAGCTTCTTGGCCTCTGAATATGTGTGGAGTAATGTAAATAGTGTGGGGATATAGACCTACCCATTTTCTCCCAGAGGTTATAGTCATTAGGTTTGCCTCTGTCGTAGTTCATACTATTGAGGACAGAAGATCCTCCCAGAACTTTTCCTCTAGGCCACGTACAAGGTTTTCCACCGCAGAAGTCTGGAATTGCTTGAGTTCTATATTGCCAGTCAATTTCAGAATTCAGACCAAAGTCTCTGAATGCAGGCACACTCATCATTAATGGCTCCTCTCCACCTGCTTCCACCACCAGCACTTTCCAGTGTGGAATCTCCGATAACCTGTGTGGAAATAACGAAGGGACAGTTTTACTTAATCTCCATTTCTATTATAATTCTCGAGAACCAAATGATTTTTTACGAAGACTTATGAAGTAGCACATATTAATGAAATTTAAATGAAAAAGGAGTCTGACGTAAGAGGGTTAATACTTGTATTGTTAAATTTAAACCTGTGTCCGAATGAGATTATTAGCTCTCCATTAAACAGTTTTCTTTGAAATTATGCATTTTAATATAATGTACTAACATGTGTAAGAGAGCAACAGAATTTTATATAAATAATATCGTATAATGTGGAGTGTCAGCACACACCATTTCCACAATCCTGTACTGCTGGATATTTGGATATAGTCTGAAGAAATTTAAATTCGCTGAATTCATAAGTATTATAGTAATATGTTCGTGTATGTTTCTCCGTTTTGGAAAAGTTATCATCAAAATAATATATTTTTACACCCAAGTGCAATAAATATACAGTGATATAGTGCAAAATGTTCTTTTTGTAAGTATTGCAGAAGTTCTCACATCGAACAGTGTTGGGGAAAGCTATAGGTTTTACTAGCATTTTTCTATGTGTCTAGTAAGTGTGTATATTCAAACGCTCCGCTTAATTTATTTTTGCTGAAACAGCAATCTCAGCGCATTGATACTAGCTTTAGTCCGCCTGTTATGTGGTCTCCCGCTGTAGCAGGTGCAATCAAGACGCCTCGTGATCTAAACAGCGTCATGTTAACGTTCAGTTTTAAGCCTGCGTCCACACGAGAAAGTCTGTGCTGGATCGCTCGCTATTTCCGCGCCAGTTGCAAGACAATAGCATATTTCGGCTATTGATCTTAAACTGCGAATAAATACATAATACTTTCAGTTACAAGTATTATCGTGTGCGAGTACTTAAATTACACTAATTACAGTAATTTCAATAATCTCGGCTTCATAGATCAGTCGTGAAGTTCGTCTATAGTTCGATTGTATTGTGCAACCAAGTGTTCTCAGTAAATCAGCTATACAGTGCATTATTCTTCAGATATCAGTGTTAAATCATATTAAAAGGAACACAGCAATCCTTACGATCTTTTTGAGATATTATTCATTGCTGGCATAATTAACGAGCAATTATCGCCACGTGTCCAGTTTACCGCCAAAACGCATTCCATTGTTCAGTGCAAGTGTACCAAGATCAGATTTCAGTTTATTTATCATATCATTTTCTATTCGTCATTCTATTACATTATTTACCTATATGTTGTGAGAATAAAAGTTCCATAGTTTATTACATTTATAAGGTTTGTTGTTCCAATATTACATCCGAGGTTCCCTGAATCCAGCAACCTGAGTTGTACAAGTCCACAAAGATCTCCATTGGGTGTCTGCCCCTTAGCAGAATGGTCTTCCGAGTTATCAGAGATTCTTTCTAACATCCCTACCCATCTTTTCCCTCTACGGCAGGGTCATATGCCGTTCTTGTACCCAACAAACAGAAATATCTAAGTCATCTGCCACAAATGAACTGCTATTTCAGAATACTGACTACATATTTAGCATCCAATTTCAGAAGAAAGTTTTGAATAATAGTTTATTTGTAGAAATATTTGTACAAATCTTCCTTTCTAACATTCTTATTCTCATTTTCTTGTTCTATTTCTCTGAGTCAATGGCATGAGGATGGAATGGATATAACTTATTCCAGTATAATAAGAGAATCCATTCATAGAAAATCCGTCTGATGCAGTGCATTTCGTAGCTTCAAGTTAACTTAAGAATAATTCAATTATTGAGGTAATTATTTAAAGGAATTGTAATTTTAAAATCAAATAAGAAGTCTTGAGGGTGGGCCCCTCATTATTATTTTTGAATATGAATGTGTTATATGTTTCATCAAATTCCGGTAGCTGAAAGTCCGGTTAAGTGAAACAATATTTCTTAAAAAAAAAAAAAAAAAAATCAGGTAAAGGTGTTTTTTCAAGCTGATATATCTGAGGAATCCAAAGTTAAACCACACATCATTACGACTCACCTGTTTGCCACAACACATCCAGCGGACCCGGCCCCCACAACAATGAAGTCATAATGGTCACCGTCTCGTACATTTGGGATGGGCCAAATTTTTTCCTGGGTTTGCAGGTAAGATGATATTAAGACAGATAAAACACGAAGCGAGTTGAGTGCAGGACAGGAAACAATTCTATCCTCTACAGGCACGGAAGGAATCTAGAAATAAGACAATATTATACACCAAATATAATGCGTAATCTCCAGTTCTGCTTACCGATTACACATTTCTACATATATTTACTGTAGATATTTTAAGGAATTATCCTATTCACATTATTTGATATGATACATTTATTACGACACAGTTTATTTATCGCCATTACTATAAAGATTTAAGTAAAAAAGCAACAAAAAACCACCAGTATATTATTTATTAAGTTTGGGCTCGCATTACACAAAATGCATGCTCTTTTAATTTTCTGAAAATATGAAGAAATGTTGTTATAAGTAGAGAGACCTGGTATTAAATATTTAGTTAAAATAGGCAATCAAATTGGCACTATATTTTAATTTAATGTCGAGTCTTTCAAAATAAGTAAACATTCTTCTGTAATATAGGCCTACGAGGAGTGCAATATTTGAGATGATGGATGTACCATATTTTACAAACAACTTGCTACCAAATCTTCAAACCACGCTTTAATAAACTGTAACAAAATACTGGAGAAGACACTTAATAAGTATTGTTGCCTAAAACACCAGTCTTCGTGGATGGATACGGTGAACTGAATTATTATTATTAATAATAATAATAATAATAATAATAATAATAATAATAATAATAATAATAATAGTAATAATAATAATAATAATAATAATAATAATAATAATAATAATAATAATAATAATACATTACAAATACAAATTCTTTTCTATATTTTTGATAAATGTGTTAATCCTGCTCCCATTGAGATTCAAATGTGGCCCTCATGTTCCAGTAATTTGGAGACCCCTGGCCTAGAGTATAGATGGCATCACAGGTACATCTTGAACATCCAAAATGCAACGAGACAGGGAGGCAGTATCCATAGGCTATGTACAAATGTAGCTCAGCGTTACCTTGGACTCGTGCGGAGAAATGAACCCAGAACTTCATATTATTGTTTTCAGTCGTGGTGAACGCACGTGCATTAGTATTATTGTGCAAGACATGAAAAATGCCAATATCAAAGGATCCATGACTAAATAATTTTACAAATATGGCAGAAATATTATTTTGTTTATGCAAGAGAATTTATTAATGCTTTAACTTACATGAAAATTCATCTGGCCTTGAATTGTAAAATCACTAACTACGCCCTAACTTTTTGAAAATGTACAGTCAGTAAGCAATTTTGTGTTATGGTACTAAGACTAGCTGTCAATCTATAAAACAATTCTTAAAATAAAAGGTTTAAAATTATCCAAGAGCATAAAGGTAATAGGAAATATATCTAATACAAACAGTGAGACCCTCATATTGAAAATTATTTGTGTGGTATATGTCTCGAAGATTCTGTTTTGAACATTTATCAATGTGCATTATATTCTAGGGTAATGCAACCTGAAATGATACTGCAGGTATCTGTTAACCTTTAAGATAAGGTTTCAAATAAGATGGCTATATTAAAACCGAATTTCAGTAACTACAGACACTGAATTGTAAATATTCAATGCAGGGACGAGATTCATATTATCAGATTGTACTCTTTTCTTTCTGTTTATTTGTGGGGATATCAACAAACAGTGAATTAATATAATTAGCAGCTTCATATTTACTCAAATAAAACATCCCCTTGCCCTAGGGTGTAATGAGAAGATAGCTAGATCAACGGATGCTCCGACATGTGCAATTCCTCACATGCTCGCTAAACCTGCACATTCCTCCGGGCTCATAAGATTACTGATATAGCTGTTGTTGGTGAGTTTTCAATTAGTTTATGTATCAAGTATGTGGCAGTTAAATTTGAAAATAGATTTAATATAATTTTGGCATAGCCTACACTAAATTTTGTTAATGAAATTCTCTTATAACAAAAGATTCAAAAAGAAACAAAACGAACCATAGAAAGAGTTAACCAGTAAAATCTAATGTTCCAAAACTTAAATAAAAATAAAAATAATCTTTCCTGCAACTGCAAATAAATGAACCATGCAGCCTATTGCGTCTGGATTTTGACCAGTCCCTTTTGCCCATGACTTCAGTATATTTAAAAAGTGTACCACCATAGCCAGCAGCAATCAGCATTAGAATAACTCATGACCAATATATAGTAAGCTTGCAAAGTATATAGGTGATGGTGATAGGCTTCTGATTAGGGCTTGGATGTTTATGACATGTCATGTTTTCTTCCAGACTTTTATTTAACATATAGCATTGATTTAAACAAGAATTGAACATTCCTGATTACTCCTGATTTTATGTCACATATTGGCATATTAAGGTAATTCTTGCTGTTTTGGTCATATTGTGCACGTTTTCATGATTTAAAGTCATATTTCAATACATTTGTGGATATGATCTTATATTCAGGATAGATAAATGGCTGATATGTTTTATACTTTCGTCTATATTCTGAAAATGGCTAACTTCTAGAAAGAGTTTCTTATTATTTTGGACTTGCTGTCAATAAAATGCTGCCTAGTTATTAGTTACCAGCTAAAACTGCTTGGTGTTCCAAATCGTCCAACTTTTTGAAAGAAGTCTGTGAGATTCCTTTCAGTAAAGTAAACAATGTTAATTTAGAAAACTTCATGAAACACAATGAGCCAGATTCTAGATGCATCAGCATTGAGGAAAAATTATTCACCTTATCCCATTATCAAAGTGCATTGGAGCGATTTAAAAATACTTTAGAGAGCAATAAGATTTGCGTGTCCATTGATGAAACGTCGGATGCTTGTAAGATATCCGTTGCAAATGTTATGCTCTTCACTGACCATCCTGGTAAACTGGATTCAGAAATCATTGATGCAGTAAATCATTCAACAATTGCAATTTTATGTGAGAATGCCATGATACTGTTAAAATAGCATGATTTATTGTTCAAATAATTTTGACGTTTTGTGAGATTTATTAAATATGTGTTTATTTTGTCATAATAGTCTTTATTGAGTCAAATTTAGCTATTTTAAAAGTCATATTGTCTTGCATATTTTTTGTTTTTTTAGGTCATAAACATCCAGCTCCTACATATGATGATGAAATGAATACCAAATAATTCCATTTGCCCTGGAAATTATCCCAATAGCAATTATTATTTACATGCACTGTCTTATGAGCTTACACTATACTAACCTGTGGCCATAAAAACTAATCGCTACTATTATAACCACACTTACCGCAGTCTGGACAGTGGCTGATAACTTAGGAAGTACACTATTTTTAATTTTGGACGGTAAAACTCTTCCAGTTGATTTTGCCGTTGTGACCGCATGCCCTGCAAAATTGAATTAGTTGATGAAAAAGTAAGTTTGGTACCATGCCATAATTAAAAAAAAACAATTAGGGTGTAGTACAGTCCTTTGTAGTGTGACAAGATTGAAGATAATTTAACATGATCTGATAATCTCAGTACTGATTTTCAGGCTGCCGGACTATTTTTTCTACAATAAAAACATAACTTGGAGAAAACAATCAAGCACTTGGAACAGCTGTTACAAATTGCAAGAGTACAGAACTTAAAAAGTAGTAGTATTTTTTATCTTGATAGAGATCAATATATTGATTCCTTGAGTGTATGTGCATGTATTCGCATCATGGAATGTTAATACTTAGCTGCCCCATGAATTATTATCATGCAACAATTTAAGAAATAAAAAGAAGTAAAGATAGATAAAATTTAAATTGTGAACTTCAACTAGGAATATGACTATATTCCATATCTGCAATAACAGATATATCAAAAGTTAAAGGCTTTGATATAATGATGCACATGTGCAGTAAGTAGTGCGAGAAACAGCCAGAAGATGCAAATAGGATTGGTTACTAGCAATGGGAGTAGAAAGTTCAAGTTTCCACCATGATAGCATGAATGGGAAATTGTAAATAAAAAAAAAGTGCGACAGAAGTGAAACTTGTTTTAATTTTTGGATTTTTTCAACTTTAGATTATTGGATTTTTCAATTTTGGATTGTTGGACTTTATAGCATTGGGTTTTTCGACTTTTAAAATTTTGGATTTTTTAATTTTTGTAATTTTGGATTATTTAAATTTTAGATCTTTGAATTTTTTCTTTTTTGGATTTTTTATTTTTAAATTTTGATTTTGTATTTTCAAATTTTGAATTTTAATTTTTTAAATTTTAGTTTTTTGAATTTTTTGAATTTTGAATTTTTTTATTTTTTAAATTTTGGATATTTAAATTTTTTAAATTTTGGATTTTTGGACTTTTTAATTTTGGATCTTTTAATTTTTAAATTTTGGAAATTTAAAATTTTGGACCCTGAAATTTTTTTATATATTTTTGGATTCTTTAATTTTGGATTCTCGATTTTTTAATTTTCGATTTTTCGATTTTTAAAATTTGGATAAACCTAATCATTGAGTTGATTGTTTTCTGTGCAGTTCGTTCCATCACTAATTTCGTGACGATTTTGAGCGCGACACAAATTTTGTGACAATTTTGAGCGTTACACAAGCTCCCGATTTACCCCTACCGCGGCTAAAGAAGTTTCACTTCAAAAAGTTTCAAAGAAAAAGTTGCTTATAATTAGACCGTGGATCTTTAGGTTAAACCTATTCTCTTCCTAAGTTACTAGAAGCACAAAACTAAAATTCGTATATTTCTAAAGCCTAGTTTAGGTTTTATAAGTTAGAGTCTAAATGAGGTACTGGAAGAGCCTATTTTAAGTACCTAAGATGCACTTTTTACGACCAAAAAGTTGTTTTGTAACAGTGATTTGAAAGTATCTTGCAGGATGTTTTAAGCACGCTGGTGACTTAACCGTGACTGGCAAATAAAGAGCTTTCCTGAACTCTTAAAAAATGTGAATTCAACTGTATCAGATTCATTCCTTGCCTTCAATAAACAACCATAATAATCAAAATGTAGCCTACTTCATAACTTCAGTGAACTGCTGAACCAACCTGCATAAAGGGTATGTATATGCAATTCATTAAGAGAAAGCATTTTTCCATATACTAGTCATAAAATCTTACAGTATCTTACTCACTACTTTGAGGATTACCATTTATGATACTTGGAAATAAGAAACAGACACTACAATTTCATACAATAGCCCTATATATTTGTGTGTGTACTTACCACTATAAATGAAGAATGCTGTGATGACGATGAAAGCAATGAATTTTTTCTTGAACATGTTTCTCTTTTGAAATTTACTATACTTCAGAACAACTGGTGAATAATGTGTGTTATGGCTCGACAATTGAGATATTAATTTATATAAAATTTGTTGTTTTCAAGTACTGATTATAAAAAATATCTTAAGACACAAGTATGCAGACTATGGAAAAATAACATGATACATGGAAATAGTTGCCTACCCAGTATTAGTTGATAATATGTTTATGCATAAATGCCTTGAAATATTTACTTGACAACAGTGACAATCTTACACTTTAATGTATATTTTAAGTTACACAGATTGTCACGGGTTGTGAAAAACGATAGAATTCAAAGCGTAGTTAAGATAGCGAAACCTTGTATCTCAAAAAGTTTCCTGTAACCTGTCTAATTTCCACAATTTCAAACAAGTTTAAGTGGTCTCATTATGGACTATCTCTAGTGGCTAACAAAACATTCAATGTGTGTTACATTTCTTAATAATTAACCATATAGAAATGATGGGAGTTTTTTATGAGATACGAGGTTTCCGACACAAACTGTTTTGGAGTGTATTATTGCACTTAGTTGAGATTATTTCTTATGATGGTCGGAGATAAGTAATATTGTAACAGCTCCCAAATCATGTTAAACTTTGAATTCGCAGGAACAGAACTACAACAAATGATGAAATCCTAGTAAGTGTTGCGCATTTGTTGTCCTTTCTTCACCAGTCTAGTTGTGCAGTAGGCCCTCGTAAAATGGATGGTAGTCTTTTGGAATAACTGACTTCAATGACATCAGGTCGTTATACTCCCAATTACAGTCGTCTTGGAAGAAATTTCCAATCATCATCAAAGTTCAACTTTTACTCAATACCAGCATGCGGATTGTACTTCAGTTTTGAAATGTCATTGACGCATGGCTCACCCCTTTTGTTTCCTGGACGTATTGACTTATAGTATTGAATTTCAGAAAATTCTTGAAAAAAATTATGACACACACATTTTACTTTGTACTGCCCTTTATACACCTCGCTTCTTTTATAACTTGAACATAATCAGCTGGAGAGTTAAGATCCCTATTTTTCTTTATTCTCTCTATTGTAGAATGGACACTTTTGCATTACATTTGCATATTGCCTCTTACTAAATATTTCTGCATAATCATTGTTCCACTCACAAGTTCTGTAAAACATTAGATATCACAGCATCTGAGCACAAGAACCATCACTGTACAATATTTTATCCTTACTTTTGTCACTATCTTTTATTTCTGTGTCCAAGAAATCTACAATGAACGTGCCGAAAACATTGGAATCCAATCCTCCTTCACCTTCATGCCAAACATAGCAAACTAATGATTGTGTTAGTCATCCAGGTTCGGCCACATCGCTTTGTTAATATTAAATGTTTCGGACATCCTGTCGTGTCCTTCTTTGGTGAGTGACTCACACTAAAATGAAATGCGGCCCAACCTGGATAGCCAACGCAATTAGTCCCTATAATATAAAGTCACAAGGCTGACTGACTGACTGACTGACTGACTGACTGACTGACTGACTGACTGACTGACTGACTGACTGACTGACTGACTGACTGACTGACTGACTGACTGACTGACTGACTGACTGACTGACTGACTGACTGACTGACTGACTGACTGACTGACTGACTGACTGACTGACTGACTGACTGACTGACTGACTGACTGACTGACTGACTGACTGACTGACTGACTGACTGACTGACTGACTGACTGACTGACTGACTGACTGACTGACTGACTGACTGACTGACTGACTGACTGACTGACTGACTGACTGACTGACTGACTGACTGACTGACTGACTGACTGACTGACTGACTGACTGACTGACTGACTGACTGACTGACTGACTGACTGACTGACTGACTGACTGACTGACTGACTGACTGACTGACTGACTGACTGACTGACTGACTGACTGACTGACTGACTGACTGACTGACTGACTGACTGACTGACTGACTGACTGACTGACTCACTCACTCACTCACTCACTCACTCACTCACTCACTCACTCACTCACTCACTCACTCACTCACTCACTCACTGACATTAATGTTTGCCCACTTCCAGATGAGCTAGAAACTTGAAATTTCGTACACGTATAGCTTTTAGGCTGTAAACCACAGGAAAATTCCAAAAAGTTAGTTTTTTTATTTGTTAGCCCTAAAAACCCCCCGAAAAAGGGCTCGGCTCGGCTCACCGAAATTAATGTTTGTCCACTTCCAGATGAGCTAGAAACTTGAAATTTGGTACACTTATAGCTCTTAGGCTGTAAACCACAGGAAAAATCCAAAAAGTTAATTGTTTTTAATTATTAGCCCTAAAAACCCCCCGAAAAAGGGCTCGGCTCGGCTGACCGACATTAATGTTTGCCCACTTTCAGATGAGCTAGAAACTTGAAATTTTCTATACATGTAGCTTATAGGCTGTAAACCACAGGAAAATTACAAAAAATTAATTTTTTTAATTTTTAGCCCTAAAAACCCCCCGAAATAGGGTTCGGCTCGGCTCACCGACATTAATGTTTGCCCACTTCCAGATGAGCTAGAGACTTTAAATTTGGTACACATATAGCTTTTAGGCTGTATATATAAGCAATATCTTCATTAATATTACTAAAATAAGATTCTAGCAACTGTTTCCTAAACTTACTAGTCCTGTTGCGTTCAATCAAAATATGTTTGGCATCCTCCCTCAGATTACACAAGGGGCAAATGCCTTTTTCAACTATTCCTCTTCTGCCTTTTAGTTTCCATATCCCCAACCTACCCTTTCTTTATAGTCACATACTCCAACATATTTTTCTTTACCCCATCTGGTTTTCATGTCTATGTAAAATACAAGAGATCTTTTTTCTTCTAAACTCTGTGATAATCAATTGTATACAGTGAATTTCCATGTGCATGTTGATTTAACCATAACCATATGAGACCTAGTCGAAAAAAATCCTCCTTAATTTTACTTAACCAATTGTTCTGAAAGCTATTGTTGCTTAAAAAGCTGAAATATTTGTATAAAATTGCTGTGTAATACGGTTAAAGTATTTCAATGTTCTGCACATTACTCTACCCCTACTACTTTCAATTCTTAATTCGTATCTGGCCGCCCCATTTGCTGAATTTAGAGGCGCTCCGAGTACTTTCTTTGAGAATCGAGACAGTATGGTGTCTACAGTTACCCAGGCAAGTTCGATTCCCCAGATCTCGATGCCATAACACATTTTTGAATCCACTAAAGCATTATAAATATTATGTAGGAGTCTCACAATCGTATCAGGCCATTTATAAAGACACTTGTCAATAGCTGTCAAAGCTTGGCTTCCTTTCTTTAATGCCTGGTTTATCTGTGCTTGCCAGGTTCCATTAGTACTTAATGTTATACCTAAGTAATTAAATTCTTTGAAAATTTCTATAGTTTGATTGTCCATTGTCCACTTCTCCTTACTGCTATTTTTGTACCCCTTCTTAAAAATAAAAATTTTGGATTTATTGTAATTGATTTTTAATTTCCATTTGATACAGTATCTTGAAACCGCATCCAAAGCTGTTTGCAGACCAATAGGAATTATTGAGGTCAAGGCCACATCATCCACAAACATTAAGCCATGGATTAGTGTCTCCTCCAAAACTGGGCTGTGGCAAGAATTTCGATCAAATTCACCTATTATATCATATATATATATATATATTTTTTTTTTTTCTCTCTGGTACAAAATGGCTAATATAGGAATCAGCACCACATTTATAAATAATATATATATATAGTATACATATAGATATAGATATAGATATGGACTGATATTGCATCTCTGCCTGACTCCTAAAGTTTGCTGTAACTCTGAGGTTATCGACCCCTGGCTATTATATTTAACTTTAAAGCTTACATTATAGTCCTGTTGATATATGGAAAATATTCCGAAGTTAATGAAATTTTTACAGGTTATTTGGAGGTACTCTAGGATGTCTATCCTAAGTTTTCGACCTCGAGGACCTTGTGCTAACTTGGGGGGAGGTCAAAAACCTCAAAATTGTTTGACTTTTTTCAGTTTTTCGCTTATATCTCGTAAACTAAGCATATTTTGCGCACCATAGTACAATACAAAGTTGTAGAGCGTTAAATTTTCCAAAATCTGGTTGATAAAACGAATTTGTAGACCCAATATTAACCGAGATACGGCCGATGAAACTTAGACAAAGTTTCTCGAATTGTAAAAAAAAATATCCGAAAAACGAAGGTTTTGGCGCTATAACTATTTATTACCATCAATTCCATGTTAATTATGTTAATCACTCATTAATATAAACATCTTGGAATATCTATCACCCCCTTCCTCCACCCCCTCTTCCCATCCCTCCCCTTCCCCCAAACGTGAAGATGCCTGATTTTAATGTAACAAATGCATTTTAAGAAACCTTCTCACACCAAAAACCCTTTCGTTGTACACACAATGTGATGTCACCGGAGGGGGGGGGGGGCTATTGTCAATGCTGTCAATGCTGTATGATGCATTCCTTCCTATCGTGGGAGAAGACGTAGATTTTGGCGCCAGAAAATGCAATGTCATTGATGGTGGGTTTCTGTTGCATAGGGTTGTTTGGACCAAGTCAAGTGAAGCCACATTTCAGGTAGTGTGCCAAAACTACGTGGATTACGTCCATAGGCACTTCGGTAGCAATGTCATAGTGGTTTTTTATGGTTATCCTGTTGGGATAAACTACCAAAGCAGCTGAACGTTATCGGCATTCTTTGCTGCACTCCTCAACAAAGTGAAGCAGGCAGTAGAAGACGCCGATGTAATGATTGTGGATACTGCTGTCTTAGCTTAGCTGCTGACAAATATGATAGTGTCATCATAACAGGTTACGACATATATCTTCTGGTGCTACTCACTGCTTTGGGTTCTTCCAAAAAGGACGTCTATTTCCAGAAGAGTGGAAAGGGTAACATCCCAACTGTGCTGTATTCATCCCACTCGTTCAAGTACGAACAACAGGATATTCTTTTCCTGCATGTGACACCACCTCAGCACCCGTTGGTATTGGAAAGAAGAAGGTGATGCAGATGTATAGCAAGAACTTTAGCCTTTCAGAGATGTTGGCGATTTTTAAAGACCCCGACGCATCTCCAACTCAAATCGCTGATGTTGGAAAGAAATTTCTTGTGAAACTGTATGGAGGGACCATCGAACTTGACAACCAGGACAAGACCTGAGGTACAGCATTTTTTCCACAGTCATGGCAAAGCCGAAATGTCAATTTGCCAGACTGCCACCAACCAGAGATGCCGCCAAGTACCACTCATTCAGGATGTACAGTACTTGCAAGTCCAGGCGTGGATGGGAAGACAAGGATCAGAAGTTGCCTTCTGTATGGGGGTGGAAGCTTACCAAATGAGGTGGTTATTTTTATGCATTTTATCAATACTGAGTGATGCTGTAATAATACATTTTCATTCTTAAAACCTGCCACACGATATCTTATTGCTTTTCATTCTTGTAACAACATAAAATGCATGTGTATTAATTGAGTGCAGTATGCAAGCACTGCGTGGGAACAGCATGCTAAAAATTCCCTCAGCCTGACACCGATGACGAGAGTGAGGATCCCACTGACGTGTCCATGGACCCCGACAATGATGACGAGACGAGGAGGAGGAGGAGGAGGAGGAGGAGGAGGAGGAGGAGGAGGAGGAGGAGGAGGAGGAAGGTCCGGCAGTCCCCAAGCGCTCCAAGGTTTTCGTAGCCTGATACACTATGTACTAATTATTTGAAAATATTTCTACATTGTCATAACACCTGCAATTATCTTAATTATTTACAATTATGCTCTAATTTATGATTTTTTGTAAATAAATTCTATATTTCTATAAACTTTAATTCTTGATGACTAATTCTTTATTTTAAACTACCTGACCTACGCTTATTGAGGTTCAAGGTTATGGGTTAACAGGAATTCACATATGTAGGTAAATAACTGCAAATCACAATAGGCTCTAGGTCAGCGGATTCCCCCCCCCCCCCCAGCGGTGACATCACATTGTGTGTAAAACGAAAGGGTTTTAGGTGTGAGAAGGTTTCTTAAAATGCATTTCTTACATTAAAATCAGGCATTTACACGTTTGGGGGAGGGGGAGGGGGAGGAGTGGGAAGTGGGAAGAGGGGGCGGAGGAAGGGGGTCATAGGTATTCCAAGATGTTGATATTAATGAGTGATTAACATAATTAACATGGAAATGATGGTAATAAATAGTTATAGGCCAAAACCTTCGTTTTTCGGATACTTTTTTACATTTCGAGAAACTTTGTCTAAGTTTTATCGGCCGTATCTCGGTTAATATTGGGTCTACAAATTCGTTTTATCAACCAAAGTTTAGCAAATTTAATGGTCTACAACTTTGTATTGTACTATGGTGCACACAATATGCTTAGTTTACGAGATAAAAGCAAAAAACTGAAAAAGTCCACAAATGTTGAGGTTTTTGACCTCCCCCCAAGTTAGCACAGGGTCGTCGAGGTCGAAAACTTAGGATAAACATCATAGCGTACCCCCAAATAACCTGTAAAAATTTCATTAACTTCAGAATATTTTCCAGGTAAAAAGGGGATATAAACTGCTTTTATAGTATTCATAAATGTGGTGCTGATTCCTATATTAGCCATTATGTACCAGAGAATATTTCTATCTATCGAATCGAAGGCTTTTTGCAAATCCAATACAGTTTCCCTCTTCTGAAACGTAGATACTTATCCACCAATTTCTTTATGACAAATAGGTGGTCGATTGATCCTTTTCCTCTAGTAAATCCGCACTGAAAAGGTGAGAAAATGTTGTAATTTTCCAGCCAGCATCTCAGTCTATTGGCTAAAATCCCTGTGTACACTTTACTAAGATAGGGGAGGAAAGAAATCCCCCTGTAGTTGGTTTGATTGTTGGCACTGCCTGTTCCTTTAAAAGTAGGTTGAACCAAAGCAGTTAACCACATCTCGGGAAATTTACCAGACATTTTAATTTTGTTAAATATGTTTGTAATTAATCCAATGCCATTTCTGTTGGGGCAAAGTACTTTGAAGAAATTTGTGGGAAATCCATCGATCCCCGCAGTTTTATTGCATCTTATATTTCCAACATATTTGATTAGTTCATCGCTTGAAAAATCTGTATCCAACTCATGTATATAATTAATCCTAACCACTTCCATTTTCAATTCCACGGAAGTATTTCTAAAATTCAGTAAATCATTATAATATTGTTCCCAACTGGTAGATGAGATCTCACATTTGATTGTCCTATTATTTATTTTACCCCTTAAAAACCTCCACAAGGAGGTAACATCATTATTAGTTAATAGTTGGTTAATTATTCTGGATTCCTTTACTGCAAAATTGCTTTTCTTTTCTTGATTATTAGGTTCATATAATTGGATCTAGCTTTGACGTACCTGACCTTCCAGGAGGTGCCCAAGCACTTTTAACTGCTTTCCTGTAGGCAGAACATTCCCTATCGAACCAGTCATTATTATTGTTAATATTATTATGCAAAAACTTATTTTTCTTTTTCTTCATGTTTTTACCAGCTCTAATTGAGCATAAAGTGTAACAGTTCAATAGCTCCGTTAATATAATTATTGACTAACTGGCACTGAATCCCGATTTTTAACATATCACTTACCCTATCTTGTAACTTAAACAAAAAAAAATTCCTCTTTGAGTTCGTTTTTCCATTTATAAATAATTGGTATCCCATTATTTGACTCAGAGGGTGCAATCGGGTTGACTGGGTATTCATTATATTCTAAAAATATATCCAATTCACACATCAAAAACATATGACTAGAGCTATCTCCATTGATTATTTTAAATTTAGACATTTTATCTATAAGACCTAAAGTAATCAAGATGTAATCGATGACCGTGGGCCGATAAAAGTAAATTTACCCATCACATCATCACCATAACGCCCGTTTAAAATATCGAAGGAATTCTCTTACAGAAACCGATCATTTTTTTCCCTCATTATTCAGAACTAAGTCCTTGATACTTCTATTTAAGTAGCCCAATCTATTGTTAGACCCACCTGCTATAACATCATGAGGAAACTGAAGAGCATGCTTGGCAATAAGGGAGTTTAAATCTCCGGATAAAATTTCTCGGTTACCGGGAATCTGTCTTTTAAATAATTTACTTCGTTTTCTAACTCTCTAAAAAAATTTTTATTATGATAGGCAGAGCTCTCGGGGTGGTTGTAAGTGCAGCCAATAGTTAGATCTACTTTTCGTCTATCATCATTAATTCTTACCCATATGACATCATCGCTCTTGGTATAAATTCCTTAACCTATTTACTCAGCTATTAAAATAACTAATTCTCCTGCATCACGCCCAAGTAATTTATGTTTTGACTTAGATTTGACATATGTTAAAAAACCATCCACATTGATAAATTCATTTCGTGAGAGACAAGTTTCTGCAAGATAAAGACAGTCAATTTTATTTAGGAAATGAAATAATTCATAATTTGCGATTTTACTTTTAATTGCTTCGATATTAATGAATTCAACTTTAAGACCTTTTGCAACCCCTTTAATCTCGTACTACTTGCTAGACCTATGGGAGCCCTCACCTGGCTTATTGGAACTGCACCAGCTTCTAAGATCATAGTGTTGGTTTGGGGTCTGGATTGATAATAGACTGCCACTGGGACTCGATATGACTTGAAGTGGGCTGGTGTTAATATTTACATTTGAAGACATATGATTGCCAACAGTGGGGATCGGTGTTTCACTGACGTCATCACTATTACACTTACGAACTTGAGACACACACACTTCATTAACACGTCCTTTATGTTAACTCTTGTCATCTGGTGTGCTGAGTTATCATGTGGCTGCATACCAGGAAAAGTTGATTCATTTCCTGGAAGTTCCTTGTTATGTTGTCCAGGACTGTCCGGCAGATGAACAAGGGTTTTGCAATATGTTAAGTTCAATCTTTTTCCATTAACAGTAATCACATCGCCTCTAAGGTATGGCTGATGTCTGCGATTACGAACATCCCAAAGGTATGGCAATAGTTCGGCTCTTCTCTGTCTAATTTCAGGTGGGAAGTCCTGTTGAATTCGGGATTGGCTGCCCACTAGCATCTTAGTCCTTTCTAGAATGGTTAATTTAGTTGCCATATTTGTAAATTTCACGAGCAGCGGTCTTCTACCCCTCTTGCCAATCCTAAACGCGGTGTCAATATGCCACTCTTCTATTTCCATGTTTAAATTTTTCCTTAGGAAATCTACTACTAAATACACTGAGTTCTTTATCCTTTCACCTCTCCATTCTTCAATTCCAAAAAATACTAGAGTTTTTATTCAAGATGCCTTGTCCAAAGATGTAAGTTTTCGTTCATATGTCTTATTGTCTTCTTTCACATGATCCAGGTCTTTCTTCATATTGTCATATTTTTGTCGAAGGTCATTGATAGTCTCCTGCATTTGGTCGAGTTTTTTTTTCCTAAAGCTTCATATTTGCATCGTGGTATTTCTTAGTTTCTTCAATGTAGGTTTTGCTTTTTTCACAAATCTTAGTCCACAGTTCTTGGATCGTCTTTGTGACCTCCTGCTGAGTCGTTGGTCCAGGGTTTGGTTCTATTCTTCCGATCACCCAACATTGCCATAATGAGACCAGTAATCCATTCTGATCTTGAGCGATTATTAACTACTCCATAATTGCTTGTTGTTGATTTAAAGTTAAGATTACTGCAGGCACTAAATAGGCCTATTCGTAAGCGATGGGTTACTATATTCACTCCCATATTCCATGTTGCTCAGTGTCAGCAACTACACATGAGTTCACGTCCATTTCTTTTGCTTACTGGATCTGCAGTAATGGGATGGTAGTTTTGGAATTTTGTCGAGAAATTTAATAATATTCTCTCTCATTAAGCTAGTTCCTTCTTTGGATCCTTCCTTTGATTTTGAAATTTCCTCTAGGGAATCTTTCTCCCAGTTTCTAACAGGCCATTCAGCAATCCCTAATGTTGAAAGGAAAATTTCCTTACACACAGGTTGTACATCATTCTATACTTTTAAAATGTATTGAAGACTGAATTTTCTTCTTGACATTCCTGTTTTTATTAAGAACATTCCTGGTTTTGTTTAACTTCTTTCCTGTTCAACAAAGTAGCAATGTAAATTTTTCTTTGATCCCAATAATTCATGTTTGACTAGAATTGCTTAAATATCTCAGCTCTTCTGATATAATAGAACACTTCCTTTTGTTTTTTTGTTTTTGACTTGGTACATAGTTGCTTTAATTATTTTGTTTGTCACATTCTTCTGTCTGTCTTTTTGTTTTTTCTGGGTGCGGGATCATCATCTGATTCTTCAGATATGGAGTCACTTGTAGGCTCATAATCTGTGCTCGAATCTTCGAAATCGATTCCTACTATCTGGCTTATAATTGAAGAATTATAACTTGGGTCTACTTGTTACTTGCGTATGTTGTGTTTTGTGGTGGTGGCGATACCTCTGGTGATGGTAACTGTGGTGACAATAGGCCTACTGTAGATGCAACTGATAAGGACTGACAAAGGATTTTCCAGACAATTGCAGTGCCATTTCAAGCATTCTTCTCCCTTTTGATTCATAATGCGTATTAGATTGCAGTTTATTATCCTGAAATATTCAAATAGAATCCTGAACTGTTATGCAGTTTTCCATTATGTACTATGATAATACATTATTTTCTTTTGTTAGAGATTGCATTAAGTTTCTGTCTAGATATTACAGAACTACTATAATCGTATTGAGATCCTGTAGATAACATTTCGTAAAAACTATAACTTTAAAATAAGAGAAAGTTGCACCAATCTTCGGCTCACATCCTCAGAAGGTACCTAATCCAAATACAAAATTTTGTTTTCATACAATTTTCCGCTCTGGAGCTAGTTGTTCACAGACATGTTTCTGAAAACATAGTTTTTTGGATTCAGGGAACCTCAGAACATGTATTTATGTTAAAAACTCGAATTTGGGGGTCATACACAATACTTCCTCTACCTATAGTGCCTATGGTACAGACAGAGCAAGTAACGATGATAATAAAATCAGGTAAACTGATATAAAAAGTGCCAGATGGAGTTAATAGGTCGTATTTCAGAAACTATCTAGTTTTAGAACACGGTTTCTTGAGAAAGTTTGATAAGCGTATGTGAAGGAATAAGTGGGATAACAACAAGGTAGTCAAGGCTCTCAGTGATTAGCAATACGGCTTTGTAGTATAATGATGATTTGTCATTTAAAAAGCACGTGACCATTAATTAGTCGTTACTCTGGTACTGGTCAACCGATTTGGCCCAAAATCAATAAGCGTCTTTCTGTGCACGTTATAAATGTGTATACCAAGTTTCATCAAAATCCGATTATCGTGCATAGAGACACACGGACAGACCTTTCTCGTACACCATACAATCTAATAAAGTACCATACTGGCACTTATTAATTAAAATGTGATGGAAAAATAACAATTTCAGTCAGAAACAAAGCTAATGTTTATTCTTAGCATAAAAGAAACATTTGAATTGGTATTTAAGAATGAATACAGAGCGAGTTGAAATAAGTCTTCCTTTTTTGCATGAAGCAGATCATTTGTTTCGTCAAATTGAAGACTTGGCCACAGTTTTCTCCAAGATTTTGAATAAAAGTTTTATTGCACTTTTCCCCAGCTTTGACAAACCATATTTTATAAAATTATGAAATATACACATAAGCACACAGAAAAAATTGAAGATTTTAATTTGTAGATGTGTTGAAGGTATATATTCAGGTTTGTGTAGGCAATAACTGTCGACTCTTTCACTGTTAACTTATTATTCACTGTGCAAACTGGTGGTCTGCCCGCTTCTAGATCTGAAGATCGCCGCAGTCGATGGATTTTTCAGGATATAAAAATCCTGGGCACAGAGTCCTCTGGGAGTGACTCTGGGGGGCCCATATCGTAGATTTACAGCATGTAAAAGAACTCCAAGCCTAAATTAGAGCCTCTGGACAAAATTCATCGGCCCTTTCACATCCAAGTAATACCTTAGTTTCTGGAGGGGGTTCATGAGGCAATAGGCTTATCACCTATCACTCTGCCCTCTCTCTGAAAATAAGCATAATGAAATTCACATAGGTAACAGAAACCCTCACTTGGAGGTCCTATGCCCCACTGCTGGGGATAATAGGAAAACAGAGAGAAACTGGTGGTGCTGAATTAATTTGTAAATTTCTTTTGTAAACATAAATGGACAAACAATTGCAAATAATTAATTTGTCAATTTCCTCCGAGAAAAGAGTACAGCACATATTTCCTGAAGTTTAGACTGATATACGCACCCCTGGAGTGGCCTACACATCAACATCACATCAACATCACATTACAGCAAGCCCTACAACGCACTGAACAAAACAATGATACTGTCATCATAGCCTACGCCGATGACGCAGTCCTCACAATCGTAGGAGAGTCCAGAGCACAACTTGAAGAGAAAGCCACTAGGGCACTCACAGCACTAAACTCTTAGTCATATAAGGCCAAACAGACCATTCCTAAAACAAAAACTGACATCATGCTCCTCAACGGTAAAATAGGAAACCACACTCCAATCATCAGGATAGGATGAGATCTGCTCCCATACGTCTGCGAAACCAAGTATCTAGGCATCCACATGCAGGAAAACCACAAATTTCATGCACACATGCAACACATCTGTTCAACAGCAAAAAATCTCTTTCAAGCCCTAGTCAGACTATCGGGACAGGAATGGGGATGCAAATACACTAATTATCGAGCACTATACATTACCATATTTGAATCCATAATCACTTATGCTGCAAATGCAAAGGGCCCAAAACTTAAACACCCTTCACATGCGAAAACTAATATCCGCCCAGAGACATGCGCTACTACGTGTCAGCAAAGCTTATGCAACAACTTCAAACGTCTCTCTTCCAATCATAGCTGGAGTCCTACCTGTCGATATCCTACTCAAGGAAAAAATTGCAAGATATAAAGTCCGAAAACAAATTCACTTTAACTTTTACACAGTCAACTTCGGACCTCTCCAATACAAACGACTAGAGAAAACACAACTCTATGAGCGCATCCACACCACGTTAATAGAAACATGGAAACATAAGTGGATCGTAGTTCAACATGGGCATATAACAAGGAACTTCTTCCCAAGCATCATAAACAGAATAAAAATGTCCTGGATAAAACCAGATTACTACATCACTCATTTCCTAACTGGCCACGGTAATTTTGCCGCCAATTTAGCAGGATTCCAACTCGCAGAGGACGATCTATGCACATGCAAGGACAGTGAACCAGATACAATGTATCACATGCTGTACACCTGTCCCAGATATAGAGAAGGTACTGTCTAGCGGTGAGCGGAAGGCCGAGCTGGTGGCATAGTGGGGGAAAGACATAGACAGGAAATGCAAGTGCATGGTAAGGAAGTGAAGGAACGCTAGCTTGGCCTTCAGCTTGCCGCTAGACAGTAGACTACTCCTTCACAACGCCGCTAGGGCACAGGAGGAAGCCTGGGCACCTGACTTAACATTCTGGACTCAAAAATATCCTGTCCAGCCTTAGAAACATTCTCCAAAACAGCACTCGAAGAAAAAAAAGACTTAACATAAATCTTCTGGCCGGGCCCCGCCCACTATACCAGTCAGAGCAAATTTTCCTGGAGGGGTTTTACTCGTTCAAAGGCAAATGCCAGACTGCTAATAATCCCTTCTAACAAATATACTCACAGCAATCATCACTAGATAACATCTCTACACACACCAAGCAAAACACACCGAACGATAAGTACATAAGTTATACCCAATTGCAAACAGGTCAAATCAGCAGCAAACAACACTGACATAAGAAAACTGCCCAAACATGTCAACAACCACACATCCCACAAGGGTGTAAGCAAGGGCACTAACAGGTTACCAAAATTTAGTTTGACCAGAGGTAATAGGCTTCCTTGCCTGGCACTCCAGGGGAAAGTGTGGGCACAAAAAATAGAAAAATAAAATAAAATAAAAAGAATGGTGCTTCGTATATACGGGTCAATAGCATGGCCTGCAGTGATTCACGCTGATGCATATACTGCTGTAGCACTAAAAGGATTAATTTATTGATGTATAGTCTTTTATATATTATCTTATTAGTCCTGTATATTATTGTTCGTTATTTTGAGTTGCCTACATAAATTGAGTAAAATACAGCAAAGCTACAAAGTAAAATTACTGTTAATAAAATAAATTATTACATCACACTTTATTTATTTCATAGTCTGTGGTAATCACATGTGTATATATACAATAAGGAGGTAAACTTTTCATAGAATTTTCGTTATCACGACACCAATCAAAAGCACAGAAATTTGGCTTAAGTTACTGTATAGTTTCTATGAATTCTCTTCTTCTGTTTTTTAATACATAAATAAACAATGTTATTTATGTTTAGTTTTCATTTACTTTAACTGAAATATTTTAACCAGTTTGTTCTATACACCAAGTTAATGCCTTTAATGAATATATGGAGATAAATCAGGTTTTGTGATACTTTTGAACATGCTGAAAAGCTTACAGTTTTATGATATACATAATTTTTCTTAAAATCTTTAAAATTTTGATCAAGTTTTACCAGATGTATACTAACGACCAACAACTGTCATTACAGTGTCAACAAGGCCAATGCCTAGTGGTCCTAGGACTCCTAGAAGCAGTACAAGAAGTGGACGAATCTTATTGAGTATTATTTGAACCTGGTCAGTTGTGACATTAAGTTCCTTAAATATCTGAATCAAGTCTTCTTCTAGAACTTCTTTGAGCATCTCTTGAAGTTCATCAGTCTGTAATAAAAAAATTAATTATTCTTTGGAGTGATGTCCTTGGCTGTTCAAATTGAATATTTGTGAGCATGCTGTACCATACTTCCCAAAGAAGATTTTCATAGGAACAACATCCTAGAGAGATAATTATAGCACTGTAATCATTACTGAGAACCGAAATGATAACAGTGTTTGAAAAAATATACTGTTTATCTACCTGTAGCTCAAACAGAAAAACGGATTATGGATACCATTATCTTAGATAAGAAGGATCAAGTGGCTTGTGTTCTTGACCCGACAATCTTATTGAATAGGCTATAGAAGTAATTGTGAGAAGAAGGCAATTTATGAACCCTATCTTCACACTCAGGCCTAAGCCAGAAGTATAATACACCCTCAGTAATTGGAAAGTTAATGGTTTGTTCTTTAGAGGCAAGAGAGACTTAAGAAAGTTTCTTCAGCAAATTGTGATTTTGGGTTTTTGGTAAATTCTTGCATAACCTCAGCTTGAGTATTAAATTAAACAACTATGTGGTTTAATGGTTAAAACTGATAACTTGGAGCAGCAGGTCCCTGTTCTATCCCAGGTTTTTTCGTTTTAATAATAATATTCATTATGTACTATGGGTCTAAGAGTATTCACTAAACAGTTGAGGTCCAGATTCTCTCAAAATAAATTTTGTAAAATCTGGACTCTCGCTACGTTACCTATGATAATAACAATGACCTCAGTGATAGAACATTCTTTGGCTATATCTATATACATTAAAACTTGCCAGCTGTAACCACACACAGCCAATGCCCCACCTATGAACAAGACAGTATTCAATTGTGTGTTGGCAGAATTAACTCCAGAGCCGTCTGTGACAGTCGTTGCAACAATCATTCCGGATATCAAGCAGAAATCACATCGCTCAGTTCATCTTTCATTTTTACTGTATAAGGATGTTTAAATTCAACAGTAAGTGTTAAGTTCAAATCATAGTTCAGAGTTAAGTTTCAAATCGCAGGTCAGTGTTAAGTTTAAGGTCAAAATTTCATTTTAGTGTCAAGCATAAGATAATGAATTTATTGTTCAGGTAAATCCACACTAATCCATATAAATCCACATGCATCCACATTAATCCACATGAATCTACATTAAATCCCCTTTGAATCCACAATAATCCACATGAATCCACAATAATCCACATGAATCCACTAGATGTACAGTCGGTCAAATAAAAAACGTCGGGCGGTATTTGATTAAGTATCACGAACGAGCATATGCGCATGTACAGGAAGACTTAAGGTTAGGTTCACACCTGCCTCTTGTCTGTCCATGTATTTTCTTGATTATTTAGTCAGTTTTGTTCCAAAACGAACATGTATAGAAGGCTGTGGCTTTATGTCTCACATCCTCCATATGCTTGGTTGCAAATTCTTATAATATTAATAATTGATAAAATCGCAAGGAATATGATTATTCAAGGAGCATTTTTTTAAAGATTTTATTTTATAATACCGGCATTTGTAGTGCAAAATCAATAACTTAAGTTCAACCAATCTAGGATCGAAATACGCGGCCGGCCAGATCCCTGTGAAAACTTCCGGTCGCATTATAGTTAAGTACCCACCTCTTTAAGAAATATGGAACCTTCTCGCTGCTTCAGAGGCCGAAAAATGCAGGTCAATTAGGCTACAGCCCTAACTACACTTTCTCTCAAGCTAGCATTTGTATGTGATGCGATGACACAAAGCAAAATGAATTATGACAATACATTAAGTTGAATATCGTGTATTGCGCTTTCCGCGTTTTTCATTTTTCCCTCGTTCATTTTTTCCCTCCTGTCGCATGGCCTCATATGTTCCGAAAATGACCTGTATTTTATGTTTTTTATAGGAAACTTGTGAACTAATGCGTCAAAACTTTAATTTTAACTGCATACGAGTCCCGACGTTTTTTATTTGACCGACTGTACTAGATCAGCAAGATAATTTATAATTGTTAATTTTTAAAAATAACTTGAGTTTTCAATTAGTTATGTGTCAAGTGGTATTTAAATGTGAAAAGACAGTTACTATAATTTTGGCATACACTAACAGCCTTACTAATAAAAGTTGCTTATATTTTCATTGAACGGTTGTTTGGTTTTCACTGCGCATGTTCTACCTAAGCTGTGATACTAATAAACCCAGCATAACTCCCAAGGTTTACACCAGGATTGAATGCAAAACGCCTTGCTCGCAGCTGTGTAGGAAGCATACTGCAGAAAGCCAATGTCGCCATTTTCCCAAGCAGTGAACAAACAGCAGTATATTGTTTACTGAGGGAAAATCTAATTTCAGTATTTCATTAATATTGATTTCAGAAAGCTGTAACAAAGCGTAAAATTATGGAAATATGTTCCTGAAACAAGGAACAATGTTTATAATTCCGCAAAAGCAGCTCAGATGTTTCCTAACAAATTACCTTAAGATGGATGCAAAACCTCATAACTCAATCTCAGACATCTATGAAACGACCGGCTGTTACAGATATCAGCCATCTCTATTATTTACACCTCATTTCTTGACTCATCATCAGATATACTCCATCTGATGATGATGAGTCAAGAAGGATTGCTCGAAACATGTACAGGTCAGTGCTTGAATTAAGTGAAGTTACTTATGTTAAACCTTCATCTCAAGTTTCAATTAATATCTAGTAAGCTTGAGAAGTACGAGGGCTATTCAGATTGTAAGGAATGTTTTGGAATTTTAAAAAAACATTTTATTATATACATGTGAAAGAGGGACTAAAATACTAGTTTTCAACATAATCACCATACAAATTCAGGCACTTATCAAACGGTGGACAAGCTTTGAAATCTCTGTGTCATGGAATTATTCCGCCTGTGATCTCAGCCACTCAGTGATGCGTACCTGGAGCTCCTCATCGTCGTCAAAATGCTGTGTTGCTAGCCAGGTCTTCATTTTCGGGAACAAGTGAAAATCACTTGGAGCAAGATCAGGACTGTAGGGGGGATGAGGAAAAACTTCCCAGTTGAACAAGTTCAAGAGTTCTTGCGTACGGTTTGCCGTGTGAGGTCGGGCATTATCATGCAAAAGCAAAATTTTGGATGACAATTTTCCTCGGCGCTTGTTTTGGACAGTTCTCCTAAGGTTTTGCAATGTTTGGCAGTACCGCTCAGAGTTCTGGGACATGCAAGGTGTTCTTCTTATTGAATTTCTCGAGCGTGGTGCAACAATAAACTCTGAGCGGTACTGCCAAACATTGCAAAACCTTAGGAGAGCTATCCAAAACAAGGGCCGAGGAAAATTGTCATCCAAAATTTTGCTTTTGCATGACAATGCCTGACCTCACACGGCAAACCGTATGCAAGAACTCTTGAACTCGTTCAACTGGGAAGTTTTTCCTCATCCCCCTACAGTCCTCATCTTGCTCCAAGTGATTTTCACTTGTTCCCGAAAATGAAGGCCTGGCTAGCAACACAGCATTTTGACGACGATGAGGAGCTCCAGGTACGCGTCACTGAGTGGCTGAGATCACAGGCGGAAGAATTCTATGACACAGGAATTTCAAAACTTGTCCACCGCTTGATAAGTGCCTGAATTTGTATGGTGATTATGTTGAAAGGTAGTATTTTAGTCCCTCTTTCACATGTATATAATAAAATGTTTTTCTTGTATTTGGTTTTTTTTAATTCCAAAACGTTCCTTAATTTCTGAATAGCCCTCGTATATAGGTGATTAGGACCTATATACCTAGTGGTGATTAGGTCATTAGGACCTGGATGTTTATGACATGTCATGTTTTCTTTCAGACATTTTTATTTAAACAAAAATCGAACATTTCTGATTATTCCTGATTTTATGTCACATATTGGCATATTTAGGTCATTTTTGTTGTTTTGGCATTATTTTGCATGTTTTAGTGATTTAAAGTCATATTTCAAATACATTTATGGATGTGATCTTATATTCAGAAGAGTTACATGGTTGATATTTTTTATACTTTCATCTATATTCTGAAAATGTCTAATTCCTAGAAAGAGTTTCTTATTATTTTGGTTTTACTGTCAGTAGAATGCGCCCTAGTTACCAGATACCAGCTAAAACTGCACGATCTTCCAAATCGTCCAACTTTTTGAAAAATGTCTGTGAGACGATGTTATCTACTAACATTCCGTTCAAGAAAGTAAACAATGTTACCGGTAACTTAGAAAAATTCTTGAAACACAATGAACCAGATGCTAGATGCATCAGCATTGCGGAAAAATTATTCACTTTATCCCATTATCAAAGTGCATTGGAACAATGTAAAATAATTACTTTAGACAGCAGATTTGGGTGTCCATTGATGAAACGTTGGATGCTTGTAAGAGATCCGTTGCGAATGTTATTTGCAAGCTCTTTACTGACCATCTTGGTAAACTGGTTTCAGAAGTCATTGAAGCAGTAAATCATTCAACAATTGTAATAATATGGGAGAATGCCATGTTAAAATAGCAGGATTTATTGCTCAAATAATTTTGACTTTTTGTGAGATTCATTAAATACGTGTTTATTGGGTCATAATGGTCTTTATTATGTCAATTTTAGCTATTTTTAAGGCCATATTGTCTTCCATATTTTTTTGTTTTTTTAGGTCATAAACATTCAGACCCTACTTTTGATGATAAAATGAATACCAAATTCCATTTGTCCTGGAAATTATCCAGATAGCAATTATTAATTACATGCATTGTCTTATGACACTACACTATACTTTGGGCATCAATACTAATCGCTACTTCCGTAACCAACACTTACCGCATTCTGGACAATGGCTGATAACTTAGGAAGTACACTATTTATAATTCTGGACATTACAGCATTCGTAATATCTGGTAAAACTCTTCCAGTTGATTTTGCAGTCGTGGCTGCATGCCCTGGAAAATTGAATTAATTTATGAAAAAGTAAGTTTGGTACCATACCATAAGTTTTAAAAAACAACTAGGGTGTAGAACAGTCCTTTGTAGGGTGACATGATTGAAAATAATTGAACATGAGCTGATAATCCCAGTACTGATTTTCAGGCTGCCATACTATTTGTTTCTAAGATAAAAATGTAACTTAGAGAAAACAATCTACCACTTGGAATAACTGTTACAAGTTGCAAGAATACAGACCTTAAAAAGTAGTAGTATTTATATCTTGGTAGAGATCAATATATTGATTGCTTGAGCGCATGTGCATGTAGTCGCATCATGAAATGTTAATACTTAGTTGCTTCATAAATCATCATACAACAAATTAAGAAATAAAAAGAAGTAAAGACAGATACAATTGAAACTGTGAACTTCAACTAGGAAATATAACTATATTCCATATCTGCAACTGCAATAATAGACATATGAAAAGTTACAGGCTTTGATATAATGATGCACATGTGCGGTGGGTAGTGCAAGAAACAGCCAGAAGACACAAGTAGGATCGGTTACCAGCAATGGGAGTAGGAAGTTCGAGTTTCCACAATGACAGTATGAATGGAAAATTGTAAATAAAAAATATTTCAAAGAAAAGGTTGTTTATAACTGGACCATGGATCATTAGGTTAAAACCTAAGCCTAGTTTAGGTTTTATACAGCCTAAATGAGGTAATGGTAAAGCCTATTTTAGGTAGGCCTAATAAAATGCACTTTTTACAACCTAAAAGTTCATGGTCAATTTGTAACAGTGATTTGAAAGTATCTGGCAGGATGTTTTTAGAACACTGGTGACTTGAACCATGACTGGCAAATAAAGAGCTTTCCTGAACTCTTAAAAAATGTAAATTCAACTGTATCAGATTCATTCCTTGCCTTCAATAAATACCATATTAATCAAAATGTAGCCTACTTCATAACTTCAGTGAACTATTGAACCAACCTGCATAAAGGTTATGTATATGCATTTTATTACAAGAAAGCATTTTTGCTTATTGAACACTTCATACTATTAATAAAATGTTACAGTACTATGAGGATAACTATTTATGATATATGTTTTTAAAATGAGAAACAGACACTACAAGTTCATACAATAGTCCTATATATTTATGTGTGTACTTACCACTATAAATGAGGAATGCTGCGATGACAATGAAAGTAATGAATGTTTTCTTGAACATGTTTCTGTTTTGAAATTTACTTTACTTCAGAACAACCGGTGAATAATGTGTGTTATAGCTTGACAATAGAGGTATTAATTTATATAAAATTTGTTGTTTTCAAGTACTAATTATAAAAAATATGACACAAGTATGCAGGCTATGAAATAATAACATGATACAAGGAAATAGTACCGGTATTAGATAATAAAGTGTTTATGACAAATGCCTTGACATATTTATTTGACAACTTATTGACGTTGTTCATGTTTTGATATGTATAAACTTTATGTGTAATACATTTATATGTCATCATATGGTAATAGAATTTGCATTTACAGAAAATAATCCAAGCTAGGGTTTAAGAAATCAACACATTTATTCATTTGTAGCCAGCTTTAGTAAAACCCTATTTTAAGTCAGAAGAATGGAAATACGTATTTATAACAATGTTAAATAACATGTTTATATGTTACCCATTTTTTACCATCATTTGAACTATTGTCAAAAGTGATTGATTGGTATGCTATGTCTATGGCAACTTGCTTGAAGCAAGCAGCTCATTTTGTTCAATAAATGATTTCTTCTTTCTAAAATGCCTTAGTATAAATTGAACTCCTAATAAAATCAGGTAAACTGACATAAAAAAGTGCCAGTATGTTTTTGTTCAATCGATTATAATTGCAATTATGATATGCAGAAAATAAGTTTTTCTAATCAGATTAAAATCGACCAGCATCAGCAGAACTACAGATTTGTGATACCTTGACAATCGCGCACTCATAAAAATAAAAAAATAAAATAAAAAATCCATGTCAAATCAGCCAGCTCCGGGATTTGATCCAGAGACCTCCGGAATACAAGTCCAAAAAGTTACCATTTGGCCAACTCAGTCAGTTTGACGGTGTCGTTTGATAAGCATATGTGAAGGAATAGTGTTAATTGTCAAATTATGCCGGTAGACAAAAATTAAAAAAAACATGTCACCTTTTATTAGTCGTTACTCTGGTACCGGTCAACCGATTAGGTCCAAAATTATAAGGCTTCTTGCCATGGACGTTATAAATGCTTATACCAAGTTTCATGAAAATCCGAGTTATGGCGCGTACAGACACACGGACAGACAGACAGACAATTTTCCGTCCCCCACACACAATCTCATAAAGTACCATACTGGCACTTAATAAAACGAGCAGAGTATGATCAAGATTAGATGCTACTTTGCTATGTTGTAAATGTGTTAGCACATACAGTGAGATCTGTAGATCTGTAGGGCTTTGAGGAAATTTAGAATGAGTTTGGGCTGACTTCCTGTTGAACAGAGAATTCTGGGCATCAGTGTACTGAATTTAAAATCAAGATTCTCTTTACCTTCACAACAATTTTTTCTCTAAATAGTTTAGTTCCACTGCTAATATTTGATATGAACAACAAAACGTTTTTCTGTTAATATTCAATTTATAGGAGATTAATATACTAAAGCTTTTCTATTATGTGAAAGGCCTACGGTTCCTTTGTTATATCAAGATAACAAATAGTCTACTGCAGTTAATCTACCTAAGTTATGTGTTTTGTTTTAGTAATAGCAATTGGAGTGACTAATTTATTTTATGAATTGCAAGGTTGACATACCGCATTGAGACATTTTATGCATAAACATTTTGCATTATCTAAGTGCATATTTCTCGTAATTATTGTTGCATGTCTACATAACTATGTCACACACATTTTTTATTCATGATACTTCAATAACAAATTATTTTGTATAAATACACGTTCTGAATTTCCTACAAATATCAGTCATCTTCTGGCCATAGTTAAGCGATCAGAAGTTTTGAAAGAGAAAATATGTACAAGAAAATATTTATTATTTCCGTTGTCCTCACAGCTTTCTTCATATTGTCTGGCAAGTATACTTTTCTTTTTAGTCCTAATTTTAAATATTTTCCAATGTAATCTTTCAAATCACAACAATAAGCTAATTTTTTTGGAAATACAGGTACTGAAATACTTACAGGCGGAAAAGACCCTCCACCTGGATGTCTTTTCGAAGCTCTATTCCATTCAAGAACTAAAAATACACTACACTTTATTAAATAAAATATTTTATATTATTTTAATAGTAATACCTTATTACAGACATTAACAATTATTTTAGTGGACACGTGAAGTCAGAATGAAAAATTCAATGCCATAGCCAGGATTTGAACCAGGATCTTTGGCTCTCCGTGCCGATGCTCTAACCAACTGAGCTACCATGGCAACATGCTGGTACAACATTAAATTTTCCAACTGACTCACAATCCCAGTATACCACCAGGCGTTCTCAATATGAGATATGAACCCAGTGGCGACTTACAACCTGTAAGCACTTTAAGACCCGGGCTTTATAGTAAACCACTAGTAGGTCACAGCGGAGTGATAATTCTTTCACGTGAAGTCACCTAATTGGTCTTCTCACTTTAAACTTTGCTTAAATATTTTAAAGTACTAGTGATATAATAAGTAGAATACCAAGCTTTTATTATCCAGTATTATAGTTGAATAATGCACACTATAAACCTAAACTACGCAATATTAATATTAGCTTATCTACAATTATTGATATTTTTTTTTTAAAAAGGTACCGTACATACTTTTTGACCACAAAAAAGTTTAATACCATATGTATGTGGGGAAGTGTGTGAAGCATAACTATGGAAAGGTGAAGTCAGACTGAAAAATTCAATGCCATAGCCGAGATTTGAACCAAGATCTTCGGCTCTCTGTGATGCTGCTCTTACCAACTGAGCTAACATGGCAACATGCTGGTACCACATTAAATTCTCTGACTGACTCACATATCCCAGTATACCACCAGGCTTTCTCAATATGAGATACCAACCCAGTGGTGACTCACTAACTCGTAAGTGCTTTGAGACCCGGGCTTCTTAGTAAACCATGAGTAGGCCTACACATGGCCAGTGTGAAACAATTATCATTCCGAAGCATAAGTATGTTGCACAATTAGATAGTTCCTATGTGATAATTATACTTCAGATTTTTCAATTCTTATAATTTAGATTACACTATACTATACTTATGTGTTTACAGATATTTGTCTTGTCGAGACAAGTGTCAACTCTGGGGTAGTTCATTGTACTTCATTTGGCCAATGACTAAGTCAGTTGTGATTTACCTACAGTCAGACAGAAAGTAACCTATAAGAACCTAAAAATCTTATCTCTATTGATAATAAATTATATAAACTGAAAGAAATAAATGATCTATGAGCATTATTCGGTAATTCCAAAGTGAATGCTTTTTCATTGAACGTCAGATCAAAACTAGCATACATATTATTATTTCTTTTATTTGCCAGTATGGGCTTATGGGCTTTGTTGTTTTTGTAAAATTTATGTACTGATACAACTGATTACCAGACAACACATTGTCTTATGACTTGATGAGTTTTATTAGTGTGACTTTATCATTGTAGGTCTACTTGTGACTCAGTTAACTGAGTCCCTGTGTACAGATTCTGCATGCTGACAAAATAAGTTTGAGTCCTGTCCTGAGTTCTCATTAATTCATTTAGTTTTTTTTTGTGACAACGTGCAATTTTTATTTTCAAACCCTTTGTACAGCCTGATACATTTTTCAGTAAATGTATTAAATTGCTCTTTTACAGGAAGATTACTTATTTTTAAAATGTTAAAAAAATGATTAATGTAATAGGATACATAATCAATTTAAGGAAACAATGATTCTATGATGAGTAATCATCCCGCTATATGACTTTGGAATCTAATTATTGCAATATACCAGTAGTACTCTTAAAAAAAATTACCAATAAGAGAAAAGTTCATGAAGAAAAAAACATGACAAGCCTTGCACAATGAAAAGTCCATTCAAATATCACAACATTAAATGAGCATCAAGTTTGTGTGGTAGTATTAAAAGGGAGCATTCACACCAAAGTAGTGTTGCAAGCGAGTCACAATAGTTGGATGCAGGTTGTGCGCTACTCACTTTAAATCCCAAATAAACAAATTCAAGTCTTCCGAAGTACCGTGGCAATCATGAATCTCACGTGCGACATTCATTTCTTCAGATAGATCTGGACTTATTTCATGCAATGCTACTTGGGATGAAGCATGCGTACAGTTGCCTTTTCAGCTATTTTCTAATAGTTAAGAAAATTCAACACATATTCGCTTGTGTAGCGGTATATTATGGCAAAGATGTCACGAAAACTGCTCGAAAGAGAGCTACAATTTGTACATGCGTAGGCTATACGATATGGCAATTGAAACTAGTAGGAAAAAAGCCTGGATTAAAATTGCTGAAACTATATCCTCTTTACATAAACTACATTATTTTAAATGGGTTTCTCAATAGTTCAAGTGAAAATATATAATTTACGTTAAACTACGGATCGCATTCGCTACTTCGGTATGAATGCAAACTGTGAACCATGCAACTCGATGTGCAGCCTGTATCCAGGTAGTGCGATTCGCATGCCATGCTACTTCGGTGTGAATGGTCACTAACAGTTACCCTAAGAATGATACACTATGGACGTACCATGGCTTAGAAGCCATGATTAGATGAAATGATTAAATGATGACTTAGCATCAGACAGCACTTTGCATTGGAAAATGTTGTTCTTTGACCTAGATTCATCTTCTTACCTTAAAAAGTCCGCTTACTTATTTCAAAAAGAATTTGTATTTATAGACTTATGTATGAAAAGGCCTGCCACCCGACCGCTGCGTCATCTACCTATAGGCAGATGGCAGGATTGCTTGTCCCTTCGGGGATGTCGTGCCACGGAGTTTAGTTTACTTTTAGAGTTATGTATGAAAGATAGATGCAGCAAGGACTTTGTATTCTGAATCTTGATAGTTCAATATTCCTATAATTCCCAACTGAAAATCTTGAATTAACAACAAATGAAAAAATTAATAAAATGTTAGTTTCCAAATTCCAATGCACCAATGCCTTATAATAGATTAGGCACTGACAAAGATGTGTCAGGGTTAAGAAGAGAGAGTCATCGTATCTCTGAAATTAGTCGTTTTTAGGTGAAAACAGCTTTATGTTACTGATAAAGTATTGTATGAAAACAACGAATGATTTTGGTCCTATAATCAATTGAGAAACATTTTTAAAAAACTCACTAAAGCACAAAACCATAATACAGAAAACATGCTTTTCATTGTTTGCACTTAACATTTTATGGCATTAAAGTCTTCTCCTTGAGATAATTTGAGGGAGCACTGAATTGTCTGGGGACAAAAAATGTTTTCCATGTTACTGTGCAGGTCAAAATGCAAGATTTTCAAAAGACCAAAAAATTATGAACCTTTGACACTGAACGTTAATTTGTTACTAATTTTAGTATTATTTGTTTATTAATAATATTTTTTATTTTCCACTTTTTCCTTTATTTTATGGTATAGTACAGGGAATCCATTTTATGCGGAAACTTTTTAACAGCGTTGCCCCTGCTCACACATTCCCCGCTGTTGTGCTTGCACCGGCGGGGACCGTGTTCCGTTACCACCGGCAAATCAAGACTTTTAACATATCATAGGCCTACATGTAGAGGCTTATTACTCACCATTTATTTGAGATACTGTTGAAAATGACCCCCGTCAGCAGTAAGACATGCCTCACATCGTTTAAACAAATTCTTTGCCACTTTCTGTAATTCCGCTTCGGTAATACACTGCACTGCGGCAATGCGGCAGTGATGCGAGGTTTCCTCATAAAATGGACTCACTGTATAACATTATACTAATATAATGTACTAATTGTCATTATATTCATTATAATATTGTAAATGAAAAAATAATGAATAGCAAAAATTTTTTTTTAAAGCTAATAAAACGAAACCATAATGTTATTGATAGCATAGAATAATTTATTTTTCTTTTAAACATTTTGTTGTATTTTAATTCTATATTGTACATTAATGAAAAAATGGCCAAATATATTATTAGGAAGCTAATAAACAAATTCCAAAATGTTATTAATAATTGTTTTTCATCAATCTGATGCTTTCACAGCTGGAATCTTGAATGAGACTGTAAATGTCTCAGAATGAGATGTGTTCCGGGCTGTAAACAGTTTTCAAGGGCTGCGTTTACTCTCGCTTTGAAGTCTGAAAATGGCCTCTATACCAACAGTACTTGTTTATCTTAGGGTTGTTGTGGTGTCATTCGTTAATTTTTCTGTGGATTTTTTATATTGGAGAGGACTGTTGTGTTTCTGTGCTCGGCGGTGCTAATGGGAGAGTCTCCTGTTGTCCTTTCTGAGTTAGTAATAGTGGAATCCGTGTCCATGTCACAGGAAGGCCGAAAACTATGAACTTCCTACATTCCATCTATATTTAGCTTGTGAAGTACATCCAAACCTACTTCATTGATATATTAAGATCAATAAATAAACATAACTTATTAGTTATTTTCCTCCATAGATGCCTGCAATATCTGATGTAATATGCAGACAACCGAAGATTGTTTTATTAGCAATTCACTCCAGGAAATATAATTTGATAAATGAGTAGTGAGGTCTTGCGGTCTGTGACTGTGCGTAGGCCTACAAAGAAAACTGATCACCGAATAGTATTAACTTGTATTACCTAAGATGACTGGCTTGAGTGTATGCTTTATTGAATTTTGGAAAAATGCTCCTAAATTGTAGTGTGAACTGGAAGTTGCAAATTATCGAATGAAGTAATAATGAATATTATGAGATCATGTATTCTACATAATACTTTTTTGGTCTCTTGAAAAGTTGCCATTTTGGAGATAGAGGTCTCTCTTCTTAGCTGACGAGATACTGTACTGCTAATAAGCCACAGCAAGGGGCACGCTGTACTGGAGGCAGCTTTGCATTTCATCCAAATACAGTCCGAGGTGACTTCCAATGGACAACCTGATGTTTAGATGTTGGCAAGATATTGCTGCTTGGAAATGATATAGTTAATTAAAACAGAAAACCTTGACAATTTTTCGAAAAAGTAATGGAATGTGTGTTCTTGTTTAGGTCTAATGGTCAAATGGTTTTTTACTGAGCACATTAATATGATGCTTGTTTTAAGAAGTTTCTATTTTAAAAAGACAATGAACAATTTATTTTAGTTTGAGGCAATCTGTATGCTTGCTGTAATATTAAGTAATTATTTTGTTTACACAGGCCTTTGTTCAAGATAGGCTGAGTCCCATGTTAAATTACTGAGACTTTACTGTTTTTAAAATTAAAAAAAAAAAAAAATGGATAATTCAATTTTTTAGTACCACTGTTCCTCAACATCATATTACGGGTAGGTAAGCAAATTAAAGCTAATATTGCCATTTTATAGGAGAGGCAGACACCACTACAACAAAATCTCCCAACGCTGGGAGAGTCATTCCGGAAATTACGAACGCTGTTATTAACAGAATGATAACAAGTGTAATTCCAAAAATGTCAGCCATGGTGCAGGATATGGTAAGTATAAAGAAGTGTCATCCATGAAATACGTTAAATTCCAGAAATGAGCTCTTAGACGACTATTATGCAATGTAAAGATGAGTCAATGTTAAATTTCATTTATTTTCTTTGCCGCTCTTCATGTCCATATATTACGGCTATCATACGTCCGGTTTTTCCCCAGACATATCTCTTTTCATGGTCTGAATTTTATGTCCAGGCAGGATTTTAAAATAAAAAAATACCTGAAAGTTTGACTGGTTTCATTCTTTACCTTCCTTTTAAAATATATTTCCTTATTTTCTTAGCCAAATATTAGTTCTGAAAACGCTATCCAAGAAGTTCCAGTAGGTGGATGTATAACTTTGAACGCTTAACTTGGTAACATTGTTATCAACTGGTTTGTGTCATTTTTTACTGTTTCCACCACTTCTGGGACATCAAAAATTTACACACACCAAAGTGGACAAAATATTTTTAATGTTGACTTGTTCTGAACTTTTGAAGACGGTGAAATATATCCCTGCAATACCTTCCCACAATGCAAGCAATTCTTTTCGTTATTACAAGATCAGCCATCCAAGGGGGGAAAAAAAACTTCATTCTGAAGTCTATCAGATGTATACTTCTTGTTCAGTTAATATCAGACTCATTTCCTGCAAAATATTTTTTTTTCTAGTTGGAAAAAAATCAACACTTGCTGAAGAATATGCATGCAATACACATGGGCAAATCAGGATGGGGCAGAAACTGCAACAAACCTGACTAGCGGCTGAAATAATCAATTTCACATGTTTCTAATAAATTTTAACCATTATCTGTTAGTAGCATCTCTCTTAATATCGACAAAACTTCTTTTGGCATAAATCAAATGTAAGTCTCCCCTTATGCTCCGCTCACTGCGTTGTTATGGTGACCACCTCGGAACTCCCGACAGTGCCCTCAATCGACACTCCCGACCATACCAAATACCAGCTACCAACCCTTGTACCAAAATGACAACCCACTAGCTCACTCGGCACTCCCGACCGTACCACAATTACCTCTGCATATAGTCTAAATAATGCATAACACTAACCACATAGTTAAGTGCGCCAAGCGGAGGCGGTAGCCGTAGCAAAGTGCCCTTGCATTTTCAAATAATGCACGACACACTGTTTGTAGGTTTTGAAAATGTGGCATATTATATCTCCCAGAGGTTTGTCAGCCTGTCACCTTTTGTTTAGCGGTATGATGTCACACCACCAACGTCCAATCACGAGTTTCTTCATAATATGAGGACAGAAGAATTTGCTAGATCGTGGTATAAAATGAAGTGAACTGCGAGGGTGCGGTGGGTGGGAACATTCATCCCAAGGTGCGACTTAAATTTGTTTTTTCTCCTTTTTCTTAAAGTAATACCATAATACCTGTATAACTTGTGTATTATTTTTTACTTAGTGTCAAAAAGTTATAGATATAAATTCCTAAGCTATTATAATAATGACTACAACCTGGTACAAAAGTATTTTTTTATACCAATGTAACCAATAATAACAAGAACAACCAAAGTAACATATTATAATAATCATATCTATGGTGTTCTCTTGTTTTATAGCCAGATATGGTAGCCTTTCTATGTGTCATGTAACATAACTTAAAAATAATTGATTTCTTTTTCTTTCCAGGTCACAAGAACCAAGAAAATGCTCCAGCAAGTTCTAGAAATAGACTTGGTGAATATCATGAAGGAGCTAAACGTTGCAACAGACCAGGTTCAAGTAGTACTCGACAATCTACGTCCACTCCTCATCCTGCTTCTGGGAGTATTAGGACCTTTAGGAGTTGACCCTACATTGATCGATAATGTGATAACTATCCTTGGTCGCTAGTATCTATGGTACAGTTTAGTAGGTACCTAAAAGTTATCACTATTAAAAAATATAACAGTGGTTGGCACAGGTGACTTAATTTTATGTTAATTTGCGCTACCAGGGAAGTTGGAAAGGAAATCATATGGTAAAATTTGCAGCTTCAAGAGATTACCAATAAAACGAATTCACAAATAAAATGTATTAATAATAATTTAATAATAATATAAGTTTTAAAATATACGGTACTTAGTCATGTTTTGTGATGTCATTAATCTTATTTAATTAGGACACTGTCTGGGTAAGGTAAGTAGGCTAAGTTATAAGTCCCAAGAATGATAACCAACACAATGGTAACAGTAAATGTAGGATATATGCATGAGAAAAATTGCATCCCTCTTCATTATTTTACAGGACAAAGAAGAAAAGAATGTGCTCTTTGTTATAATATCACATCTGTACTACAAGCAAAACCTTTATGAGCCTATCAATGCTGTTTATTTGTGGTAGATTTGAATATGATAGAGAAATTGATAATCATTTATAAATACCGGTACATTGATTCTTTTTCCATAGTGCAAAAACATTAGATTTCTTATTTATGAAAGGCTAACATATTAACATGCTTATTCAGCACCAGGTGACCAGACCTTTTTAACAGGGCGTCATTAATAAAGAACTATGCAATATTTGTGGAGAAAAAGAGATTTTCCTAAGAGAAATAATATCAAGTTATTTTACCAAGAATTTCAATCTGAATATTAATCAACAGTAGCTCTAAGCTTAAAACAAGGGTGTGCTGAAAAAAATTTCACACTTTCATTTACTGGCTACCAGTGTCATGTTTAAAGTCAGGCAGGAGTCGGTCTGCCTGATTCCATTATTTTATTTTTCCTCTAATTCTTTGGAAGAAAATGTATTCATAATCATTAGCTCTGCTCAGTTTGGTTATTGCAAATCTTACTCAAAGATGTACGTTCGTTTGTCTGTTTGAACAAGATATTATTTTTGCAATCATTCTTATTAAATTTATTAGAGGTAGACTAAGACCATAGTGGATCAACATAAAAATGTTTAAAAAGACATACAGAAAGTAAAGTAAAGAGTTCCCTATTACAGGCCATGAAGGCCCAGAGGGTTCCAGAAGGTTGAGGCTCCCAGATTTTTTTTTAGACATTCAGCACATGAAGGTGGTAAGGTTGTCAGCCTTACTCACTGGCCACCTTTACCCCCAGGATTGCTCCTGGAACTAATTTATGTTAGAGGCTGAGTTGACCCCAGGGCCAAATTGCCACCAGAAGGATAAGGCCAATTGAAAATCTCCAACAACCTCATCAATGATCAAACCCGCGACCTTCTGGTTTGTAGCACAGCGCCTCAACCACTACGCTACGGTGTATCCCTAAAAAAACATACACTGAGATCAAATTTGCTAAAGTAATGCCATCTCCAATAGAGGCTTCGTAGTTTTCAAATGAAGGAATATTATTTATCAAAGGTTTCAACAATATCTGTTTTCTACTAAATAGTGCCCCTCATATCCTCTCTCGCACTCAAGAGGTATGTGTACTGTATAAGGGCAGTTAGAATCTCCAAATGGAATGGATTTAGAAGGGGGCAAATTCATGAACAAGGTTTCAGAAAACACAGGAGGTAATCTGTCTCAATAATCACCAAGTGATATTTGTGGGTTTACAAGTTTCAAATCAATTAAGAAAATTTTAATGGAATAGCTGATTTTCATGTAGGCAATCCTGTTTGATAAAATTCTTCATACTGTGAAAAAGAATTATTCATTTTTTAGTTCTGCTTGTATAAAATTTTTTGGTGATGCATATATACTGTCCCCTACAGACAGCAAAGAAAGTCTCTGAGGAATGAGGCGCAGGGGGGAAATTTCTGTTTTTACAGGGGTCCCTAATGCCTAATCAGCTCGGTTTCAGTTTACAGTCTATTAAAAAACATCTGGTCAGCGTGTGGTGTCACATTGAATGTTAAGCAAACAGCGAGAAGCATATTTTTTAATGATCATTCTGTAGCATGTTTTCTCTGTTGCACACATCCTCTTGTCCTTCTCGCAAGGGTACGAATCCACACATTCCTTCCACGGACTTACTCCAAATACAATCTAGACCAATACAGGACACTTTGCAATATATCGGGGGACAATATTTTGAGCACCATCTAGTGGCCCAACCTGCTACTACTGAATACAATTGCAGTATCTAGATACATATATGTTAAACAGTTTTTAATAGAAGAGCCAAAATAGCCAGACTCGGCATGTTATGTATAAGGGGTATCTACCTAATGGCTCAGAATAGCATATTACAGTTTATATATGTTTTGAATATATTAATTTTGCCCCAAGTTTCTAGGTTGTGCCACCAGAAGTGCTGCAAAATCTGTCTCCCATTTCTCTACCAGTAAGTGTCCGGTATTGTCTCTATAGTATTTGCTTACTCTCTGTTGGCGGACAGTATGTCAGTAGCACTGAGAAGGTTAAAATGGAAATCACAATGAGGATAAAACTAGGTTACTATCAAGGATGAGAAGTAATTGAGTAAAGGTAATCAGATTACCTGTAATGATTCCTTTTTTGGTCCCATTTCCTTGTAATCATTACTTTTAGAAAAAATTAATCTTATTGGTAGACCTAATTTACCTCTGGAAATAAAACTGTAATCATTACATTTTAGTAATCATTACACTGTAATAATCGACATGTATCAAATTGAGAATCTGGCAGCATTGCTTTCTTCTACTTGCTTGCAGTCACTGAACCTTGAGTTCTTTTTTAAAGTGAATGTATAAGTGCTTTACAGTTGCTGCAGCATTGCTTTACAGTCGCTGTAGCAGTAATGAACTGAAGTCAGATCTCTCTTTATGAGTTTTGCTGCATGGACTGTCATGGCCGTTCTTTTTTTACACATTAGTTTGCTCCACAGCAAAACCAAAGTGCCTAACAGGTTTGCTTAAAAAGGGAATGCAAGGGAAACGATCTCAGATCTCACTTTATGCTTAATTTACAATGAAGCAACACCCACGATGTGACATTCGATGTTTATTGACTAATGATAAGCCAGCATTCCTGCACCGAACATAATGATGGCAATGTGTCGATTGGATTGGAGTTAACTTTTACTACTCAACATCAGCTGAGATTAGTGGAGGCCAAATGTATTTATTTTTTTCAATGGCAACCATAGCGAAAGCAGTTTACATGGGGAATGATTCTACATTTAATTAGATTTCTCTATGGTTTCCATTCATTTCAAGACATGTTCATAAAATTAAAATTACTGTTCTCAACCTTTAAAATTTATTTATAGCTCTTTCTTTGAAAATAAGGTTGTGTGTTCCATGGTATAAAACTAAGCTTGAACTAACCTCAAATTCAGAGATAATTAGAGGAATAGAGGCTTATTGTTCATTGATAATTTGAAATTTTGTAATGTCTCAAGCACCTTTACCACTGATTGTCCCAATAGTTTCTGGCCTTGTGCCCCCATCCCAAGAAAATTGAGGTAGGGCCTACTGCCATTTTGAAAAGTACCATAATTGCAATCGTAATGGTAATTTTACTGATTATTTTTTGAAAAAGTAACTTGTAATTGTACTTAAGTAAAATGTCTCTCAAATAATTGTAATTCAGCCCAATTACTTTTTTTTGTACTTTTGCTATCATTTGTTACTAAACGTGAGATCTGAGCTTCACAGAATGTAGCAAATTGTGATAAGGATGGTATTCACAACGATTCCCAAGACATCAATGAATGAGATCTTCTCGCATGGATGTACCAAGTTCACATTTTACATAAAACGAAATACAGTATTGTATTTAAAAATAATATTACATGAAGATCAGAAAGCAAGCTGTTTGCTGCAGAACTGTAGCACATTAAGAGAAACCGCCCCTACGGCCTATGGCCAAATAATCGGTGATCAATTAACTCTTCTCAGGTCAAGTTATTTTTGAACACTTCTGGGCAAGCAATGTCCATCGGCAAAGATGTTAGATAATATGTGTTTAATCATTTCATTGTTAGTCAAATAGTTTATATGCTGATTTCAAGAAAATGTGACAAAGATAATGATAAGTATAGGGTTATTGTTATGGTTATCATAGTGGTATTCTTAGTGGTAAATAACCATAATGTGAAGAGAATGGTGAAATAAACATTCTTTTCAAGAGTGCATTGCCTTCAAAGCCAAGTTACTGTATTGGAGTCAATAAATGATAGGTAACACAAAGTGTCATCTTGAAAAGTATCTTTTCTCATTTAGCAGGTTTCAGAATCGGATTCTTTTATTATTTTACATTGATTTAATGCTTCATTACATTATTTCAGTTTTTACTTTTCACAGGCTGGTCACTTCATTTTGATAACTGCAGATGGTCAGACTACATGTTTGTAGTCTGCATGCAACTGTAACAAAACACCACTTCAGTATTAATATTATGGAATTTACATGGTGAAGCGACTATAATAAATTTAATCTGTTAAATGAGTTGACTTACACATACCTTGTTACTTCACTTCCCATTATTTTATTTTTAGGCATTTCTGGGATCCTTATCCCCACTTTCAAATACACTGTCGACTGCCAAATCCTTCTCAGGAAGATCCTGTAGTGTACTCAGTGAACTTTTTATGAATTTCTAGATTAGACTGTCTTCTTTGGGTATATCAAGATTCATAAGTGATTTTCAATTTTTTTAGTAATTTTTTTCCCCACATTTCCAGACTTTGTTGGCTGTAATGATCCAAAATTGTTAAAATCAGTCAAAAAAGATCTAGAAATATGAGAAAAAATTTAGATTTAAAAATTTGAGGAATCATTGAAGAATTTTGATATACCAAAAGAAAACTTTCTGGCGAAGAAGTTCGTAAAAAGTCCACTGGATGCGCTTCAGGATCTTCCTAAGAAGGATTTGGCAGTTGACAGTGTATTTGAAAATAGGGATGAGGATCCCTGAAACGCATCCCACCAAAATAATGGTAAGTGAAGCAAAAAGGCATGTAGGTTTATAAGTCAACTCGTGTAATAGATTAAATTTATTATTTACCACTTCAGTACTTTCATAAGGGTGGACATCGCTAAGAATAACTGATCTACAACAAAAGGGGACACAACAATCAATAAATATATAAATAGATTTAATTATATGATGTTGTGTTATGTACCCTACTATTAAATCACATCTATTGTGAAATTCAAGCCCAATTACATGATATTTACATAATATCTCCTGCAAAATATAATACCAATGCTTTGGACTCACTCTTTGATTGTTTTGGTAATAAAACCAAAATTACTTCTTCTATCAATAAAGTGCAGCTATCAGCTAGAACAGTTAAGGAGGATGGAAATATATTGGAAGACATGGAACTGCAAATGAAACATGGGTTAAAAAATGAATTTTACTAGGCTAGGTTACCCGTATGTATTATGAAGTGTTGTTTGCTTGAAGCTCTTTCTTGATTTCTTCTAACTTCTCTTCCTCCATTTGTTTAAATGCTGCATTTCTATCACTCTTGCTGACAGGATCTCCATCTATATCTTTCTGTAGCAACGGAATCCATTCACTGACAAGTGCATCCTGACTATTGTTAAAGTACTGCAGATTCACAGCCACCTCCAAATGTTCTCCTTTAGGCTGGGAATAGAGCAACCATTTTAACAGGCACAAATGTATTCATTCTTAAACATGTATAAATTTAAACAACATAGCTGTAATGTATACTGGGTGGCAAATTTTGTAGATAACCTTAAGCCACTGAACAACAGTGCGCCAAGGAACTTTCTCTGCAGCGGTTGCATGCTGGAGAGGGTGCTAGCAGCAGCAGTTATGTTGGCAGAAGTTTGCAGGCAGGCAGAGGTCACTGGCACTTTTATCAATGAGTGCTTTGTCTTGCACCCATCAGTTCATATTACTATCAGTGCATATTACAGTGTGCAAGCATTTAGACCTAATATTGTAGCCACTGTGGAGAAAGTACTCTGGCACACTGTATATTGCATGAATTCAATGGCTTACTGGCACTGGTTTTAATGGTCAAATAGCATACCGCCACAGAAAAGCAATGGATCTTAAAACAAATTGTTAATGATCATTAAAAGGTTTGAATAGGTAAGATGGTGATAGAGGAGACGGATGGCTGGATGTAATGAAGAGACTGAGAAGGGAAATTCAAGTGGTAAAAATTCCCCGGCCACCTGCGGAATGCATAGAGGAGGAAATGTTTGACATTCCAAAGGACTGGAAAAACATATATTTTAGAAACAATGTTTTTATCGATGATTATCTTGACTAAACTCAATCTTCTTCATGATCAGTACTGTTTGAGGTGTCACCTGAGGAAGACTCAAGGGCAGAGTCAAAACGTTGTGTTTTAATTTTTTAACGTTTATCCACTGATTTTGTAATAATTTTAAACACATCTTTTTATTGTAAAAGGAAAGAGTATGCTCTATTATATTATGCTTGTGTTGTAATACAATTTTCATTTTTCATGATCATTCATCCACTAGTACGCTTTCACCATCAGTGCCACTGTCAATATAGAAGGCTGTGAGTAGTAACTTGTGAAGGTCTTCGTTGGCATCTTCATTACTATACTGATGGATTTGATGTTCTACAAATATTTTTCAGTAACAAAACATCATTGGTTGTATATATTGTTTAACTTTTTAATAATATAAATAATCTTACAATAGCTTTTTGACATGATAGCTTGTGTGGGCCCTAGCTGAGAGAATTATGTAGAGGTAAACTTAATAAATGCTGTGGTCCCTCTTAGAACATAATTCATCTCCTGCAAGTATTTCATTTGCATGATTAGTAAATTTGTGTGGACGAAATACTATTATAATAAAATGATTTATATGTATTGATTTTTTGTCTATTTTCTTGAAAATACTGAATAACAGCATTACCTGCAGTAAAGAAATATATGAGTGAAATGTTTTGAAAACTTGGAATAGTATATAACCTTAACCTTGGGCAGATGACCAATTTCGAAGTTTGTTTTTTAAATACTTAAAATATCGTTGAAAATTCAACCATTAAGATGACCGCCATCTTGAAACGGGATAAAAAAATTAAAAAAAAAAAAAATACACACGCGTAGTTTTAAAAGCCTCAGGGAACATTTATGCCAAATTTGAAAGTGAACAAGGCGTTTGATCATAACTGAGGTACAAATAGATTAACAGACAAACAGACAAAAAGCCGAACGGTCGAGTTAAAAAAGAATTCCTAGCTCCGTTCAAACAATTATTGCTGTTATTATTATTATTATTATTATATTGGCGAGCTAAGACCATAAGACCTTCTCTTCCACTCCACCAGTTAAAATTATACATATTGTAAAACAACAAATTAATAGTCTTAAAGAACGAGATAATTATAAAAATTATAACCAAATGAAAACAAAACTCAATTTAGTTACTGTACGAGCAGAATTTTCACATACAGCGAGGACAACTACTAATCAACTAATGGGTGCGAATCATTTCATAGAAAATTAAACAGTCTTGTGTTTACGCCTTAATCTGTGTTGGAACCAATCTTAAGTCTGTAAAGGGAAGAATGTTGGCATATAATTCAGTGATGCAACTAGTTACGTATTAAGTTTAGACGAATGAAGGGCCGTAACGTAGGCCTACGTGTCACTTGCATTAATATCGGCTGTAACTTACGGGTTATTCTTAGCTGGGGACATAACTTATATCTACCGGTTTTTACATTTGGAAAAAACGTAGCCTACAACCGTATCCGTTTCAAAATGTTTCTTCGTTTCATGATTGTGATCGTTTTAATTTTTGCTACACCCATCGCATTATTTTCCTTTCCGATATTAGGCCTACATTTTATTATGGCCAAACGGTTGGTCGAACTGATTTCGGGAACCTTTTGCAGCATTTTCATGATGGTGATCGTTTTAATTTTTGCTACACCCATAGCATTATTTTCCTTTCCGATATTAGGCCTATGGCCAAACGGTTGGTCGAACTGATTTCGGGAACCTTTTGCAGCATTTAAAATTAAATAAAAAAAGTACCGGTATCTTAGTAATTTTCGATATTTCTTACGGCTATCGAGAGAAAAACGTTTCAATGATTTCCTGTGAACTGCAGATTTATGTTCCTTCCCGATATCTATAGCGTTATTATGACTAACGCTGTCAAAAATCCACAAACAAAGCGCAAAGGAAAAGGCATAGTAATCTTTCTACAAAGACTACAAAAGCCAGACCAATATTAGAACCCATAACACTCCAGATAAATGTCATATAACAGCCCAAATATTTATGAATCAGGAAGAACTACATAAATTTTATGCAGAAAAAAGGATGACTCTTTTTGGTAGTCTTACTTATAAGATTACAGTTTTAGGGGTAAATTTATTAGCTAAATTTAAGATATGTTATTAATATTCTATTAATAACGTCAGTTTTCACACATGTATGCTATATTCCGAGGTCAGGACTTTAGACTAGCAAGGAAGAAAATAAAGATAGGATATTTAACGATGATCAATAGAAATGATAGGTCTATTACTTACCTATACAAGCTAATAAAATAAATACGAAAACTGTCTTCATTGTCTGTTGGTCCTTTGTTTCTGACACACTAGGTAAGGCGTTGTAAATGATATAATGTAAGGTTATACTGGAAAGTTGCTTGAATATATAGGCTAGGAAATAAATGTGCCATAACGGTAATACACATATTATTTTCACACAAGTTTTAAACACACGATAATGAATATCACAATACCGGTCTCACTGCACGAAACAGGGCATTGTTCCAGAATAACAATAATTATCGTACTGTTATCAGAGAGAAGAGCACGCGTGTGAAATTTTCAGTGGAATAGGCTACAAACAAGGCCATACCGTTCACATAGGGGTGACAAGGACCAGTTCACAGGGCCGTGGAGAGAAAGCAAGGGCCCAAGGGACAAATTTTCCCGGGCCCCCGTCAAATATTAAATTCACTAATGAAACCCAACCTCGTCTTTTATAATGTATGTAACAAAAAGATTATGTAAAGATATTACGTAATATTATTATATATGTAATGTTATATAAGTAACCTATTAGTTGAATATATATATTTATTAGTTATTTAAAAAGTTAGTAATATTTTAGAAAAAATAAAACCAGTTGTGCTCATAAGAGGTAAGAATAATGTTTTTAAAACACATTTTCTATAATCATAAAAACTAATTACTGTACAACTTGTGTCTTTGACTTTTCAACTAAAAATAAAAACACTTAAATAATAGATCCAACTATGTAAAAATAGCAAAACAAAAGGGATCCTGGGGATAACTTTGCACCGGTATGTTCCAATTTTATCTGTATGTACCAGTTTATCCTGTATGTAACAAAATATTAATCTTTTTAAAATTATTATTTTAAATGCCAAAGGTTAGTGAGGCCTACTGTTCAGTCCAGAAGGGTTTCTGCTTCTACTTTTCAAAAATAGCATTTTTTCTTCAAGAATAATCCGTTTCAGATTAACTGATGAATTCCGTGCCACCGATATACGACAGGACAATGCAAATAAAAATAAACACATAAAACATAACTTATCTGTTTATTGACTTATAATCCATTTTGTGTTAAGAGTAAATTTAGAAGATAAAACATAAAGCCTGTACAGCCCCGGCTGCTCCCCCCCCCCCGTCTCGTCGGTTGAATATCAATCTCATCATCGCAGCCCCTATTTATAGGCACAGAGATTAAATAGTGGACGCCATGGACAATGTAAATTTACGTGTCCTACAATCAGAGTTCCCTCCAGTGCAGTGGTAGGAGATATTCTTAATACCTGTGGGCCTGTGCCATTTATGCGCGTACAAAAACTCAGTTCGAACCCCTGAACTTCTGAACAGAAAGCTACAAGTAACGGCAGAAGGATTAGGCGGGTTTCCGGTTGTGCAGACGGGTTTCCCACTCCACTGTTTTTCTAGGAGTTTATGTTCCGTGTACCTGAAACTCGCCCCCGCTCTACCTCGCTCTGTACGAATATAAGCAGTGTTGGCCGTTAATCAATTAATTTTTCATTCAACTCGTTAATTGACTAAATAAGTAATTGCGATTAAATTATTGCAATTAAATTAATCGCAATTAAACGTTTAATTGCATATTGCAATTAAATTATTTGGATTAATGTATGTTAATCGTAACTCGCAATTAAGATAATTGCAATTAACTTATTTAATTATTCTATGAAACAATTAAAACTAACAATTAACTTACTTACCTTTACCGAAATCAATTAAAAGTATTACAAGATTTCGAAAATTTTACCTACATTAATAAAAAATCCCTTTAGGCAAGCCTACAGGCTGAGGTAGATTTCAAAGTGCTTTCGGTTTAATTTACTGTCGCTGCGTAGCACTCTTCTTCTTTAGCCTTGGCATGACAAACCCGCAATAATAATTGCAAAAAAGAGGAAAGAGCACTTTTTCAAACATTAAAATCTCGCCTTAAATGAGAGCTATCGAGAAACTAGTTATTGATTTGTAGAGTACTCATCAAGAGCTTTTCAATGATACCCCACAAGACGTGGTTTAAAAAATTTCGAATTTCCATCGCACCACCCCCACCCCCACCCCCACCCCCACCCCCACCCCCACCCTCACCCCCACCCCCACTCGTACCCCCAAAACCCCCGAATCGTTGGTGTCACTGTGAACTCCATAGGGAGTACTCTAATTTATTCAAACAAAGTTTCCCTCTATACTTCATAGGGGCCGAGATAAAATTTTTTTAAAATTTCAACCCCCTCCCCCGACCACCCCCTTGGGCCAATTTTGCTCATTAACGAACTCGTCCGAACTAGTGGGCCTAGAAATAACATATTAAAATTTGGTTCAAATATCTTCAAAATTACGGCCGCTATCGTGTAAAGATATAAATATATATATATAAATATCACACAGTCAAAAAGATGGTTTGATGCAGAATGCTATGAAAAGAGAAAAGATACACTAGCAAGCCTAGGCAGACTCAAAGAGGAAGCATGCGAGGAAACTCGGAGGGATTACGAAAAGAGAAGAAGAGAATAGAAAGAACTACTGAAAAAGAAAAGGGCTGAATACATAGAGAAGGAAGCAAACAAAGTAGCAGAGGATGCTGAAAGGGACCCTTTCCAAGCAATTCGCCCAAGACGACCCCGCTTTGCGACGAGCATACCCATGGAAACATGGGAAACGCACATAAAGAAACTAATATCTCGGAAGGAAACGAGACCCGATTTCATAGGAAACATAGACAGCAATAAACCTTGCCCGTATTTCACGGGAGAAGAAGTGAAACTTGCTGTAAGAAGACTAAAAAATGGGAAAGCCCCCGGCCCGGATGGCATATGCAATGAACATCTGAAGGAGACGTATGGAATAATGGCAGGAACATGGATAGCGTTATTCAACAAATGCATAGAGAGCGGTAATATACCGGAAGATTGGAGAAAGTCAACAATAAAGATGCTATACAAAGGATCGGGGGATACAAGCAGCCCGGAGACATACCGGGGGATCGCACTAGAAGCGACAGCCCTAAAGGTACTTACAAAATTGCTGGTGGGAAGGATCAATCCCACACTAGAAGGGCAGCTCCCAGACGAACAATTCGGTTTCAGAAAGGGGCGGTCCACAATAATGGCAGTGGAAGGTCTGATCAAAGAAATACAGGATGAAGTAAAGAAGGAAAGAGGGAAGTTATACGTAATATTCATAGATTTCTCGAAAGCTTTCGACACAGCAAACCGCAAGCAGATAATACAGAAATTAGTAGTCTTCCGAAAGGGAGGGAGACCAATGATGGATGAAAACATATACTGCAAGGGAAAGCCACTGAAGAGGAAAAACGCATATAAATATCTGGGCGTGACAATACAAATGACGGGAAAATCCTTTTCAGTACATATAAGAGAAAGACTAATCAGAGCAGTCAGAGGCATAAGTGACATAAAGAACCTGCAGTTACTGTCAATGAAGACCGCCATGAGGCTCTTTGAATCCAAAAGAACGCCCGCTCTAACCTATGGCATAGACATCATCTGGGAGCATCTCACGGTGAAGCAACTGGAGAGCATAGAAGGACTTAAGGCCAGATTTCTAAAAAGGACCATGGGGCTATCCAAATACACACCATCACGTCTGGTTTATGTCATGGCAAGGGAGACCTTCCTGCTAGAGGATCTGATGATGGGACACTTGTTGCCACACACGACAGCAGTTGGAGAAGTACTGAAGGGCAGAAGGGAAAAGGTAGAAGAGATTTGGCAGGAATTTTACACGACAGAAGCGGTCATGTCAACTGGATGGCGGGAGTCGAACCAGGAACTGCGGCATGTGGCGACAAGAATGGCAGTGCACGGGTTCCATGAGAAGATCTGCAGCAACAAGAAGTTCCACGACCCGGACAATAAGTGCATATGTGAACTGTGCGGTGACCAGTGTACTCGTTACCATATAGAAGTGTGTAGAAAAAGAGTGATCACGATAGCAGCTTATGCAAAACAGGACAGTAAATGTGCGAACCTTCTCTATTATATAAATATCACAATTTTTTTTTGAACGGGCGGTTGTTTCGTACTTAGGGGAGCATGAAACGTAAAGATATGAAAGAATTTTTCGAAAATCATGACATGGTATCCATTGCAATAGGTAGATTTTTCTTCGAAATCTCCCTAAAAATCAACACTACTTATTGATAAAAAAACGAATATCATCCTTCATTATAGCCATTATTTATATTTTAATGCATGTTTTTCATTTGTGCACTGTTTAGACACCGTACATAACAAAAATTTGCAAGTCGTGGACATGTTCATTTTGTAAGGCTGAGAACACAATGTAACTAACATACGTATTTCAGTATCTTAATTACGCATTTTGTTATAATACCAGTCCATGCACCAGGCCCGTACAGTAGTCCTTTTTAATCGTTAGTTTTTATTTAAATTCATAAAACAATTGAAGGGGCTAGTTCCATAAGGGCATAAGGCACAAGAGCATAGTTTTGAGAAATCTTAATGTTTTTAAACAATGTTACCACTCACAAGCACAGGACTTTTCTTATGACTGAGCAGAGGTTTAAGGCACAAGTATAAATTGTTCACTGAATATTTAAGAGATATGAGGAGAAGGCATACATGTTAAAAGCTCAAAATTCAAGATGTGCCTTACGCCCTTATGGAACTAGCTCCTTCAATTGAAAAGCAATTAATTGTTAACTGTAGGAAATCACGATTGACAATTGATTAATTATTAATTGCTACCACTACAATTAAACAATTGTTAATTGTAATTTTCCACAATTACAGTTGATCAATTGTTAGTTGTTATGGTGGCAATTAACAATTAATCTATTGTTAATCTTTAATTGTCTTTACAATTAAAATGTGCCAACACTGTATATAAGTTTTTGTCAAGTCAAAAGCTGCTGTAATTAACTTCGTTTTCTCCGTGTACTTCTTCAAGTCAGTTTACACGTGTACCAGTGTAAGGTAAACGAGCTGGTTAAGTTTGCTATAGAAATGAGTCATGAGGTAGTTTTTCACAGCCAAAATAATCCCATTGAGCTAATATGGTCCACGGTGAGGGAACAGGTTGCAGATAAAAATAAAACATTCAAAATTAATGACGGTCGAACCAGCAGCGTCGCCAGGAATTTTATTAAGGGGGGGCAAAATCAATTTCGGACCTCAATTTCAAATGATTAGGCTAAACACATTAATATTCACCGGATCGTTATTTTGAACCCAAGCTGAATTCGATGAGGCTACAAAGTTTTTTAAGTTAACAGAATACGCTCTTTTGAGCAATGGCATTGGTGAGATATTATTACAAATACATAATACATAATAATAATACTATTATAGTTATAATTAGTTGCTAAACTCATTATAAATTAATTCTATTTTTTTATTCTCCATGCAGTTGCCCCCTCCCTTGCCCCCCCCATGCCGACGCCCATGGGTCGAACGTTGCTGGAAGAAGCATTGGACAAAATTGAAGATGGGAGAAAAAGTGTACACATTCTGAGAGACTTCAGAAAGAGGACTTCACAAAGGAGATAGGCAGAGACAACATTATTGAAAGAGTCGTGATAAACTTAGATAGCTGTAGTAACATTAGTCCAGTAGAACAAAAAATAATGGATTATGTACTCACTCGAAAATTTTAATAGGCCCTATTAATAAACAGAGGAAAAAAGAAAGAAAAAATCCATGTACAATGCAATATTAAATACAATAATATGTAGGCCTATAATGCAATAATGTATACAGTCCTAACTATATATATATAAGTATTAGGGTTCGGATGTTTATGACCTAAAAAGTGACTGCAAATATGACCTTAAAAATAACTAAATATGACCCAAAAATCCTAAATATGACCTCATAAGAGAACGTATTTTCTAAAAATAAATGTTCCAATTTTAAACGTTTAATGATACTAAATCATTACATCAGATTAATTCAACTTTACAGGTGATTTACTATGTTACTTGTAAAGAACTTCTAGTTTCCAGATACCACTGCAAATGAGATCTGAAAATATTTTTAAAACATGTCTATTGGAAGTTGTTAACAACAAGAAGGAAGAGGTAATTGTGCTATTACTTGTCATTGCCCCTTCATATTTCAGTTACAGTAAAACCAAAATATTCATGGCTTTTTCGAAAAAAAAAAAAAAAATTAAGTCGACAATTTAGTGCACATACTCCATAATTGTGCTCTTTTACCGAATTTATAACTGAAATATGACAAATTAAAAATATGATCGAAATATGACCAATACCATGAAAATGACCAAAATATGACTTTATATGCAAAATAAAAACAGTCCGATTAGGATAACAAATGTGGAATTCGTGTTTAATTTGTGTTTGCTGCGAGAATGGGGGCCAGGATAAAAATATGACATATCATAAACATCCGAACCCTAATAAGTATAATCTAACATAAAACAAGCAAACATTGTACTCTGAATAAAGGAATAAACTATACGAGGAAAATGAATAATGTACAATATAGAACTATGAAAGAAAGTGGGGACAGCAATATTGAGATTGTTATGCATTAAAATAAATTGCCATACAATTAACGTGTTGGTTTATCTAGTCGTGGAACTTTACCAGAAAGTGACGTAAGTCATAGAAACAATTGAGGGAATTTTTAAAGGAGGAAGAGTGTGGAAGACTTTGGAACATAGGCAACGAACACGGTATATATTATATAATTGTATATATATACATATACATATATATAATTATATATAATTATAATATACATATATAATTATATAATATATATAAAATTGTCCCTATAGGCCTATATAATTATAATTATATATATAGGCCTATAGGGACAATTTTAAATGTTGAAACACACAAATGAAAGGGCAGGGTATGGAAGGTATAACACATATTATTATGGGTACTAGATATAGGATAGTGAAGGAAACCGACACCCATAAACATCCTTACGCGTCCGCATCGTGCCACTCTAATATACTGCGGTAGTTGGAAGTATCCTTTAAAGTTCGGTACTGATAAGCATTATCCCCCAAAGCTTCTATCAGCTCCTTGTGGTATTCTGTGACATTTCTCCCTCGGATAGTGACTATTTTGACGCAAGAATGCCGTTTACATCTTGTCACATCCATTCTATACGGCGACTCACAACTAAATTACCTTCGCCTCTGTTCGTATAACCGTATATCACAATGCCACCAAATTATGTGTCTATAGGCTATACCAGAGATGCCACACTCTCCTGTGACATACAACATTTCATGGTACCATCGCCTTATATATGGGGAACGCGGGTATACGCTAAACCACTACCACTACTGTTTCCAGAGGGGGAGCGGACCTGTGCGATGTGAGTGTAAAAGATATTACGTAAGTATTACATATAAATATACTGTAGATACTGTTTTCACAAATCTCAAGTGGAAAATCCGTTCCCAAAAGAAAGATAAAATAAACAATGACATTAAACTTATCTTCGACAAGTACGAACAGCGAAGTTCAAGGCGTGCATATCCGTTATTTGGGCTATGGTTATCATACAGTGTAATATATATAGTAGGCCTTGACGTAAATAAAGAAGTAAGTAGAGTACGATTACTTCCACAAAGTATCTGGTCTTGAAGACTTAACCCAGCCAGCGAGCTTCTCGTTACGTCTCGTTACCAGCTTGCGCAGACTCGCATGCGCGTTAGATCACTTTTGCTACTATTTAGCACAGAGTGAAGATCATGCAGCACGTTGCCAGTCGTAGAAAATACTATGATAGTTGAGTGGAAGGATAATGCCGCAGCGAGACAGAGACAGACAATACGTTGAGTGGGATAGAAGAGCTGAGCCAATCAGGGTGCAGCTACCTCCCCTAGACAGGAACTGTAGGAACGGTGACACTCGCTCTTAAGGTATATACGTAAAAACCCAGAGACTTTGTGGAAGTAATCGTACTCTAATCGTACCATTCATTACAAAGATGCAGCAATGATAGCTCTTCCCCTCTGATTGCAGCCTATAGCCATTGCTTATAAATGCCTGTTCTATAAGAATGTATTCACACTTCATTATAACTTAAAACCAGCATAAATGTTGTTTTAATTACCATCTATAACGTAAGAAGTACATTTTTCTCCAGCTTTTCCTGTGCTTGCGTCATGAATGGAAGATATTTCAGTATGTTGAAGAGGTCAAAGAGACCATTACTCCTAGAGCTCGAAACTTCTTCTGATTCACTAGTGGGGTACACTTTTACATTAACATCCACATTAGTCATTATGTTACCTAATGTTATTTGTGGTAAATGTAACCAGGAGTTTCCATTTGTGAGCCCAGTCCTCATGCACTCTGACTCTACCTGAAAAAAAAAAAAATCTGATGTGAAACATATAATTTCCTCTCCCCAAATAATAGTTTTGCATCTTAATGTAAGTTATGTAAGACATTTTCATGTAAATTGGTTGTAAAAATGAAGAGAATGTCGTTATCACATCGCATCCCCGAAGGATACATAACTCAAATAGCATGTGATTAATGCACTCGTGTACTTCCTTTGCTATAAGTAGAGGCCGGATGTTAGGCAAAATGCTTATTCTTAAAAGTGTGAGTAGTTGGTGTACGGTGTAGTCACAAACAAGACAGTTTCCCATACACAGGAACTGAAGATGGCATAAGAATCTTCTATGCCGAAATGCATATTTGGAAACTACATTGAATGCACAACGTCCTGGGGACTACATGAACATCTATAGAATTTACAAAATTTTGACGTTTCCACACATAAATAAGAAGATCTATGAATAGTGTTTTAATTAGGCTTTAGTGACTTCCTGTATTATAATGATTGTGAACTGATGTTGCAACTGCTGTAGGGTGGTTTTTATATATCACGAATGTGACCTTCTGTATATAACATTGTGAACTCATGTTGTATTAGCTGTATGGTGATTTTATATACAGTATTAGGCATACGACTAGTATACAGTACTAATGAATCTTTATAAACAAAATATTTTTTGCACTCCTTAGCTAATTAGTGGTACTTACGAACGTTGTTGCCGTGGATCGTAAGTTGACATTCCCACACGCAATCTTGTTGCTAGGGGCGATAAGCGTTTCCCGCCCGCAAACGCTTACGGCCTTCGGGCGGAAAGTGTTTGAGGGCTGTTGTGAATATAACGACACACTTCATTATACAAGCCTTTATGGACAAGGCCCCGCTCATCACAAATATTCGGTTGCCATAAACAATAACAAATGCGAATCACTTTCTGAAATAAACATCGATCTTCAAGAATGTATTTCCATAATATTTTCAGGTAATATCACAATTAATATAATTAAATTGATATAAATAATCATCGTGCAAAAAATAGCATGCAATACACGTGCCGTAAGCGCATTACGGATCTCGGAAAATTGAAAACACTCGGCGCGAGGGCCTCATGTTTTCAAACTTTTTCCTCGATCCGTAATCATGCCTTACGGCCCTTGTATCGCAATATACTATTTAAACCTTCTAACGACCATTAATGGGTGTGAAAAATATTTTACTGTTAATTCTTACTGACATGAAAACTACAAGCACATAGGCCTATTTTATTAGTTAATTTCAAAGTAATCCCAAGTGGTTTGTGCATTTCATTTTAAGTAAAAATTTGAGGGTATAAGGTGAATACAGGGGTGCCCACCCCCCAAAACTTCATGACTCACCCCCCAAACTTAATTGCTCACCCCCAAACTTCATTGCTCACCCCCACCCAACCTGTTTAGCTGTCGACAAGGGCGCCCATATTATATTTTCTAGGGGGGGCAATTTTTTAAATTAATTTATTTTTTGTCGCTTTAACCCTCCTGGGCCACTTTGTAACATTATAATAATAATAATAATAATAATATAATAAGTGCAACAATGACGTAGCCAGAAAATAATTGCGGGCATGGTAGAAAAGGCCGGGGGGGGTTTGGAATACCCCCCCAAAAAGGGGGTCGGGGGTCCATCCCCAGAAAATTTTTAAATACTGAACTAATAAAAATCACATTTTACGCTATTTTAGAACAGAAAACTAATTAGGAAATTTGTTTACCATACTCTAAGACATGCCAATGTAAATAAGAAATCATTGCCTAAGTGGGGGCCCACCCCCGGAAAATTTTTAGATATTGAACTAATGAAAATCACGTTTTGCGCTATTTTAAACTAAAAAACTAGTTAGGAAATTTGTTTACCATACTATAAAACATGCCAATGTAAACAAGAAATTATTACCTAAGTCGGGTGTCCACCCCCCGGAAATTTTTAGATATTAAACTAATGAAAGTCACATTTTACTATATTTTAGCACTGAAAAACTGGTTAGGAAATCTTTTTACCATACTCTAAGACATGCCAATGTAAATAAGAAATCATTACCTAAGTGGGGGGTCCACCCCCGAACAATTTTTAAATATTGAACTAATGAAAATCACATTTTACGCTATTTTAGTACTCAAAATCTAGTTAGGAAATTTGTTTACCATACTCTAAGACATAGCAACTTAAACAAGAAATTGTTACCTAAGTTATAATACTTATTACTATTTATAAGAAAAATTGACTAACACATGGAACAGTGGACATAATAGGCCTACTCATTATGATATGAAAAGAAAATAACTGCTCTATCATATTTGACACACCAACAAATCTTGTTTAATTAAATAAATATTTTTTTAAATAGAAATATAGAATTTTAGGTTTTGACTTTTGGGGGTCCAAACCCCCTGAACTATGGATTCTGCTTCCGTGTTGTTGATTTGGTAAAACTTCTGCAAACTATAATAATTATTAATATACATTTTTTTCCTTGCGCCCCCCCCCCCCGCCTCCGGGTATGGGCGCCCATGGCTGTCGAAATTCTTCATCTTTATCTTGAAGATTCTGCTTGGGATTTACATCACTATACGGTTTCCATTTATCTTCGCCACTGATTTTACTTTCAGTAGTCTTGTATTTTATATCAGTTTATACGGATGTTTCTTTCTGCAGTGATCTTGTCATTTGTCATGCCTAATAATGGCATTGCACAATAATTCTGAACACTTATATTTACATTACTGTTGTGTTTTCGGCATTTTCGAGATGCCGAGATGGACTGAAATCAGTAGCCCTAACCTCAAGAGTAAAAAAGAATGCAGCATTGTTTATAGACAGATTTTTACTACGCTTAAAGAGCCAGAACTCGTAACCGAATACAGCATAACTTCCAACAATACCGGCGATTACAACGTATAAGTTTTTCAAAAGTGACGGTGATTCAGGAACACTCGGTATAAATTAACCTACGGACTAACCTGAAGTGAAATCAATAGGCAACACACTTGGTATAAAAGATATAGCTTCATCACTAGCACACTGTTAATATATGGTATCTTGTAGCTGATGCTAGTAATTGTCCTTTTATCAGGTAACTTGACTTAGTGGGTCAATGTCATTTCAGTCAGTCACCTTACTTGTGTCAGCAGGAATTAAAACCTTGAGAGTCAGCAATTAAGAGAAAATGACCTCATGATATACAACGCGTCTCTGCAAACACACGTGCTCATTCCTGCGCAAAACGAGGATGTATAACTCTTTACAACATTTTAATTTAATTTCATCCGCCTTCTATAGGCCAAGAGATGTTTTACTTATGGTTTTCAGTTTTTCCTCTATTAATCGTAGAGAGGTTTTACTTATGGTTTTCAGTTTTTTCAGTGTTTCCTCTATCAATCATAAAAATAATGATCACTTATTCATGCCATGAGCAACGATTAGTTGCAGTAGACATATTATTTCAAAGTTATTAAACACAATAAAATAAACATAAACACATGGGTTGATTTTTAGTAGTGGCAACTATTTTATTTCTTCACATGTAGCATACATACATGGTTCTAACTTTTGTAGGCCTTCGATCTAATCACCACCATTGCGTACAACATGTTCCCAGCGATGCGTAAGTCTTTGGACCCCGTTGGCACTGCCTAATCTGTTGATGGTGCGAAGAGAGCGGTCGGTTGCCTGTAAAACATGATTGGGATGGTGTGATCTTAAAACATACCGTTCCTCCAAGCCTGAACGTGGGAGGTGCTCTATCACCCTCCGTACTCTCAAGATTTAAGCCCCTGCGACTTTGATCTAATCCTGATCTAATTCGTATTGGTGAAGATGTTTTACAGACAACCGACCGCTCTCTTCGCACCATCAATAGATTAGGCAGTGCCAACGGGGTCCAAAGACTTACGCATCGCTGGGAACATGTTGTGCGCAATGGTGGTGATTAGATCTAAGGCCTATAAAAGTTAGAACCATGTATGTATGCTATATGTGGAGAAATAAAATAGTTGACACTACTAAATATCAACCCATGTACAATGAAAATAAAAGTTAAGTAGAGTGGTATCTATACATGCCGTGAAGATTCTTAGGGTTTCAGTAGGGTGAGACTTCCAGATTTTGAGATATTCGCACTCGAAGGTGGTAAACTTGTCAGCCATTAGCACGGCCGCCTGTACTCCCAGGATTGCTCCTGGTACTCATTTATGCTAGAGGCTGAGTTGGGCCATAGTGCCACCAATAGGATATAGCATTAAATCCGGGGTATCGGAGGGAAGATAACGAATTTCTTTAACTGAAATTCTATTTTAGTAATTGAATTTGAGCAGTTTTGGTATTTTGAAAAAAGGATATAGGATCAAAGGCCAAATAAAATGGTCCTTGGCGTATGAGTTTCTCTCAGAGGCCTCTTTTTTTACTGTGTAGTGTAATCCATTATCCCTACTTTCCCACAAGCACAGAAAGCAACAATACTTTGCTAATCCCCGTTGTAATCCAAATGAGATGGCCTTCAAATCTCCATATATTTGCCAGCTCTACTTGCTGCAATTAATCGTATCTAACAGAATAGTCATACATTCATATGTTTACTTCGTTTCTACTGAATGTGCCACTGATATTAATAGTTTAGTATTACCGTTGTGGAACAACACTTCTTTAGGGCTTAGCTTAGAAGAGTCAATAAACAACATTCATTCTTTTGAGACGCGTAGCTCATTTCTTAAATAAATCTACGTATCTGTACATGCACCAATTTTTTTTATAGCGTAATAACTGGAACACTATTCGTGCCTCTTTCTGAAAATTGGAATTTTACTATTGGGAGCTAGTAAATTCCATTGTTGCAGGTGCGATCCCAGCATCTCAGACTGCTGCTTCTGAGATTCATATCTCTCACATAGTCATCTGGAGCATTAGTCTATTTTATAGATACATGGTTCGAAAACTTGATTTTTGCCGAATTTTATTTGTTTTAAACATATTTTAATTATATACAAGAAAATGGAGGACGATGGAATATAATGTTTCGACATTAATTCTTGACAATTTGCATTTCAGTGTTCATGCTGCTACAGAAATAGAGGTTTCCATTGTAATAAAATAGCAATTTTGAGAGTATATGTACCTAGAGAAGATGAAATTGATAACTATGTATTAACAATCCGATTTCATAATATCACAAAACTTTCTATAACTCTAAACATGGGCAATAACTTTCTCTCTTTACGCTCTTATATACGAGTAGAACAACAGAATGTATTGTAGAAAGTGCGTATTCACGCAAAGAAAGACTAAATCAGGGTTCTCCAAATTACTGGAACATGAGTGCCACATTTGAAGTGTTAAGTCTCAATGGGGCCGGATGAACATATTTTATCAGTGTAAAAAAAAAAAAAAAAGAATTGGTTTCGTAAAATAATTAAATAAGTGAGATGTATGAAACTTGCTTTTTGAAGCCAAAATTTTATCAAACTGTGGTTCTAATTTGGTCTGCTGATTAAGTAAAATGTGTTGCAAATGTTGGTCACTCAAATTACCTCTAATTTCATTTTGTGTTCTCAATAGAGAAAATGTTTGTTCACGCTTACACGTAGTCCCAAATACTGCGTGCAAAGTCTTCGATTTTGGGATAGTTCTTTTTTTTCTGGAAGTTGTAAAACTGAGCAAGACTTTCTTCTTTCAACTTGTACTTCATTAATTCATTCGCTTGGAGATCAACGATTTCCATTTGCAATTCTGGTTGAATATCTTCCAATTTTCCAAGAAAAATGATTTAGAAATATTCTAATTTCCTTGGAATGTGCAACTAAATTTGTGATCTGGCCGATAACTGTACTGAGACATTCAACACAAACAGATGTGGAAACTGAATCATTTTCAGCTTCCAATGACCAGCAACTAATAAAATGTGCAAAATTGTACTGAGAAATGTTCCGTTCAAAAAGTACCAGTTTCTGCCTAAGGTTTTTAAGATGAATGTAAATGTCACAGATAAATATTGCCCTCACCTTGAAGTTTTTATTTAAGTAATTTAAATGGAGAGCAACGTCAGATTAGATAAGGCTTTCCACAACTAACTTTTATAAGAGAAGATTTTCATGGGATTTTTTTCTAGTTTATAAATACTGTAATCTCTGTTCTCAAAGGAAAAAATGCAACTCTGTTATTTACGAGATAGGGAGTTGAGAGTATAAGAATCGCTCGCCACATTTAAAATATAGAAACCATGATCATAATTTTCTCGTTATCCATTTTGTTAGTTTTTTCATATGCCATATACCGCGGACGCGGGCCGGATTCAACTCCATTACAGGCCGGACACGGCCCGCGGGCTGTATTTTGGAGACCCCTGGACTATATTTTTCGTCGCTAAAGACATTAAGTTTGGGTTTGTGAACGTTATCCGGCTTTTAACTACCCTTCAGATAACTTTTGCGAAAAGGAGAGAAGTTCCATCTGGCGTTGTGCAGCGAAGTCAGGTTAGCTCGGTTAGTAGAGCAGTGGCATGGATAGTCACAGATCCTGGGTTCGAATCCCAGTGTCCCAGAGTCAGAGGAATTTTTCTTTTCTTCTATAATATTTTAACATAATGATATTTTACGCCAAATGTCTTACTCTTTTCAGCAACCAATGCTTGCGATGGTTCACAGAGAACAGCTACATAGATTAGATGCTTGTTTCTAATTACTGGAATAATTCCATTACAATATATTCACTAATAGTTGTATTTAATCATTTACTACAGATTCCCTCAAATTTTGGTTTTATAAAATTTCTTGTTATATTATGAGCGTAATTGCTTTGTCATTTCTAAAATCTATAGTTGTCAATATTATAAAACATTAATATTTTGTAGGCTCAATATTCTTTGGGATGGATTATATATTTCGGCTTTTATTCCGCCATCTTCAGGTCCTTTTTTCTGTTTCCAGATGATATTATTCTACTTGTTGATCCACTCATGCGCAGCGTGTTTGATATTGACCAATAACGTTTAGCAATTCCTTTGATATAGATCAATCATGTTCGTTTATCTTATAACATTCTTGTTCGAAACGCAAGGATGCAATTTATCTGATAAAACGTCAGTTCGTTACTGGACACGCAAGGCATCAACGTGAAGTGATTAATACACCACATGCTGACATTCAGCAGAATGAAAACACATTATTTTATACAACATAACTTGTTTGGAAATTGAAGAAATACAAACGTCCATTGTGGGTTTTGCAGTCAGTGCAGAAAAACGGCAACCCTGACCGAAGCTATTATGTTTACTATTTTTTGTGGGAAGGTATGAGGAACTATCTTTCGCAACAAAAAGAAACCTTCGAATTCAATGTCAAAGTTTAGCTTATATATAAGACAGAATTAAAACTAATATCTTGCATTTGATCAACTGGAGACTGCATTCAAAGGGAAATAACTATCGCGTGAAAACATGAAGTTATCTTTTATAATCGCTTTACATCTTCTGGTTATAAGTGTTTGCCAGGTAAGAGATATTGCATATAAAATAGGTATAAAGCATGTAATAATACTTTATATAACAATATAGGGATTCTAAAATAGAATTTTTTATGAACCCTGTTCTCCATAGCCATATTATTATTATGAAAAATAGAGCATTCACTTATTCTTTACTCGGCAATGACCTCTTAGAAATAAAAACAATCAAGAGAAGGTCAATGCTAAATGTTTATAAATATTTTGTTTCGTATTTCCTTGTAGAAAATTAAACAATTATGAAATACTATATTTAAGTTAGCTTAATAGAATAGATCCTTCGCATTTGTTTTCTATCAATCAACTGTTACTACAAAACGGACACCCGTATGATTTCAGATTTTCCTGGCGTACCGGTACCGTATGAATCGAGACTTTTTGGGTTGACAGCCAGGTTTGAAGGTCGATTTTCTCCGACGCTTCAAAGGCGACGCAACCTCAAACCTGGGCCCTATTTCATAAAACTCTACAGGTGTGACATATACGACAATTATGTCAAATCTTACAAATTTGTCAATATGTTATGACAATTGTATTTTTCATAAATATTACAACTTTTCCTTACATTACAGGCAAATTAATGTAAATTGTCAGACTAAAAGAACCCATTTCATAAACGCGACAATTTTATGTCACCTAAAGATTACTTTAGTACATTGTAGAGGGCTCTCATATACGCGTGCGATAATCGATCTCAGCATTGAACGTGATACCTAAGCAATCGATTATTACTATCGAAAATAAGTGATTTATATTTCTCTTTTTATGCAAAGTCACTGAAATTGAAAGTTAGGTTAATCCGTTTCCTAAAAACCCTGCGAGGTCTCATGTCTATTTATTCATCACTTTCACTGCTACCAATATCACTACTACTAGTTTTCATTATTAACCAGACAAATTAACAAGAAAGTTTAAATAACAAAAAACACTTTGCCAAGTTCTGCCACACATTAACATAACCTACTGACTTGGCCTACATATGAAAGATTGCCTGTCACTTCTGTAATGACAATTCTACATTTTTTGTAAATTTGTAAATATGTCAACAAAAAGCAATGTTTCATAAATGGTAGGTATCCTAAAATTTGACATATTTGTCAGACTTTTACCTGTAAACTCAAAAGTTTTGAGAAACAACAATATGTAAAATTGTCATACAATTCTACAAAATTGTCATGACATTTATGTAAAGTTGTCAGCTTTTATGAAAAACGGAATTGTCAAAATGTAAACTTGTAAAACAATTATATGTCACCTGTCACCTGTAAAATTGTAACTTTTATGAAATAGGGCCCTGGCTGTCAATCCGAGAAGCCATTCAAAACGGTCACCTGCTTAAAGTATCGCGTTGTTTCAGAAAGAAGGCGTAATTTTCATGACATATTGTGACAAGTGATACCACTGTTGCTAAAGTATCTGCATTTTTTTCAAACCTAATGGGCAAACATGCCTAATTTTGCAGCATCATATTAATCTATTTATTGTGAAATTGGGAACAGTAATGGAAAAAGGGGAAAAACTCTATGAGATAGAGAGGAAGCTGCCCTCTCTGATCAGTAAGAAGAACTATTTCCATTACTGTTCCCAATTTTGTAATACATAAAATAATAAGATACTGTGAAATGAGGGGTACTGCAAAATTAGTGGTTTGCTATATATATATAAGTAAAACCGCAAAGGGCCTCTCTTGCTTTATTCTCTTTGAAAAATTGTTCAGCAAATATTATTTTGGGAAATAATGATCATATCTCTAGGATATACGTCTTTGTGTCCGTCTGTCTTACTTTTAATCACGTCCATATGACCGTGTGAAAGTAAAAAAAAAGTCAGAGTACTGAATTTGTAGTCTTGGTTCAACTATATTGTTGAATAATAATATAAAAACGTAGCATAGACTATATTGATAACATTACTGATAAGGGCATTACAGAAGAGTTTTAATATAAGTAGGAAAATAATACAACAAGCAAGGGGGGGGGGAAATACCTACCTATAAAAAGTGTGGATCTAACAACATTTGAAGAGCTCTGAAGTGTATAACATAAAAAAATCAGTGATGAACAGTTAAGAAAAGACAATGGATGATTAAAAATTCAGCTTATAAAATTACATACTAAAATAACCAAAAATATTATCATAAGTGAAAAATCCTTGGATGGATATATTTTACATTTAACATCAAAATATAAAAGAAATAGATTCCGTTATTAGGCTTGGCTATCGGAGACCAGATGGTAATATTTAAAGTGAATATGGTGATATTTTTAATGATAAAAATGGCTATAATAATAATAATAATAATAATAATAATAATAATAATAATAATAATAATAATAATAATAATAGACTAATAATGTGGTAAAAACATCAATAACTGCCGTAAGAAAATGAAGACAAATATTTTAACGTTAATAAATAATAATATAAATTAATATTTTACTAGTTATAACTATTCGTGTAATCAAATTTATTTATAGCACATCTATACCTACAAGAATAGTCTGGTTTTAGGAAAGGTCGTTTATTTCGTGTAAATAATGATTTTAGCAAAAGTTAATATTTGAAAAATAACATGTAGTGGATTGTTAGATCATGACTTTAAAAAAAAAAATTACTATTTCTTGCAGATAAATCATGGTCAGTAATAACTAGAATATAGGAATCCTGCACATGTTACTGAAATAAGTACAATTCTATACTTGAATAAACAGATAATCATAAATATGGGCACAACGAAATTAGAGGCTTTATATGTGAATGATGCCATGCAGACAGAGGATGACTCTTGTCATTGACCTCTTTAATATAGTTTTTATTGATACCTAGTGAAAAAATTGAAAGCTGAACTATATCCGGGTATGCAGATTCGTAAGAAAAAACGCCGTCTATGGAGAAAGGCTGAAGTATTACGTTGTGAAAGGGCAAGGTAGGCCTAATTTTGTCTAAAGGATATAATTTCGGCTTGGAATTCTTTAACGGAACACTCGGTTTACAGTCCTTCCTGCAAGGACTTCATGCCCAGAATAAAGCTCTTGAAAAAATCAGTCGACTTCGGCCAGGTTTCAACCTGTGAACATCGAGATTGAACAAGATATAAGAAATGGGAACTGAAAGCTGACAAAAGTTCAAATTAAACTATCTTTGTTTTATATCGGTTCGATCAATTTAAGTTACAAGAAATCGTAACAGCGTTAAATGTATTGTAATGTAGCAGTTTAGAATTGGATTAAAATTTTGTTTCGTGCAACAAATTTCATTCTGCAGGAAACTCGTAGGAAGTATTGAGATTACTTAATGTTTACTCCTTTTCATGTGGGAGAGTTCTGTTTTGCTGTTACTTGGTTTGTTGCAGTATAATTAATGTCTTCCTTTACAGGTCACCAGCTCGAATTTGGGCAAGAAGCCGTGCAACTGTGGGCTGGGATCCGGCGGTGTTGACATGTGTAATTGCGAAAGCACTGTGGTCTGTATTACAGTTTACATATGCATTCTGCAATTCATTTTACTGTACATTGTGAATAATATTATTAATTAGGGAGCGGAATTTAAGAAAAATAATTTGTAATAATGCATTCTATTACAATCAAGTGTTAAAATGTGTAGCCTACAAGACGTAAAAGAAATTACAGAAAATTGATGGTTCCATTCTGCATATTGTTGCATATTTTATTAGTTTTGCTCTAATTCATCATATTTGCTTGATATTAAAATATTTGCGCATATTTTATCAATTTTTAACATTTTTAACGGCATACTTCTGACACATTTTATACATTGTGCTTATATCTGTCAATTCAGAAATTTACATGACATTTGGATAAGTGAATATTTTGAGAACTGACTATATAATAATTGGCAGTGCATAAAATAATGTTTTCGGAACTGATTGTATAATATTTACGCGATGTTTCGCTTCATTAGTTTTGAATTTACTAAAATTTGTTGCATTGACCTTATATGTAATTTATAATGCAATTCAGCTGAAAGAAAACGTAAAGTATTAAAATTACTTAAGTAACAGAATATACTTCATTGGTTTTAAAACATATTTTACAAATTTTAGAGCATATTTGCATGCTTATTTCGTCTTCTGATAGAGCATTAACTTCCGGGCCTAGTTATAGGCTACGGATGCCTCAGAAAGGACTTGATTCACACATACCTCTATTTCGCCGTGCCTTACAAGCAGGGCCCCCACATGGGCGGTACTGCCGTTGTCATGGCGAGGGGCTCATGAGTAAGGATGGCCGCAAAGGAAGGGGGAAAAAAGTTCAAAAACTAATTCTATAATGCCGGCGACGATGTTGAAATAAAAATGTAAAAACCCCGCCTCAGAATTATCCCAAATGCTTGAAGTGAATACTGAATAGTTAAAGTTATAGGTGCTAAATGATCAAGTTTAGCACGGTTTTTTAAATTAATTTTAATTGTATTTGCACTTACAGTGTGTATGATTGTAAATCCAATGACGAGCGTTAAATGTTCATATAATAATAATAATAATAATAATAATAGGCCTAATAATAATAATAATGTTTTATTTTACCTGGTAGAGTTAAGGCAGTAAGGCCTTAACTTCCACTCAACCAGGAGAAGAAAAAGAAGAAATACAAACAACTTAAAAAATAATCCATATTAATAAAAATGAATTCCCAAAATGTATGACTGATCATCACTTGAGAACGGCTCGACCGATTTGACTGATTCGTAATTGTCAGGACAAGGTTTGTATGAAAGAATTATTTTTGAAAATCCACGGGAAAAGTCGGAAATGTGAAATGAGGCACAATTAGAGAGTTCTTCTGTCAATTGTTTACATAACGAAAGTATTGTTTACGGTGTTCACATAGGGCTTTGGAGACTATATTATAATACTGGGCTTTAACAAATTCTGATACTATCGATGCAATTAATACATTTGTGAAAATAATTCTTGAAGAATAAAATCCACGAAAATAAAGCAGTCACATAACTTTCTCTACCCTCGATGTGGAAAATATCATTTTCTCATTCACTTTTTGGTGTAGAGTAAGCGGTCGTATTGCAGGGACAACTTAAGTGTGTGCCAGTGAGTATGCTATGTCGGAAGTCGGTAACAAATCCTATCCACTGATATGTCACTCATAGTTGTAGGCTTTGTATTAGTTAAGAAATAGGCCAAGGGATGTTTATCAGAGGCCCTAAGCATCTAAAGGAAGACAAATTGGGATGGAACATTTTCAGTCCTTCGCGCGCAGTATATTATGTCCCAGGTTTTTGGGAAGGAAAGTATGAAAGTGATATTGAAACGGTTGTATGGTAATATGAGAGTGAGAAATACAATTTTCTGTCAAGACAATACAATCTTATGTAACCGGGATTTCTTTTTCTTCTTATTTGCTCTCCTCCCAGGCATGGTGTGTAAAAGCAAAGGAATGCAACATTCAACATCCTCTATGAGCCATAAAAAGCTATATCTAGGGTTTTCTGAGGGAATAGTCTGAGTGTCATATGTCGTTCTTCCTCATTTCGTATTCTACATACATATTATATAAGGACCTAGAGTTTCAACATCGAAAGTCCTCCATAAGTTAATTTCATATTACGAAATACAAAACTCGGGCGTCGCCGGGCCTTTTAAGCTAGTTGAGTATACAATAAGTGTTCTTATAAGTAATATTAAACAAAATAAATAAGATAAGTTCTGAGATTCATTAAAAATTATTTACAGAAATAGACACCTTAGTAATAATTATTACAAGGATAAGGATATACAAATTGACATCACAATTTTAAAGTAAAGTAAAGTAAAATAATTATATATATATATTAATAAAAATAAGTAAATAATTAAGCTAAGCATTTTCAGGAATATATAAGTAATTTAGTAATTAAGATTTGAACGATGAAATGGTCCTACAGGCTCTGACGTCGTGTGGAAGACCGTTCCATTGTCGGAGATGGTGATGGTGAAGGATAACGACTGCAAGGTTGTTCTGTGTTGAGGGATTAGGAGAAGTGTACTAAGTCGTGAACGGGTGTCTAATGTGTGATACTCAGATAATTCATTATTGCAGGAAGCGAGATCTGGAAATGATGACTGTAATATTTGGAACAGGAGACAAAGGGAATGCAGTTTTCTACGATCACTAAGCCGAATCTTAATTTTATGTTATGTTTAAAGTTTACGTGATGCACCTGTGATTGGCCTCATTTGAAAAACATGGGTCCCAACATTTAAGCCCTGCGTTACGTTTACGGATACGGTTAATTTTATTGTGATTGACCCATTAGGCTTCACATTTCTTACCACTTGGTCAGCTGAAGTGCGTTTGATGGAGATGTATGCTACTTTTGCGTTACCAAAATGCTTCTCCATGTATTTTGGTTTGTGCAAAAAGAGGATGAGAGAACAGACCTTCTGTTCGTGTACTGCTGGCTAGAAAATGAAGCGAATTTAAATAATGCTAATTTCATCATTTGTAATTCATTCATTAATGCTTTCTTGTTTTTCAGATTCGACCTCCACTTCCTCAAAAGTTGTTTTTTCCTGTCAAACAAGAAATTGGATTAGATCTTAAACTCGAAGAATTAGAAAATAAATATGTAAGTCTATTGTTTCCAACAACTATTATGATAATATAAAACGCAACAAATTGATGTCATATATAGAAATGCATGTATTGTTTGAGCTACTTGATTAGTACCGGTACTCTATTCTGATAACTTTTAGCATTATCACAGTTGACTGAATTGCTTACTTCTGTACGGGAACAGAGATTTATATATGAAGAATCAGTCCATCGCCTTTAGAAGGGCTCTAGGACAGCAAGGCGTGTCCTCCCCATTGCGAACAGCCTCGATTGCGGACACCCCATTAATAGTCTCTATTGCTAACAAAAAATATCTGGGAAGTGTTTTAATATTTCAGTGTCGGACACTACTTCATACAGATAAGTCTTCACTTATATATATATATGATATATAATTATATACATATATAATACATATATACACATATATACACACATTTACATATACATATACATATACAGCGTTTACATGCTAAAATTCTTAATTCTTAATTTAATTTTCTTGTGAATCTTATTTCTAATTTTTGTTAAGACCCACATCAATAACATAAAGCAGGATATTTATCATATCTTTAAAAAATGTATTTTTCCCCTTAATTTCTGAACAATGTAATACAAAATTGAAGTTTTTTTGAGAAAAATATTATTTAAAAAAAAAATAAGAAAAATTTTGCTTTATGTTGTTCACATAGCTAAACGACGCAAGCACAAACAATTTTACTTAAATATCATAGTTTAGAAGTTATTTTGTAAACGGTGTAAAAAATGTAATATTGTGGAAAACGAGCGACAAACTTACCGAAGGGGGTGAATTTAAAGTCACAAAGCAGATGACGCCCGTCAACATTTACGGCAAATACTCCAGAAATGTTATACAAATTATATAAAAAATTCTTTCACCAAATTGAAGAGGAAAGTGCGTTCTACAAAAAAAAATGCATTGTACTCTCCCTTCATAAAGAAAATACACATATAATTACACTGTGTCAGATTTTACTAGTATATTTGTTCATTTCACAAGATTGTACATAATCTCAGTAATCATATTTAACTAGTAATCATAATACCTATAGATTCTTATCGCATGCATTTTTAGTATTTTCATCCTCTGACTGGGGTCACTTCTTGATAAAATCGGATTATTATTATTATTGAAACACCAAGTATAATAATTATATATATATATATATATATATATATAAAAGTATATATAATTTCACTTTACGGTATGCAAGGATTTTAGTTACAGCACTTCATTCATTTACAGTTTGTATAATTTGTAGAGTTACATATTAACGATACAGCAGAAATGAATGAAATTAACTAACAATCAAATACTAAATACTAAATCAAAGTTCCTTTAACCTACAATTTAAATAATAACATAAATTCTTGTAGCAGCATTTCTTATGCAGACTATTTCCCAAATGCTGTTGAAATCTATTTAGGCAATAACCTAATGGAATTTTAAAGCAGGGCATTCAAATATAAGATGTGATACAGTTTGGTCGGTGTCTTTTCAAATATAGATATTGGTTCTTATTTCGAATCGTTCCAGACAGCGCATAAATGTACCGCGACCAATAAATTATAAATTGTGTAAATATAAAGAGATTGCTTCTTTGTTGAAGGGTAGAACCCTGGGACATTCCCAGACATGACTTAAGCTAAGGGACTAAATTTCCTATATATGTACTTAAATCTTAAAAATCACTCGTTGTTTCAGATTCATCCAGTTCTTAAAGCCAAACCATCACCATGCAGTCGCCATGGATCTCCACACCATATCGAATCTGAAGAAATCCTCTATCCGTACCATCACTACAAACACAAACCTGAATACCAGAAAAAGTATCTATCCTCTTATGAGAAGTACGATTTCGAATCAGAAGAGGAAGATGATGATTACTACATAAACGACAAAATTCCTGCTGACGCTGTCTCTCTCACATTGGCATACGAACTTGCTAGACGTAAGGGGCAAGCTATCAAAGAAGATGGACTTATCTTCGGCCCTAAAACCATTCCATTGGAAGAAACTATTGTCAAATCTCGGGTAGAAATTCCAGAACATAAACTTTACGGGATAAACAGGAAAGTTGTAGAGCTTAAACTGCCAGGACTTGAAGAAGCACTTGCACTTGAAGAAGAAGCCGAAGAGGCACTGCTCAAAGCAAAAGAAGAAGAGGAGGAGTTCAGAAAAGAAAACCTTTTCACGAATTATCTCACCTATGCAGATCTTGGTTATGTACCAGAAACATCGAAGTGTGATCGAAAGTTCGTAATTCGACGCAAGGAAGAGTATCCCTATGAGAAAATTAGCTATTTGAAACCTAAACCCAAACCTTGGATTAAGGGAGGCCACATTTTCTTAGGAAAAGACAAGTCGGAGGAAGAGTATTACAGTCGTGAAGATACGCATTACAGCAGTGAGGAGTATAAAGATAAATATCCACACCGTGCATTTAAGAAACCACATGAAACATGTGGACACAAAAAACATTACGGATATGGAGAAAAGTAGAACCTAATTATTATTACAGACTTTTATGTATTATTTGGCTGAGTTTTTTTAAACAATCTAGTTAAGAATAATACAAGCAATGGTCAAAAGTAAAAGTAATTTCGCCAAAAAGCGAAATCTGTACTTTCAATCAGAACTCGTATTACGCTGATTTCTCTTGAAGCTAAAATTATCATTAATTAAGCTAGCAGAAGTTGGATTCAAATAAATCGTTTTGAATGCATGTTGTGAAGGAAAGATGGTGATGAAGAAGAAATTTAAAGACTGCATTACTTTTCATGAGCTGCAAGAAGCACTAAAATAAACTAAAAATAGAAAAGCAGCAGGACCAGATGAAATGAACATGGAACTTCTATATAACGATGGAGTATTCTTGCATTGGAGGTTGCTGCATTTACTTGATTGTTGGAAGAAATGTAAAATTGCGGAAATATGGAATATAGCAGAAGTTATTTCACTATTTAAAAAAAGGAGAGAGAAGGGAATGCAAAAATTATAGAGGTATTAGCCTTCTTAATTCAATTTTTAAAGTATGTGAAATAATTATAAATAAAGGACTTAAAATAATAAGAGAGGTATTACTAGAAGAAGAACAAAGTGGATTTATAATTGGACGTACAGCAACTGATAACCTATTTACAATGCAACCAATATTCTATAAAAGGTGAGAGTATAATTTAGAAACCCAAATAGCTTTCATTGATTTAGAAAAAAGCTTTCGACAGGTTAAACAGAGATACACTATGCACTATTATGGAAACTGAGGGATGTCCCCAAAAATTAATCAAAATACTAAAGTGTTTAGAGCCCATCGCAATTCCAAAATTATAATCAATAAAGGTACATCCAAGAGTGAATCAATATTAATTAATAAAGGAGTAAGACAAGGGTGTAGCACCTCACCTAATATTTCCTAATATAGCCTATATGTGAATGACATCATCCAGAAATGGAAAAGTAATTTTATGACGAGAATAAAACGAAATGATAATTGTAGCTTGGATATCTTAACATATGATGACGATGTTTTAATTCAAGAAAATGATCATAGCTCATAGAATGTATTTTATAAACTAAATAAGATAGGCAAAGAATATGAATTTAAAACTTCTTAAGAAAAATCTAAAATAATAGCATTTTGGGGATAAGAACACACAAGATCGAAAACTGTAATTGATGATCAAATTTTACAGCAAGTATCAAGTGTCACTTATTTAAGATGTACTTTTAGTGTACATAAAAAAAGACATGGAGATAAATGTGAAAGTATTTAAATCCAAATAATAAGCGGAACAATTCATAAAACTAAAAAATTAAACAAGGTAAGACACAAGATTAAAATGTTACAAAACTATGGCTGTCGCTATGCTACTTTATGGATGTGAAACCTCGATAATACAAAACGTTGGAAGAGAGAATACAGGCTGCAGAGATGAACTTTCATAGAAGAACAAACAAAGGAAACTGTTCCCTATACAGAACATGAAGGCCCAGAAGGTTCCAGTAGGTTGAGGCTCCCAGATTTTAGACATTCGGCCCATGACGGTGGTAAGGTTGTCAGCCTTACGCACCGACCGGCTTTACCCCCAGGATTGTTCCTGGTACTCATTTCTGTTAGAGGCTGAGTCGACCCCAGGGCCATAGTGCCACCAGAAGGATTAGGCTAGTTGAAAAACTCCAACGACCTCATCGGGGATCGAATCCGCGACCTTTAGAAGAATCGAAGGTTGTAAAAATTAGATAGAATACGCAATGGGGATATATATATATATATATATATATACAGTATATTCAGTAAGCGATAAAACCAAAGAATATAAAGAAAAATGGAAGCAACACATGGAAAGAATGGAATCAACAAGATTGCCCAGAGTAGGATATGATTATAAACCAAATGGTAAAAGGAATTTAGAAAGACCTATGAGAAGACGGAAGGAGTAACCGGAGCAACAGTGTGAGGGCGGAATAGACGATTACCTAAACCATGGAGTGGAGAAGAAGAAGAAGAAGAAGATTGTGACATGTATAATAATGGACACGTGAAGTCAGAATGAAAAATTCAATGCCATAGCCGGGATTTGAACCAGGATCTTCGGCTCTCCGTGCCGATGCTCTAACCAACTGAGCTACCACGGCAAAACGTTGTCATGGTAGCTCAGTTGGTTAGAGCATCGGCACGGAGAGCCGAAGATCCTGGTTCAAATCCCGGCTATGGCATTGAATTTTTCATTCTGACTTCACGTGTCCATCTTAGCCTACACACGGCCAGTGTGAAAGAATTATCATTCCATGTATAATAATGGTATTTAAAATTAAGGTATCCAGTGTGTAACTTTGTAGAATGTTTCGGAAGGAATGTGTTCAAATTCTCCGCGATTGATAGTAATTTCAATTATTTATTACGTTGAACTGTTGTTGAATTCACTTGTTTTTATTATATATTGTTTGCTATTTATTATTACTCTCTCGCAATATATTGTGACCGCGACAAAAATGGAAATCGACAAAACACCCGGAAAACATGTTTCACGATGTCCTGAGCAGAAAGCAGTGTTTCTGGAATGGTGTCTGTCTATCTGTGTAACATCCGTAGCGGGTAAACGGTTCATTGCAATTACCTTTCTTGGGATTATGGACTTATTGGAGTTTTATTTCCCTCCCTAGAATTCGGTTCCGAAAATTGAAATATTCAGGGGGCTTTTCATGAAAACTTTTTTTCAAAATTTATATTTTTGAATAATGGCTCTGCCTATTTCAATAAAAATTCCAAACTTTAATATGAATAATAAAATGGCTATATTCGTTTTCCCGTTAAAATTACATAGGGGTAGTTTACTCGTGACAACTTTCTATTTTCGAAGCTATCTCCATTATAATAGAAGATGCTTGAGAACTTACCACAGTAGAGTAAGTTAGTAGAGAAATTAAGAGGAATCGAGATAAATCGAAATAAGTAACCTAGGCCTATAACTTCAATGCACGAAATCAAAAGACACCTTCATTTAAAAAAAAACTGAGGTGAATCATATGACTTCCTCTAAACAAAACTAAACTCCGTGGCGCTACATCCCTGGAGGGACTTGGCCTACCACACGACCGCTGCGTCATCTACCGTAGGCAGATGGCAGGATTAGGGGGCATGTGGTCAGCATGCCGACACCCACGGTCGTATGACTTCCTCTACCCTTAACTTAATATATTCCATTTTACTTATAGAATATATGGCTGTTTTGAGCATAATTATAGCCTAGTTGTATCAGCCTCATTAAATTATAGCATTATTTTCTAAGTTTTTGCATGAAATATGCACTATCCTTCAGAGAATTTATTGGGAAAAATTATCTATTGAAGATTTTAGATGTTATATAACATATATAATGTATAATATATCTATTTTATAATATATTATGCATATGAAGCAACTTCTGGAGCAAATTTAAACAAAATCCTTAAAGCCTTTTTTCAAGAGAAGAGAATAAAAAAAAAAAATGAAATTCTCCTCATGTAAAATATTTTCGACTGAAATATTATCTAAAGATAAATGTAAAGATAAATGTAAATAGTTTTTTAAAATAGTTTTGTAACATCTATGTATTCAGGATCCGTCAACATCATAGATGATTCGTCAACAAATCTTGTACATATTTATGTGTATGTTAAATAAAATGTTTTATATTACTGTTATTATTATTATTATTATTATTATTATTATTATTATTATTATTATTATTATTATTATTAAGATAGTCATGTTCTCAGGTAGTAACTTAAAGGGTTTCCACAGAAGATCTATCAGACTTTATAACACTTTTCGAAAATATACTTACAAAATTTAGTTAATATTTAACTAAATACGATTAATACGATCTGGCATTCTATTACTGTATCTAGTGTTGCTGACAATGAATCTGCATACCCGGGTTCGATCCTAGATACTTCCTAGGAGATTTATGAGATAAGGAGGTATGGAATAATGTTACTCAGCCTCATGAAGACAGCTGAGGAGATTTCTATGGAGAACTAGCGGCTCAGGAAAAAACAAAAAAAATTAACGACTATGAAAATCGTAAAGTTGACCACATGCTTCCCAAATCCATATCTACCGAAGTGATCTGGACTGTCAGTATTCGAGAGCAACAGTTGGCTATTCCGAATATTTCCTTCATACCTTAATCCAATCATGGGCACGCAACCCGCAAACTTGGTCAACTTACACATAGTTCGAAAAGAACGGGTAGATGGAGACACAAACAGACAATAAGTGCAGTGGCGGTTCCTCATTCTTAGGGAAACACTAATTTCACTTTATAATATACACTACAAAAAACAAATAGTACAAACAATTTTGTATTTTTAATTATTCTTTTACGTGTGCAATTATTTCATCATACAAAGGCTTAGAATGTGCCACAACGCCTTTCCAATCGGAACAGTGTCGCAACCCGTCACTGCATGCAAAGAGATGTGATTCATGCATGGGAATAATCCACCACGTACACGGAATGTCCGCAATGCCATCTTGTGTCTTATGCGGGAAGTTCGAGAACCACAAGTGGTTCGCGAACCAGTAAATGCCCATGTATGCCTTAATCAGACATCTATTTATGACGGACAGTTGGCTACGTTGTAGAACAGTACTCCGAAGGTGTGAAATCATTCCCCTGTTTCCCCTCCATTCGTTACCTCCAATGCGCAACTGAACCAATCGCTACATTTTAGAGGTCACGAAGGGAGAGGAAGTAGGAGAATGAACTCATACCTTCGGAGTAGGCTACTGTTCGACAGGCCTGTTCTAGAGTGTTCTGGGGTAGAGAGGGAAACTGAGTGAAGAGAGGAGTGGGGGGGGGGAGACTTTCTTGCCTGCATGAGCTATCTTTTGTGTGGATTAATCGTGCGATTGCTGTTTGAGTGAACGGTCGATCTGAAAAGATCTGGTTTGAGCTCGGATGAATTCTTATCTATTTCTTCATTTATCTTAATTTGGGGTCTTCTTTTAATTTCATCTTTCTCTTTTTCGTTCTTTAAATCTGAGTTCTCCATCCAAAATTATTATGTTTCGGTGATTGATTTTTATTGCTTTTTTTTCAAATTCAGTCTCGACCATATTTGTATTGGGCGTGTTTGCATGCGTGTAGTTAAATTTAGAATAAACTGTTTTAGCCAGAATTATAAAACAATTCTTGAAAGATAATAGAAAATGTATCTAATACAAACAATAAGACCCTCGTTCATTAAAAACTATTTGAGTGATAGACGTCTCGAACATTCTGCTTTGGACATGTATTAATAAGCATTGCATTCTAGCGTAATGCACCCTGTAATGATACTGGAGGTGTCAGTTAACCTTTAAGATAAGGTTTCAAATAAGATATCTATATGCAAACTGAATTTCAGTAACTCTGAATAGTCAATATTCAATGCAGTGGTGAGGTTCTTATTAGCAGACTGTACTTTTTTCTTGCTGTTTATTTGTGGGGACATCAACAAACAGTCCAAGCTCGCTAAACCTGCACATTCCTCCGGCTCATAAGATGTTTGATATAACTATTTTGGTGCGCAAATGTTTTCGACAGTGAGATGGGTAGATACTCTCCTCTTTAGAACCGGCCCTGAAGAAAACAAGTATGTCTGTAACACTCTAGCGTCTAGCGCATTACTCGTATCTACTTTAGAGTGAGACAGACTTACTTGTTTCCTTAAGGCCGGTTCTGGACCAGACAACACGGTTGTGTGCACATCGGCACAGTCGCATTTTCGTGCACATCGGCACAGTATTTTTATCTTGCAATATCATAGTGCTCATCGCCACACACCCTTCGTGAACTTGGGGTAGGGGTGGACATAGAGACAAAGTTGGAATTACATTGTCGTATTGAATGCAATGGAGTACACAGTAACTGCTAGATAGACAGAAAGACAAACACTTCCTTTTATTATTATAGATACACACTGTGTACATTAATATTATAATTGCATTGTTTAGAAATCATTCATAAAGTATCTGCCTGCGATTGAATGAGACTTTGAATTAACCTAACCTAACCTAACCTAACCTAACCTAACCTAACCTAACCAAACCTAAACTAACATAACCTAAACCAACCTAAACCAACCTAAACCAACCTAAACCAAACCTAAACCAAACCTAAACCTAACCCTAACCTAAACCTAACCTAAACCTTACCTAACCTAATCTAACCTAACCTTACCTTACCTTACCTAGCCTAACCTAACCTGTCTACGATATCAACGGCCGGTTTCCTTAGCCGCGGTAGCTAAGGGGTGCTGCCTTGGAGCAGTGGTGAAGGAGGCTGTAGGTTTGAGTCTCTTTGTCCACCCCTACCCACACCGGGTTGTCTGGCGATGAACACGATAATATTACAAGATAAAAATACTATGCCAATGTGCATTCGTTAATTATTTGTAGTTATGTAATTAAGAATAATATTATGTAATTCACACAGTTGAAGTAAAAGTGTTTTCATAGTTAATCATTATAATGTTTTAACTATTTAAAAAAATAAAACATCTAGCAGTTGAGTAAATAATCGCGGGTAAATCCACGGGGATCTGCTAGTATTAGATAATTTAATTATAAGTGCAGAACTTCTTGCTTCGAACTACGAAACTTAGCGACACGCAGCGAAAGGCCATGAAACTCATCTTGGATTACAATAGACAGCATTAGTTTAGTGAAATAATTGCCAATGTTATAAAATGTCACTGCCGTCTTCCAAATAGTAATACCGTAGTTAGTCTATCATCAGATGAGAAAATGTTTATCTTACAGAGAGGGTAACTGGAAGATACGTAACTGAACCTTCATCGAACGATTGTAGCACGGGCCCATAAAATTGAAAACCTCTTCCACCAGCGACCCCCAGATGCTTATACCGAAAGCCTGTACTACCCAAAGCAGAGATCTAGTGCCTTGAAATGAGATTATTCTAAAAGTTTTTAAACTTGTTTGTATGTGGAAATAACCCTTTGTGCTTAAACTGTAATCATTCATTATATTATGTGACTTGTAGTAAACAACCATAACTATTACAGTACAAGCACTAATATCCATTTTACCTATACAAGGATTTCACGTTCGCAGCGGACGGAACTGTAAAACACAACTTTAGTGTCATTGAAGCATTCAACTGCTCACACAGTAGTTTAAAATTTCATTTAGAACATTTTAACGTGAGTAGTGCCAATTCAGCTTGTATGTCCTTTTATTGTTTGCTGCTACCAGTGGCGTAGGAAGGGGGGTGCGGGCCGCCCCGGGTGCCACATGGTAACTCGGTGCCATCACCCGGGGGGGGGGGGTGACAAAATAAAAATATACAAGTTAACATGCGTATTGAAACTTCTTTTAGTTTTAAATGCAGTCAACAAAGGTAATAAAACGCGGCTGAACTGGCCGCTGTGTTGATACGAACAAAAATATTATTATGGTTAGGGGAGGGGTGTTCATTTCTGCCGATGCTTCTCTCTTCATTATTATTTTAATTTAAATGAGACTTCAACAATCGGTGATATTTTATATCACTCAAGCCGCAACCAATTCTACCCGCTGCGGCAATCATGACTTTGACGAAAAAAACTTCGAATGTGTGTTGACTCCGAAGTCTCCGACAATCTAGATTTTGAACTGGGATGTGCGCATATTTAAGAATAGATTATTAATAATACAGTTCCGTACAGTTTAAAATACTTACATTACTTGTTTATGAAATTTATTAGGATCAACCTATAAAAAAAATCTGATGTATAATTCACATAACTTCCTCTGCCCAAATAAAAGTTAGCCTTCCCTTAAAAACAAGATAGAGTCGTCGGCAATTTTCGTGTCACATCTTCAAAAGGTACCTAACCCAAATACAAAATTTTGTTTTCGTGTGATTTTCCATTGCAAAGAGCGTGTATTCAGAGTGGTCGGCTTATAACTACCCTTCAGAGAATTATTTCGAAGAAGTGTTTCAAATAAAAGTTTTAGCTCTTAGTATGTATAAGCAACCCACGTGCAAAATTTAAAGAAAATCGTTAGAGCCGTTTTCGAGAAAACTTTCTGTATGTAAAAATAAGGAAAATTTTTCTCCAATCTTCGGTTCACATCTTGAAAGGTAGGCCTACCTGACATAAATACAAAATTTTGTCCTTTTATCAAAATTCATCTTGCCAAAATTCGAGATTTCGTTTGGAAAACAAAATATAAGAATATAAAAAAAATCACTCCAAAAATAAAACTTTGTACAATTTCGGGAGTGTAGGCCTATTTTGGCCTAGAAATGTGTGAAACAAAAGATGTTCGCTTTATTAATGGTAACACCCACATTTCGTGAATCTGTCGCTTACGAAAACAATGCATATCTTTCTGTCTATAACGTACTTTAGATTAATAATAATAATAATAATAATAATAATAATAATAATAATAATAATAATAATTCAATTCAATTCAATTCAATTATTTATTTAAAGAAGCTACAAACAATTTTTACAAATTTTAGACAGTAGGCTTCTAATGATGTATGATGAATTGATGAATTGATGAATTGATGAATTGTTGCTTATGATTATGTGTATGATAATGATAGTGATATTATTAGTGATATACAACAGGAATTACATATTAATGCATAATTAAACATCTGACTGTCAGTCTGCAGTTTTAACCTAATTGAGTGTGTGGTCATAGCATTTCTGGTTAGCTTGCATAAGTCTGCTATGTCAATGGCATGAACACTGTGTAGTCAGCACATTCAAGAGTTGTTATTTCATTGCAGACACAGAAAGTTTGTTTGTACTTGAAAAGCAGGTCATATTTTGTAATTATATGATTTTGCCATTTCTTATTAGCAACATATGACTGTGTTACCAAAAAAAAATTAATGAACCCTTGTCAGTCTTGTGTGAATATAATAATAATAATAATAGTAATAATAATAACAATAATACCAATTAATAATAAAAATAATAATAATAATCACTGCTTGTGGAATATATCAGAATTTTTAAATAAGGCATTGCAAGCAATAGCCATTCTGTTGACAGGGATTGCATACGGTTGTTGTACCGCAAAAATTGTACGATTTCTTGTTCCTCGTGTAAGGGGTACAGATAGCCCTATGCTATCTAAAATTGATTTGCAATGTATTTCCCCACGAAAGACTTTAGCTATGAAATTAGCATCTGCAGAAACACGCCTATTATATAATGTTTCCAAATTTAATAACTTAAGTATATCATCGTAGCCCAGATTTCTGTTAAACTTACTACGTATAAGGGAGACAAATTTTCTTTGTATTCGTTCCAGCTTATTACTGTCAGATACTGTAATGCTGTTATATGCAACACTGCAATATTCTAAGCCACTGCGAATTAAAAATTTGTAAAGAGTAATTATTGACTCTATGCTTTTTAAATTATGAGAAATTAAACGAACTAATCCAAGAGTTTTTAAGGCCTGTGTGAAAATATGGTCAATATGGACATGAAAGTATAATTTTGAGTCAAGATAAACACCAAGGTATTTTATATTTTCTGAACGTGCTATTATGTTTTGGCCAAGACGATAATTGTATATTATTTGGTTAGTTTTTCTACTAAATATCATGCTCTGAGTCTTACTGGTGTTAATTATCATTAAATTTGATTTACACCACTGGTGTATGTAATCGATATTCCTTTGCAGTAATTTGCAGTCCGAAGCCGTAGATATTTTATTCCATATACATAGGTCGTCTGCGTATGCTATTTTCTTACATGTTAGCATATTAGATATGTCGTTAATAAAAACTAAGAACAAGAAAGGACCCAACACTGACCCCTGGGGTACACCATCTGGTATGTAAAAAGGCTCTGAAAAATAGTTAGATATTCTAACTCGAGCAGATCTGTTTCTTAAATAACTTGAAAACCAATTGACATACTTGTTATGTAGACCTAAATTACTCAATTTTTTAACAAGAAGATCGTGATTTACTACATCAAATGCTCTGCTCAGGTCAAAAAATATGGCATCTGATTGCGATTGTGAGCAATTTTCTTTAAGTATGTCATTGAGAAAAGTGATAATAAGGTTGCTGTGGACATGTCCTTGGTAAAACCATGCTGGAAATCATTTAATTTATTTTTACTGAAAAATGAAATATGTTTATGAATGATGGTTTCAAAAATTTTTGAAAATGTATTTAATATGGCTATGGGCCTAAAATTTGCCAATTCTTTGCTTTTGCCTTTCTTATGTACCGGTCTGATAGCAGAAATTTTCCAAATTGAAGGAAAAGTTTCTGTTTCCAGCGAAAGGTTATACACATATGTAAGTACAGGTGTCAGTATTGGGGCACACCCCTTAACAATAAAGCTTGGTATCTGGTCGAGTCCAGAACTCTTAGATGGTTTCAAGTGTCGAATAGCTACCAAGACATCGGAATCTACGATAGTTGGAACATGTAGGCATTCAGATGTGACAGTTTGAGCATAGGGCCCAGGTACTGCATTAGTGGGCGTATTTATAATCTGAAAATGCTCTGCGAAAATATTCACTAGCTTTGATGGTTCTGAAACAATGGTATTGTTAATTTTAACATGCAATACGGGATCGTTTTTATTTCGTAACTTCGAAACATAACTCCAAAATTTAGCAGGGTTTGACTTTAAATCTTGATCGATTGATTTGTACCATTTTTGCCTATCAATTTTAATAGTTACTTTTACCAATCTTCGGTAATCTGAGAAACATTGATAATACAAATCAGTCGAGTGTTTTTTAAAAAGTCGATGATAATGTTTCTTTTTCCTTATATATAATTTAAGCTCTCTTGAAAACCAAGCCGGATATTTTGGTTTAACAGCAAATGTTTTAGGGATTGACTTATTAATTGCATCACTAACTAAATATGCAAGATTTTCAACAGCAGTGTCAGGTGATTTTTGATTATACACTGCGGACCAGTCAGATGAAGCTAATGTGTTGTATAGTTTATAATAGTCACCTTTGTGATAGCATAAACTTTCTGTTGGGAACTGAGTACCTTCACTCACTTGGCTAATTAAATTCATAACAATAGGGGGATGATAGTTATCAATATTCACCAGTGCATAATCCGGTATTGATACAGTCATCTCATCCAGACTTGTAAAAACTAAGTCTAATAAATTTATACTAGGGACAGTGTCATTGATTTGAGACAAATTTAGGAAAGAACATGTTTGGTGTACAATTTCACCTTTAATTTTATGATAGTGATATAAGTTAGGTGCAACACCTGCCAGCCAATTGAAACCAGGGATATTAAAATCACCGAGTAAAATGACCTGAAAGTTGTTACAATCTAAATTATTTTCGAGAAAATTAAAATACTGCTGAAATGCAGCAATACTCGTATTGGGCGCAAAATAATGGCATCCAATTAAAATAGGCTGAGCATTTTTGAGAGTTAACTCAATCCACACACATTCATCTGTCTGTTCTAATTCAGGTCTACGTTTATGCCTGACACTGTTGCTGATGGCAATTAAAGACCCTCCTCCCCGAGTTTGGCTAACTAGTGTATATTTTCTGTCAGATCTGTACACCTGATATATTTCAGGAAAATAATTGTGATCATAATGGTCATCATTTAACCATGTTTCAGTAAGACAAATGATGATGGGTTCATTTGTGTTAATATTGTCGAAAAGGTCCGTGGATTTAGTTCTTAAACCACGAACATTTTGGTAATAAATTTCAGTGCCTAAGTTGCTGTTACTAAACATAGACTGATCCATATGATCACAACTATTTGCCATTTAGGGTTAAGGAGAGCCCCCTCCAAGGCTGCTTTTAGAAGATGTTCTGGCTAGCAGTGTATCCATAATCTTCCTAGGGGAAGATCTACTGGATTTTTCAGGAGTTTTTTCAGGAGGTTTACCCTGCGACTTCGTTGTAGGGCTACATACAACTGGGTCAGGACTGATGGGCGCGATTTGTTCCTTTTGTAGGCGGCCACGGAATGGAAAAAACAGCACCCCTGTAGGCCAGATATCTACATTATTAATAAGAGGGAAATCTTCCTCACAAACAGAAATATGAAAACTGGCATAAGAATTAAATTTAGTTTTCAGCTTTGTTACTGCAAATGTTTTGAGATTTACCTGGGTACGTAAGGATTCTGCAATATCTTCCGCGTTTACAGTGTTACCATAGCGTGACACGAATAAGGCTTTACCTCTAGTTGGTTTGACAACTACTGGTAGTGAGGAAGAATTCCTAACTCCTATTAGCGGGGCCTTCTTAACCCTAGGTTTTTTAGATACAACTGTGAAGCCGTCATTGGCGTCACCTCTATCAGATTCCGGGGCACTGAGTGCAGCGGGCACTGCGAGATTAGAATTGATGGCACAAGACACACTGGCACTGGAACTGGCACTTGTAGTGGCCCGATTGGGCACTGGCAGTTTGACACTGCGGCTTGAGGAAGCTGAAACACCACCTGAACCATTACTGGTATAGGTAGGATTTCCACTGTTGGCAGAGGTAGTTTCTCTATTGATGGCAGCCACCACTTCAGAGTATTTAGCCGGTTGGATGATATTTGCAACTTTCTTGCTAGGCTGCTGGGGAATATTGGTACCACTTGAACTAGCTCCTTGTTGGACTCGTGGTGAAGATTCGTATAGGAGATCTCGGAGGCCATAGATCTCTTTCCGTAGATTTTTGTTTTCCTCTCTTAGGTCAGAGACCTCGGAGAGGATTTTTGTCAGCAGTTCAGTAATAGCTGACACTGCTACTGATGAAGATTTATTAGCCTCAATAATGGCTTCAAGTTTGCTATCCAAGATGTTACACCTCCCTGGGTGAATATGAGCTGCAGATATACTCTCATCAGGAACTGAATTAGATCTAGATCTAACAGGAGTATCATTATTCCTGAGGGCTTTCCTTAATTGAGTGCACTTATCACAAACGTAGGTGCTCTCACCATCCTTGTGGTAGAGGGTAGCCTCTATATCAGTTATATTTAGACAAACTAAATGAAAGCGGGCCTTACAGTTCCCACTACAGTATAAGTGTTTTTGCCTTCCTTGAAATCCCTTGTTACACAAAGGGCACAGGTCGGCACTAGGCGCCATTGAAAAATCGAAGCACTGTCAATGAAATAGTAAGTAGGTCACCACTATAGCAGAGAGAACACACAACACGTCCACTCACGATGGAGTCTCATACTATACTAATAATAATAATAATAATAGAATGTATTGTCGTTTAACAGCATAATGTGCTTGATATGTATGTATTTTTTTAATCCTAAAAAAAATAAATTAGGATTCTTATATGCACCATTGGTAGCACTGGTTACAATATGACAACATGGTAACTCGAATCGCTTTATGGATGGTTGATTCATAGTATGACATGATTTCGGAGCTTAGTTTTGTTTTTATATAACAAAGTAATTATTACTAATTTTGTATAATCCGTTGAGTTTACGAGTTACATCAGATAAATTCGTTGCAGCTGTATCTATTGATAAACTGTTAAAATACAGTTAAACTCTCGTGGGATTACCTTTGACCATCCAAAAAATAACACTTGGAACTGTCCCATCATTTCATCATTTAAATGGGGAAGGGGGTGACAAGAAATTTTCCGCACCGGGTACCACCTAAGCATTCTACGCCACTGGCTGCTACCTTCCTAATAAGTTTGTAACAGAGGATATCACAAAAATATTTAGAAGAATAAAAAGAACACACCCAATTTTTTGCAAAAAGAGGAGAAACTACAAACATTAATTTTACTGTACAAGACGACCGTAACTGACGGCTTTCGTGGCCGGAGCTTTCTTTAGTTTGTTTATTTCTTGACTAGAACACTAATGTTATCTGCTAGACCACGTAGGCGGTCAAATCAGTTATGAACCTCACTCTTTATCGCTACTATTTGATTGACCAATATTACACTTATAAAGATTAAGAACTATTCATAGTTGTAACAACACCTTACCTTTTAAAATTCATAAACTGTTCAGTAACTTGATACATGGGTCTCTTTTTTAATATATAATTATTCAAAAATCTTGAGAGAAGACAAATTTTTAAGTATATTATGTTGTAGAAGGTATATGTTGTTTAGGTAAATGTTCTTGTGCATATATAAAAAATATATTATAAAATACTGTAATAAAATAAAAACAAGTATTATAAGTTATCTAGAAATTCTCCGTCAGCACCCTATTATTTCAATATCAATATAAAATACTAGTGCTTGAAGGTGGAAAAGAATTGATAATTTTAAACTTACTATTAGCACTAGAGGAACAAAATGAAATTTATCAATGAACCAAATAATTCAAACCGCGTATATGTGAGAAAGTTTGTGAAACATTTTTATCTTGGAGTGTACAGGGGAGGAAGGAGGGTAAGCTAATAATCCGCGAACTATCATAGCCAATCATTCTATGCATTATTATTTTAGCATTTTACTATATTCTTTTATTTTTATCGCGGGGGAGAAAGTAAGATGGACAAAATACAGTGCCATTAAATTCTTTCCGGAACTCTGGTTATGTGAATATTGGTATTTCGGGGTCTGGACTTTTGCGTCCCAAAACCACTAAACTAGAATTTTTGCGTCCATAGATCCTCTCTAGAGCAATGACTAAAATGCGTCTCATGGAATACAGGTAAAATTAATAATTGGTACCACGCAGTTCGTTTAGCATTACCCAGGGTGCACCGCGACGAGACGAACTGCTACACACCCCAAAAATTTTAATCCTTGTATTACTGTCAATATTAAATAAAACTGAAGTGGAGAATAAAGTTAACTTACTCTTTGTCTTTTGGCAACCAATTTACTTTCTTGTGGTAGGAACTTAAATGATACTGCTCGCACAAATTCCAGTCTACTGAGTGCTTCAGTTCTATATTCAACCATTTTTTCTACCAAGAAGGCCTCTTTTTCATTTTTCTTGGCATTGACAACGGTTGTTGAGCGTGTGTGAATATATGTTTCTGCTTGTATATTCTTTAAGGCTTCGATTAACTGGAATAGGTGTGGGTGCAACTGATAAAACATTCTATTCAATTTTGAATGGAATGATTTACAGCTGTTGTTGATGTATCGATATTGTTCAAGACGGGACGCACGAGGGTTGTTTACGTCAAAATGCACCGGACGCACGAGGGTTGTTTTGATGAAGCGACCACTCGCTTTGGGACGCAAAAGGGTACGACCCGGTATTTCTCCCTACCTTCCTTTCGGACTTAAAATGAATGTCAGAGTAGACCATGTAACTATTTATGTACATCTGTTTACTATTGCTGATGTGTTATGACTTGCTAATTAATGTACGAAAGGAACTTTAATTACAGTTTTCGAAAATAAAGAAAACAGAGTGAATTTGCGTCAAGAAAATGGTAAGAATTTTCGACTTCTTCTATAAATAGATTTTATGTTTTTACTTCATATGTGGTGTGGCAAAAGATTATAACTTTATGCTAACTTTGGCAACTGAATTGCGTTTCTTAACAGATTCTCGCCTGCACAAGTACTGCGGAGCGACTTCTTGATAGCACCGTAGCAACAGCCCATAATAATAATAATTATAATAATAATATATTTGTCACCAATAGGTAATACAAGATTACAATAGGTTAAGTCAAATGGTAAAAAATTAAAAATCACAATTCAAATCTTCTTCAACAATGTAAAAGTTCTTTGAAAGAAGGGTGTTCCTTACTTTATTCTTAAAAATTCTTATGTTGTTTGTATTTTTAACGTCAATGTGGACTTTATTAAAAAGTTTGATACCCAAAACAACATGGCTGTCACAGGTTCTTGTTAGCCTAGATTTAGGAACAATTATGTTAAAATGATTTCGAGTATCATGTGAATGAACTGCGCTGACAGGAACAAATTCATTTTGATGCTCAAATACATACATTATGTTTGTCAATACATACAATGAAACAAGAGTCAGCACTTTAAATTCTGTAAAAATAGGTCTGCAATGCGCTTTTTTTTATCACACACTTTGACAATTCCTAAGGCCTTTTTTGTAAAAGAACCTTCGCATGAGCTCTGTGACCCCATAATAAAATTCCATAGTTTAGCTGAGACTGTAAGAATCCATAATAAGCATTTAACAAAGCAGTAATTGATAGCAGATGTTTAAGTCTACGTAATAGAAATATTACTTTTGAAAGTTTAGTACAAACAGCTTCAACATGTTGCTTCCAAGTAAGTTTACTGCCAAGATAAAATACTAGTAACTTGGCTGAGCTTTCAGTACATAAGTTGTTATAGAGGCTAAAAACAAAGTTACAAGATCTCGCCCTCAAACTGAAGGCATGGACGACGTCACAGACAGAGGCGGCGGGAATTTGAATGCAAGCGAAACGTGCTGAGTTGAAAACATTGACGGCATCACGCTGGTATCCACTTGGTTAACTAAAGCGCGTGGATCTGTGGACTGTAGCACTCCACGCAGGCGCAATGCCAACAGCATGTTCGAATTTTAACGGTCGCGAAGCTTTCAGATTCCAGGCGATTTGTAACTACCTAACCAGCTGGAGCGCTGCGAACGTTGAAATCTCGTCTTGTGATGGTAACTTGGCTCTGGTCAGCTAGCCTATCTTAAAATTTCCCGTTACCGTGGTGGTTACTAGCTGTTTGTTCGGGAACGTAATTATGATGCTGAAGTAGAAAAAGGCGTGAGGACTCCTGAATAATATTTCAGCATTCATATGTATAGCCATGACCATTTGTATAAATCAGTGGAAAGACATTTTGAAGGTGTTCAGTGCAAACTTATTTTGTGTAAATAGAAAATAGGATCATACTAACGGTTATAACTAGGCTTGCCAGATTTCTGAAATGTTCAACCGGGACACCGGAATGCCTCCCAGCCTCGCGGGTATTCAAGGGAACATACCCTTGGCGGGTTTTTAGAGTGTTTTAGAGGGCAGTTTATTCTCAATGCTATGAATAAATGGTTACTGATTAGGAACCTAAACCAGGGGTAATAATAAATGACATAAGCATAAAAATTTAAAAATTTTATTTCTAACATGTTAATATTTAAAGTTACTTAAGTAAGAAGAAACACTTGAATGAGGAAAAGAATTGAACAATATTTACATGTACTTTTCATTGGTTAGGACGTTCTTTAGAAAGTCTTTTTTGGTTTTAATCTTGTTGTAAAAATATTCACAAGCTAATCCAATATTAATTATACATGTCATCAAGCCTTGAACCGTAGATTCCTTCATCAAACCCCTATCATCGGTCTATACGTTGTTCATCAAATAAAATACTCTCTCAACTGGTGTTGATGTCCCAGGTAAGCAGAAGGCATACTCAACAATCTTGATCAAATCGGGGGGCTGCTATGTGATTCTCCTTGAAGTGACCAAACAGCCTGAGCCATTTTTCTTCACTTGAAATAATCACATCTCTGGTAGTCTCTTCTTGCTTCCACTGTTCCCAATAAAGGGCAAAGTAATTATTCTAAATAATCCTTCACAGTTAATTATTTTTAGACTTTTTTGGTCATCTAGAAAATCAAATTTTTTACAGAGACGTGAAGTAAACCGGCCGGGACACCGGGACTGTCCCGGTCAAACCGGGACGTCTGGCAAGCCTACTTATAACGGAATGGTTAGAATAATACCTTTGAATATGAAAATGGTAAAAACCGTAGGCATTATAATCTGTATTTGTATAAGAAAGGAGATTCATACCATTATGACAGAGTTAAAAGAAATTCAAGTGCTTCTAATAAATTTTGTGCAATAAAGTATGGCAGTGTACTATAGGTCTACATGACAGGAAGGTAGTAATATTCACAGTAATGTAATCTAAAGTAATATAGACTACCGTATATTTCACTAGTCACCACCAAGTCTTCAACTTTTCTGTATGTTAGGAGTAGTAGATATTCTAAAAGGGATTCTACACTATGATTCGCATTATGATCTGAAACATGTTGTTTGAATTCTTTTATTTTCTCTTAATTAAGTGGTCAATGCTTTTAAAAGAAGAATTGTTTATATCACAGAATTAGGAATACATTTTCATACGTGTTTTGGGGCGTAAATTTTTCACACGTACAGCTTAACTATTTACAGCGCTGTGATCACTTCTTGTTTTAAAGCTTTGGCTTGCGCTGTTCACTTCTTACAGTAATTGGTGTACTGTGGATTTTATTATTGTGTCCTAACCTGCAATGAACGAGAAATACATGTGTTGTGAAATACGCATTACCGATTTTAGATTTTAATCAATGATCAGACCTTTAACATTGCTCGTGAAATTGTTACTCACTAATATCAGGATTCAGATTTTGTTTTCTTTAATTCTGTTAAAAATCAGTCCTAATCCTCCTTAAAGGTACAGTATCTTTAAAATTACATAAAATAAGGGCATATTGCACACTTTAAGGTTGTGAACAGGAAAGACAATTTTACCTATTTGTTTCTATTTATCATTTTGATTTTGGAAAAAAATATTTGATAGAATTAGGAACGTGAATTATATTGTACATGAATGCGTTGCACTGTTACTGTAAATATTTAATTTAATTATTCCCTGTGTATTTCCGCCTACTTAATAGTTGTTTATGGTGCGGTATGGTTTTTCTAAACTTGCAGTCAGTCATTTCTCGACGTTAAGCAAGTGGTTGCCTTTCGTCCATCCAACTGCAAACACGTGTGAATATTGGGCATTTTCTTTCAGTTCGCAGTACCCATCAAAGAAAAGTGGCGTTTTAGGCAACTGGATATACCAACTCAATTTTACGACAGTACTTATTAGTGTCTTTTCCAGTATTTTGTTACAATTAATTAAAGCGTGGTTGTAAGAAATGGTACCGGGTAGCAAGTTGTTTGTAAAATATGGTACATCCATCATCTCAAATATTGCACTCCTCGTAGACTTACATTACCGAGGAATGCTAACTTATTTTGAAATACTCAAAATTAAATTAAAATATAGTGCCAATTCGACTGCCTATTTTCAATATCAAAAATAAATTTTTCTGCCTATTTTAACTTTGTTTTAACTCTCTATTTATAATAATTTAACTTTGTTTTAAATCTCTATTTATAATAACATTTCTTCATAGTTTCAGAAAATTAAAAGAGCTGCATTTTGCGAGCCCCAACTTAATAAATAATATACTGGTGATCCTTTTTGGCTTATAGTTAAAAATTTCTACCCACTTTACACAAATTTTCATAGTAATGATGAGAAATGTATCATGCCAAATAATGTGAACAGGATAATTCCTTAAAATATCTACAATAAATAAATTTAGAAATATGTAATCGGTAAGCATATCTGGAGATTACGAATTATATTTGGTGTATAATATTATTGTCATATTTCCAGATTGCTTTCGTGTCTGTAGAGGATAGAATGGTTTGCTGTCCGGCACTCAACTCGCTTCGTGTTTTATCTATCTTAATATCAACTTACCTGCAAACCCAAGAAAAAATTTGGCCCATCCCAAATGTGCGAGACGGTGACCATTATGACTTCATTGTTGTGGGGGCCGGGTCCGCTGGATGTGTTGTGGCAAACAGGTGAGTCATAATGATGTGTGGTTTAACTTTGGATTCCTCAGATATATCAACTTGAAGAAACACCTTTACCTGACAAAAAAAAATATTTTTTTTAGAAATCTTGTTTCACTAAACCGGACTTTTATATTCAATTTAACGAAAGACATGACCCAATCAGATTCAAAACTAATAATGAGGGGAAAGGCCTCAAAAATACTTATGAAGCCCGTTAGTATTTGATTTTAAATTAAAATTCCTTTAAATAAATACCTCAATTATTAAATTATCTGAAGCTACGAAATGCCCTGCATCAGACGGAATTTCTATTAAAATATTCTCTTATTATACTGGAGTATATCCGTTCCATCCTCATGCCATTGACTCAGAGAAATAAAACAAGGAAATGAGAACAAGAATGTTAGAAAGGAAGATTTGTGCGAAGATTTCTACAAATAAAATATTGTTCAAAACTTTCTTCTAAAATTGTGAGCTGAATTTGCAGCCATTATTCTGAAACAGCAGATTATTTGTGGCAGATGACTTAGATACTTTTGTTCGATGTGGTAACTTCTGCAATACTCACAAAAAGAGCATAGTCACTATACCGCTGTATATTTATTGAACTTTTAGTGTTAAAACATATTATTTTGATTGTAATTTTTCCGCATCCAAAATATTCATATATCCAGCATTACAGGCTATTGTGGAAATGGTGCGTGTCTCATTAAATTGCCATTCCACATTAAACCGTACTATTTATATAAAATTCTGTAGCTTTCTTAGACATGTTAGTACAGCATTATATTAAGATGCGTAATTTCAAACTGTTTTATATAGAGCTAATAATCTCATTCGGTTTAAATCTAACAATTACAAGTATTAATTCTCTTACGTCAGACTCCTCTTTCATTTAAATTAATTAATATGTGCTATTTCATAAGTCTTCGTAAAAGAATCATTTGGTTCTCGAGAATTATAATAGAAATGGAGATTAAGTAAAACTGTCTCTTCGTTGTTTCCACACAGGTTATCGGAGATTCCACACTGGAAAGTGCTGGTGGTGGAAGCAGGTGGAGAGGAGCCATTAATGATGAGTGTGCCTGCATTCAGAGACTACGGTCTGAATTCTGGAATTGACTGGCAGTATAGAACTCAGGCAATTCCAGACTTCTGCGGTGGAAAACCTTGTACGTGGCCCAGAGGAAAAGTTCTGGGAGGAACTTCCGTCCTCAATAGTATGAACTACGACAGAGGCAAACCTAATGACTATAACCTCTGGGAGAAAATGGGTAGGTCTATATCCCCACACTATTTACATTACTCCACAGATATTCAGAGGCCAAGAAGTTGTTTCATTTCAGCTGAAACATGACCTAGAAATGTCGTGCTCGAAAGGGAGGGAGGATGTCGTTTATACTGAGGTTATGAAGCAATAGAAGCACAAGGGGAGGATGTATTTTATTCTGAGTATATGTAGCAATAGAAGCACATGGGATGATGTCTTTTATACTGAGTATATGTAGCACATGGGAAGGATGTCTTTTATACTGAGTATATATAGTTGTAGAACCACATGGAAAGCACTTGGGTTAGAAAATCAATATTCCCTTCCCGAACAGTGAAGCATTTTTCTCCACTGCGCATCCAAGGTCGTGTTTCAAGAACGATGGAAGTGCTTCTACAATGTAAGTTATCACAGGAGCGATGAGTTGGATTGAGTTTGTAAAGCGAAGGTTTTGCTCCTCCCTGAGTGATTCCGGTTATATTGTAAGTTTTAAACATTAGAAGGAGTCTTACTTTTACGATGGGACTACTCAGGAACATACCTTCCTTATCAGTTTTACTAGGTATAATAAATATAGTTAATATCTGAATAGTTAAAATAACAAAATGTCATTTCGAATTGATTTATAGACACGCCTGAGCCAAGTAGCAAACATTTATTTATTAGATGATCCATTGTAAGCTGTAGGCTTTTTATTCCTTTTTAAACCTTCATTATACTTCTTCCTAGATTTCGTAAACGACTTACTTGCGTTATAGAACAATATATAAGAGTGAAATCTGAGCATTGGATCTCGTGGAATAACATATTTCATGAGAAGTGTTTTGTACTCTAGAATTCTTGTTTTGCCAAACTGCACTAGAAATATAAGCGGTGACTGTGACTTTTTAATTCGTGACAAACCTGTCGACCGCAAATTCTTCTCATTCAAAAAGTACAAACGTGGCAAAAATATATATATATATAATAATTCTGCGCAGTAACATAGTCTGTGGTGCATTACACAAAGCAACGAGTCTATAATGGCATTTATACGAGTAGGTTTATGAAACGAGTGAAGCGAGTATCATAATTATCATTATATGCAAGTTGCATAGACTTTTTTAAAATGCTTTCCCTGCTATTGAAAAATATATGGAAGACTATCGCTTTTCCTTGTCTGTGTTAGCATATCCACACCAAAGAGTTGGACAAAATTTATTCGATTGAGGAATAAAACAACTTTTCCGCGAATAATTATGCTTATCCGTTTTCGTGAAACAAATAACGATAGAACTCTCTGAATAATATGGATGCGGATGTAAAATAAATTGTTTCTTTTATAGTTGTAGTGTGATTACTATGCATTATTACGTCTTATGGAATAAGAATGTTATTGGGGGTTTAAGAAATGAAATATGTTTATTCAAAATATTTATTTCTTGGTACTGTCTCAAAACTAACGATTTTCAACAAAAAATTCCGTTCTTGAAAAAAAAAAAAAAAAAATCAAATAGTTAAACCTGCTCAAGGTTTAGGTGCCTGACTTAATTGTATTCGTCCGTCAGCCTCATATTGCAAAAGCCGGGCTCAATGTAAATTCAAATTATTTTATTTTATGTGCAGTGATGTTATTTCATTGTTTAGACATTTCTTTATCAAGTACATTTTTAAAATTTCATCGCTTCGACCAAGACATAGAATCATTTGTTTACAGGTTAAAGATTGGACTTCCAGACCTCTTTTTCGAACAAGCTATCCCATAGTTTGATTTGGGAAGATTCATCATGTTGGTATAGAAAAATTGACGTTAAACAAATGCTGAAGAGGGCATTGGCGTATTATATTTTATAAAAACCCTTCTTATTTCATGATAGCGGTCTAATATTCTCAAATCCCTTTCATATCATCACCCTCATAATCTCATCGGAATAACGTAGCTCCCCCTTAAAGGTGTCCCAACTAGAGAATTTTGGCTACACTTCTGCCAAGCCAGGAGGGAACACCACAAACCCTAACAGGCATTGGATTAAAAAACTTCCGAGTCGAACTCAAAGTAAAAAAAAAAAAGACATTTTCATTTTGATTTATTTAATTATTTGTAGTATTTTAATTTGAAACGACGAATAATAAATAACGAATAATAAAGGTATAATTTAGTCTTATTGTGCATAACGAATAAGTTATTCGTGAATAGAGTTATACGTGAATGACAGTTTCGAATGATATATTTCTTCAAATAATTATCTAGATAAATATTTATTCGAATAATGCTCAACTTTGGTGTCAACTGAACTTGTTTCAGCACCACAAACACTTGCGAGAGAATCGAGAGACGGCCAGCAAGTTAGTGAAACTGTTTGATTTTCCTACTGGTTTGGTAGACATTTTATAGAATCTCGGTAACATTTTTGCAGGATTAACACATTACATAAGAAGTAATTTGAACGAATTCAAATATACTTTAGTATACCATTGGCATTCGCGGTGTGTAGGAACATTCGTCACTAAAAGCAGGTGAACCCATAAGAAGAGAGTTTTAAACGGTCTTCTTTAACACAGTCGTAGTAGGTCAACCTTCGGCTGCTTTTTTTTTATTATTTTGTTGTTCTTTCACCAGTACCTACAGTACACTTGCCAAACCATATGCCATATAAATACATACTGAATGTGAAATAATACCAAGTGATTCTTTCTTCTAGGTAACAAGGGTTGGAGTTATAGGGATGTTCTGCCATTTTTCAAGAAATCAGAGAACAATCTAGATCCAGAATCTGCAGAAGACAAAGAGTTCCACAGTCGTGGGGGTTACCTTAGTGTACACACTTTTCCTTATTTGGACAAAAATGTACACACTCTTACTGATGGATACAAAGAACTCGGTTACCTGGTGATTGACATCAACAGAGATAAGGAGATAGGTTTTATGGCAATGAAAGCCACTCAAAAAAGAGGAGAACGAAGGAGTTCCAACAGGGCTTTTCTGGAACCAGTAAGATCAAGACCTAATCTGCACGTCCTTCCCAATATCCGCGCCGCAAGGGTACTCGTAAATCGCGAAACCAGGGAGGCATACGGTGTAGAACTGATAGAAGAAAGTACCAGGAAACGCATCGGAATAATCTTTGCAAATAAAGAAATCATCGTTAGCGCTGGTGCCATAAACTCACCACAGATACTCATGCTTTCTGGCATAGGCCCGAAGAATGTTCTAGAAAGCCTAGGCATTGAAGTGGTAGAAGATCTTCCAGTTGGACAGAATTTCCATAATCATTTAGGAGCGGGTATTGATATTAAGCTGAAGAATGAAGCATCGACCGTTCCAGTTGATGTTGATGTGAAAAAACACTTGACTGATTATGCTGAAACTAGGACTGGACCATTTGCTAGTACAGGAGCGAACCTACTTGAAGGTTATATCAAATCAAGATACATACCAGCTGATGTTGATTATTCAGATATCCAGTTTGCTACATATACAGGCATACAGCCTTATGAAAGTTGTAATTCAACATTGGATACCCACAGACCACTATCTTATTACAATGTTATACATTATAATCCCGCCGTTTTAACAGTAGAGAATCGTGGCAATATCACAATCGGTTCCAAAGACCCCTTTGAATCCCCCCTTATTTATCCTAACTCATTCAGTGAACACGACTTGGAAGTGCTAATAGGTGCTTTAAGATCAGGAGTTAAACTTTCGGAAACGAGTGCATTAAAGAATGCCGGTTACGTTCTGGATAAAACACCAGTTAAAGACTGCAAACATTTTGATTTTGACACAGACGAATATTACATATGCTTGGCGAAGAACTATACAGATGCCGGCTATCATCCTGTGGGGACATGTAAAATGGGACCTAATCACGACCCTACCGCCGTGGTGAATCCCCAGCTACAAGTTAATGGTATTAAGGGTTTGAGGATTGCGGATGCATCCATAATGCCAGTAACTGTAAGAGGGAGTCTGAATGCAGTTGTTATTATGATTGGAGAAAGATGTGCCGATTTTATCAAGAAATGTTGGAACGAAAGTGTACACGAAATTAGAGAAGTGAATGCAATGGAGCCTTTACTTTATAATCGTCTCAGTTGTCAAATGAGAAAAATAAGCTCTGCTATATAGTAAATAGAAGATCACGTACATCACAGCTTATGACACATGACCAGGCTTTAAAACTTAGTGCCCGAACCCACAGAGGGAGTTGATTCCGGTTACCAACAACCTGAGTATAGGGGTGGGGGTTGATTGAGTAGGCTGATAAGACAGTCATTGATAGTAGTACTGAGAAGTGAATGCGCTTGTGGTACGGTGCCTCTCAAATTGGTCAACAGTGTACCTTGTCATTGTGCGTGTTTATACGTGTTCGGCATGCCGAAAGTAAAGTGTTCTAAAACGCAAACATATATTGAAACATTTGGGTGGGACTATTATACACAGACAGGAGAAAGTATCATTTTGCATGGTTGTAATGTGAGTTTAGATAATGAGAAGTTATTTTGTGGTCTTCCTATATCTGTATTTCGGTTTGTTTACTATCACGTGAACTAGCATATGGTAGCTAGGGCATACGCCGAGCAAAGTCTGTACAGTACGGTTGCTGTTAACATATTCGATCGGGCACTAAGTTTTAAAGCCTGCACATGACTTATACAATATTAACCCTGAAGTTACACAGACCGCACGAGAGTGTTTTTTCTTTTGCCTTAAAGTTTTCTGAACTTAGGAATCATATGACCCCAAGTACCTTCATGTAAACTAGTGGGATGATCAACATGCAGACTGACAACAACGAATAACAACATTGGGAATCATCTGTACTGTCGCTGTTGCAGCAATAGTAAAAGTGACCTATTGTAATCATTTAATAGTTTTCTCTCAAGTGTTTTCTTATTATTAAAGTTCACTTTCTATTAGACACATCCTTTTGTTATGTTCAGGCGAATGAGTTGTTTTATTTATCTTTTTCATTTATTGCTTAATTATTGCAGAATGGATCCATTATGAAATATAGACTGATTTAGAAGAGTGATCATAACTATAATGAACTTGAAGAAAGTATAGATGAGGTGGAAGAGGAATTTGAGAACTCTGATGTAGAACAAGAGACCTATCTGATATAGAGGATTCTAATCACAATTTTACAAACGGTCCGATATAGGTTCGGAAATATCAAATTGCAAAATGGAATAAATGTAAACAGTACCTCCTAAAAGCTATTTAACCACGTAACAGCAGCAGTATATAGAAATTCAGCAAGCAAATGTAGACAAGAAATTTAAATACATACTTGAATATTGCCGTTGATATGATATTAGTATATATGTTACCGGCAATGTGTGAAATCCGGCATTCTTTAGAATGCCTAGGTAATGTATAGAATGCCTAAAATCGAACGTCAAAGTATGAAATGATTGATATTTTATACACTGCCTAGGCATTGTATACTTTACCGGATTGTCTGCCGGCAAAGTATATAATACGCCTAATCCCGCAATTTTTCCCCGCCACCACTGTTTAATAATAAAGACAATGATGATATTGATAATTGATGGAACTCAGATCGGAAGAACAAAATAGACTAAAGGCATAAAGAGGAACTAATATGTCGTTGGACTAGAATTGAGGGTAAATTTGTATAACAGTTTTCAAAAATTACAAAAATGCTAACAAGCAAATACCCTGAACTGAAATTATTAACAAAATCACTTTGTACGAAAAAATTTCTACTTTATGTCACAAATATTTAGTGTACAATAACTCATATCTTTAAAATGTATTTAGACTTTTTGAAATAGGAGAATTAAATAGTCTGCTAAATTTGCTATGCGAGATTAGTTATTATATTCTGATAAGATACGTTTTCGTTAAAAAAAAATAAAAAAATAAAAAAAAAATGAAATTAACATTCTATATTGAAATATGGTGTAGTGAAAAATGACAACTGTGATTATATAGTAGGACTTCTTTGTATGAATAAGACAGGTGCTGAGAAAATTAGGTTGCAATTTCATTGGTAAGTGAGTACTTACTGTAACAAGTACTTCAATCTCAGTTCTGCTTTCATTGTTTTCCGGTAAGAATATCCTGTGCTTTATTTCGTAGTTTTGTTCTTTCAGTTTCCAAGGCTTCTCATCTTGTACATTTTAACACTTTGCATAAATGGTACTGGTCATTCTGTATAATGCCTAGGAATTGCATAGAATGGCTAGGAAAAGTACGTAATATTTTCACAAAAAACTTATATTTCATAGTTTGCCTAAAACCATCAGGCATTCTATACATTGCCTAGGCATTCTTACGAATACCGAGATTTCACACAATGCCGGTAACATATATATCAAACAAGAGATGAGCAAATGTAACATAAGTTTCGATACAATATTACGTGAAACAGACTTTCAAGATCAAGCGAGATTACTCAGCTACAGTAAGTAACATCACTAACTGGAATTAACATCATTAACTGAAATGCTGAACAAACAAGATTTTAAAGATACAGAATTTACTCATAGTGTAATATCCAGTGCTGTTTCAGATTAACTTTAAATAGATTTACATTTTAATATGACGGCTAAACCAAGCACTCAATTCACAGCTTATTACAAATAAATAAATTTAAATGTGCAGGCTACATATGATTAGTTACAATATTATTACTTTAAAACGGGTGCTCTTGATAATATAAAATTAAGCTCGTAATACAATAAGAGCAAATCTTGCCGCTCGCCAGAAGCTTCATGACGATGTTATGTACTGCTGGTCAAATACATTTGGTAGACAAATTAATTAATTATAAATAACCGGACAAATGATAGGACCTCGACGATAGAAAAAGAAGAAAGGAAAGAAAAAGCTTAAGTTGGAAGTGAGTAACTTAAACATCAATATTAATAAGTTTACGATCTAGAGCAGGGCCGGGAGCTTAGTTATTGGCTGCCCGCAACCAAATACTAATTGCAACTAGAGGTGTACAAATCTCGATTTTAGCTTGCCCATACCCGCTTGAACGCCAGGCAAGCAAGTTGCCAGTGTCACAGCTAGCAAGCAGGCAGGTTTATTTAGGCTTGCGTGGGTCAGGTTAAACCTAACTTATCCAAGCCAGAATAAGCTTGCCACAATCCTATCAGCTAAACAACTGTAGTTGCAAAGTGTAGGTAATACTTTATTACTTTTCTACATGCTGGTAGAAAAAAATCATCATGCAGTTAAATAAAAGGTGGATAAAGTATTAAAAATCGTTTAAGCGTCTTAACACATTTATTATTTTTATTATTAGGTAGATTTGGAAGAAAAATCTACCTATTGCAATCGATACCATGTCATGACTTTCGAAAAATTCTTTCATATCTTTACGTTTCATGCCTCCCTAAGTACGAAACTACCGCATGTTAAAAAAATATATATATATCTTTACACGCTAGCGGCCGTAATTTTGAAGATATTTGAACCAAATTTTATTACGTTATTTCTAGTTCCAATAGTTCGGACAAGTTCGTTGATGAGCAAAATTGGCGCAAGGGGGTGGTCGGGGGAGGGGGGGTTGAAATTTTAAAACATTTATATCTCGGCCCCTATGAAGTAGCCTATAGAGGAAAACTTTGTTTGAATAAATTAGAGTACTCCTTATGGAGTTCACAGAGACACCAACGATTCGGGGGTTTTGGGGTAGGGGTGGGGGATGGAAATTCGAAATTTTTGAAACTACGTCTTGTGGGGTATCGTTGAAAATCTCTTGATGAGTACTCTACAAATCAATAACTAGTTTCTTGATAGTTTTCATATAAGGCGAGGTTTGAATGTTTGAAAAAGTTCTCTTTCCTCTTTTTTGCAGTTATTATTGCGGGTTTGTCATGCCAAGGCTAAAGAAGAAGAGTGCTACGCAGCGACAGTAAATTAAACCAAAAGCACTTCGAAATCTACCTCAGTCTGTAGGCTTGCCTAAAGGGATTTTGTTATTGTTATTATTGATTTTATGATGTTTTCTCAAAAATGTTTGAAAATTTTTCCCATGCCGGACTAGTACCTTTGTCCATTGATAATTCAAACTCTCCACATTTTAGTTTCTCCTCGGCTTCCTTCACGGTAAAATTCCCCATTCTCCTTTTGCTTGCACTCTAAACACATCTGAAGTTCCTCAACTATGCAACTGCACGACTTACCAGTGCACTGATATACCCAGTTTCATATTCTTTCCGCCAGGCCTTGCAGTTTCCTTAGGCCCTGTGAAACCCACCAAGTTATGAAGAGCTTGTGACTCATAGCGACAGTGTTTCTTATCATCGTTGTAATCTGGCTTGCTCGCTTGTCAAACAAGTTAAAAGCTGTGGCTGGTTGCAGAATTTCAAAGGGGCAAGCAAGCTAAAATCAGAATATGTACATCTCTAAATGCAACTACAATGCCAATATTGACAATTTACTGACAAGGAAACCGTGTCAGATTTCACATTCAATTCAAGAATGTCATTGTACTTTGTGTTAATAATTAACACTGCAAAGTGTATGACAAAACATAAAACTCATACATGTATAATGTTAAGTAATCCTTACATATATTATAATATAATTGATAGATTCCTGTTACATAAGTAGCCTATCATGACGTGAATAATCAATAAATCAATGCGGCCCGCTAGTCTTTGATCAAAAAGAAAGTGGCCCTTTAGTTAAAAAAAACACAGCCGTAGATGTGAATGACGTTACGGCTATCTATATATTTTTTTCGAAATTCGACGCAAGGAAGAGTATCCCTATGAGAAAATTAGCTATTTGAAACTTAAACCCAAACCTTGGATTTAGGGAGGACACATTTTCTTAGGAAAAGACAAGTCGGAGGAAGAGTATTACAGTCGTGAAGATATGCATTACAGCAGTGAGGAGTACAAAGATAAATATCCACATCGTGGATTTAAGAAACCATATGAGACATGTGGACACAAAAAACATTACGGATATGGAGAAAAGTAAAACCTAATTATTATTACAGACTTTTATATATTATTTGGCTGAGTAAAAACAATCTAGTTAAGAATAACACAAGCAATGGTCAAAAGTAAAAGTAAATTTCGCCAAAGCAAAATCTGAACTTTCAAACAGAACTCATATTACGATGATTTCTCTTGAAGCTAAAATTATCGTTAATTAAGCTAGCAGAAGCTGGATTCAAATCTTGCTAGATGATTGTATTTATGGTTTTACAAATATTTAAAATGTGGCGTTTAAATAGTTCCTAACACTTTCATTTTGTTTACTCTTACTGAAGTTTTCAAAAAGATCTATTATAAAATAAAACTTAAATGTAACTATACAGTAATATCATTTTTGCACTCCTTAGCTAGTAAGTGTTACTTACGAAAGTTGTTTACATGGATCGTAAGTTGACATTCCCACACAATCGTGTTGCTAAGGGCGTTGCGATGAGGTTAAATTACTTACGGTCCTTGCGCTACGTCATAATTCATTACGATACACTTCATAATACATGCCTTTATGAACAAGGCCCCCAGGACAAATATTCGGTTCCCATAACAACAAACACATGCGAATCACTTTCTGAAATAAACATCTCTCTTCAAGAATGTATACACATAATATTTTCAGGTAATATCACAATTAATATAATTAAATTGATACAAGTAACCGTCGTGCAAAAAATAGCATGCAACACACGGGCCGTAAAGGCATTTACGGGTCTCGAAAACTTAAAAACCCTCGGCTGCGCCTCGGGTTTTCAATCTGTTTCCTCGACCCGTAAACATGCCTTACGGCACTTGTATCGCAATATACTATTGTTATAGGTTATGTGAATTAGATTACAATATAGTCTAATGATACTGACAGAGAACTTCCTGGATGTTGCTCTTGCACATGTTGCTCCTAATAACTAACCTAAATGGCAAAAGAGGAATAGATATCATTAGCTTAAAAAGTAAAGAAAAGTGATCCCTATACAGGCCATGGAGTCCCAGGAATGTTTCAGGAGGTTGAGGCTCCCAGTTTTGGACATTAGGCACGTGAAGGTGGTAAGGTTGTCAGCCTTACGCACCGACCGCCTTTACCCTCAAGATTGCTCCTGGTACTCATTTCTGTTAGAGGCCGAGTCGACCCCAGGGCCATAGGATTAGGCCAATTGAAAAACTCCCAACGACCTCATAGGGAATCGAACCCGCGATCTTCCGGTTTATAGCACAGTGCCTCAACCACTACGCTACGGCGTACGCCTACCCCATATCATTAGCTTAATGGACCATGAATTCACAGACCAAGGTATCTTCCAGAGGTCTGGTTTTATGTGTAGGCTACAGTTATCATCATTGAGTTTTAGAATTTCGGACTTATGCTTGCAAGATTGCTGTGAAGAAATTTAATGCGTGCACTACAAATGTGGGAAGTCGATGTTTTTCATTCCTAATAAAGAAGGAAATCTAAAAGAAACTTTGAAAATCCCAGTTGTAAGCACAAACCAGATTCTAGTTTTTGTAATGTATTCAAATAACTCGTTTTGAATGCATATTGTGAAGGAAAGATGGTGATGAAGAAGAAATTGAAACCAACTGCATTACTTTTCATGATCTGCAAGAAGCACTAAAATAAACTAAAATAGAAAAGCATCAGGACCAGATAAAATGAACACGGAACTTCTATATAACTATGGAGTATTCTTGCATTAGAGGTTGCCGCATTTACTTGATTGTTGGAAGAAATGTAAAATTCCAGAAATATGGAATACAGCAGAAGTTATTTCACTATTTAAAACGGGAGACAGAAGGGAATGCAAAAATTATGGAGGTATTAGTCGTCTTAATTCAATTTATAAAGTATATGAACAAATTATAAATAAAGGGCTTAAAATAAAAAATTAAAAAAATAAAGTCAGAAAATATACAAAATTAAAACTATATAAAATAATAGCAGTGCCTGTGCTACTTTATGTTAGCGAGTCCTGGATTGAGAAAAAGAGAGATCAACAGAACATACAGTCAGCAGAAATGAGATTCTTGAGAACTGTTAAAGGTTGTTCAAGGAGAGACCACGTAAAAAAATGTTGATATCAGAGCAGAATTGGGAATTTATAATTTAATTGAGAAGATCGAAGAATACAGGGGAAAATAGAGGCAACATCTTAGCAGGATGGACAAAAATAAAATTCCAGTCGTTGTAAATAAATATGAACCCATTGGGAGAAGAGATGTGGGACGGCCGAGAAAGAGATGGCGCTAATCATGTGAAGTCGGAACAGGCAGGAAAATGCCTAAGCCTTGAAGTGAAGATGAAGAAGAAGATGAAGATGTCATAATAAGAGAGGTATTACTAGAATAAGAACAAAGTGGATTTATATTTGGACGTACAGCAACTGATAACTTATTTGCAATGCAAAAAATATTCTATAAAAGGTGAGAGTATAATTTAGAAACCCAAATAGCTTTCATTGATCTAGAAAAAGCTTTCGACAGGTTAAACAGAGATACACTATGCACTATTATGGAAACTCAGGGATTACCCCAAAAATTAATCAAAATACTAAAGTGTTTATAGCCTATCGCAATTCCAAAATTATAATCAATAAAGGTACATCCAAGACTGAATCAATATTAATTAATACAGGAGTAAGACAAGGGTGTATGTAGCACCTCACCTAAATTTCCTAATATATATTATGTGAATAACATCATCCAGAAATGGAAAAGTAATTTTACGACTGGAATAAAACGAAATAATTCTAGCTTAGATATTTTAACATGTGCTGACGATGTTGTTTTAACTCAAGAAAATGAACATAGCTCATAGAATTCATGTTATAAACTAAATAAGATAGGCAAAGAAAAACTAAAATAAAAGCATTTTGGGGAAATGAACACATAAGATCGAAAACTGTAATTGATTATCAAATTTTACAGCATTTATCAAGTGTCACTTATTTAAGATGTACTTTTAGTGTACATAAAAAACAGACATGGAGATAAATGTGCAAGTAAAGTTAAAGGTAAAGTGATCCCTATACAGGCCATGGAGGCCCAGAGGGTTCCAAGAGGTTGAGGCTCCCAGATTTTTTGAACATTCGGCATGTGAAGGTGGTAAGGTGTCAGCCTTACGCATCGGCCGCCTTTACCCCCAGGATTGCTCCTGGTACTCATTTCTGTTAGAGGCTGAATCGACCCCAGGGACATAGTGCCACCAGAAGGATTAGGCCAATTGAAAAATCTCAACGACCTCATCGGGAATCGAACCCGCGACCTTCCGGTTTGTAGTGCAGTGCCTCAACCACCACGCTACGACGTACACCCAGTAAACGATAAAACCTAAGAATACCAAGAAAATGGAAGCAACACGTGGAAAGAACGGTATCAGCAAGATTGCCCAAAGTAGGATATGATTATAAACCAACAGGTAAAAGGAATTTAGGAAGACCTATGAGAGGATGGAAGGAGCAACCGGAGCAACTGTGAGGGAGGAACAAAAATTACCTAAACCATAAAGTGGAGAAGAAGAAGAAGATTGTGACATGTATAATCATGGTATTTAAAATTAAGGTATCCAGTGTGTAACTTTGTAGAATGTTTCGGAAGGAATGCATTCAAAGTCTCCCCGATAGATCGTAATTCCATTTATTTATTACGTTGAACTGTTGTTGAATTTACTTGTTTTTATTATATACTAGCATGTGCCCGCGGCTTCGCCCGCGATAATTATTTCAAAAATTAAAAATTAAGAGCATAATAGTTAAATCATTATATTTATTAACACCTAAATCACGTTGACTACATACCACGATTAGATAGCGTCGCCTGGTAAAAGCGACCTCAGATTCGAGTTCCTTGGCCCAGAATACCCCTGTACAGTGAGTTTCGTCCAAATCGAACAATGTTTGACCATATTTAGGCCTATATTGATTATCCCTCTTCCGTGTAGGTTGAAAATTTCATATGTCTTCGGGCCTTGATATTCTAAACAAATGAATTGTCCAGGATGGACTTACAAAATCAAGCGATCGCCCGCGATAATTATTTCAAGAATTAAAAATTAAGAGCATAATAGTTAAATCATTATATTTATTAACACCTAAATCACGTGAATTACATACCACGATTAGATAGCGTCGCCTGGTAAAATCGATCTCAGATTCGAGTTCCTTGGCCCAGAAAATCCCTGTATAGTGAGTTTCGTCCAAATCGAACGATGTTTAACCATATTTGGGTCTATGTTGATTATCCCTCTTCCGTGTAGGTTGAAAATTTCATATGTCTACGGGCCTTGACATTCTAAACCAATGAATCGACCAGCGTGGGCTTACAACATTCAAGCGATCGCGATGCATTTAATTCCCACGGTATGACAAAAATAGCCAAAGCCAACTGCAATTGATTTGACATTGAAATGTATTACTGAAATCTGATGCTTCGACAGCGCTAAAATCACGTTTTCTGCCAGTTTTTCACTCATAACTCGCGAACGAAAGCTAAAATTAAAAATTCGGCTTCGAGGTGCATTCGCCCACCTTTCACTCCATCTATCTTTAAAATTTCAGATCTCTGCGTTCAGTAGATTTCGATGGGCATCGTGCACAGACAGACAAACAGCATGTGCCCGCATTTGCCCGCGGCTTCCCCCACGATAATTATGTTAAAAATTAAAAACTAAAAATTAAGAGCATAGTTAAATCATTATAATTATTAACACCTAAATCACGTGGAGTGCATTCCACGATTAGGTAGCGTCCCCTGGTAAAAGCGACCTCAGATTCGAGTTTCTTGGCCCAGAAAACCCCTGTATAGTGAGTTTCGTTCAAATCGTACAATGTTTGACCATATTTAGGGTTGATTACCCTTCTTCCGTGTAGGTTGAAAATGTCATATGTCTGTGGGCCTTGACACTCTAAACAAATGAATCGTCTAGGATGGACTAACAAAATCAAGCGATCGCGTTGCTTTTATTTCCAAGGTATGAGGCATGTTGACAAAAATAGCCAAAGCCAGCTGTAAGTGATTTGATATTGAAATTTATTACTGAAACTGATGCTTCGAAAACGCAAAAAATGCACGTTTTTTGCTCATTTTTCACTCATAACTCACGAACGAAAGCGAAAATTAAAATTCCGACTTCGAGGTGCACATTCCGACCCTTTAGTCTGCCTATGTATAAAATTTCAGTAGATTTCGCTGGGCATCGCGGACAGACAGACGGAGGACAGACAGACAGACGGAGGAGGACAGACACTTACTTTTATTAATATAGATTGTTTGTTGTTTATTATTATTTTCTCGCAGTATATTGTGATCGCGACAAAAATTGAAATTGAGAAAACAGCCAGAAAACATGTTTTGCGATGTCCTGAGTGTTTCTGGAATGACGTCTGTCTATTTGTGTAGCCTACATCCGTAACGGGTAAACGGTTCATTGCTATTACACCTTTCTTGGGATTACGGACTTTGTTGGAACTTTATCTCCCTCCCTAGAATTCGGTTCCCATAATTTAAATATTCAGGGGTCTTTTCATGAATTTTTTTTTTTAAATTTAGATTTTTTAAAAATGGCTCTGCCTATTTTAATAAAAATTCGAAACTTTAATAAGAATAATAAAATGGCAATATTCGTTTATCCGTTAAAATTACATAGGGGTAGTTTACTCGTGACACCTTTCGATTTTTCGAAGCTATCTCCATTATAATAGAAGATGCATGAAAACTTTCCACAGTAGAGTAAGTTAGTAGAGAATTTAAGAGGAATCGAGATAAAATCGAAATAAGTAGCCTAGGCCTATAACTTCAATGCACTATATCAAAAGACACCTTAATTTTTTTTTAAAACTGAGGTGAATCATATGACTACCTCTACCCCTAATATATTCCGTTTTACTTATAGAATACATGGCTGTTTTGAGCATAATTATAGCCTAGTTGTATCAGCCTCATTAAATTATCGCATTTTCTAGACAAGGCCTACATCCTGAGTTTCTGCATGAAAATGAACACTATCCTTCGGAGAATTTATTGGGAAAAATTATCTATGAAGATTTTAGATGTTATATAACATAAATAATGCATAATATACCTATATTATAATATATTACGCATATTATGCAACTCCTGGAGCAAATTTAAACAAAATCGTTAGAGTCTTTCTCAAGAGAATAAAGAAAAATGAAATTCTCCTCGTGTAAAATATTTTCTACTGAAATATTATCTAAACATAAACTGTAAAGTTAAACGTAAATAGTTTTTTTTAAACTGTTTTGTAACATCTATGTATTCAGGATCCGTAAGGTCAACATCATAGATGATTCGTCAACAAATCTTGTACATATTTATGTTTATGTTAAATAACATGTTTTTATTATTATTATTATTATTATTACCATTATTATTAATATATTCTTGTTCTCAGGTAGTAACTTACAGGGTTATCACAGAAGATCTATAAGATTTTATAACACTTATCGAAAATATACTTACAAAATTAAGTTAATGTCTAAAAAGTGCAGCCTATATGATCTGGCATTCTTGTACTGTACTCAATGTGACTGAAAATGAATTCGCATACCCGGGTTCGATCCCAGATACTTTCTAGGAAATTTATGAGATAAGGAGGTATGCAATAATATTACTCAGCCTCATGAAGACAGCTGAGGAGCTTTCTATGGAGAACTAGCGGCTCAGAAAAAAAAAAAAACATATTAACGACTATGAAAATCGTAATGTGGACCACATGCTTCCCAAATCCATATCTACTGAAGTGATCTGGACTGTTAGTATTCGAGAGCAACTGTTGGCTATTCCGAATATCTCCTTCATATCTTAATCAGACATCTATTTATGACGGACAGTTGGCTACGTTGTAGAGCAGGCCTATCGAACAGTACTCCAAAGGTGTGAAGTCATTCCCCTGCTTCCCCACCCTTCGTTACCTTCAAAGCGCAACTGAACCAACCGCCACGTTTTGGAGATCACGAAGGGAGGGGAAGTAGGAGAATGACTTCACACCTTCGGAGTACTGTTCGACAGGCCTGTTCTAGAGAGTTCTGGGATAGAGAGGGAAACTGACTGAAGAGAGGAGTGGGGGATAGACTTTCATGCCTGCATGATCTAATCGTTTGTGCGGATTAATCGTGTGATTACTGTTTGAGTGCACGATCTGAAAAAAATCTTCAGGTATGGTACGTAGTTTGAGCTCGGATAAATTCTTATCTATTACTTCATTTATGGGCCATTCCATATTAAATCAACAAAATTTAAGAAAATTTTTTGCCGCACCATTTTTGATTTTGATGAAATTTGGTAAGGTGATGTGTACCAGTCTTCTGAACCCCAAAACAAATCTGTTATACCTCTAAAAAATTTTACTCCTGACATATAGGCATTTGTTTGGAACACGAACAAGTAAAAAATGTAATTTCAGACCTATTTTCTGAAAGCCGTAGAATTTCTATTTGAATCAGTAGGATGATCAAATAGGGCTCATTGGAAAGCTTAAAGAATGGACTTTCATTTGTGTATACTAAATTAGATTTAAGTTAAGTCTAAACAGACTTTTTAGGGCTCTAATCTTCTTTCGTGAACTGTTGTTTTGCGTAACTTTAGGCATTAAAAAAGCAATGAAGGACTTGGAGTAACAGGCCAATTTTTTTTCCTTTTACACTTATGTATGAGGAGTATGTGTAGGAAATAAATTGAGCTGTTACTGGTGGTCCTTCACCCTCAAAACTTTGCTTCAACTTCGAAAAAAATGTAAATCGGGCTTTTTCTCGGTCCCAAATAGTAATGTGGGACAGGTGATAAAAATCTGAAAATGCCAAGATGAGAAGCCCTTATAGTGTACTTTAAAATAAAAACAAAATCATTTTGTGACTCGAAGGGATAGAGGAGTTACAAGCCTTTGAAATATCAAGAAAACAACACTTGACCGCTACTGAAAATAGGCTAAGCAGATAGGATAATTACCACAAAATTTACTTTAAATTTACATAAAATATAAAACATTTATTTACAAATGAAAATTTTCCTCAGTCATACAAATTTCTGATTTTTTGTAATTTTTCTAGCAATTTTTTCACATTTGACTTCTTTTTAAGCTACATTGATGGAAATTTCAAGTACTGTATTTTCAACTATTGTATTTAGAAAACATTCTTATCCAGGTTTTTTGGATGTAGGTAATGCATTAAATACTAAAAGCTGCATAAAGCATTAGCCTTTTCTGTATGTTAACCTTTTTCTCCATTAGGTCCTCTAACAGATACACAGTCCCTTTTCCGTGGCATCATTCTGCTGTACTCATCATTTTCGTAGAAGTCTTGTACAGTTTTGACTGAAACTTCATCAAGTTTATTCCTAGTCCTGTTCTCCTTATTCTGTGGCAAAATCCCGTTCTTTTTCACTAAATTTCTTGACTGGCGGGCTAAGTATTGGCTGACATTAAACTCACTCTGAACTACACTAATACTCCAACTACTAGGAGCTAAACTCACAATGTTCTTTAGTAGTTGATGCAACTTTAATTTTTTCTTTAAGCTTGTGAATTAGTTGCTTGTACTCATTCGCTAAACTGGCATTGAAAATTCCTCATTATCAGTTGAAATGTTCAAATCAAAAGAATTACTTAACTTTCCTGTTATAGACTTGGCTATCTTACTAACTTTATTTGTTAACACTGAGGGTCTAGCTTCAACTGACAGCTTCTGCACCTTAACAGGAGAAATACCAAGGACTGAACAAGCATCATTAACTGTTTCAACAAGAATGGTTTCAGGTTCATAAATGTCTGGGCATTCATCTTCACTGTCAGTACCGGTCTCTGTGCCTTGTTTTGGATTTTTAATTTTTTTAACATTTTGTGCACAATACCTTCCCTGTGATTAATTTCAGCTCAGGACTGCACATGGAAAGTGTCATTGATATTTATCTGAGAGATATGTTTAATAGGTTTTGAGTGAACATTGTAGGGGTCAGAGCAAGACCGTACACAAAATTTGGAAGTATCTGTCCAAAAATTCAGCCTTGTGAAACATTTTATATCATCGCAACCAGTTCTAATTGAAAATAATGCTTTTTGTTCTTCAGTGAACTCGGAAATAGTATTGAGTACTGAAGACCTAGAGTAAGATAATGTATGACATACCTCTCCTTTGAAAATGCCAACAGAACAAGAACACTCAATCATAGTAATATACTGGTAACAATTTCAATAGCATGTATTCAGCACAAAATAACAATAGTAATAATTTAAAAAATAAATAAACTAATCAAAAGATAATGAAGCACAAACACAACCTACTTGCTGTGAGTCAGCTCAGTAAGTGGACAGTGGACAGCATTGAACAGAGGGGCTGGATCATATGAAGCTAGGTGCATGTTCAAACATGACTTGGTCAGCAACCAAACTCCAATGAACAGTGCGTGTCCAGAACTTATCCTATTATAACAGTTAACATAGAGTTAACTAATAAACTAATAAACCAGGATAGGAATGGTTTCTAAATACACTACTTGAAATTGCCATCAATGTAGTTTAAAAAGAAATTAAATGTGGAAATTAGCTAGAAAAATTACAAAAAATCAGAAATTTGTATGACTGAGGAAAATTCTCATTTGTAAATAAATGTTTTATATTTTATGTAAATTTAAATTAAATTTTGTGGTAATTATCCTATCTACTTAGCCTATTTTCAGTAGCGGTCAAGTGTTGTTTTCTTGATATTTCAAAGGCTTGTAACTCCTCTATCCCTTCGAGTCACAAAATGATTTTGTTTTTATTTTAAAGTACACTATAAGGGCTTCTCATCTTGGCATTTTCAGATTTTTATCACCTGTCCCACATTACTTTTTGGAACCGAGAAAAAGCCCGATTTACGTTTTTTTCGAAGTTTAAGCAAATTTTTTAGGGTGAAGGACCACCAGTAACAGCTCAATATTTTTCCTATACATACTCCTCATACATAAGTGTAACAGGAAAACAAATTGGCCTGTTACTCCAAGTCCTTCATTTTTTTTACTGCCTAAAGTTACGCAAAACGACAGTTCACGAACGAAGATTAGAGCCCTAGAAACGTCTGTTTAGACTTACCTTAAATCTAATTTAGTATGCACAAATGAAAGTCCATTCTTTAAGCTTTCCAATGAGCCCTATCTGATGATCCTACTGATTCAAATAGAAATTCTACGGTTTTCAGAAAACAGGTCTGAAATAATTACATTTTTTGCTTGTTCGTGTTCCAAACAAATGCCTATATCAAAGGAGTAAAATTTTTTAGAGGTATAACAAGATTTGTTTTGGGGTTCAGAAGACTGGTAGGCCTACACATCACCTACCAAATTTCATCAAAATAAAAAATGGTGCGGCAACGCCCATTTGTTGATTTAATATGGAATGACCCTTATCTTAATTTTGGGTCTTCTTTTAATTTCATCTTTCTCTTTTCCGTTCCTTTCATCTGATTTATCCATCCAAATTTATAAATGTTTCGGTGATTTATTTTTATTGCTTTTCTCAAATTTAGTCTAGGCCATTTTTTTATTATGTACCTCTCCGGTAACGAATGTGGGCGTGTTTGCATGCGTGCAGTTAAATTTAGAATAAACTGTTTTAGCCAGAATTATAAGACTAGCTATCAATCTATAAAACAATTCTTGAAAGGTAATAGAAAATGAATCTAATACAAACAATTAGACCCTCGTTTTTTAAACAATAAGACCCTCGTTTTTCAAAAACTATTTGAGTTGTAGACGTCTCGAACATTCTGATTTGAACATGTATAAATGTACAGGGTGTCTCAAAAGAGTCTCCGCAGTGAGGTGAATGCTCACACGTTCACTTACACAGTTAGGTTGGCAACGGATCCCGCTAATTAAAGCCGGTCTCTCACAGTATCACGACGAGGACATATCGAATGTGGAAACCGTTCACGAAAGTTAAGTTTTACGTTTCCCGTGAGTCACGGAATACATGTTCAACTAAAAACACTAAAAACACTCTTTCTTCCATGGTTAACGTAATGATTTTACAAGCACAACCGCACGCGTATAACTAAACGCACTCAATTCGATGGTTCACACAAGAACTGCACTTCACTGCAAAAGCATACAACCACACAGTTATCGGTTATCTTATCATAGTACTACTGTTTCGAAGGGATGAGGACGGACACTACTTGCTCCAAGGTCAATGTAGTCCCCCTACCAACCTAACCACACCCGCATTCGTCTGTGGTCAATGTGGAGACTCATTTGAGACGCACTGTACATTGTATTCTTGCGTAATGTACAGTCAGCGAAACAGATAGCTGGAAATTGTCAACAAAACCAAACCGGTCAGACGCTTTAACATCCCCCTACAAGTACTTGATTGGTTACCCCACCCACCTCTGTAACCTGGAAAACGAAAACAGTTGCGCTCAAGTACTTCCTCGTGGCGGAATGTCTACAATTATTTCACAAATAATATATATAAATTAGGGATGGGTCCTCGATACTTTCGATACCTCGATACTCTCGATACTTGCATGGTATCGGCATCGAACGATACTTCAGAAAACTCGCTCGATACTTTTTCGATACTTTTGTAATTCTGCAATTAAGTGAGAATGCTAGTATTTTTTAACAAAAACTTGTAAGTCGATTGTTTAAAAAACTAATTTTAGTTTTAATGTAAAGTTTTAAAATAATTATAGGCTACTGGTGATATTAAATTTTGTCTCATTAAATATACAGACTTAATTAATTTAGTTTGTATTACACAGTTCTCTCAAATTTTAATTTTTATTGTACCTATTTATTGAAACTGGAAATGTTGAAGGTATCGAGTATCAAAGTATCGAGTATCCAGGAAAAAATCATGTATCGGTATCAAGTATCGAGTATCGAGAAAATCTGGTATCGACCCATCCCTAATATAAATCCATATAGCATTTATTTATTGGTGCAGTCTAAAGACTGCAAACAGAAGTTAACTGAGAAAAAAAGATTTCTGAGTCACTATGTGATAGAAACTTACTTGTTCTCGAAGCTACTTACTCAATTGTAAGATTGCACTGTGATTTTACACTAATTATTTAGCTTGAAATATGCCTTAATGAAGAATTGAAAAAATTCTAGACTGACCAAGTTTCAAAACATTCAATTGTTGCAAACCTGTGATGTGTGTGTGGTATATATATAAGGCTTTTGCTTTTAAATGTATTTTCATGTTGTGCATTTGTCGAATACTGCTGCATATTTCTCTGTTAAGTTTCAAAGTTTATTGGACCCGATGTTCCTTATTCAATGTAGTGTATGTGTAGGGACTATAAAGACGATAAGAAACAAGTCACACAAAAAGGCTGAGTAGGGCCTAGTTACTGTACAGATATTAAGTTTGCAAGAGAGTGGTAAAGCATTTACGAACATCAACGGGCCAATGAAATTCCACAAGTAGCTACCGACCTTGATCCCTGTTGGTTGAAGTTGCAGAGGAAAGGCTGAATACTGAAGGGAGAAATTCCACCCCCCCCCAAAAAAAAGAAAGTACTGGAGAACTTACAAGGGTCCCCGTATTTATGGTTTTTTCCCCAAGTGCAGTATTAACAGATCATCATCAGCGTACAGGCATTCCTTCACATCACAAAATTTTGTAAAAAGAAACTTTTATTGTTCATTGCTGTTCAAATTATAGAGAAGAGCAGTGATCAATTTGATATTCGTTACCAAAACTTTTAAAGCGAAATTATAGTTCAAAGTTTTTAATGTCTCCTGTAAAGGTGTACTAGAATATGCTTGCACATTTCCAGTTGTGGTTAGAGAATATAAATTATGGTGATTAGAGTCAGGCACATAACATGAAATATTCTCACGTAAACTACAATTATGATTTACAGTCGGGCATATTCATGTAATGCGCAATGGCAAAATAAAGCATAGGCCTAATGCAAATGAAAAATGGCTATTCCTGTACATGCTTTTAAAAATTAAGGCATGTGTTCGCCTTATAAATACCCAGAGCCTGTTAAATACTTTCCATTCGTAAAGTAGTCTATACATTAGGAATAAGTAAGTATCAACACACTGTACAGAATGTAAGGAAATTAGGTATCTATTTCAAAGAAATATAGTTTTTAGGTGTAAAGTGTTTCATTGCACGTATACTGTATATGTATACTGTGTGATTTCTGCTGGAGTTCACCCATTGACTTTGTGACAGCAGTTAAACAAATTAATTTTTTGTTTTTTTACTCGTAAGTGAATCTACAAAATGTTCAGCATCCTGGAAAGGGCAGCTATTGTAATTGTAGTAGGTATAGGACTCATCAAGTGATGACATTTGGATGAAATTGAATTGCGATTCCATCAAGATGGACTCTCAGACAGAACAATTTGCATACTGGATGCATAGCCCTCATTAGGCATTCGATGCAAGGTTTAAAAAACCTTATGTGAGTTATAATTGTGTACCTTACCTTACAAAGGGGCTAACCGCCAAATTAAATATATATATATATTACTATACAATGGTGTTACACGGGATCCTGCATTGCCCTACAAAAGCGCTAAGTGAAGTCATAGGCCTAATAGTGTGGTTGCAAAGTTGCTCGAGACAGAGAGAGACAGAGAGAGACAGAGAGAGACAGAGAGAGACAGAGAGAGACACAGAGAGACAGAGAGAGACACAGAGAGACAGAGAGAGACACAGAGAGACACAGAGAGACAGAGAGAGACAGAGAGAGACAGAGAGAGACAGAGAGAGACACAGAGAGACAGAGAGAGACACAGAGAGACAGAGAGAGACACAGAGAGACACAGAGAGACACAGAGAGACAGAGAGAGACAGAGAGAGACAGAGAGAGACAGAGAGAGACAGAGAGAGACAGAGAGAGACAGAGAGAGACAGAGAGAGACAGAGAGAGACAGAGAGACAGAGAGACACAGAGACACAGAGAGAGACAGAGAGACACAGAGACACAGAGACAGAGAGACACAGAGACACAGAGACACAGAGACACAGAGACAGAGAGACAGAGAGACACAGAGACACAGAGACACAGAGACACAGAGACAGAGAGACAGAGAGACAGAGAGACAGAGACAGAGACAGAGACAGAGACAGAGAGAGAGAGAGAGACAGAGAGAGACAGAGAGAGACAGAGAGAGACAGAGAGAGACAGAGAGAGACAGAGAGAGACAGAGAGAGACAGAGAGAGACAGAGAGACAGAGAGACAGAGAGACAGAGAGACAGAGAGACATAGAGACAGAGAGACACAGAGAGACACAGAGAGACAGAGACAGAGACAGAGACAGAGACAGAGACAGAGAGACACAGAGACAGAGACAGAGACAGAGAGAGAGAGAGAGAGAGAGAGCAAGCACCGCAGGTATGGAAGAATGCTATTTCTTTACAAGGATTGTTATTTATTTCAGAAACTTAATTTTGCCACTTAGTCCCTTTGTAAGGTAAGGTACACAATTATTTATGAACTACTTGCAGTAAAATTAAAATACATGTGTATGAAAGTGTTTTTCCCCTTTTAAAGCTATTAAAAAAAAGAAATGGCATTAAAAATAATTTAATAGAATCAAGCTTAACACTGTGGAAGGTATGTCAAATAGGTAATTTGAAGTTTCCATGAATTACTTTCAGTTTAGAGAGAAAGGTAAGTACAACTTTACCTCGGGTAATGAAAGCTTGAGTCACACTGATCTATTATTGTCTTACAGACCCTTCTATACATGATTTTTATAGCTAAGACGTGAGGATCACGTATTAGTTCAAATAAGGAACTATTGCATATAAGATTGTACAAAAGTAGGTCTACAATAACAACAATATTAGTGATATATGTAGTCAGTTAAGTTGATATTCCTTTTAATTGATAAGAGTAACAAACGGGAAAAAAATTATCTTTAGTAATATATAATTAAAAGTTTAATCTGCAGATACAATAAATTGTCCTGTGCAGTTATCGGATTTTGTGAAAACTTTGAGTATTTTGAGCTGAAATACACAACGTTAATTTATTTTTCTCTAAATGAAGGTACTGGTATCATAAAGGTGTTATAACAAATTAAATGTTTCAAGTGTACGCAAAAAGAAATTGAATATCTCACAACTATACTTTTTGTAGATGTCGGCTTAAAAAAAAAAGAGTGCGTGGCACGCCACGCGACAGAAGTTAAACTTTATTTTATTTTTTTATTTTTTAAATTTTTGATTATTGGATTTTTTAAATTTTGCATTATTGGACTTTTTAATATTGGGTTTTTGGACCGTTTTAATTTTGGGTTTTGGACTTTTTAATTTTGGATCTTTGAATTTTTTATTTTGGATTTTTTAAATTTTCGATCTTTGAATTGTTAATTTTTTTATTATTAATTTTTTTTATTTTGGATTTTTAAATTTTTTATTTTTGGATGTTATAATTTTTAATTTTCTTTTTTTAAATTTTGGAAATTTGTATTTTTTAATTTAGGATTTTAAATTTTTTAAATTTTGGACTTTTGGATTTTTTAATTTTGGATCTTTGAATTTTTTAATTTTGGATTTTTTAAATTTTGATTCTTTGAATTTTTTATTTTTTGAATTTTTTATTTTTTGAATTTTTTATTTTTTGAATTTTTTATTTTTTGGATTTTTAATTTTGTATTTTAGTTTTTTTAATTTTGGATTCTTAGATTTTTTCAATTTTGGTCTTTTCGATTTTTTAATTTTTAATTTTTGTATTTTTAAATTTTGGAATTTATTATTTAACTTATTAACTTTTGGATTTTTGGATGTTTTAATTTTTAATTTTGTTTTTTTAAATTTTGGAAATTTGTATTTTTTAATTTTGGATTTGCTCGGTAATGAACCTCCGGGTTCCATAAAATAGATAATATACCTTTAGATTGCTTAGGAATTGTCTATTGCCATTGAGGAAGTAAGGTATGAAAAATTTCCTTTGATTACTGCTAATCATTGAGTTGATTGTTTTCTGTGCAGTCCGAACCGAAACAAGACGTTTTTAGTGTGACTGATTTCGTGACGGTTTTAGTGTGACTGATTTTCCCGATTAACCCTCTACCACCACTAAAGAAGTTTTACTTAAAAAACGCTCTTCAATTGCTGGATCCCTCAAAGTTTTTTTTCTCCCTTTCAGGAAATATCACTTCAAAGCAATTAAATAAATGCACTGTAACAGCACAACTTACTTCTATCTCATCCATTTTCTAATGACTATTGCCCTCGAAAGAATTCCAGTTTGAGTTTTTTCGGTCAACAATCTGTCCACGCTACATGCATCGCGCGTTTCGGTCGCTGAAATTCGGCGAACATTACCTACCCATTGACCCAATGGATACGTTATTCGGTCGCTGACAATCGGTTGCGTTTTTTCGGCCTGTGTAACATGGGCCTAATAGTTGTTTATAATGCGGTATGGTTTTTCTAAGCTTGAAGTCAGTCCATTTCTTGAGGTTAAGCAAGTGGTTGCCTTTCGTCCATCCAACTGCTAACACAGGCGTTTTCTTTCAGTTCGCCGTACCCATCCACGAAGACTGGTGTTTTAGGCCACAATACTTATTACGTGTCTTCTCCAGTATTTTATTGCAGTTAATTATATGGTGGTTTGAAGATTTGGTAGCAAGTTGTTCGTAAAATATGGTACATCCATCATCTCAAATACCGAACTCCTCGTGGGTCTATATTACCGAAGAATGTTAACTTATTTTGAAAGACTCGAAATTAAATTAAAATATAGTGCCAATTTGACTGCCTATTTTAACTTTGAAATGTCAGGTCTCTACTTATAACAACATTTCTTCATATTTTCAGAAAATTAAAAAGAGCATGCATTTTGCGTAATGCGAGCCCTAACTTAATAAGTAATATACTGGTGGTTTTTTGTTGCATTTAGCTTTATAGTAATGGTGATAAATAAACGGCATCATAATAAATGTATCATGTCAAATAATGTGAATAGGATAATAACTTAAAATAGGCCTATCTGCAATAAATAAATGTAGAAATGTGTAAGCGGTAAGCAGAATTGGAGATTACGCATGATATTTGGTGTATAATATTGTCTTATTTCTAGATTGCTTCCGTGTCTGTAGAGGATAGAATGGTTTGCTGTCCGGCACTCAACTCGCTTCGTGTTCTATCTATCTTAATATCATCTTACCTGCAAACCCAGGAAACAATTTGGCCCATCCCAAATGTACGAGACGGTGACCATTATGACTTCATTGTTGTGGGGGCTGGGTCCACTGGATGTGTTGTGGCTAACAGGTGAGTCGTAATGATGTGTAGTTTAACTTTGGATCCCTCAGATATATTAGCTTGAAAAAACACCTTTACCTGAAAAAAAGTTTTTTTTTTAAGAAATCTTGTTTCACTAAACTGGACTTTTATATTCAATTTGATGAAAGACATAACCCAATCAGATTAAAAAATAATAATGAGGGGCCCATCCTCAAGAACTCTTATGAAGCCCGTTAGCATTTGATTTTAAAATTACAATTCCTTTAAATAATTACTTCAATTCTTAAGTTATCTTGAAACTACGAAATGCACTGCATCAGACGGATTTTCTATGAATGGATTCTCTTATTATACTGGAATATATCCGTTCCATCCTCATGCCATTGACTCAGAGAAATAGAGCAAGAGAATAAGAATATGAATGTTAGAAAGGAAGATTTGTGCAAAGATTTCTACAAATAAACTATTATTCAAAACTTTCTTCTGAAATTGGATGATGAATATGTAGCCAGTATTCTGAAACAGCAGTTTATTTGTGGCAGATGACTTACATATTCCTGTTCGTTGTGAGAACTTCTGCAAAACTTACAAAAAGAGCATTTTGCACTATACCACTGTATATTTATTGTACTTTGTGTTAAAATATATTATTTTGATGATAACTTATCGGAAACGGAGAAATATACGCGAACATAGACTTATGAGTTAGGCGAATTTAAATTTCCCCAGAATAGGCCTATATCCGAATATCCAGGAGTATAGGATTGTGGAAATGGTGTGTGTCGAATTAAATTGTCATTCCATATTATACGGTGTTATTTACATAGAATTCTGTTGCTCTCTTATACATGTTAGTACAATATTATATTAAAATGCATAATTTCAAAGAAAACTGTTTAATGGAGAGCTAATAATCTCAGTCGGACACGGGTTTAAATTCAACAATATAAGTATTAACCCTCTTACGTCTGACTCCTCTTTCATTTAAATTCCATTAATATGTGCTACTTCATAAATCTTCATAAAAATCATTTGTTTCTCGAGAATTATAATAGGTATGGAGGTTAAGTAAAACCGTCTCTTCGTTCACTCAACACAGGTTATCTGAGATTCCGCACTGGAAAGTGCTGGTGGTGGAAGCAGGTGGAGAGGAGCCATTAATGATGAGTGTGCCTGCATTCAGAGACTACGGTCTGAATTCTGAAATTGACTGGCAATATAGAACTCAGGCAATTCCAGACTTCTGCGGTGGAAAACCTTGTACGTGGCCCAGAGGAAAAGTTCTGGGAGGAACTTCCGTCCTCAATAGTATGAATCACGACAGAGGCAAACCTAATGACTATAATCTTTGGGAGAAAATGGGTAGGTCTATATCCCCAAACTACTTACATTACTCCACACATATTCAGAGGCCATGGATGTCTTTTATACTGAGAATACGTAGCAGTAGAAGCAAATGGGGAGGATGTTCTTTACACTGAGAATAGTAGATGTAGAAGTCCATGGAAAGCACTTGGGTTAGAAATCAATATTCCCTTCCCATCAGTGAAGCATTTTTCTCCCCTGCGCATCCAAGGTCGTGTTTCAAGTACGATAGAAATGCTTCTACAATGTAAGTTAGCCTATAACTAGGGCCCGGATTCTTATGTAATTACATATTATATTCCTTACCTTGTAGACTACTAAAAATGAAATATGTCGGCTATTTGAGCTTCTGATATGGTTATAATTTACTTTCATTTTCACAATTTTCATATTCACAGTAATATTACATATTTTACACATTCACAGTAATATTACATATTTTACATTTTCACAGTAATATTACATATTTTACATATTATGTAACGACTGTCCCCCACAGCAAAGTAAGTCTCCGGGGAATGAGGCGCAGGGGGGAAATTCCTGTTTTTACAGGGGTCTACAATGCCTATAATCTGTTTATGGTACACGGGATAGCTCAGCTCACCGGTTTCAGTTTACAGCCCATTCAAAAACATCTGGTCAAAGTCTGGTATCACACTGAAAATTATGCACGCAGTGGGACGCATGCTTTTTGAAAGATTATTCTTTAGCATGTTTTCTCTGTCGCACACGTCCTCTGTCCTTCTCGCACGGGTACCAGTCCACACATTAAAAAATTAAGATTGTATTTAATTTTGTTTAACTTTTCAGTGACTAATAAAATAATTAGCTAATTTTCTTTCACAAGAAAATACTAAAGTTGCTAAAGGTAGGAATAATTCTTCTAACTTTGCGAACTTAACACAAATGCAAAATACGGTGGTTCTGGGAGCCTCAGCTATATATATATATATATATATATATATATTAACACTTATTGTTTCTCAGAACTTGAGCTGGCCAAGTGTATTGGTCTTTGTACTAAAAACTGAAAACATCTAATTAGGAAGGGCTACAGTCGGTATTTTCACGGTACAAACGAGTTTTTCTAGGAAGTCTTAAGGCTGAAATTGCATCAGTCTGTTTATGAAGATAACTTTTTAAAAATAGCTGCAGTTGCATCTAGTGTAGCATCAAAACTAAGGTCCTTTCTACACAGACGGAATAAACGCGGCCGAATATTCGGGCCGAGACTGGCTGATTTTGACCATGTTATACGAACCAAATTTCGGTCGACGAATTTCAGCGACCAAAACGCGTGTTGCATGTTACACGGGCAGAATGTTGACCGAAAAAACGCAAGCTGGAATTCTTTCGAGGGCAAAATATACGGGGTTGGAAGTTTAAAAATGGCAACACATCTGTCAAATCCTCCACGCGCGTGCATTCGGTCGACATTTCGCCTCTATAAATTGGCCCATGTTACACAAAGACCGAAAAATCGCGGCCGATTGTCGGCGAACGAAACGCGTATCCATTGGGTCAATGGGTAGGTAATGTTACGACGGTTGGTCAATAAGTAAGGTCTCCAACACTCTAGCCCAAGCTCACAACGTTGGACGAGAAATTTGGCACCACTGCCATGTCCCGCTATCTCCCCTCAGTAGTAAAACAGTAGGGTGACGACCACAAGAAACCACATTTTTTGTGGTCATCGGACCGCATGTGTCGTGCCGCGGGGCGCAGGCGGCATTGACCTGAGCGGGTTTGTTCAAGGTTTTTGCATTGTTTGATAGAAGAAGAATAATGATGAGACGAGTTGGAATGTCGTTTAAGTTAATTATATGGGCAGGTGTTCATTTTATGCTGACATTGATAAATCGAGCCGTTGTTTGTGTGCGGTGTAACAAGGAGAATTGGATGTTTCCTTATTTGGGAATAGCAGGCGGTCGTGTATGTTAATTTTGGGCGTTGTCCGTATGTTCATATTAGGAGGCTTTGGCATTGACTTAAGTGGACTTGTTCAAGGTTTTTGCATTGTCTAATATAAGAATAATGATGGAACGAGTTGGAATTCGTTTAAGTTAATTATATGGGCAGGTGTTCATTTTAAAATTGGAATCGTCTGATGCATATGTCGACATTGTTAAGTCGAGTCATTTATTTGGGAATGGCAGGCAGTCGTGATTTAAAAAGTGGTATTTTAATGATAGGCGTTGTCCGTATGTCCATATTAGGAGGCTTGGAATAAAGTCGTATGATAATGATTTCCATTTTAGGAGGACGTGATCGTGGATTTATGAGCTGTGCTATTCCTTTGAATTGACAGGCGACCATGCCATGTCTCCTAGCGCTGTGTAATAAATAAGGGTGTGGTCGAGACGCTTAGGAATGGTGTTTTCGAGTTTTAACTGCCGGCAGGTGTGTGAGGCATATATATAATAGGAGCATTCCGTAGCTTCTACATTCTCACATCATAAGCACGTACACACACACACACACATATGCACATGCACAATACACAATGGTTAAGATTAAATAATTTCTGCATATTATAAGCGTGTGCTAAGTCTGTACATAAGCCAGTCGATACAACACTATCATAATATAAAGATTTAGCTGTGAGCATTGTACCGCATCATATAAATATAGCACGATTCTAAGAAGACATGTAAGAGAAAAGCATGTCGACATAACATTCACATGCAATATATGCAATCGTACTTACACGACACATAGGAGTTTACGACGACATATTATCGAAGCCCATGAACGTCATAACTATCACTGTGATCTGTGTAATACGACATATATATCGAGATGGGGACTGATTGATCATGTTCAGAGAGAGCACTACGGAAATAATCAGGTAAGAAGCTAATTTTACTACAGATGTAATTTATATTAGGGAAAATAATAGATTATTGAAAACTTATTATTTTTTTATTTCTGATTTCCAGAACGCAGTGGGACGAGAGGGCAACGCTCAGCCAGAGTCCTGTCAGCGTGATTCTCCTCGCCCTGATACTAATCATCAGGATCATGGTATTGTAGCCAGACAATGCAGACCTTCAAGCCCTTAACCCGGGCCGAGCCATCATCATCATGGACATACTCCAATCCCACAGCCCGGAGCAAGCCCTAACCACCAGCAAATTATTCACCAAGGACCCACATCAAGCCCACAGCCTGGATCGAGTCATCAGGAGCATATGCAGGTCAGATGGAGTGATAATGGGGGTAAAATGGTATTGTTGCAAACTGCATTTAATTCCAGATTAAAAACATATGTAGCATATAACATTCCAGTTGGGACATTCAAACTAATTTGGAATACTATTTCAATGACATGATAAAGAAACTAAAAGAGGATATAAAATTGTTTAAAAATGTCAAGTATAACTTATTCGTTGAATGCGAATTCGAAAATATTCAAAGCGAAACGTGCATGAAGAATTTCAAAACAAAAAATACTGCATTGGCTACAAGTAGTGATGTGGATCAGATCATAAGAAATAATTTTGCTAAAATATGTGCCGAACTAGAAGATTGTTCTATGAAGGGCTCGGGTTGGCATTTTAAAAAAGTACATAAAATAGAACTGCGGATAAATAAGCATATACCCCTCGCCAAAGCTAGTTCGTATATAGACTTGCCTATGAAATATAAATATTCACAGTCAGTTATCAATGTGAGGAATTGTGATGATATGTGATTTAAATACTGTATCCTATCTAAATATATCAATCAGAACAAAGATCTTAAAAGCTCATATTCACAACGCCCTGACCTGGAAAGTAAATATGATTGGACCGATGTTACATTTCCCATACAACCAAAACAAATATCTAAATTTGCAAAAAGAAGCAACATTTCAATAAATATATACGCAATTGAAGATGTAGTCACTAATACATATCCATACACGGATTATGAGATTTATCCCTATAGTGTTTGCGATACTGAAGCCGACGACCATCATGATACTTTACATTACCGATGGAGAACGTGCTTATTTGTGTACCATAACCAACTTGGAATCATTAGTCCGATCGCAAATCACACTTTCGAAGAAGTATAAAAACTTTAGAATATGCAGGCGGTGCTTCTCACATTTTACTGATAGCGATACGAAATCTTCGATTGTCAAACTGGCAGAACACAAAAGACTTTGTATGTATTTTAAGCCTATTAAATATGAAATACCAGTACCCGAAAAGCGCATAGTTCGATTTAAAAACCACGAACACAGTAAAAAAGTAAGATTCGTAGTTTATGCAGATTTTGAATGTAGTTTACTCCCCGTTGCGGGCTGCACAGGAGATCCTCAAAGCAGTTGGACGATGCAGTATCAGAAACATGTACCATATAGCTACTGTTATATGATAAAAGATAGCGAAGGTACATATTCCACACTAAAATTATACAGAGGTAAAGATGTAGAAAAACACTTCATTAGCAATCTTATACAAGATATTAAAGTAATCGAAAAAGAGGTATTACAGCAGACTATTGCGATGCTTCCTCTGACAGAAGAAGAACGCATACAATTTGATAATGCATCCAAATGTCACATTTGTCAAAAAGAAAACTTTACAAAAATTAACCGTAAAGTAAAGGGTCATTGTCATATCACGGGGAAGTATAGAGGACCTGCACATAATGAATGTAATTTAAGATACAGAACACAAACAGTTATTCCTGTAATTTTACATAATCTTTCAATGTATGATGCACATTTCATAGTAAAATCATTAGGTTTCGATGAAGGTAGAATAGATGTCATTCCTACTAACCAGGAAAAATATATTTCGTTTACAAAATATGTACCCCGCGAAGTGAAGAATACATATCTCAAATTGAGATTTATAGATTCCTTTAGGTTTTTAAACAGTATTTTATCATCTCTTGCCAACAACCTACCCAAAAACAATTTTATTGAGACACAAAAGTATTTTAAAGAAAACACAGATTTAGTGGTACGAAAAGGAGTATTCCCATATGATTATATAACATCAGACCATGCATTTTCAGAAGAGAGCCTGCCCCCTAAAGAATGCTTTTACAACAAGCTGATGGCGATCATATCACAGACGATGACTATTCACACGCAAAGAAAATTTGGGAGAAGTTTAATTTGAAAAACTTTTGTCAATATTCAGATATCTATCTAAAAACTGACGTGCTAATTCTAACGGACGTCTTTGAAAATTTCCGAGAGATGTGTTTAGATGTATATGGATTGGATGGCGTTCATTATTATACAATACCGGGTTCGCATATGCTGCAATGCTAAAATATACAGGAATCGAACTATCTATAATGTCAGATATATACATGATTTTAACTGTTGAAAGGGGGAGTAGACGTGGGATTTGTCAAAGTGTGACCCGATATGTAGAATCAAGTCAGAGCAATTCAATAATGTATTGGGATGCGAACAATCTATACGGCTGGGCAATGAGTCAGTGTCTACCATATGGTGATTTTAGATGGTTGACGGATGAAGAAATCGCCGCGATAGACATAGAAACAATACCAGACGATTTTTCGAAAGGCTACATATTAGAAGTAGATATTCAATGCCCAGATCGTCTGCATGAGAAACACCAACACCTACCATTCTGCGCTGAAAGTATGTGTGTTCAAGGTGATAAGCAATCTAAATTATTAACAACGTTAAATAATAAAAACAAAGATGTTACTCATTATAGATCATTAAAGCAGGCTCTTCGACATGGTCTTAGGTGTGTAAAAATACACAGTGAATTCGAATTCAGCCAATCCACATGGTTAAAACCATATATTGACCTGAACAATATGAAACGAACTATGGCTGTAAATGATTTTAAAAATAATTTTTTAAGTTAATGAATAATGCGGTGTTTGGTAAGACTATGGAGAATATTAGAAATCGTATTGATTTTAGGTTAACTTCCAATATGAAACAATTAAATAAATTGATAAATAAATGTAATTTCGTGGACCGTACGATATATGATGAAACATTCGTTGGAGTTTTGTTAGAAAAAACTAAATTAATCTTTACAAAAGCCGTATATGTTGGTATATCGATTTTGCATATTTCAAAAACACACATGAACAGATTTCATTACGATGTAATGCAGCCATTGTATGACACAAACCTACAACTTTGCTATATGGATACAGATTCCTTTGTTTACAACATACATACTGAAAACTTACATAGGGATTTGTTAAACATATTTGAACATCTTGACACCAGCAATTACAGGCAGAATCATCCATTGTATTCTATACATAGTAAAGGAGTACTAGGGAAATTTAAGGACGAATTAGCAGGGAAAAAATTGATAAATTCGTATCGCTGAGAGCTAAAATGTATGCTATGCAAATATGTGGTGGTAGGGAAATAAAAAAGGCAAAAGCAGTAAAAAAGAGCACAGTACAGAAAGAATTAGCTTTTTCCGACTATGTTAATTGTTTAAAACAAAACACTGTCACATATTCAGAAAATCGATATATCAGATCAAAAAGACATGAGGTACATTCAATATGTGTAAATAAAAAACTCTTGATGCCACTGATAACAAACGTAAAATAATGCGAAATGGGATAGATACATTACCATATGGTCACAGACATATTACATGATTGAACATTTTTATATAACCATCCGCTCATAAATACCTCGGTCCCGGTTCTTTTCCGGTCAGTTTGCTGTGTGCAACGGTGAGGAATAAAACTATATAACAATGGAAGTGGGAAACGGTCTATATATTGATATAGATCCACAGAAGAATGAGAAATTGGGGAAGTATCGATTTGTATCAACACCAAAAGTAAAAAGAATAGTCAAGGAGGGGGATGTGCTTACATATACCATCGAGTGTTCAGATTATGTTCCCAAGGAAATTAAATTCACACTACAAATATATAACCCGAAAAGAAATTCTACCAATTTAAGAATTTCGAAGCTAGATGGAGAATATGAAGAATTCCGCATCACGGCAGAGAAAGAGGAGATACGATCACTTGGTGATATGGGAGACTTTGTAATCATTACAGATGAAGCTGAAGAATCCGACATTCTGGGTAAGGTATATGGGGAGTGCACTATGAAGTTAACTACATGGTAAATGGATCCTGTACGAATAGCTGTTTGCAACTTACTCGGACATGATGAAGTCGATGGTCCAGCCCGCACCGGTATTGAATTCGATGGACAGAACAAGTATGGCATCCCAGCCCACTTCGGAGCGATGGGGAAATCCAGTCAGCACACCGGAATTGAAATCGATGCACGGAACAAGTATGGCGTTCCAGCCCACTTCGGAGTGATGGGGAAATCCAGCCAAAAGTTTACAGATGCACCATATGTTCATAAGCATGTTGATACGGAGAAGATAACAACAGTAAAATTTTTAGTTTGCAAAGGTCATTAAAAGTTACGTGGAAAAAAACTTGCTCCCTAACGCCTGTTTACCTTGATGAATATCTACACCTGCTTCCATAAATTATCCCCGACGTTTCCATACATGCTAACCTTTGTTAACCTTGAAGAAAACACCTGGCCATATAATTATTGTAAATATGTGGACAACGCCCAAACACTTGTTAACCTTGAAGAATAACCACACCTGTTTCCAACCTGTTTCCATACAATTTGTTCCCACCATTTCTATACTCGTTAACCTTTTGCCGACATTGAAGAAAACACCTGGCCTCATAAATCATTACAAATATGCGGCCAACGACCAAACACTTGTTAACCTTGGAGAATATCCATACCTGTCCCCAAATTGCTTCCATAAATTTTCTCCCACCATTTCCATACTCGTCAACCTTTTGCCGACATTAAATAAAACACCTGGCCTCATAAATCGTCCCCACTACCTTAAACAGGAGAGATATAAAGCAGGAGCAAAGCTCAGTAGAGCCTGTATTAGCAGGAACGCGATCGAGACTACATCAATTTCAAACAATATTACAACAATCTTACTATGGCAACTTACAACAGAAACGGAGGAGGACATGGTCCAATTGAAGTCGTGGACTCGAAACGTGGAAGATGATCTGCTACCAAAACAAAAAGCATCGAAAGCATGGAGACTGATAAGTATTCAAGAGAGAACTCTGCAGAAAGTGTACCTGACCGTAGTGCAAGTGAAGATGCTTCTGCCGGATCGAGTGTTCTTCAGGAATTAAACCAACTTGGACGTGGTGGCGCATATGACGACGTTATGCGGAAACTGGAAGACTTCACTGTCGATGCTGAATATCCAATCAAGCGGGCAAGAGCCGTGAATACTAAGTATGGACGCCGTGTGGTGTTAGATTTGGTAGATAGTACCAGTGTGTATTTACCTGCACGTTTTTCAACGTTCAATGACGATAACATTTTAAAATTAAACAGTGGACGTTTTGCTGTTGTGAATCGCGGCATGCAAGATGTTGGGAACGCCCGCTTCATTAAAGTAGAATTGGTACACATGGACTAGAAATTTTTCGGCATATGTAACAAGAGATCAAATATATATATATATATATATATATATATAAATATATATATGTATAATAGTCAAACATTCGAAGTAAATTGACATGTCACAATAGTATTCCAAGTTATGTGGTAAAAAATTAGCAATATATATCAAATGTAAACCAGTGTGTATTGTGGATGTGCATATGTGTTGTGATGTGAGAATAAAGAAATTACATACGTATTTGTATAATTGTTATTAACCCTAGCAATCCTATCATGATGTTCACCTATAGGAGGAGAGGGGAGGGGATCATGTAGGTGTATATATATATATATATATATATACAGGGTGTCTCCTATTAACGTTTAAAACTCTCCGTAGCGACGTAGATGACAGTGAGACGAGTAATTTGATATAGGACACATAGGGTCGCAAATGTCGGGAAATGCCTTAAAAATGAAGGACAAATGTGAAACATATGACGTCATCAGTGACGACATACTCTAGCTGCCGGGCTCGTTGGCTCCGACACACACCTAAGCATTCAAAGCAATGGTCGAATGTCACATCACTGTAGCAAAGCAGAGTACTGTTAAGTAAATGTACAGTATGCAAAGTTCAAGAATAATGTTTTTCTCTCGTATTTAAATCCCCGCGATGTTTTCTTAACTATTGAGATTCGTTAAATTTGAAGAAACGAAAGAACACGAAAAGAAAAGTATCAAGCGTTTTGTAATACACAAGGTATTTTTAGTGTACTTATCTCTAATGAAGATGTTCCAAAAAATGTTTTCCTTCTTCTTCGCTCATGTGTCAGCAAACTGTTTGTTTACATTACGTAGAATACTTCGTCTTATGAATGTGATCGGAAGCGCTCGGAAAGTTTGGGGCTGAACTCGGTAGGCTGGGACAAAATCGGTCATTCGGCGAGAACTGCTGTACGGTAGAGTACTGTAGGTTTGAAGTTATTCCTTAACCAAGTAGTGCGATACGTCGAAATGAATCGATTTACATTCACCGAGCTTGCAGACATGCATCTCTGTTATGGTGCTGCTAATTCGAATGCACTTGCTGCAAGGCGGCTTTACGGACAACGTTTTCCCCAGCGAGTTCTACCTTCGCATGTGTCGTTCGCGAATGTGGACAGACGAATTCGGGAAACAGGAACTGTACATGTAAGTAAACAAAGTATCCTAGGTAAACACTTCGTTGCGGGAAAGTTTCAAGCTGGTCATTAGACATGTGTTTTGAAATTAAGCTTAATACGTTATCAAAGAAGATCTAAGGTTTTGCAACAGAAGTATTAAAGTCACCATAACATTCTACACATGTTCTGTTACTGGGTTATTGTTTAAAGCCCGACCAGCTAAACTTATTCCCGTAATTCTAACCCGTTCGCATTGCGTGTGGATTTTTATTATTGATTTTAATCATTCAGGGTAACGGCCGTGTAGGCAATGTTGGGCCTCGTCCGGCTTTGAGAAATCAACTGGAGGACAATTTGTTGGCGCAAGTACAGCAGCACCCCGGAACAAGTACACGCCGTGTCGCGGGCCAATTTGGTGTTTCTCGGTCATTGATATGGCGTGTGTGGAAAAGAAATGGCCTCAAGGCGTACCACAAAACTAAGCTGCACAAGCTAAACGAAATGGACTATGCGCCTCGAATGGAATTCTGTGAATGGTACCTTGAACAGAACCAACAAGAGCCCAATTTTTCTTTGAAAGTAATGTTTTCCGACGAGGCTACATTTAATCAGGATGGAATCTTCAACTCAAAAAATAACATTTATTGGTCCGATGTTAATCTACATGAAACGTACGAGCATGGTCGTCAAGACAAATTAAGTGTTAATTTATGGGCTGGTATTTTAGGCGACCAAATAATAGGACCCTATATTTTGCCCGACCGTCTGAATGGTCGTAATTATGAAATTTTTTTGAGAGAGGTTCTGCCAGAGCTGCTTGAAAATGTTCCGCTGGAATTAAGACCAAACATGTGGCTACAACAAGACGGAGCTCCACCTCACTACGCTCGCGTAGCACGAGCCTTTTTAAATCAGGCATATCCAGATAGGTGGATTGGACGACTAGGACCTATTCCCTGGCCAGCAAGATCCCCAGATTTAAATCCCCTCGATTTTTTCTTTTGGGGTCGTATGAAGGAGCTGGTGTACAGCACGCCAGTAGAGGATGAAATGGACCTCGTTGCCCGCATGGCCGTAGCTGTTCAAGTAATTCAAGATACGGAGGGTGTTTTTGAACGCGTACGCGAGGGAATGATTCGACGATGCAATGCGTGCATCCAAGTAAACGGTTCAAATATTGAACACCTTTTGTAAAAGTTGGTCGAAAATCTTATTTTCGTTGATGGAAAACAAAACGTTTAGTTAATTTTTTTGTGACACATCTTTATTAACAGATAAGTAGGCCTACAGGAAAAATACCTTTTTGTATTCCAAAATGTTTGATCCTTTTCTTTTCGTGTTCTTTTGTTTCTTCAAATTTAATGCATTTCAATCGTTCAGAAAACATCGAGGGCAGCGTTTCTCAACCTTTTTGAACCCGAGGACCTCTAAAATGTCTAAAAAAAATTACGGACCCCTAATTTTACATCCCATTTTTAAAAGAAGGTTTATATTCTTAATAATTGTAGTAGTAATTATAGGTCACTATAACGAAATATGTGAAAAAATTTTACTTCTTTACTTTCCACTTGCTTTATGATATTTTTTAATTATGTCTACGGACCATCTGCACCATCTTCGCGTACCATTGGTTGAGGAATGCTGATCGAGGGTGTTTAAATACGAGAGAAAAACGTTATTGATGAACTTGCATGTACATTTACTTTACAGTACTGTACTTTACTGTACCGTACTGTGGTCTAATAAGAAACAAATAGCACAAATGTTGTTTTCCTTTCACTCTTTTTTTTCACATCTTTACCTTTGTTAACAGACTGAGTACGATAAAGCTGTCATTGTATGTTAAGATACTTGCGGTACTACCGGTACTTTATTTTGTCTGTTGATTCTTCAAAAACAAAATAAAATACTGTACAGTACTGTTCGAGAGAAAACTAAATTACATACACGTACAATACTTAACAGTAATGCCCTGTACGTAATTGTCGTCTAATGGTACATAACAGAAAAAAGTCTTGCTAATACATAAGCGAAGAAAAAGGGTTGCTGACACATGAACGACAAAAGAAGCATGAAAAAGCTAGTTCACAGATCCAGGAGAACCTTCAACCCCACGCGCTCGAGCCCGGCAGCTCGAAGTGTGTCGTCACTGGTGACGTCATATGTTTCACATTTGTCCTTCATTTTTAAGGCATTTCCAGACATTTGCGACCCTATGTGTCCTATATCAAATTACTCGTCTCACTGTCATCTACGTCGCTACGGAGAGTTTTAAACGTTAATAGGAGCCACCCTGTATATATATATTATGATACGATAGAGAAAAAAAAAGTTTTTATATGAGATAGTAGCATCGACGTATGAACTACAATGAATGCACTGTTTCATTCAGAGACGTGCGATGGAATTCGACATTGGATATATTGTGATAAAGCCATACCATGGGGACCTTGTAGTGATTGGAGGTATTGTGATAATCAATGTAAACTTTTTAAAAGTGTTAAAAACATGAAGACATGTGATAAAGGGACTGCTACGGAGAAGAGGACTTCAAGCGATGCGTGTACGCAAACAGATAATCTGACTTTAACACATGAAGAACTGACAAATGTAAATGTAACAATTTAAATATGTTAGCAGAGTGGCTAGGACAGCTTGATAAAGTGTAAGAGAATGGAAAGTAATAATAAAAAGTATTTTAATACAAAGCCATATTATTTTTTTTATTCCACCAAAACTGTAAAACGTTAACATTGGTTAACACTTTGTAGTATTAACACAATGAAACATACACTTTAACTGATTGCTTTGCACATCTAGATTGTTCTTCAATGACACCAAGCTAGGACAGCCATGTAATTCTAAGTCTGAAATGTATCTGTTTAAAACACTTTCAAAAAACATCTTTTTGGACATTCCTTTCACATACACATCCGTATTATATTTCACACACTCTTGAAGTATGGGCTTTAATGTGTTATAAGGTAAAATCCAATATCCCACTCCAGCCCATGGAACACATGTTCAAGAAAGTATTTTGATTTGACCTTTGGAACAACGTCATCGGGAGGAAGAAACACGAAATGTGCCAATTTCCCACCACACATCGCAGCAACCTCCTTGGCGATGAATTTATTATTAGCTGTATAGAATCCTTGGACATCTAACACACAAGCAGACATTTTCATATAATGTTTGTGACAATGCCCGAGAGTGGTTTATACTTCAGTTTCCTGTCATGTATAGCGAGGCAGTAGATCTTAGTGTTAGCAGGTAAGTTTTCCGAAGCAGTGATTTCAGCTCTTATGTTTACGGCCCCTGTTTTTATTTCCTCCTGTTGCTTGGAACAGTCGATGACGAAAAGTGGAGCCTTTGTCACGAACTCCTCTCTATTTAACATCGGACCAGAGGAGTGTCCATAATATGAGTTTGCGAATGCACAGAATCGATCATGTAACATGGCATATCGATTATTGTTCGCATCAATATCGAAGAATTGATAAGGATACTTCTTGTCCTGTAGATATAACTGCACATCTGTTATTTTGTTTAAATCGAACTTTGATGGATCCCCTCCTACTTTTTCTCGGTCGGTTTGTATTCCGAAGATGACATATCTTGGCTTCTGTAGCTGTGGGACTGTAGAAATATTCCAAGTCAATTTCGTTGTCTCGGGAACATTTGGATGTACGAACATCTGCCACTCTCTGAAGGCAATTGGTAGAGCGGAATCCTTTTCTAGATATTTTGATAATTTCAATCTCTGCTGATCTGATACTCGAAGTATGGGCATGTTCCATATCACTTCCGTCAGCTTAACTTTACTCTCTTCCACCGTCACGTTCATACTATTTCTTGCTCTCTGCAATACAAGCTTCAGTCGAGCGTTTAATACAATCTTTTGAAAATCTTCTGCCGAGCCCAATACATGGCTTAATGGGATACTGACGTTAAATTTCCCTTTATCTAATATTTTAGGGTCGTTTGTTAAGTTACGACACCATCCCATATTTTCAAGTTGCTTACATTTCTGACCATCATAAGAGCACAATCCCTTCATAAGGCTTGCATACCCAGGATAGCGTGTTCTGTCTATAATTTCTCCATTGACCTCGAGTCGAATTTAATCAAAAAGATTGACTAGGCCATTCATAGCCAGTTTACCAGTAAATGCAGTACCATCAGCTTTTGTCACTTCACCGGTTAATATAATATTGCTTCGAGATGGAAGTAGTTGTGACTCCTGGCTATGAATTTGTATTCGAATCTCATCACTTTCGTTAATAGCGGTAATATTAGTGGGACTAAAATAGTGATATTCATACTCTATAACTGACTCCGAAAAGGCAATATCCTCAGCGACGTCTAACGGACCCATTTCTATTGACTCAATATCCTAACAGTTGGAGGAAGGATTTGTTAGCCAGTGTTAACTGTTTGACACTACGTGTTGAACTGAAGGATTTGGTTTTAGGTTTAGTTTTAATACTATATTTGGGACCACTAAAATCAAGCCCCATTATTTGAGAGCTTTAATGTGCAGACGAACCGATAGCTCTTTCAAAGACGTCCGTTAGAATTAGCACGTCAGTTATTATATAGATATCTGAATATTGACCCAAGTTTTTCAAATTAAACTTCTCCCAAACTTTCTTTGCGTGTGAATAGTCATCGTCTGTGATATGATCCCCCATCAGCTTGTTGTAAAAGCATTCTTTAGGGGGCAGGCTCTCTTCTGAAAATACATGGTCTGATGTTATATAATCATATGGGAATACTCCTTTTCGTACCACTAAATCAGTGTTTTCTTTAAAATACTTTTGTGTCTCAATAAACTTGTTTTTGGGTAGGTTGTTGGCAAGAGATGATAAACTACTGTTTAAAAACCTAAAGGAATCTATAAATCTCAATTTGAGATATGTATTCTTCACTTCGCGGGGTACATATTTTGTGAACGAAATATATTTTTCCTGGTTAGTAGGAATAACATCTATTCTACCTTCATCGAAACCTAATGATTTTACTATGAAATGTGCATCATACATTGAAAGATTATGTAAAATTACAGGAATAACTGTTTGTGTTCTGTATCTTAAATCACATTCATTATGTGCAGGTCCTCTATACTTCCCCGTGATATGACAATGATCCTTTACTTCACGGTTAATTTTTGTAAAGTTTTCTTTTTGACAAATGTGACATTTGGATGCATTTCAAATTGTATGCGTTCTTCTTCTGTCAGAGGAAGCATCGCAATAGTCTGCTGTAATACCTCTTTTTCGATTACATTAATATCTTGTATAAGATTGCAAATGAAGTGTTTTTCTACATCTTTACCTCTGTATAATTTTAGTGTGGAATATGTACCTTCGCTATCTTTTATCATATAACAGTAGCTATATGGTACATGTTTCTGATACTGCATCGTCCAACTGCTTTGAGGATCTCCTGTGCAGCCCGCAACGGGGAGTAAACTACATTCAAAATCTGCATAAACTACGAATCTTACTTTTTTACTGTGTTCGTGGTTTTCAAATCGAACTATGCGCTTTTCGGGTACTGGTATTTCATATTTAATAGGCTTAAAATACATACAAAGTCTTTTGTGTTCTGCCAGTGTGACAATCGAAGATTTCGTATCACTATCATTAAAATGTGAGAAGCACCGCCTGCATATTCTAAAGTTTTTATACTTCTTCGAAAGTGTGATTTGCGATCGGACTAATGATTCCAAGTTGGTTATGGTACAGAAATGAGCACGTTCTCCATCGGTAATGTAAAGTATATCATGATGGTCGTCGGCTTCAGTATCGCAAACACTATAGGGATAAATTTCATGATCCGTGTATGGATATGTATTAGTGACAACATCTTCAATTGCGTATATATTTGTTGAAATGTTGTTTCTTTTTGCAAATTTAGATATTTGTTTTAGTTGTATGGGAAATGTAACATCGGTCCAATCATATTACTTTCCAGGTCAGGGCGTTGTGTATATGAGCTTATAAGATCTTTGTTCTGATTGATATATTTAGATAGGATACAGTATTTAAAAAACATATCATCACAATTCCTCACATTGATACCTGACTGTGAATGTTTATATTTCATAGGCAAGTCTATATACGAACTAGCTTTGGCGAGGGGTATATGCTTATTTATCCGCAGTTCTATTTTATGTACTTTTTTAAAATGCCAACCCGAACCCTTCATAGAACAATCTTCTAGTTCGGCACATATTTTAGCAAAATTATTTCTTATGATCTGATCCACATCACTACTTGTAGCCAATGCAGTATTTTTTGTTTTGAAATTCTTCATGCACGTTTCGCTTTGAATATTTTCGAATTCGCATTCAACGAATAAGTTATACTTGACATTTTTAAACAATTTTATATCCTCTTTTAGTTTCTTTATCATGTCATTGAAATAGTATTCCAAATTAGTTTGAATGTCCCAACTGGAATGTTATATGCTACATATGTTTTTAATCTGGAATTAAATGCAGTTTGCAACAATACCATTTTACCCCCATTATCACTCCATCTGACCTGCATATGCTCCTGATGACTCGATCTAGGCTGTGGGCTTGATGTGGGTCCTTGGTGAATAATTTGCTGGTGGTTAGGGCTTGCTCTGGGCTGTGGGATTGGAGTATGTCCATGATAATGATGGCTCGGCCCGGGTTGAGGGCTTGAAGGTCTGCATTGTCTGGCTACAATACCATGATCCTAATGATTAGTATCAGGGCGAGGAGAATCACGCTGACAGGACTCTGGCTGAGCGTTGCCCTCTCGTCCCACTGCGTTCTGGAAATCAGAAATAAAAAAAATAATAAGTTTTCAATAATCTATTATTTTCCCTAATATAAATTGCATCTGTAGTAAAATTAGCTTCTTACCTGATTATTTCCGCAGTGCTCTCTCTGAACATGATCAATCAGTCCCCATCTCGATATATATGTCGTATTACACAGATCACAGTGATAGTTATGACGTTCATGGGCTTCGATAATATGTCGTCGTAAACTCCTATGTGTCGTGTAAGTACGATTACATATATTGCATGTGAATGTTATGTCGACATGCTTTTCTCTTACATGTCTTCTTAGAGTCGTGCTATATTTATATGATGCGGTACAATGCTCACAGCTAAATCTTTATATTATGATAGTGTTGTATCGACTGGCTTATGTACAGACTTAGCACACGCTTATAATATGCAGAAATTATTTAATCTTAACCATTGTGTATTGTGCATGTGCATATGTGTGTGTGTGTGTGTACGTGCTTATGATGTGAGAATGTAGAAGCCACGGAATGCTCCTATTATATATATATATATATGACTCACACACCTACCGGCAGTTAAAACTCGAAAACTCCATTCCTAAGCGTCTCGACCACACCCTTATTTATTACAGAGCGCTAGGAGACATGGCATGGTCGCCTGTCAACTCAAAGGAATAGCACAGCTCATAAATCCACGATCACGTCCTCCTAAAATGGAAATCATTATCATACGACTTTATTCCAAGCCTCCTAATATGGACATACGGACAACGCCTATCATTAATATACCACTTTTTAAATCACGACTGCCTGCCATTCCCAAATAAATGACTCGACTTAACAATATCGACATATGCATCAGACGATTCCAATTTTAAAATGAACACCTGCCCATATAATTAACTTAAACGAATTCCAACTCGTTCCATCATTATTCTTATATCAGACAATGCAAAAACCTTGAACAAGTCCACTTAGGTCAATGCCAAAGCCTCCTAATATGAACATACGGACAACGCAAAAAATTAACATACACGACCGCCTGCTATTCCCAAATAAGGAAACATCCAATTCTCCTTGTTACACCGCACACAAACAAAGGCTCGATTTATCAATGTCAGCATAAAATGAACACCTGCCCATATAATTAACTTAAACGACATTCCAACTCGTCTCATCATTATTCTTCTTCTATCAAGCAATGCAAAAACCTTGAACAAACCCGCTCAGGTCAATGCCGCCTGCGCCCCGCGGCACGACACATGCGGTCCGATGACCACAAAAAATGTGGTTTCTTGTGGTCGTCACCATATTGTTATACGTCAAAGGAGCCATTGCTGCAGCCGCTGAATTTTTTAGTGTCCGATATAGAGCTGTTTGAAATGGATCTCCTGATTTCCGTCTCCGCCAGGTAATATGTAAGGTCTCCAACACTCTAGCCCAAGCTCACAACGTCGGATGAGAGAGTTGGTGCCACTGCCATGTCACGTTATCTCCCCTCTTTCAAATGAGCCATTGCTGCAGCCGCTGAATCTTTTATTGTTCGAGATAGAGCTGTTTGAAATGGATCTCCCGATTTCCGTCCCCGCAAAGTGCGGCCTCCGCGAACCCACCTCGCACAAACCTTATGGAACATCAATTTGTCACTCAAAATGGTCTGTATGGAACCTTTAATAATGTCAGGAAGCAATAAACAAAGTTCATGGGTAATGACGCGTCGATCTTGTCGCACCAATTCATCCACTTTTGCCACCATCTCATCTGTGACGGCTGTTGTTGGTCTCCCAGTTCTTCATCATGAATATTTGTCCGGCCCTGTTTAAACTCACGAACCCATTTACGCACATTTTTTATGTCCCTACTTCCCTCTCCATAAACTTCGCAAAGCTGTCTGTGAATTTCAATCGGCGGAACTTTTTTGCAGTAAGAAACCGTATGACTTCGCGTAGGCGCACTTGGCGGGGGCGGAAATCGAGAGATCCATTTCAAACAGCTCTATTTGGAACACTAAAAGGTTCAGCGGCTGCAGCAATGGCTCGATTGAAAGAGGGGACATAGCGGGACATGGCAGTGGTGCCAAATCTTTCGTCCGACGTTATGAGCTTGAGCTAGAGTGTTGGAGACCTTACTTATTGACCAACCCTCGTATAAATTACACGTACGGAATAACCGCGCCTTCAGACGCGAAAAAATTGGTGTAGGCGGTTTTTTCGCCTAGCGACCGGAAAAATTGCGGAAAGAACGCGCGCAGAAAAAACGCATGTGAAGTTATACGGACAGGATGTCGACCGAATGCACGCGTGTGGAGGAGCAGCAGCGCACAGGGAGGGAAAAATTTGAAATACGTTGTAGTGTTTGTGCATGGCGATTGACTTTCGACCACATACAGGAAGACCCTACCAACCACGCATGGCTACTGCACGTTTAATTCCTTGGAAAATAGATATAGTTGTGTTTGACTTGACACTTTGAGTCTACAGAAATTGATAAACTTCGAAACTTTGGGTATAGCAAGAATTTTAGATTTAACGCGGTAGTAGTCAAGCAGCCGACGTGTGTTCTGTAAGACTCTAGCGACCACGTATGCACGGTAAAAATGTCAACTTGGGATGTCATGGTTACATTTTGACAGATGACAGGTCTTAACACATAGGCCTAGCTGTTAAGTTCATAAACATGGACAATTATTTCTTTTCGGATATATAGAATTAATTTAGGAGGCATATATGAGCACGTTTTTAAAAATATTAACAACTAAATACAAATTAATATGAACTTGGAGCAACTTTACTTTTTTAAATAACAATGCTTGCAGCTTGTCAGGGATCGTGGAGGTTTCTACTGTATCTCTCCGTGGCGCTACATCCCTGGAGGGACTTGGCCTACCACCCGACCGCTGCATCATCTCCCGTAGGCAGATGGCAGGATTGGGGGGCATGTGGTCAGCATGCCGACACCCACGGCCGTTAATGGTGGTTTACTGGACCGGAGCCGCTACTTCTCTATCAAGTAGCTCCTCAATTTGGAATCACGAGGCTGAGTGCACCCCTACCAGACCTCCCTACCTCAGAAAAATCCGAGGAGGTACCGGGAATCGAACCCGGGCCGACGGATCTGTAGTCAGCGACGCTAACCACAAGACCACGCCGGCGGACTTTCTACTGTATCTCTCGGTATTAATTTTGTTACAGTCCTTGGTTTGCTGAACTGCCTTCATTAGAGCCGGCATAGGGGCTATATGTTTGGCTAGAGCATTTGTTTTTCTGTACTAGCAGAATTGATTATTTCTTTTACCTTCGCAACTATTGCTTTCATGAAGGACAAACTCATTGACAGATTAACAGTCATACACAAGGGAAAGTTAACCGGTACTTAAAAATATCTGACTTGAGGAAGCTCCACAAGATGGGTATGGATTTCCAAACTGACAGAATTATGCAGCAAGACGGATACTGGCAAGTTGTTTCGGCGTCAAAAATTAAAGAATTTTACGAAATTAGACAATTTATTGTCCCACTGCGAATGTCAGATTGTGTCAGGAATGTACTGTAGTTCTTACAATTATATGTATGCCTGCAGTTGCCATGATTCAGCTATCAGATGGAATTTGTGCAAGCAAATCCATTTACTATGCCGGACAATTAAACCGTGTGCATTGCCCTGCCGAAGCTCAAGCATTATTACTGAAAATAAGTAAAGTTGCTCCAAGTTCATATTAATTTGTACAATGATTATTAATATAATTTTTTTAAACGTGCTCATATATGCCTCCTAAATTAATTCTATATATCCGAAAAGAAATAACTGTCCATGTTTATGAACTTAACAGCTAGGCCTATGTGTTATGTGCAATACCTGTCATCTGCCAAAACATAACATCCAAAGTTTACATTTTTACGTTGTTGTAGTGGTGTGTGCAGGCTGTGGTCATTGTAATTGAAGTTACCAAGCAAGTTACGGACTATTGCCCTCGAAAGAATTTCAGCTTGCGTTTTTTCGGTCACCATTCTGCCCAACATGCATCACGCGTTTCGGTCGCTGAAATTCGGCGACCGAGATTCGGCTTGTCCTCTAGTTTTTTCGCGTCTGAAGGCGCGGTTATTCCGTCCGTGTAATTTATAACATTACCTACCCATTGACCCAGTGGATACGCGTTTCGGTCGCTGACAATCGGTCGCTGACAATCGGTCGCGTTTATTCCGTCCGTGTAGAGAGGCCCTTAGGCAATGGTCGTCTATTGACCCAAGTTTTACAGTGGACGGGAAAGTAACAACAAGTGTAACAAAACTATAGGGTGTTCCATGAAGTCATAGCTTGATTAGCACATACATAGTGCATTGCACACAAATAATAAATATCACGAGTGTTCTAAACAGGTACTCTTAACTCAAATGGGACAATCGGGTTCAAGAAATGAGTTTTCAGGGCACGAGGACAGCAGGTTTTACTACAGTACATATTTCTCTATAAACTTGAGTGCATTGCAAACTTTAAAAATATCTGAAGCATATTTACTATGGCTTTAACTTTGTAAATCATGTAAGTTGCACTCACTGTCAAAATTATAGGTAGTGTGAAGAAGTTGTGAGAACATTTTCGTATATTTATTGCATTAAAAATACTTATTTTAAACTACATATTTTTTTTAATATTACATATTTTATTTTTATTTACTACATTTTTATGTACACATTTCGCACTTCGATATTACATAAAAATCCGGGCCCTAGTTATCACAGGAGCGATGAGTTGGATTGAGTTGGTAAAGTTAAGGATTTGCTCCTCATGGTGTTGCCGGTTATATTGTAAGTTTTAACCATTAGAAGGAATCTTACTTTTACGATGGGACTACTCAGAAACATAGGTACCTTGCTTATCAGTTTTACTAGGTATAATAAATATAGTTGAACCATAAATATAGTAGACCATCTGAATAGTTAAAATGTCATTTCAAATTGATTTATTGACACGCCTGAGCAAGTAGCAAACATAACTTATTAGACAACCCATTTTAAGTTGTAGGTTTTTTCAATTCCTTTTTAAAATTTCCTAATGCATGACTCATTTTACGATATCCCAATCTTTTGCCATTCATTTTGGCTATTTGTGCTTGTCATTCCACTCTAAGACATAATGTTTAATATACGAGGCGTGTTTTTTAAGTAAGTACCGTTTTGGAATTAAAAAAAGACGTGCAAAGATATCGCAATAATTTTATTTGTACATGAAAGCCTGTACCTTAATCTACTTTTCTACATAATTTCCGTGAATATTGAGGCACTTGTCATAACGTGGCACCAGTTTTTGAATACCCTCCTCATAAAATTCTGCCGCCTGACAATTTCCGGTAATTCAAGTTCTCGGTCACAATGCGATACAAAACACTACGAGAATATTGAGGAAACCAGTCGCACATTGATGAAATTGTAAAGCGTCTGTTTTCTCTCACCTTTTCTTCCACTTTCTGCACCAAATCTTCATTAAAGACCGAAGGACGCCCACTCCGTTCTTCATCATGCACATTTGTGCGGCCATCTTTAAATGCTCTCACCCATTTCCTTACCATTCCATCACTCATAATGTTTTGTCCGTAAACTTCACAGATCTCACGATGAATATCGATCGGTTTTACGCCTTTAGCACTAAGAAATCGTATAACAGCCCGTACTTCACAATCGGCGGGACTCACGATTGTCGGAGGTATCTTAAACACTCAGTAAACAACGTATACAATGAAGAATCAGACTGTAATGGCGTCAGTGCGTAGACAAGAGATGTAGGTAACCATAAAAATAAAATTATTGCGATATCTTTGCACGTCTTTTTTTAATTCCAAAACGGTACTTACTTAAAAAACACGCCTCGTATATATTTTGCTCTCGATTTATTACTATTTGCCTTCTTATGTGTGTGTATTTGTGTACGCCATGTGTGTATGTATTTGTGTACGCCATGTGTGTGTGTATTTGTGTACGCCATGTGTGTGTGTGTGTGTGTGTATTTGTGTACGCCATGTGTGTGTGTGTGTGTTTTGTATGTAGCGTCACTTTGCCCTGAATTTTTTGTTTTGTAATTTCCCGTGGTCACTGTTTTCTGTTGCTGTGCTGAGCTGTGCCCGAGCACGAGCTTTTGCTCATTCGGGCATCAGTAATTAATGTATGTTTTATGTTTCTACGAAGGTAAAATAAAATTTAAAAAAAAATGAAAAATAAAAAAAATAAAAAAATCTTTAAGAAATACCTACTTTTCCGTAGATTTTGTAAACGACTTCTTGCGTTATAGAACAATATAAAAGACTCAAATCCGAGCATTGGATATCATGGATTAACATATTTCATGAGAAGTGTTTTGTAGGCCTACTGAAGAATTCTTGTTTTGCCACACCGCACTAGAAATATCACAGATAACTGTGACTTTTTTTAATTCGTGACAACCCTGTAGATTGCATCTACCGGTACTTCTCATTCGTAAAGTGCAGACATGACCAAAATTTTTTAAATTCTGCTCATTAACATAGCCTCCTTAGCTCATTACGCAAACAACGAGTCTATATTGGCATTTATTAAGATACGAGAACGTTTATGAAACGTGTGAACCTAGTAGGGCCTATCTTAATTATCGCTATATGCAACTTGCATAGGCTGTACATTTTTAAATGCTTGTCCTGCTAATGAAAAATGTATGGAGGACTATAGCTTTTCCTTGGCTGTGTAAGCATATCTACTCCAATGAGTGATGTAGAGTTGGGGAAAATTTATTCGATTGACGAATAAAACAATTTTTTCTACGAATAATTATGCTTATTCGTTTTCGTGAAACAAATAACGATAAAACTATGAATAATATGGATGCGGATGCAAGATAATTTGTTTCTCTTATGACTTAGTTGTAGTGTGATTAGTATTCATTATTAGGCCTACGCCTTATGGAATAGGAATGTTATTGGGAATTTTAGAAATGAAATATGTTTATTCAAAATTTTTTTTCTTAAAATTGTCTAAAAAACCAACGATTTTCCACAACAAATCCACTTCTAAAAAAAAAAAGTGAAATAATTAAACCTGCTGAAGTTCAGGTCCTTGACTTAGTTGTATTCGTCCGTCAGCCTAATATTCCGAAAGCCGGACTCAATGTAAAAATAAATTATTTTATCTAATTTCATTATGTTCAGTAATGTTATATCTTTGTTTAGACATTTCTATTACAAGTACAAAAAAAACTATTTGTTTTCCTTCATCTTTTGGTTAAGACATAAAATCGTTTGTTTACAGGTTTTAGATTGAACTTCAAGACCATTCTTTTTTGAACAGGCTATCCGATAGTTTGATTTGGGAAGATTCATCATAGTGGCATAGGAAAATAGACGTTCAACAAATGCTGAAGAGGGCATTGGCATATTATATTTTACAAGCATCCTTCTTATTTCATGATAGCGGTCTAATATTCTCAAGTGCCGTTCATATCATCACCCTCATATCTCATCGGGATAACGTAGCTCCACCTAAAAGGTGTCCCAACTACAGAAATTGGGCTACACTTCCACCAAACCAGCAGGGAACGCCACAAACCCTTTGGCCCTATCCTATAACAGTATGGATTTGTATCACAAGTGTTATTTACTGGCGATTCGGAAGTTTAGTATGTTATAACTAGACCTGGGATTTTAAGGCAAATCCTATTTTGTTCCTTATGAAATAACATGAAAATTTTTAAATATGTGGACGTTTCATGATAAATCACTTACATTTACAGAGTTTTATAGTGCCCTAAAATGCCTATTTTGACCTTTAGAGCCTACTTTACTATTTTAGTGCCTAAAATAGCCTATTTTGTACATTTAAAATAAAATTCAACTTCTGTAATTTTTACAATCTTATAATTGACATCCCTCAATGAAAAGCAGAACAGCAGAGGTGAGTTTTTCTCAGAAACTTGATTATTCCAAAAAATTGTCGCTAAAGGAATGCTGACTGACGGGGAAGGGTTAGATCAAACCAACAAGTAGCAGGTGTATAGTAAGAAGGGACATACTGTGTCAACTTTTCATATAAACCAAAACTGTTTTTGATAAATGTATTTTTAATCCTGTCTTAAATTTTTATTATTTCTGTTAAAATAGGTAGGCTATACGACGTTTCTTACAGTAAAAAAGATCACGTTACAGTTTAAGAGCACATTGTAGTATTTTAAAAGTCTATTTTCTGTCTATTGGCACATTTTTAATGTATATATTAAGTGCCTATTTTCTATTTTAAAAGCCTATTTACTTGTTTTAAAAGCCTATTTTAGGCGCCTAAAACTAATTTTTTTTAGAGCCTAAAATCCCAGGTCTAGTTATAACTTAAAGCTTTACAACTGTAAACTTAACACAAGTTGCAAGAGAATCGGAGACAAACGAATACGTCACTGTTGAATTGGAGAGCTTCCTATATAGGCTAACTACTTCTCTGGCCTGGCACTAGTAAAATTGAGCAACATTTTTACAAATGGATGAAAACTCGTAGAAGGATATACCAACCCACTGCAGCCTCAGTCACTAGCCTGTTTGAGTTAGTGGATTGGTTTTTAGCATATTTTCTCTAATTTCCCTCTTTTCAGACGAATTAGGTCTCGGTAATAATGTTATCAGTATCGTTCTTCACTCTATGGTTATAGTACTGAGCTGTGGGACAAGAGGTGGCAGGTTCAAATCCCGGTAGCGACTTTTTTCGTAATATTTTTAAAGTCTAATTTAAGAATTCACTGCCACACGTACATAATATTTTTTTTTTTTGTTTTCATGAAATTTTAAAATTTAAATACAATGATCCGTAAATATTTCTAAGAATTCACTGCTACTATCTTGTACCCTCCTTTTTTCTTTCTTTCTTTCTTTCTTTCATGCATTTTAAAAACGTAAATACAGTGTACCATATAACATTAAACATTCACTACCATTACCATATAATTATATTTCTTTTGCTGTCATATTATTTTTTAAAAACTCAAATACAGTGTTCCATATAAGATTTTAAAGAATTCACTACCATTACCATATACTTATATTTCTTTTGCTGTCATATTGTTTTAAAAACTTAAATACAGCGTTACGTATACAAATTTACAGAATCCACTGCCACTGCCTATTATTATTATTATTATTATTATTATTATTATTATTATTATTATTATTATTATTATTATTATTATTATTATTACTATTATATTATGATATTTTAAAAAGTTATCTTTTAAGAATACAATGCCACAGCCTTGTTTTTTCGCTTTTGTTTCGCTTTCATATATTTAAAAACGTAATTACAGTGAACCGTTAAGCATTTTTTAAAAATTCTCTGCCACTACCTTATATATATATATACACATATATATTTCACTTGCAGAATATTTTAAAAACTTGAATACAGTGCTTTGTTTAAGATTTTATAGAATTCACTGCCACTGTCTCGTATTTTTTTCCCTTTGTAATATTTTAAAAACCTAAATACAATTTACCGTATAACATTTTAAGAATTCACGGCCGCTGTCTTTATATATATATATATATATATATATATATATATATATATATATAATAAATTATCATAATGATTCAACTATTATAAATATTGCTTGCAGAATATTTTAAAACTTAAATACAGATTTAAGATTTTATAGAATTCACTGACACTGCCTTGTATTTTTTTCCCCTTTGTAATATTTTAAAAACATGAATACAATTTACCGCATAACATTTTAAGAATTCACGCCCAATGTCTTTATTTATATACATATATATATATATATATAATTATCATAATGATTCAAATATTGAAGTGTACGAATAAAACTTTATGAATTCTCTGCCATTGCCTTATATAGCCTAATTCTTCACCAAACAATATATGGCAGTTCTTAAACTCTCATACACTACTTAAACTTTAAAAAAATATTATGAAAAAAAGTCGCGACCGGGGTTTGAACCTGCGACCTCTTGTCTCACAGCTCAGTACTATAACCACAGAGCATGTGATGTGAAGATGATGTGAGCATGTGATGTCTCACCTCAAGACTTTAAATTGTCTGTGTAGATCTTGAGATGAGTTTATGTAATATTTACTGAACTGTTCAGTTCAGGAAAATGGTATTATGATACTGATAACATTAATATCGAGACCTAATTCGTCTGAAAAGAAATATGAGTCGAAGGAAGTCTTCGCAGTCGAATACACGCAGAACGCAGACAGGTTTCTCCTTCCTGGTCATGACGTCAGTAATGACGTTGCCTCTAAACAGCGTGCTTTCTTTTACTAGCTACAAGTTACAACAGTAATCGCATTATAGTATACTATATTTTCACTCTAGTCATTTTAAAGCAAATTTTACTAGCAATCGCATGTAGTTTTATAGTATAGGGCCAAGGTAGTGGTGACATTGGATTAAAAAACTTCCCGAGTCTGACTGAAGGTAAAAAAAAATATATATATTCATTAATTTTATTATTTGTGGTATTTCAATTTTAAACAACGAATAATAAATAACGAATAAAAAATATAATTAATTCTATTCGTGCATAACAAATGATAAATTATTCGTAAATAAAGTTGTACGTGATTGACAGTTTCGAATGCTATATTGGTTGGATGGCATATGGTTATTTAACGACGAGGATGTACTGCAATTTAGGCCTGTGATCATCGCCGGTGTGTCGGCATTTTGTCCCGCAGGAGTTCTTTTACATGCCAGTAAATCTACTGACATGGGCCTGTCACATTTATGCACTCATAAAGGCCTCAACCTGGGCCGGGATCGAACCCGCAACCTTGGAAAATGATACATTACTTCAAATAATTATCTAGATAACAATTTATTGGAATAATGCTCAACTGTAGAGTCAATAACCACAAACACTTGCGAGAGAATAGAGAGACGGGCAGCAAGTTAGCGAAACTGTTAGAATTTAGAAATTTAGAATTTCGGTAACATTTTTGCATGATTAACACATTACATAAGAAGTGCTTTGAACCAATTCAAATATACTTTAGTACACCGCTGGCATTCGCGGTGTGCAGGAGCATTCGTCACTGAAAGCAGGTGAACCCATAAAAAGAGTTTTAAACGGTCTTCTCTAACACAAACGTAGCAAGTCAACCTTCAACTGCTATTTTGTGGTGTTCTTTCACCAGTACCTACAGTACATATGCAAAACCTCAAAGCCTTATAAATACATACTGAATGTGAAATAACAGCAAGTAATTCTTTCTTTTAGGTAACAAGGGTTGGAGTTATAGGGATGTTCTGCCATTTTTCAAGAAATCAGAAAACAATCTAGATCCAGAATTTGCAGAAGACAAAGAGTTCCACGGTCGAGGGGGTTACCTTAGTGTACAAACTTTTCCTTATTTGGACAAAAATGTACACACCCTTACTGATGGATACAAAGAACTCGGTGACCTGGTGATTGACATCAACAGAGATAAGGAGATAGGTTTTATGGCAATGAAATCCACTCAAAAAAGAGGAGAACGAAGGAGTTCCAACAGAGCGTTTCTGGAACCAGTAAGATCAAGACCTAATCTGCACGTCCTTCCCAATGTCCGGGCCGCAAGGATATTCGTAGATCGCGAAACCAGGGAGGCATACGGTGTAGAACTGATAGAAGAAAGTACCAGGAAACGCATCGGAATAATCTTTGCAAATAAAGAAATCATCGTTAGCGCTGGTGCCATAAACTCACCACAGATACTCATGCTTTCTGGCATAGGCCCGAAGAATGTTCTAGAAAGCCTAGGCATTGAAGTGGTAGAAGATCTTCCAGTTGGACAGAATTTACACAATCATTTAGGAGCAGGTATTGATATTAAGCTGAAGAATGAAGCATCGACCGTTCCAGTTGATGTTGATGTGAAAAAACACTTGACTGATTATGCTGAAACTAGGACTGGACCGTTTGCTAGTATAGGAACGAACCTACTTGAAGGCTATATCAAATCAAGATATATACCAGCTGATGTTGATTATTCAGATATCCAGCTTTCTACATATACAAGCATACAGCCTTATGAAGGTTGTAATTCAACATTGGATACCCATAGACCACTATCTTATTACAATGTTATACATTATAATCCCGCCGTTTTAACAGTAGAGAATCGTGGCAATATCACAATCGGTTCCAAAGACCCCTTTGAATCCCCCCTTATTTATCCTAACCCATTCAGTGAACACGATTTGGAAGTGCTAATAGATGCTTTAAGATCAGGAGTTAAACTTTCGGAAACGAGCGCATTAAAGAATGTCGGTTACGTTTTGGATAAAACACCAGTTAAAGACTGCAAACATTTTGATTTTGACACAGACGAATACTACATATGCTTGGCGAAGAACTATACAGATGCCGGCTATCATCCTGTGGGGACATGTAAAATGGGACCTAATCACGACCCTACCGCCGTGGTGAATCCCCAGCTACAAGTTAATGGTATTAAGGGTCTGAGGATTGCGGATGCATCCATAATGCCTGTAACTGTAAGAGGGAGTCTGAATGCCGTTGTTATTATGATTGGAGAAAGATGTGCTGATTTTATCAAGAAATGTTGGAACGAAAGTGTACACGAAAATAGAGAAGTGAATGCAATGGAGCCCCTACTTTATAATCGTCTCAGTCGTCAAATGAGAAACATAAGCTCTGCTGTATAATAAACAGAAGATCACATACAACACAGCTTATGATACAGAAGTTCTAGACCTGGGATTTTAAGGCAAATGCCTATTTTGTTCGTTATGAAATAACATGAACATTTTTGAATATGTGGATGTTTCATGATACATCACTTACATTTCTAGAGTTTTATAGTGCCCTAAAATGCCTATTTGGACCTTTAGACTCTATTTTACTACTTCAGTGCTTAAAATGCCTATTTTGTACATTTAAAATAAAATTCAACTTCTGTAATTTTTACAATCTCATAATTTACATCCCTCAATGAAAAGCAGAACAGCAGAGGTGGGTTTTCACAGAAACTTGATTATTCCAAACAATTGTTGCTAAAGGAATGCTGACTGACGGGGGAGGGGGAGGAATAAGGGGGAAGGACTACTGTGTCAAGTCACCAGTGAAAGAACATCTGAATATAGTTCGTGAAGCCTAATTTTGCAGTTAATTCTGTTAAGAATAGGTATACCACGTTTCTTGCAGTTCACAAAAAAAAAAAAAGTTACAGTTTAAGTGTATATTGTAAAATTTAAAGTCTATTTTCTATTTATTTACACATTTTCAAAGCATATTTTATGTACCTATTTTCTCTTTCAAAAGCCTATTTACGTGTTTTAAAAGCCTATTTTTGGTACCTAAAACTAATTTTTTAGAGCCTAAAATCCCAGGTCTACACATAACTTATTTAATATTAACCCTGAAGTTACACAGACCGCACGAGAGTTGTCCGAACTTAGGAATCATATGACTTCAAGTTCCTTCCTGTAATCAGCAGATATCTTCCTCTTTTGCTTAAACTATTGTAGCGATACTGGGATGATCAACATGCAGACTGACAACAACGAATAACAACGTTGGTAATCATCTGTACTGTCGCTGTTCCAGCAATAGTAAAGGCGACCTATTTTAATAATTTCATAGTTTACTCTCAAGGGTTTTCTTATTATTAAAGTTAACTTTCTATTAAACACGTCCTTTTATAATGTTCATCAGGCGAATGAGTTGCTTTATTTATCTTTTCATTTATTATTTATTTATTTATTATTGCATAATGGATCCTTATGAAAAACAGAATGAATTAGAAAGTTAATTGATGAAGATTTGGAAGAGTTATCATGACCATAATGAACTTGAAGAAAGTATAGATGAGGTGAGAGAGCAATTTGAAAACTCTGATATAGAACAAGATGCCTATCTGATATAGAGGATTCTAATCGCAATTTTAAGAACGGTCCGATACAAGTTCGGAAATATCAAACTGCAAAATGGAATAAAAATAAACAGTACCACCAAAAAGCTATTTAAGCAACTATATGGAATAGGAAAAACATACAAGCCTACCTGGTGTAAGACCTGCTGTGAAACAACTGAAAACTTCACTTGAAATTTGGGAAAACTTTAGTTATAGCTGAAGTCATTATCATAAGTAATGCCACGAATAACTTCGAAATCACCCATAAATTTATTTAGGGGGATTCCAAATCTATGACTATTTAACGAATGATATGTAATAAATATTTAATAAAATTGCGCTGCTTGAAATGCTTTATTATTGTTATTTGCTTTCTTTCAAAGGAGTGGAATTTATTTTGAATTCCACCAATGAAGATTACAGATATGAATATTAATTTACTGTTAATCAATAAATATATTTAGAAGCAACTCTTTATATATCTTAATTACTTGTATGTAAGAAATCCTTTCTATACAATTTAAGATGCCCAAAATAGTTATTTACGAGCACATACCAACAAGAACAAACACCAAAATGGTCTTGGAACCAGAAAAGACACAATAGTGCCTAACTATAAAACATTAAAGGCACAACAATTTGTACAACAATAGCCTACAATGGCACTAACATAGGCCTACCTCGACAGTGTTATTACTAGACCTGGGATTTTAGGCTCTAAAAAAAATAGTTTTAGGCACCTAAAATAGGCTTTTCAAAAAAGTAAAATAGGTTTTTAAAAGATAAAATAGGCACTCAAAATAGGCTTTTAAATGAGAAAATAGGCACTCAAAGTATGCTTTAAAATGTGTAAATAGAAAGAAAATAGACTTCAAAATATCACAATATACACTTAAACTGTAACGTGATCTTTTTTTACTGTAAGAAATGTGGTATACCTATTCTTAACAGAAATAACGGCAAAATTAAGATAGAATTAAAAAGGAATTTATTAAAAACAGTTATGGATTATATGAAAAATCATCAATAGTAAACTAAAACCTTAATACTAAAATCACTGAACATAATTACAGCACTGTAGGCATCCCCTAACAAAGTATTTGCGAAAAACATTCACTTTCATTCGTAATTTGCTTTGCAGTACATAACGATGATCTCCAAATTTTCCACAGTTAGGCTGTGTCTTTTGTCTGTTAAAATCATTTTGAAGGCAGAAAAAGAGCGCTCCACACTCTCAGACGTTAGAGGGGCATAGGAAAATTTACCTACATTTTTCAGTTCAATTTCACTAGGTAACTCTACCTTTTCCCCATCCATTACCTGGTGTACTCTTTTCAGCACTGAATAACCTGGATTTTTCTGCAGTACACTAGCCCACTTGTCTCTTATTTTATCCCCTACCTTGCCCCTAGCCCTCTGTATATTGTACAGCTTCCTCAATTACAGAAAATTGCTGATTGAGACTATTTCCTTTTTCCTCCATTTTTGTAATGGTGACTGGAAGAAATTAAAAATTTGCCTGAATATATGCAATGTCTCTCTGAACACTGGAAAAATCCTTTAGTAGCTCTTTGACAGATGACGCACATGCAGAGTTGTCCGTTAAAGCCAAATCGTCTATCACAGTCATGATTTTCTCAAGATGTTCTGCATAATAGAGGGCCGCTTCCATCCAGGAACCCCAACGGGTGATGATTGGCTGTGGTTTCTCTCGAAAGATGGCTATTCTTGATGGAGCCTTACAGAACACTTTCTTCATTGTTGAAACGAGGGTATTTACTGCAGGAAACTCGGCCCTAACTGTTTCTGCGAGTCTATGCAAGGCGTGTGCCATGCAAGTAACATGAAGTAAAGAAGGGTAGAAAGTTTTTTAGGAGAGGTGCAGTAGCCATCATGTAGGAAGCAGCATCGGAGACAAGAAGAAGGACTTTAGAATCATCAACACTCCCAGGATACAACAATTGCAACCCCTTGTTGATGAAGTATGCAATGCTTTGACTATTGACTTTCTCTAGCTGCTTAGAGCAAAGAAGGTGAGCAGTAGATGCCTGATTGGGTTCCAGTTTTCCTACTATAAGATTAGCAATGTACCGGTACCTGCCCACAGAGTCTGTGGTTTCGTCCACACACAACCATATGCAAGACTCCCCAATATCCTCCCTGATTGACAAAATGACCTCATTGTAGCAAATATCTAAGTAGTTTTTTTTAATGTAGATGCTGATGGCATGAGCTGCTTGGTGTACTTCTGTAAAAAAATCTCTGAAAACCGGATTGTGGACAGCATTCCAGGGAATATTTGCTGCAACTAGGGCTCTACACATATCAGCATAGAAACCATTTTATGTTGTGGGAGATATAGTTTGTGTGAGCAGAGTCTGTCTAATATTACTTTTCATGGCTGCTTTCGCTTTATGACCGGCACTATCTGCATGCTGCTGAAGGTGGCATTTTTTCTCATGTGAAATCTAAAACACAATAAAGGTTATGCAAATTAGAGACTAAAATGAGGAATAGAAAAGGTGAATAGCTATTCAATAAAATTTGTAATTTTGAACTATTTCATTTAAGCCACTATTAGGCCTACTCTAAAGTTAATGAAGAACAACAAAGTTTATTTTGTCAGTTAAGAAAGTTGGCTTTCAATAACGGCTGCTGCCCAGCTCATGGCCTGCAGATATTAAGTGGTCGTGTGGTCAGCACGACACATCCCTCAGCCGTATTGTGTTGCCTCCATAACCACTGCTCACTGTAGCTTCCCAATTGTCCTCATGACGCTGAGTCAGCGCCGTTCCAGGCCTCATAGCTTTCTAAATTACTGCCGGTACTGGAAATCGAACACATCCCACCTGGACGAGGTCTCTAAAATTAATTAGAGGAGCCAATATCGACAAAACCTTGGTCTTAGATTAATATGAAAAATACACATACCTGTTTATTGCAGTACTGGCAGAAAATAATCTTGCCATCAAAAGCCATCCCTGGATATTGTGTAAGCCATTGCTGTATAAGCAAGCTCTTAGTTTATTTTGTTTTAGGCATCACGAACGAACTTAAACACTTCACTTGTTCTTTCACTGGCGAATTGACACAGTGTGTCCTGTCTTACTACCTGCTACTTGTTCTTTTGAGCTAATCCTCCCCCTTCCCCCGTCAGTCAGCACTTCTTTGGTGAAAGTTGTCTGGGAAAATCAAGTTTGTGTGAAAACCCCACCCCCTGCTGTTTTGCCGTTCTGCTCTTCATTCAGGGATGTCCATTATATGTTTGTAAAAATTACAGGAGTAGAATTTTATTTTAAATGTACAAAATAGGCATTTTTAGGCACTAAAACAGTGAAATAGGCTCTAAAGGACCAAATAGGCATTTTAGGGCACTATAAAACTCTATAAATGTAAGTGAATTATCATGAAACGTTGACATATTTAAAAATTTTCATGTTTTTTCTTAAGGAACAAAATAGGCATTTGCCCTAAAATCCCAGGTCTAGTTATTACCATAAATGACACCTGCATGAAAATCAGTTTCCTACTCATAAGACCTAAATGCAGATAAAATTCAATAGACAGAATGCAACTCCAATACAATGACCTAACAGGGATCAATTTATAAATAAGGTCATTCAAAATTGAAATTATAATATAAGGTAAGTGAAATTTAATATCTGAGATCACGAGAAGTACAACAGTAAGGGCCTAGCAAATTCTCATGTAGCCGTTCTAAGAAGGAAACCTGAAGTAAACAAAAATCAGTGCATCTGTCTCACTCTAGCAAATTACTCGTATGGCATAACAGTGAGACAGACATACTGCTTTTTTCTTTACTTCAGGTTTCCTCCTTAGCTCGTCTTGGGTATAGTTTATAGTGATACCATGATAATGGAATCAATCATGAAAAAAATTGCAGCCTAAAACAGAAATATGATGGATACTGGGTAACTACAGTAAGCACTGAAATAGGGAGCTGTTGCAATACACGATAGACACCTTGTAGAGAATACAAAAAGTAATTAACGTGAAGTCTCCTATTAAATTTTCGGCAGAAGTTTCTGGAATTTCCTATGCGGTGAAAGAACTATTTCCGTTAATGTTCGTTGTATCATAAGCCCCCTGCACACAGGGACAGTAGAGGCAGCCAGTACTGGCCGCCAGTTACTGGCAGCCAGTGGATGTTCTAGTGGCAGCCAGTAGGCAGTACAGTAGGGTCAATTATGTAATTATGTATGATTATGATTAATATAAACAGTATTTATATTATATTATAGAATATAGAATATTATAGAACTTGTATTAATATTGTTAAAGTAGGTAAACTTTTATAAAAATTGTAGACTTGTAAATAGATTGTGTAATAGGGGTAGAAAACAGAATCGGTTGTAAAATCTTTCGAATAATATTGCAGAAATCACAACACATGGGTAGAAAACGGCTAAGATGTGGATTCTTCTGTTATCCAAGCTGCCTAAAAAGTTATTTTGGCTTTTAGAGGATTTGTCTGTAAAATCGCATAAGTTTGTCAAAAAATGTAGTTTTGGGTAGAGATTAAAACAGGTAAAAAAATCTAGGAGTGATTTGATCTAATATTTTGTTGCCTAGAAAATATTCCTCATTCTAGAGTGTACGTTAATGTACTTTGAGGAAAATTTGTTAAAGAATGTATACTTTTATAGGAATTACGCCATATAATAAGGGTAGAAAACAGTTAAGGGATATTTTATACATTAATATTAATGTGATACTAATATTAATATTACATTGTGTAGAATATTGTAGGCTAATAATTTGTATTAATATTGTATTAATAGTAATATACTTATATTGATATTAATTTTTTCCCTGGTTATATGGGGAAGGTTTTGACTTAAATGAAAAAAATAAATAAATAAATAAATAAATATTCCAACAAATATCTAAAAAAAAATAGTGCAGGTTTACGAAGTCAATTTTTCACTATGTGTACAAGTAGTAAGTTAACTAGTTATATTATTTTATAAAATGCGAATAAAACATGAAGCCAACGAACTTCTACCGTCCGCAGCCTTCGCCGGGAATCGGGTGATTGATCGCCGCGATGGTGTTCAGCTACCTCCGCACTTCCATCTCCTATCGAAGATTCAAGAAAGAGAATACCCAAATGAAAAAAATTCAGTATTTAATTAACCTTTCTTAAAGTAGTTGTTGAAAATATTGTCCACTCTGATCTGTACGTATCCGAGAACGACCTATAAATTTTATATGGACGGAACTTCGAACTTAAAAGTCCTCTTAAGATTGTTGTTTGAGTAATCCAATCTTCCTGAACCGTTTAGCAGTTTAAGTTTCAATTGTGGAACAGATTCAAATAAAGACCTAAGAGAGCTCTGACTCGAGAACATCTTAATGGTATTCGTGCGAGAATAAGTGAGTCATAAAATGTACAATTCTTGTTTTACTAAAGGAAATTGTCAATATAAAATTTATACGTTTTCTCATATAGGGATGTATAAAAGAAGACGGCATTTCCAACATGTACCGAACCTCCTCAGACCGGGTGTCCGACACTAACAGGGTGTATTTTATAATTCGCGGCAAGGTATTAAAATATAATTACTGTACAGTAAACTAGCCAGAGCTTGGATTTTATTTAGTTTTGTTTTGCAGTCCCTGCCTCCAGAAAATTTACCTTTCTGGGACTCGACAAAGAAGTTAGTGTTTTTTACTATTGTGCTGACTATTTAGCTCATACGTCTTTCGATTTGGACCAGCAACGTATCAGAATGAGTTGGAAGTCAGTCAATCACAGACCTGATTCACCCAATATTTATCGAATTTGCTCTTTCACCTCCTAAAAATGTGATGAAGACACGCACTCTTTTCTTCATATTGTAATCAGGTCGGAGACTCTCTGGAGTATAGAGTGACCTATGCATACGTCATCATTGTCACGGTACTCTGACGCTAACATCTGTTCAGGAATCAGCATTGTAATATTTTACGTGAAAAGAATTCCATAGTTCAGCAACTTTGGCATTTAAAAATGTATTGTAAACACCTCCTGTAAACATTACAAACATCTAATCTCAACAGCATGATTGTACGCTAGTTAAATGCGAGTAAAGGGGAGGCAGATGAGAGGTGGGATACCAATTCAGAGAGGCAAGCTATAATTAATTTCCCTTTCGATAACGGTTTGTTTTTGTCTTGTGCATAGTAAAAGCACGAACGGCCGTCTAGGCCCGTGCGTTGGATTTATTCTATGGATAATGTATTTAATATGTATATAAGAATAAAGATGCACCCTACCATACCATACCATACCAATAAAATCGTTCAAGCAGCTGAGTATGTTACCTCTCTTCCTAAGTGCGCAATAAGCTTCAAGAAACAGTAGTCTAACAGTTTGCATCGCTAGGAACTACAATATATTCAGTGGCGGATTTATTGGGGGAGAAGGGGCACGTACCTCCCAGATGGGATAACTAATCAGTGTTCATAATAATTAGTTAGATCATTATTAACAACTAGAGGACTAGAACGATTCTGCCTATAGCAACAAGCACCGCATAGAGGTTATTTTCGGTGCTATGACGAAAAAAATCCTATCTTAAATAAAACTGTTATTTTAAACACTTTTCCCCAAACTTTATAGGCCAATAATATGTCACCATCTTGGATGAATCGTTACGCCGAAATCTAATGTTACATCGTAGTGACTAGAATCTCTAATTATGGCATTACGTGGTCGAAGCTATTTGAGGCCTCGGTATTTATATAAGCCAATATTCAATTTAAATTTAATTTAAATTAAGCTTGAAATGAACAATAATTAGAAACCAAGAATTTTATGTAACTGTAAGCGAGATAGCTTATGGCGAGGAAATTGGTACATTATAAATTATATCGATCATCCCGCCATCGGCGATAGTCTCGCTTCGTGCGACTTTTCATCAGCAGTTTATTTCTTCATTAACCTCATAACTATAACAATAGTGTTTTATTAATATTGTATTCTTATAAAAGGTTTAAAATGATTCACCGTAAATTATTTATTTTCATATATCTTTTTTCACACATGCAGCCTATTTTACTCAATCGCTGCGTTCAATGTTTAATGGTTCATTTTATCAAAGAAACGGCAGGTATGAAGATGTTTCAGTGTTTAGCCTCTGTGAATTTACATAAAAGGTAAATGCAAATAATTACGATAAAATGAAAGTAATAAAAATAAGATGATAAAATTATGACGATACACACTTGTGATTGGTTTAAATTCCACATATTTCTATACTGGATTCGTCACTGTTTCATGAGCTAATTAATTAAGGAATCGCGCACAATGTGCATTATCTTAACCTAAGACTTAACCTACCCAGTCCTGAACCCAGGGAGGGGATCTTTCACTACTGAAAAATCCCCCAACCGGCCGGGAATCGAACCCGGGCCGCCGAAGTGGAAGGCAGGCGTGCTACCGACTCACCCACGGTGGCGGACTTCATGAGCTAATTAGTCCTCTGATTATAAAACCACCAAACTTAGTAGAATAGCTCTACAGTATTACAGGGGAAAGGGACATGGTTAATTAAGTTAGAGTTCTAATTTATGTATGAGATTCTTCACAAGTCTGAAATCTCATACTAGGGACAGGGGCCTAAGTCCTTTGTGAAGGACATGTAGTAAAGATTTTTGCTTTGAGTGACGAGAAAGGCCTGATTTCATGTTATATTGTTCTTTGGAATCTATATGTAAGTACTATTTCTATAGGAAATTTATAAATTTACGTAAAATCGCGAAGAAATGGACATAAAATTAACCAAAATGAAGGTGATTACTATAGACATCTATGCACTGGACGATGCTCTTCTGTTGGTCTGGATAATTTTTTCACAGTGTTTTGTTAATGTTGCTTTTACGTGGCGCTGACTCACGGCCTCCTTTATTTTACCGTGGCTGACTACATGCCTTTCTATTAAACACCGCCGTCTCGAGAATTACACGAGTAATACAGTTTAGAAGGCAGTGCTATTAAACAATAATAAACTTTAAAACAAATGAGTTACGACAGCCGAAATAGGCTTTAAATCCTTTGCAAGTTCAACGATGTTAAATAAAATTATAGTATTTCACAAACACTCTTAACTTTGGTACCGGTACGTATAATATTCTCATACTAATTAATATTTTTCTGATCACGTTTTTGTTTACTTCTTTCTTCCTAAATAATAACAGTGATTTTTAACATAACCAAATGCAAACCCACCCACGTTTTCTGCTCGATTATAATATATACCTAGTATTTAATTTGAACTACAGTACTACAGTACTCTAACTAAAATGTCATATGGCTATGAAGGTAGATCGCTTGGGAAGGCTATGTCAGAGAATTGTAGTTCCTGTGAAAATAACTCTACCAACTTAGATAAACAAGACACGTCGTTCTGGGGCTGCTTTACAGGTAAACAAAAATGGACAGAATATTTTCATGCGCCTAATGATGTGGCAGAATCAGAAGGATCTAGGGTCAAAAACGTCAATATCTGCAATGGAACTGTAAGAAACCAACAGATGATTCACGAATTCTTCTCACCGCCAACAGAAATCACTCCTGATACAATCGAACACCAGGATTCTTCTGAAAGAAACAAGCTCCGGAACCAGGCCGTAGGTGAAAGATCCAGATGTGTCTATGACTGCGTGAATAAAACGAACAGCGCATTTACTCACATTAAAGAAAGTGGACAGTTTTCCACTCGCACCAAATGTGGCATCATTAGTCCAAATGAAAGGCAAGACAAACATAGGAAGACCTTTGATGAATGTTCTTCAGTGTATTTAGAACGTACTAGTAATTATGAACAGAATTCAGGGTTGAAAGAGGAGGAGCGTTCAAAGTTAGCGAGAGCCAATGACAATTCTTTCGAACCAAAGAATTGGAACTCCAGGTTACACCATGATGTAAATGGAACGAGTGTTCTGAATGCAGCAGATGGTCTTCGTTCAACGAGGGATCGATCGCAAAGACAAAGGATTCCGGAAGTAGATAATGGGTCAGTCAGGTTTATCAGTTCCCCAACTTCTACATTGCATACTACTAAAAATTCATTTCCAAGAGATACCAACAATATCAGACAAGTTCCCATTAAAAAAGAACACATTGTGACAAATTATTATTCAATAGAAGATCAGCATGCAATTGAACGAAGTAACAATCAAATCAGTGGTCCCACTCGTGAAGAATCCTTGGTTATGAAAGGCAAATCTTACTTGAATAACTTTAGCCAGGAAAATAATGAGACAAAAGAAGACATTGTCTATAATACGATTATAAGGGATCAACACAACACTATAAATACTTTAGTACCTTGTGCAGTAAATAAAATGGGAAACTGTCTAGTTGGAAACAACAATTATGACCAGTTTTATGATTCCTCTAATATGCACTCATCAAATACCTATATGAATTATTATAAAAATCATGCTGCTCCACTTGGTTCCCAATCTAGAAGTTTTCCCAATTGCGATACATCCACACTGCCTTCTGGGACGAAAATGAATATGAATGTTTTACAGACGGCTAAATGCAAGACATATTTTGACTCTTCAGCTGGAAACAAAACTGTTCAGAACAGCAATGCAATATCTCAATCGTTTGGTGGAAAAATGGAAGACTCAAATTTGATTACTGAGTCTCATACTGAAACAAACATTTCAGCCGAGAAGAACAAAAGGAGTGCAAATTCGTCCCATGAAGCATCAGAGAACCCGTTGTTAAATAATGCACCTCGGAAAAACTTGAGAGTCGGTAGCAACAATACTCAGGAATTTAACATCAAATCCCATTCATTTGGCGGAATTTCGAAGGTGTCAACATTGAGAAATTTATCTCGCAGTGATTCAGGAGTTGACAAGATTAAAAAAGAGCCAGGGCTAAAGAAGAGAAGTATGCTAAAATATGTCTCCTTCGGTAGAAATAGCGATGTCGGTAATCAAGGTACTAATACGACGAACGACTTATACGTAAATCGAGCTTATGTGAACAAAGTTAATGCCACAAGTACTGCTAATGCAGACTTGAGTAAGGAAAGTCGGACCACGGGTACTGATACGCTCAACAAAAACAGTGACGAACAAAAGCAGTCATTCGTGCTTGCTAATGATCCCGCACATCATTTTGTTCCTTCACAAAACACACACTCCGGTAAATGTGAACATAGTAATATATGTAACGCTTTAACTTCATCAAATATCATAAATACGGTTTTTCAGAAAGCCAACAACTCACAGTCGAAACTCGAGGAAGACAAACGTTTCCATACAAAACAACATTCTTCGAATATTTTACAAAAACGACAGATCAATGTAGGGAACAATGTAACAGGACAACCAACGGAATCTTACACTTCTAACCAACAACAGCAACCAAAACCGTACCAGGAAGTTCTACATTACTCTGGGGGCAATAAAGAAAATGGAAGTCTTTACAAATTAAACAACGGTATAAATGTCAGAAATAAAGAAAATAGTCAATATTGTCAACAGTATCTATTAAAAAACTATGACTTTCGTGAACAGGAAACCAATACTTTAGAACACAGTCATAAACATTCAATATCGCAAGGGAATTCATATAATACAAAACCCAAGGACCATTTCGACCCTAAACAAAATAATGGTACCAGCATATTAAGGTCATATAATATTGTAGACCACAATAATTTTGGGACATATGGGGACGTTTCTTCCAAACCCAGGTTATTGACTTCGACATATTATGTACTGCCGATAACAACTCAGGAAAGCAATATAGTTAATGATGGATCCATTGGAGGTAACAAGCAATATATAATTTCGGTTCCTGAAAACATATCCATTGCCGGTAATGAAGAAAATACCAGTCCATGTTTGATGAAAGAAGGCTCGAAATCAGAAGCGTTCCTACTACCAAGTGCCGAAAACGAAACGGCCGATATTCCTACATCAGCCGCTATTTTCTCTAGTGATACTAATGTTCATAAGCTTGGTTCTGCAAAAGTGCACAATTGGAAATGTAAGGTGACATCCTTATTTAACAAAAAGAATAAACAAGACTCATGTACGGTACAACCATTAGTTCATACAAATAAAACATACAAAAATGCGCAAACTTTACAGGTTAGAAGTAGCATTTCAATTCTACCACCGATCATCGAGGAAGAAGAAAAGGATAATATGTATGGTCGATCTGAACTTGTCAATGTGTTGAAACCCCGATCACTAAAGAAATTAGTAGGAAAACTGACTTCCTTATCTATTCCATCAATACGGAGTAGCCATATTTTTATGAGCACTGAAACTAGCTCTAGCAGAAATACTATAGATAACACTACCTGTTCAACTGATGTATTGTGGCATCCTTTAAAATCATTATCTTTGTTAAAAACCGAAAAAGTGGATGAAACATGTACCAGTCCCACTACTTCTCAATCAGAGGAATATATCTTAAAGACAGAAAAAAGCAATTCCATTTTATGTTCAACTTTAAATAAGACGAAGCCATCTTCTGAAGGAGAATGTGGAGATCAATACTCGGAGATTACAGATAATAACCCGCCTTCATATTTTAGCGAACTGTGTAATAATGGCGATCTTGGAACCGTATTATTAAGAACATCTAATGTAATAGAATTTGAAATCACTGACGACTTTAAAAAGGTTCTACTATATCCATCTAATTTAAAAGAATCTGAAATGATGTTAGTTAAGGAATCAAAGTTAAAAGGAGTGACAGCATCTCTACCTACTAATGTTCATACCTCTGGAAGACAAACCAATGATGTTATAAAACCAAAATCTTCTGTTAGAATAGCAATTTTAAAGCCTAGAAAAGAAATAATCAGAAGATACAGAGGGTTTGCTACCGTTTTGGGCTACAGAATACATGCAAATGAAGCAAAGAGTATCAAAATCACTCAAGAATACCTCACTCTATCTCAATATTGTGAAAAGTTGTATTATAAAGAGATTTTCACTGCAATAAAATTTGGTTGGATTATTAATATAAGAGTGGCAGAAATTATATCACTAACTTCAGAACTACCTAAAAGAGTAGAATACTTTAAAACATATACTGGCATGATTGACAATGAATTACAAAAAATTGGAGTGGCTGCTAAACTGAGAAATTATGAGAGCAGAAAATATTCACAACCTAATGCTTATGGCCAAGTTGATAACTATAAAATGATAAACGAATTACACAAAAAACGTAATAAAATATGGGAAGACAGATCTACCACAATATATGGACGTTTACTTCATGACGTCTATGAAGGTATAATTCCAGAACCAATAATGGAAAATATTGACGTTTCACAGTCTCAAGACACGTTACAAACTGTAATGAAGGCATTAAATGTGCCAGTTAAAGAAGTTTCACACACTAAAAATGCTGAAAAAGATAAAGTCAAATTACATCAGTCTTCTGGTCATATAAATATGGAAGACTGCAGAATATGTAAAGAGAAACCATACCTTCCCCCACTGAAACATGTGAATTCCAGATGTAGTCTTTCGGTAAATAAGTTTAACAAATACAACAGACATTCAGGAACGGGAACATTGAACTATCCAGAAACAATTTTTGAAGAACCAGTAAAGGATACCGTGGACAGTCAAAGTTTGTCGAGTATCAATGCTGTTAGCAGTGCTGATAATTCTTCTGGTGACGGCTGTTCACTGCTTCACAAGCATTCTATTCAACCTCCAACGTTGGAAAACGCTCCGGAGATTACATTAATAAAACCATATACGAAATGTCCTTCTTGGGGACAAAAGACAATAAACAACAGAGATTCATCTTTGCGGAAAGCACCAAATACAAAATCACAAGATACAAATAACAACTGTGAGCTCTATTCCACTCTCATGAAAAGTGATGTCAAACATTCCGATTTGCATCAAATCAAGCAAGAAAACACTGGCGGATATATGTTCAGTAAATCTTATAATGAGCCCTCCTTATCAAAGTCATCTTTGTCTGGGATTGAAGGAAGTGATTTTTCGATTCCAACTTTAAATAATACAAATCTCACAATTCACGAACTTAATCACATGTGGTGGAAACCAACAGAAAATTCAGGTAATTGTCATAAATCAGAAACAGAGACCAATGTGCTATCAACAGTTCCTGAAGAAATTCAAAATGATATGGAAATCAAAATTTCTACTGAATCAGGACCAAATGGTCAAGAAATGTTAACAGTTGGTGTTGAAAAATCAAAAGATCAATGCTTAATGAAGACAAAAGAATCTATTTTTGCCGAATTAGAAAAGCAAAGAATTGAAATGCAAGAAATGAAAGCTGCATGGAAGGAATGTGTTTCTCTTCTTAGTAACTTCCTTTCCAGTATTCAGGATACAAAAAGAAAGGCTGAGATAAGAGAAAAATATCTACCTGGCTTCTTGACTCCTGGTTCCATATTGCAAGAACTCATCAAGGAATATAAGAAGACATCTCAAGATCAAACGACATCATCTTCTGGTACAACATTCTTAAGTTCAGCTTCTGAGATTTCATTATCAGGTTCATTGCAAAATTATATTCTGAAAAAATATGAAGAAGGGAGTGAACAATATGTAGCTGTATCATGTTGGGAACAAATGAATGCACTTTCTTCTCTAAAACTGGCTTTGGATAATGTAAGAAGTACAATTTTAAATGACAGCAGTTCTGAAAAAATCAGAAATACTGAATCGATAAAAGAGCTACAGCCTTCACATAACCTTCCTGAATTATGTGAACATAAAAGGGAATACGCCAATAGTTGTCCATTTAAAATGGAAACTTTGTCAGGCCCTCACGAGAGTACTGTATACAAGGATAAACTAACAGGTTCAGGAAAATGTATTCAGGACGATCAACCACATGTCGAAATTAATAATAAATATATCAACACTTCAGAAAAGCCATTCCAAAGGCATCATCTTAATCCCATAAAAATCAGCTCTACAAATCACAAGAACAATCTAGAAACATTTTCTGAAAATCAAACTATCTGTCAAACTAATAATATTTGTCTTAATAAACAACAGAAATTGACACCAGAAAGCGATCATAGAGCACCCTATTCCAAACAAGAAATAGGTGAATATCAGAAGAAACAGAACTTGTCGCTACAGCAAAGAAGAATATTCGATAACAGAATGATTATTAATACTGCTGTTCCACCTGTATTAGAAACATCTTTTTCTTGTCGAGGTCATAATTATTGTGATAACCACGTAAACAATAAAGAAAGTGGAAACAATAAGCGCTCTTCTAGACGGCGAAAATTGGTGTCAACTCAAAGAAAGTTACCTCTTTTTGGAGATAAGTGTACAGGATCTTCAGCAGACCAAGGAAAAGAATCCGAATACTGCTGTGTGAGCTATCATCCAGAAAATGCATCATCTTCTATGTTAAAATGTCAAGATCCATGTTGTAATCACTCTAAGAAATTATTTTCTACAGTAATACATTCCTCAACAGTGAATAAAGACTGTGCTAATACAGGAAAGAATGATTGGAAACGTAATTCTTATGAGAATCTAGAAATTATGCAACATTCCGTTCCACATACATGTTGCGTTCATTCTGACGGAAAATCTCAGCTAACACTAAGAGTGAGGGGAGGCCAGGATGGAATAATAAATTTAACTGAAAATAAGCTTCTTCCTACTCCAATACGACGAACAGAACTCTCTAATATTAAACAAAAAAGTTCAAACTCAGATACATCAACGAAAAATGGATCTTCTTGTAAATTAAAACTACCAAATGTACTGTTGATAAAAACTCCTGACTTAAATAAATTAACTACTGATCCTTCTGCTTGTCATCCGTTATTTAGAAAACCTATCTTCAAAAAGCGGTGGTGGAAGAAGGATAAAAAATGCAAGAATCTGCAACTAAAATCTGACTTGTCATCAGAAAAATCAAGGGAAAAAGAAGAGAAAATTCATGAGAAACCCTGTCATAACACGAGTGCATGTATACCTTCTACTTACGCTTCTGGCACAACAGCATGAATGCCTCATATTATTTAGTAAAATAAAGTAAAAGTGAACCCAGTTGTCCATCCTGACTGCAGGATTTACATTGTAATAAACGTGCTGATAAGAATGTTAAAATAAATTGTTAATACTAATAAATAAAATAAAGTTTTCATTGTAGGGCAATGGTAATACGACAAAAGTTCTAAAATATTCTTTAGTGCATCCTGTGTCTTTCTCTTAGTTCTGTGTCAGATTTCTTAATCGTAGAGTACATGGATTTCTTAAATATGCATGGACATGAGAATGATTACAACAACACTTTCAGAAGTTCAGGGTTTAGAAATAACGATTCAACAAAGTCAGCTGCAATCGTCATGGAGTATTATGACCGTATCTATGAATCGCTACCCGGTATAGCAGCGTACCCATACCTAGCTGCCTGACACCTAGGAATCTGCTTACTTACGGTATCTATAAAGCTGCGGACTTTGCAGAGTCGTGGCAATCTTGTAAATACATGGAGTCAAAATAAATTGACTGCATCAGATTCAGATTCAGATTCTTTTATTGTCCGTAAGCATTGATGCAATGGACATGGTCAGTACAATAATATGCATAAAAATCACATGGTTAGAATAATAGATCATCCAGATTAGCATCAAAAACCTCCCTTAACTCATACATAGGGTGAGTTAGTAGCCATAAGTTCATTACATTTTTAAATCTCTCGATGTCAACATTATGAGCAGCGGGTGGTAACTTATTAAATAGCCTGATGCCAATTGTGTTATAGGAATGTAACGTCTTGGTTAGCCTACACTGTGATCTATAGATACAGTGATTGGATCTCGTGCTATAATTATGAACCTGCTTGCATTCAGTTTGTTTTGTCAGGTGTTTTTTTGTATAAACTAAACAGCTGTAAATGAATGTATTAATCACAGTAAGAATCCTCTCCTTTACAAATAATGGTCTACAATGATCCTCTTGGTTTGAATTTGTCAATATACGGAGAGCTTTTTTCTGTAATAATAACACCTCATTCACCCTGGTTCCATTGCCCCAGAACATTATACCATATAGTAATACACTGTGAAAAAAAGCAACGTAACAATCTCTTAGGTATCGGTCTGGTAATAGAGGCTTCAATCTTCTTAGCAAATATATAACAGTAGCTAGTTTGTTGCATACACTTGAGATATGGTCATCCCATGAAAGTTTTGGGTCTAAATTAAGGCCCAATAGTTTAACAGAGCTAGGATTACTTATGCTACTTAATACATTATTGTTAAGTGAAAAAGTAATGTTTTGTGTTTTGCTGGTATTTAACAAAAATTTGTTGGCTGCATACCATTCTGCCACCTCCGTCAAAGCAACATCTGTCATAGAGTGGTTGGTAACTACTGTCAGAAGTAAAAAAGGTTGCATCATCCGCAAACATTACGGTTTTTACTGAAACGTTATTTGGTAAGTCGTTTACCATTATTACAAAGAGAAAGGGTCCCAAGACGGATCCCTACGGGACCCCATAATCCACCCTAGTAGCCGCTGACCAAGAGCCATCTACACAGACTTTCTGAAACCGATCAGACAGATAGGATTCAAAGATTTTGATTTTGTTTCCAATTATTCCATAATACCTTAGCTTGTTCAACAGTATGCCACGATCGACACAGTCGAAGGCCTTACTCAAGTCACATAGAGTGGCTTGGGAGACCAAACCTCCCTCAAAACCTTCAATCAGTGCGCTTATAAGACCTTCGACTGCATCGATAGTGGATAAATTGGGCCTAAATCCGAACTGGATCTCGGATAACAGTTTGTTGGATTCAAAGTAGTCACTTACTTGAGTTTTTATGAACACCTCAATGATCTTGGCAATCACTGGGATAACAGAGATTGGCCTATAACTGGCTTCTGATTTCATATCCCCTTTCTTATAGATCGGTACTAATTTGGCTACTTTAAACTTGTCGGGAAAAATGCCCTCCGTGAAACAGGAATTTATGCACCAGGATAATGGCAGACTCACAACATCACCGATAAACTTTAGTAAATCATTTGACATATCATAAATGTCTTTTGTTTTTGGGGGTTTGAATTTGTTAATCACTCTCAGCACATCACCAGGCAGCACAATAGTCCACTCAAATGGCTCCCGAGTTTCCATAACCACGTGTTTCCTTAGCAGATCCTCTGCGGATGAAGTCACCACAGGAATGGACTGTCTTATATTGACCACCATATCAGAGAAGAAGTTGCTGAATTCGGATGGACTTGGAATAGCCTTAACTGTGGAGGTTGCCCCTGACACATCCTTAACGATCTGCCAAGCCGCTTTAATCTTATTCCCAGCCGAATTTATGAATCCTACATTAGCTTCCCTTTTGGCAAGCTGGATAGCCTGTTTATACCCTTTTCGTGCAGATTGGTAGGCCAGTCTGTCACTAACTGCATTTGTACAGTTTGCAATTACATATAAAGACATAACGAAGGTTTTATGCATTTCTAACTGGGGAGTAAACCACTTTGCAGTCTTGTTCTTAGACATGAATTGCTGTCCTTTATGTCTTACAGGAAAACACCAGGCCATAAAAGTAAGTATAATACCTAGAAATCTGTTACACATATCTATTGTATTTTTTCCACTTAGTTGAGCTTGCCAGTCGACCTGAGCTAATTGTTCTTTGAATGCGACCATTTTGTTATAAGTTATAGGTCTAATCAAGTTAGTCCTGGTGGCTGTTGATGCACTGTTATTAGAAATGGGCTCACTTAAATCTTCGTTATATATAGTTGAGATAATCACTTTGTGATCCGAAAGAAACAACTCTTTAACTTCGGAGTCTAGTTGGTCCATGGGTAGATTTGATATTACATTATCAATACACGCTTTTCCCCTCGTTGGTTGTGACACCATACAGTGACAACCAACTATTTTTAGGACATTGAAAAGGCGTATGGTGGCACTGTCCTTGTTGAGCACGTTTATATTCAAGTCGGCATACAAGACAAATTTAGCTTTGAATTTACTCAGGTTAACAAGTACAGTTTCAAGTTTTTTTTAAAAAAATGTCTATATTACCACTGGGTGCTCTGTAGCAACTGATGATAATTAACTTGGGAGTCATTAGCTTGATTGCGCAAATCTCAAAGTTAATTTCAACACAGAACTGTGACAGGTCAATTGTTTCAAAAATATAGTCATTTCTCACAAATATTAGTACACCACCGTGGACACTTGCACTACGACAGTATATGCTACCTAGCTTATATTGTTCAAGGTTATACATTTTATAATTTCTTATGTTGAGCCAATGTTCCGTTAAACAAACCACTGATTGAGAACACGTCTTGAAATAAGCATCAAGTTCATTGATTTTATTGGTAATACATTGAATATTACTATAAAAATAGTCGTGGGCCTGGAAAACTTCAGATTTCTCGAATCATTTACTGGTTTAAGGCTGCCTTGTCTATCTCTAAATTCAGCTTTTGGCGAGGAAATAAAAAACGCCTCACACAGGTGTTGACTGGCCACAAGTTTAGATCTAGTGCTTTCTCATAATTAGTCTGATGAACATCAACCCTGAATGATGAGTATTCGTCCGGGTGTTTAGAGGTTAGTTTTTCACACTTCACTTCAGGAAACTTGTTACTTGTTCAGATGTCGTATCTGGTGAAAGCCTACATACGTGAAGCGATATGCTTCTGGGAACTCCCTGTAGTTTAACCGATCCTATGTTGTCGTTGCTTAAAATTACCAACCACCGTAACCCTTTTGTTTTTTCTGCTTACTACCGTAGACCAAAGCTCCTTCTGTGGATCATTTACAGCAGAAGTTGTAGTTTTTTCCACGGATAAATTCTGAGATGCGTCAGCACTTTGTTTACATTTCGTGTCTTGCACGCAAGCATCAAAGTTCGAAATAGCATTGGTTGTTTCAGCACTTGTTCCACCTGCCTGTATCTGCCTTATACTATTTTCCTTGGGTCCGTTCACGTGTTTATCAAATTGATGTTTTACGTGTTTGGTTTCACTTTCCTTCACGTCTAGACACCTATTTAGGAGCTGAATGTGGTTTACCAGAAGTTTGTTCTTCTCACGTAACTCATGAATGATGTCTTCCTTTTGTTTTAAGACAAACTTAAGAATTCTTATATCCACTTTGTTGCATGAATCTTAAAGCATCAATGAATGCCACGTCATCATTAGACACGTTTACATAGTTGTTATCAATAGAATCGTCAATTTCAGCATTCAAACCGTCATTGCAGTTTATTTTGTCGCCACCATTTTCACAACAAATCACTGAGGAATCTTCCAGTATTTGAATATGCTGTACCTAATAATAATAATAATAATAATAATAATAATAATAATAATAATAATGACCATAGTGACCAATATGATAGTAAAAGGGTCATATAAATTTTCAATAGTTCTTTTTTTCAATTTTGAGGAATAATAAACATTTTCTCAACAAAATCTTCTATTTGTTACTATTATAAGTGACTATCTTAATAGCAGTAAGCATAAGAAAATTGTATTATTCCTAGTGGAAGTTGGCAATAGTTTTCAATAATGATATGTTATGATAGCCACGCAGAATATCTTCTACTAATCTCCTCTTGCTAAGAACGCTTTGGCAAGATCATAGGAAGTATATATATATATATATATATATAGTATATATATATATATATATATAGTATATATATATATATATATAGTATATATATATATATATATATAAAATTATATAACCATGCTAAACCTGATGACCCCCTGAAATTTGATTTGCCCTCTCGAAAACTTGACGCTATGTGCCGGATCCACATTAATTAAAAACATTAAAGTTTCGTTCATTCATTGTTGTAAGGGGAGTTTACCCTGCCACTGCCTTTGAATATAGAAGGCCTGTCAAACTTTAGAGGACCTGGGTGCCCAAATTTATGTAGACACGACGTTTTGGGAGCCGAAACGAACTTACTTAGTTTAAGTTCACGTTAACTTAACCAGTCGGTATACAAATGTGATCAATGGAAACTATTATAGTTATCACCGATTAAACCAGAGGTTAGTATTTCTCTACAGGCATGAGCCTTTCGAAAGATAAAGCGTATTTGAATTATCGCGCCTTTTGTTATATAATACCATAAAAAGGCAATAAATTGGGCATTATTCCGGTACCGGGAAAATCCGATAAAGCGTATTTGAGTTATGGCGCCTTTAAAATAGACACTAAATTGGGTTTTACTCCGGTACCAGTCCACCGATTTGGTCCAATATCAATAGGCTTCTTTCCATGGAGCTTATAAACGCGTATACCAAGTTTAATTAAAATCCGATAAAGCGTATTTGAGTTATCGCGCGTACAGACACACGGACGCACAGATGGACGGACGGAAGGACGGACGGACGGACAAACGGACAGCCATTTTTCCCACACAATCTCACGAAGTACCATAATGGAACTTAATAACAGAGTCCAGAAGTGGAAGGCAGTGATTTACGGAATAGCGGCCACCAGAACGGGTGGAACTTTCCTAGTAGAAGGCAACAGGACACGGGAAGAGCACCTTCGGTGTGGACAAAGACAAGAATGGGTTCAAGATGTCTTCCTGGGTCATCATAAGAGGACAATTTCTTGATAAGTACCATAGGCCTATTCATGTTTTGAAGGTTGTTAAAGATCACAGAGATAGTGATTAGCAACAGATTTACCATTTTAGAATAAGAATACTTTAGGCAAAATGAAACCAAGGTTGATTAGAAAAGAATTAGGAATTTAATTAGAAAGCAAAGTAACAGGAAAGTTGGGTTAAAAGTAAACCTGAATTAAATTGATATGAAGGAAGGGATAAAATTTGGGAGTTAGTGGCTTTGAAGTAGATAAACATTTATTGGAAGAAGAAGTAAAGTTGAAAAGTGAAAGAAAGTTGCGGTTAAAAAGGAAATGAGAGTAGGTGTAATAAAAAGAAAGGTTAGTACGTAGCATAAATTAAGGTAGTCGGCGAGCTTAGGCGCCATAACGTAAGCAAAGGAATGAAGGGCCGGTATGGGCTGTGTGTGTGAGTGTAGGTTGACTAGGCTGAAATTAAATCAGGTAATGAAAAGGTAAAAATGGTCGACTGGTAGAGCCAAGAGGATGGAGTAGGCTGTTTGGGCCGAAGCTACAAATTGTAGGAGTAAAACGGGTCGGCAGGTACAGTCGCAAGGAAAATTTGAGATTTGATAGAGAGGTAGTGAAGTACGCTGTTTGGGCCGAAGCTACGTAAGATTTTTGGGGGAATTAGTACTACAGTATAATTATAATAGAGATCTTCTACAGGGAAAAGACATAAAGAGGAATTAAATTGAAATATAGTTGTGGGAAATAGAGAAGGTTAGGAGGAGGAAAAGTGAGCGCGGAAAACACTGGGAAAAACCTTTTTCACCCAAGCTTTGTACTCATATAAGAGTTAGAGATAGACGAAATGTACAATTGAAGCGTCCAATTCCAAAACTGTCTCAATCCATTTTTTAAAAAAATGAGATAATGGCGGTTTCGTCATCTACCTACATATCTCTAACAATGTAGTAATGAATATTGTGCCTAAACTTCCTCTTTCCTTCCAAAATTAAGCTTCAGAAAGGACAAACAGTTCCAAAACTTGCTCATTCCATCCCATGTACTGTTACAAAACTGTCTCGTTCCTTACATGAATTTCTTTTTCCTTATAAATAACCTTTCATTTTATGTTTCCAGCTGTTGTCAGCAGAGTATTAGCACAAATTATAATTATAAACGTTGTAACTCTCATATACCCATTGTTAGAAGGCAACAAATAGTACAGACTCTGTAAATAAGAAGATAGTGTTTTCTATGCATTGCTCACAAATACAAGCTAATTAAGCACTATTATTAAGAAATGGAAAGTAATAGGCTATATTGATATCACCTAGTGGTAAAGGACGGAAGAAATGGAAAGATCCTTCGAAATGGGGGCAAAAAATAAAGAAAAACGCAAGAAGTGGGCGGGAGAAACTAAGGTCATGAAAGTGTATGCAGACGGGTGCCCAGGACAAAATTTTAAAAAATACAATAATGGGAATGTTAATGTCTTGACTCTATAATAGCATAAAGAACTTCATGTTATTTTGCCAATTGTGGCCACTCTTTTCTCCCAGCCATTAGAGTTTTTGTGAGAATAGAAAATGTCATTAGGAAGAGGGATACTATTATTAAACCATGTGAATATAGAGACATTATTGCACAAAGTGCAAATCTGAAGGAACAGGGAGAGGATTTTGTTATCATTGATTAGAAGAAAATAGTGCAAGCTACTCTCAAACCTAGTGGGGCATTTCCATTTTTCCACAGCTAAGCGAATCATTCTAAGAAAACTGCATCTGGAAAAAATGTGATTGTAAGAGGGGAAGTAAATTAATAGACATAGGAGCATTCAAATCGGTGTTAAAGAGAAGAAAAACATTTTGCAGATGACCCCAGAATCTCAGAATCAAAAGGAAGAGAAACTATCCGATCTCAACACTTTGGTTCCGAGTGGAGAATAATGACTGATTTATCATTTTACAAGAGCGTAATAGAGGGTGATTCAAGGTTAAACAGAGAAGAAAATGCAAATGAGGATTTATTTATAAAAAAAGAAGACTTAAAAATTTGAACTGAAGTGTAATAACTAATAACCAAACAGAATAATCTATTCCTTCTGTATGACCATTACTTTAATATTTGAATTCAATGTCATAGACAAAATAGAAATTGAAGTAATAGATTATTGTATTTACATTAATAAGAAGCCTCTTCTAAAATATTAGAAACAAAAAAAGACTCTCTCGTTTCACCCTACAGTTTCAAAACTCTCTCAATCCAAACAAAAATATGAAATAACTCCTGAAATATCGATTCCTGATTTTCAGGAATATCACTCATGAGAAGAGTGTTTCTCAACTGTAAAATTTTAAAAAATTGGAACACTGCAAACAGTTAGGAAAAAAGTTACCAGTTTTTGACGTTTCCTGAAAATTGTATGTTTGAGTGTCCATTCTTGATTGCTTTAACAAAAGTTAGTTGTTAAATTTAACAACTAACTCCTGAAAATTGTTAAAACAGGATTGAGACAGTTTTGGAATTGGATGCTTCAATTGAAATCTATTTGTGTAGTATTAGAAGTGACTAGGAAATAATCCAGGAAACACACTGTTTCTCTGTTGACATAAAGAAAGGACTTTTAATTTGACGAAAGGTCAGCAATAACTTGTTATTGTCTTATTCTTGTTGCTTGTTCATTGTAAATTAATTATTTAAAATAAAATTTTGATTTTGATTTTTGATTCAGATAAACACATTAGTCAAGAAAGTGTTGAACACTGGACAAAGTGAAAATAACCCTTATACTAGGCGCGTCCATAAAGTAAGTTTCCCTGTGGCCGTCTTCATAAAAAAGAACACAATTTCGTGGACATATATACTCTAACAGATACAACAAGTATTCAGTTATTGTTCAACATATTTGCCACCGGAACTGAAACATTTATCGTGCCGTGGGACCAACTTTTGAATACCTGTGACGTAGAAGTCTGCAGTCAGGGATTTGAACCACTGTGTGACTAACATCTCCTCCTCTCTGTCATTCCCTGTCATTTCTTGAGGTGTAGGAAAATATATAAATCACTGGGAGCGAGGTTCGAGCTGTACGGTGGATGTTTAAGCACCTCCCTTCAAGTCTCCTGAAGAAGTTCGGCTGGGAAGAGTTTAAACATCCACCCTACAGCCCGGACCTCGCTCCCAGTGATTTCCATATTTTCCTACACCTCAAGAAATGACAGAGAATGACAGAGAGGAGGAGATGTTTGTCATGCAGTGGTTCAAATCCCTGGCGGCAGACTTCTACGCCACAGATATTCAAAAGTTGGTCCCACGGTACGAGATATATTTCAATTCCAGTGGAAAATATGTTGAATAATAGCTGAATACTTGCTGTATCTATTGGAGTATGTATGTTCACGAAATTGTGTTTTGTTTCTGTAAACGGCCCCAGGAAAACTTACTTTATGGACTCGCCTCGTACCTACCCCTGTCTCCACTGTTGGTAGCCGAGGTATCGCATTTGTAATTACAAGAATTCTGTAAGAAACAAATGGTTATTTAACAATGGAATGATGCCCTTATAGAAATTTTTCCATTGTAAGCATAGAATAATAGTTATTGCTTGTGAAACCCCCTATAGCGTTGAGTAGTGCAATTTTTATATTCTGACTGAAGTTCAGGGAGGAAAGGTTATTGCCCTAGAATGCCGATAGTGAATTCTGAGTTGTGACAGGTAATTCAGTACATATTGGAACGAAGTAGGCCTACAGCAAATACTTGGGAATTCTTGTAATATTCAAAAGCACGTTTGTCACGTTACATTTCTTATCACACTTCTATTCTATAAAGTCTTTGATACATTTAATCAATACAAAGCGAGCTGAGAAGACTATCATTGTAATTCAATAACAGTACTTAATCTGTTTTCTTTTGTTTTCTTTTATATTCTGTTATGTCTGAATGGAAGTAGGAGTTATACTTTGTTAGTACACAAGAGAAACTAATCGAAGTCACATAAGGTCGTGTAGTGGCTAGTGTGCTTTTCACGACAGATTCCCAGCTGATATAGTTTTGTTCTTTGATAATTTACTTCCCTCATTTTAGGTAAGTAATTTTATTTCATTTAATACTAAAGAACTACGTAATTTTAAATTATTTAGTTAATCAAGAATTAATTACTTATGAAATACGTTTCACTACAGTTTTCTGATTTTACTATTTAAAGAAACATTACAAAATTAGGGGCTTTAAAGGTGAATTATTTGAATCTCAGAATGTTGAGTTGTATAAGAAGTGACCGTATCGCTACAGAAATTATCAGTAACATACCGGTAGTATTTCGCTATAGGAAACCATAAATAGTTAATATTGGTATTACGTCGTAATAGGACGTGCATATCGGTACAGACTTACCTCAACGATATACCGATGTAATACCGGTAAAGGCATCTAAGATAAGAAGAGCAAAACCATAAAAACTTAATAAGGGATTTAAGTAGTTTACATGGTCAAGTCGCTAGTGTGCTTTTCACGACAAATTCCCAGCTGATATATTTTTGTTCTTCGATAATTTGCTTTCCAGATTTTAGGTAAGTAATTTTATTTTATTTATTACTAAAGAACTACGTAATTAATCGAGGGCTTAGAGTCAGACAACGTTAACTCCAAAAACGCAACTTTTCAGGAGGAAGAAAAGAAGGTTGTTATCATTGTTTATTTATCGATAACTTACTTATTTATGAAGATAACACTTTAAAACTTTTACCACACATAGAATAATTCTACCGGAAGATAATGACGTATGATTAATTGTAATCCCACTGTTTGCTGTAATGAAAATAAATAATTTTCGGAGATAACGTTTTCTGACTCTAAACTGTAACATCAGATGACAGGAGTTAGCGTTGTATGAGAAAGTAACACCATACTGATATTGTAATTTTATTAATAAGAAAATTATTACATATTGAACAGTATTGAAAAAGATATGTTGAATACATGAACAATATGTATCCAGCAATAATTTTACGGAATTGCATAATGTGCACATCTGTATTGTTGACTGAAAAACAGTTTTATCATAAGAACAAAAGTATTGTGTATCGACAGTTATTGGAGAATATACAAAAAAAAAATCTTATAATACTGATAGTAGTGCCCATTAAAATTTATTAGGGAAAAATAAATTATGCCTATTGACTGGACAATGCAATGAAAGTTACGATTGTATTAAACTAATAGCAGACAGGCTACTACACAAGCAGTCTTGATATTCCTTCGTTGAGCCTTTGATTCTTCACCTGTACCACTTCCTCGCCTTCAATTAAACTTTTTTAGAAAATATGGTAAGTACACGGGATTATATTTTTGCCACGTAGGTCTTTCGGGTCTTTCAATTTTTCTGCTTGCAATTTTATGAAACCATGACATTTTCTCTTCAGTTGCATGTCTTCAATTGAGAAATTAGCCATGTCTTTTATTGTCGGCACTTCCAATATTCTAATAATTCATATGAATTTCAAGTCTGACTTCTTCAGAATAAATTACATGTTCTAGGATATTTTGAACAGTCGTTTTTAATAAAACCCTTAACACTTGTTTCCCTGTCACTAGTAGTTGATCCATGAGGCATGTCTGCAGATGTATTTTCTTGCGTTTATTTTTTTTCTAGTTGCTGGGATTAGCATTTTTCTCTCTCTTTCCTTCTTTTCATTAGGATGATCAATGTTCGCTTCTCCATCGACTGCTGATCTATTTAAACTAGTTACCACAAGAAATTCTAAGTCATGCTGAACAGGGACTGTTGTAGAAGGTCCAGACTGGCTTACTGGAGTCAAAGTAGTGTAGGATTTGAGGGATTACGTTTTATTTTTTTTTCTGTGGCTGTCCATTACTTTCTCTGTTAGATGCAGAAATATTTTTTCTGTTGCCGGCACATATGTTGGATCTTCTTCTGAATCAGACGGCAAGTGTGCAGTGATAGGAATAGCAATAGGCCCCTGGAAATAAGACATCATTATCTTGATTGAACAGTAAGAGTGTAATTTTAATAATAAATTAATACAATAATAATTTATAACATTGTACGCCAATTATATAGGCTATATATAATAATGTGAAATTTAGTACATAGGTGATATTAATATGTAGTAGTAGTAATAATGATATAATAATAATTATAAATAATAATAATAGTAACAACTACAACTTACCAGTGAGCTTGAAGCTTCGTGTAACGTATCATGGCATATCCAGTCTTCCAAGATGCTAGAAAGGCCTGTATTCAGCGATGGGCAAGGACTGCTTTGTAGACTATTTTGCTCTGCATATGATCTTCCAGATGATTCTCGTAGGGCTAAGTGAACTAATAATTTTCCCCTGCTGTACATACTATTTTCATGAAAATACACTGTCTTACTACAATAATTTATTACGCTTAGAAACCTCGCAAAACCTGAACTGCAGCCAAATCAATCCTAAGTGAATATGATATAATTAATTTTTATACACAGCCTTACAACTACTGCAGCTGTTGTTGAGAAGTAAGCTGTCAACAATTAACTATGGCAGAAAATTAAAGCATGCGTGGGGGAAAAATAACTTCAATCGCTTCCGTCATCCCGGACATGGACGTAAATAAATAAACTGAGAGCAGTTGGTAAGGTGAATCATTAAATTGAATATGTAATAGTATGTACATTCAGCGTTAACTCCGCATTTTAAAATAAAATGTTAGAGTCAGAGAACGTTATCTCCAGTTGAAGCCTTTGAAACGAGCGAAAAGTTAGGGACAGAGAACGTTAAGTCTAGTTGAAGTTCTCTGACTCCAAACTGTTACTAAAAACAAAAACGTTATCTCCCGAAAACTTTTAAACTATTGGAAATATCAAAATAAGAATTTGGTGATAGAAAGTAATGGTACTTGTGATAATAAAACTGCCTTTAACTGAAAAAGTCATTTTTGGAGTTAACGTTGTCTGACTCTAAGCCCTCGATTTTAAATGATATAATTCATAAAGAATTAATTACTTATGAAAGACGTTTCACTACAGTTTTCTGCGTTTACCATTAAAGGATTATTACAAAATAAGGAGCTTTAATGGTGAATTACTTCAGTCTGACCGGCTACATGTTGTTTCGTTGAGGTCAACACTGACCTGTGCAGTCAGCTGTTTCGTTACGGGGCCGGGGAGACATCAATGCATTACCTTTAGTTGGGTTGCATTGTGTAAGGCGGGCCATACACGTTACGGTATACCGGTGAGGTTTACCTGTACAGGTGACCTGTACAGGTAAACCGGAGCGTGTGTGCCAGCCGCTGCAGGCCAAACTGCAAAGGCGTAGCGACCAGCGCAGACGACCGGAGAAGAGTCGAAATTCAATTCTTTCTACCTGCGCAGGCGTGTAGACCTGAGCGTGTGTGTGTCACTCCGGCACGCCTGTACAGTAAACTCAGTCGAGAGATGGCGAGCAAACAAGAAGACGCGATCGCTTTAGTCGGTTTGTTAGTGGCCATGAAGTGTAATGCTGCGTATACATATGCGCTCTGCTCCGCACGCGTGCCGCTCGCGTGCTGCTCGTTGAAATTATTTTCACAGCGCTCCTCCCGCGTTCCATATGAAAGCGACAAACCTACTGCGAACCACTAGCTTTCATCATTAGGCCTAATATTTTGTGTGTAATCTTGCTAATTTGTTCAACACTACCGTGCTAGGCAAAACAGCCTTAATTCCAATTCTTGCCGAAAATGAGTTACATGCATATCCACCATGTACATGTTGTTCAAAATCTGCTGAAATAATAAAATCACAGATTTTACATCCCTAAGCCCTTTTTGAGGCCTATCTAAAATGTCTCAACTCCAAAATCAGCTGCGTTAAGAAGGAAATCAGCCTTATGTCCATTATGATAAAGGAAAATACCTTATTTCCTTCTCAACGTGGGTTTAAGGTAAATTTCCTTCCTATTAGTAACAAACAAACCCACAATCAGAAACAAAATTACCCTAAGTACCGAGAAGCTTTGAGTTAAGGTAGAATGTCTTCTTTATTTGAACTGAAAATTAACCTGATCCAACAATACTATTTGAGATCAAAGAAACAGATCAAGAGAAAAAAAATCCTTTTAGGCAAGCCTACAGGCTGAGGTAGATTTCAAAGTGCTTGTGGTTTACTTATATCGGGTTATATTTCCACCTAAGCACTAGTATGAGATGAAAAGAATAGAGAAAGGTTGAAAAGGAATCAAAAATGCTGTAGAATATCAATTGTATAATATTGAGTGTAATTCTAAAAGAACAGTTTGTAAATTATGAAAGAATTGAGATATTTTAGGTTAGGTACAGTTTTGGTATGTATAAGCTTTACACAAAGTCAATGCTAATAACTAACAGATAACTTAAGTTTAACATTAAAAGACAAATACAAATATGTTGTAATAAGTACAATAATTTAAGAGAGTAAAAAATGTCCTTGTGGAATAAAACAATAGAAGTTTTCTATATTGTTTGTTAGGAACTGATAAAATTATGTTCGTACATATTTGCAGCTGGTTAAAACTAGGAAATTATTAAGTTATAGAAGATACGTCAGTATATAAAAAACAAGTATAAAATCGTTATAGAAGATACGTCAATATAATATAAAAATCAAGTATACAATCTGTAGAATAATCTTCTATAATGGAGCTGCAAAACTGTAATTTGTAGATATCAGTGTCAGGTTAGAAATCTTCTTATAGTTGTCTATATCTTCTTTTTATTGTAGTTATGGGTTGTAAAAATTAGTTATAAGGAATATAAAGCGTGACGTTATTTCAATTTTGATTCCCTGTCAGCGTAGTCTATTCAAATTTCAGTATTGGATACTGAATTTCAGTATTGGAAAGGTATACCTGTGCAGGCTAGAGCACACACACGCTACGGTAAACCGGAAGGTTTTAACTCAGTCGAGAGATGGCGAGCAAACAAGAAGACGACGCGATCGCTCTAGTAGGTTTGTTAGTGACCATGAAGTGTAAAAAGAAGCGAAAACACACAGCCTGGTGTAAAGATTGGCTTACAAAGAGAAATGAATACACTCATACAAGGTTACTAAAACAGTTAAGTTCAGATCCTAAAGATTACCGTAATTATTTGCGGATAAATGAAGAAGTCTACCAAACATTGTTGTCACTCTAATACAGAAGAAAAATACAGTTATGAGAACTTCTATTTCTCCCCATGAAAGTCTGACAGCTACTTTGAGGTTTCTTGCAACGGGTCGATCGTACGAATGTCTCAAGTATTCTACTATAATATCACCCCAAGCTCTTGGCAAAATAATTCCGGAGACATGTTAAGCCATCTACAATGTGCTGAAAAAAGTGTATCTTCAGGTATGTATAGGCCGGGCACACACGTTACGATATACCGGTGAGGTTTACTTGCATAGGTGACCTGTAGAGGTAAACCGGAGCGTGTGTGCCAACCAAACTGCACAGACGTAGCGACTTGCGCAGGCGACCGGAGAAGAATTGAAATTCCATTCTTTCTACCTGCGCAGGTGTGCAGACCTGAGCGTGTGTGTGAGTCACTCCGGCACGCCTGTACACAGTTTCACTTTCTCGCATATACGTAGTATAGAGCAAGTATTGTGATCGTTACAAAAATTCGAAATCGAGATAACACCGGGAAAGCATGTTTCACGATGCCTCGAAACCGAAAAAAGTGTTTTTGGAATGACGTCTGTCCGTCTGTGGACAAGCACAGAGGATAAACGGTCTATTGTATTTACTTCATTTCTTGAATCAATGAATTTTTCGAAATTTTATCGAACTGCCCAGAATTTCGGTTTTATAACTGAAATACTAAGGGGACTTTCATAAAAACTTTTTTAAAACTTTTCATTTTATAAAAATTGGCTCTAACGATTTTAATAAATATGTAAAATTGGAAACTCTTATCTGTGGCTAATAAAATAGCTATATCCATTTCTCTGCAAAAATGACTTTACTCGTATCGATTTTCAATTTTTCTAGATTATCTCCATTACAGTAGGCGATACATGAAAACCTACCACAGTAAAGTTGTAGAGAAGATTATAAAGAACTTTTTTGTTAAATACATTTCTTTATAAAATGAATAGGTATCAAGATAAAAACAAAATAACTTGACTGAAATGTGAATTTCAGAACATACATTTTTATTAAAATATGAATAAGTTAGTATTCTTTTGTTGCCCATAGTGACAAGAATACTATAATCTAGATATTGTTGTGAAATGTAGTCAGTTTACCACAGTCGTAATGAACACACCAAAATCAATAATTAGAGCTAGGTGGTATAGGGTAATAGGGAAGAGATCCTGGGTTCAAATCAAACCTTGTGGCCACCCAAATTTACCAGTAAACTCTTATATTCGTGCAGCATTTGCTTCTATTGTTCGGCTCTATCTCAATGAATCCTGCATTTTTGCCTTTGAGATTGAGGAAAAAATACAAACCCCAATTTATTATTATTATTATTATTTAGTTATTATTATTATTATTATTATTATTATTATTATTATTATTATTTCACAGTAAAAGCATTGAACATAAAGATCGACCCTGATGCTTTCGTTCTAGATACTTGTTAGTTATTTGAAAATGTAATAAATAACATTTGTGTCTATGGGTACGTATACATCTGCGCTCCTCTTGCGCTCTGCTCCGCACGCGTGCCACTCGGAAGGCAGATTGGTACGGCATTTTGAGGTGCACGCGAACCGCTCGCGTGCCGCTCGCCGCGATCCGTCCCCTGTCGGTTTTTTCGACGAACACAAAGGATTTCTGATTTCACATTGGGACGTGTTTTGGGTAGTTGCGCTCCGCTCCGCTCCGCTCGCGTGCCCCTCGCGCTCCTCCTGCGCTCCTCAAGCTTAACACCTGCAACAACATTTTAACAACAATTAAATGTCAGACTTAAAGGGTTAAAAGTACATTCGAACAATGAAGATAATATCACTGATTGGATCCATCCGATCTTGAAAAATCATAAACTGCTAACATCCAATCAAAATTGCCCAATTTTGCTATCATCTCTTTATAAATTTAAAAATTCTAAATACAATTTACATTGGAGTGTTAACTATATTCTCACAAACCTACAAAGGAAATGCACAATATCCTTGTAAATAATACCCTGGGCATAAAACGCTAGACAACAAATGTTTGATGTTTTTGCTGATCTTTATATTTTTCCTTCAGATATGGGATGGTTTTTTAGGTAGATTTCGAAGAAAAATCTACCTATTGCAATCGATACCATGTCATGATTTTAGAAAAATTCTTTCCTATCTTTACGTTTCATGCTTCCCTCAGTACGAAACCACCGCCCGTTCAAATTTGTATATATATATACAGTATATCTTTACACGCTAGCGGCCGTAATTTTGCAGATATTTGAAGCAAATTGTATTATATTATTTCTAGGTCCAATAGTTCAAACATATTCGTTAATGAGCAAAATTTGCCCAAGGGGGATGTCGCGGGAGGGGGTTGAAATTTTGAAAACTTTATATCTTGGCTCCTATGAAGTATAGAGGGAAACTTTGTTCAAAGAAATTAGAGTACTCCCTAGGGAGTTCACAGTGACATCAACGATTCGGGGGTTTTGGGGGTACGAGAGGGGGTGGGGGTGGAAATTCGAAATTTTTGAAACCACGTTTTGTGGGTATCATTGAAAAGTTCTTGATGAGTACTCTACAAATCAATAACTCGTTTCTCGATAGCGAGATTTGAATGTTTGAAAAAGTGCTCTTTCTTCTTTTTTGCAATTATTATTGCGGGTTTGTCATGCCAAGGCTCAAGAAGAAGAGTGCTACGCAGTGACAGTAAATTAAACGGCAAGCACTTTGAAATCTACCTCAGCCTGTAGGCTTGCCTAAAGGGATTTTTTTCTCTTGATCTGTTTCTTTGATCTCAAAATGTATTGTTGGATCAGGTTAATTTTCAGTTCAAATAAAGAAGACATTCTACCTTAACTCAAAGCTTCTCGGTACTTAGTGTAATTTTGTTTCTGATTGTGGGTTTGTTTGTTACTAATAGGAAGAAAATTTACCTTAAACCCACGTTGAGAAGGAAATATGGCATTTTCCTTTATCATAATGGACATAAGGCTGATTCCCTTCTTAACGCAGCTGATTTTGGAGTTGAGACATTTTAGATAGGCCTCAAAAAGGGCTTAGGGATGTAAAATCTGTGATTTTATTATTTCAGCAGATTTTGAACAACATGTACATGGTGGATATGCATGTAACTCGTTTTCGGCAAAAAATTGGAATTAAGGCTTTTTTGCCTAGCACGGTAGTGTTGAACATATTAGCAAGATAACACACAAAATATTAGGCCTAATGATGAAAGCTAGTGGTTCGCAGTAGGTTTGTCTCTTTCCTATGGAACGAGGGAGGAGCGCTGTGAAAATAATTTCAACGAGCAGCACGCGAGCGGCACGCGTGCGGAGCAGAGCGCATATGTATACGCAGCATTACACTTCATGGCCACTAACAAACCGACTAAAGCGATCGCGTCTTCTTGTTTGCTCGCCATCTCTCGACTGAGTTTACTGTACAGGCGTGCCGGAGTGACACACACACGCTCAGGTCTACACGCCTGCGCAGGTAGAAAGAATTGATTTTCGACTCTTCTCCGGTCGTCTGCGCAGGTCGCTACGCCTTTGCAGTTTGGCCTGCAGCGGCTGGCACACACGCTCCGGTTTACCTGTACAGGTAAACCTCACCGGTATACCGTAACGTGTATGGCCCGCCTAAGATGTCTTGTGTGGTGTGGAAGTTAAAACAGCTACAGTACTTTAATGTTGTGAAGATTTGTACATTACATTGAAATAATAACAACAATATTTATAACAATAACAATAATAATTACATTATTATAATAATGCTTTGTTTTTCCTGGCAGAGTTAAGGCCATAGAGCCAAGAATGTATCCAAAGAGAAAACAAAGTGAATTTAAATTATATAATTTGCGTAGCTAGGTGTCTGTTGACTATTAGGCCTATGTCTAGACCAGGGCTGTCCAACTGCAAGTGACCCAAGGGCAGCTTTAAAAAATGCGGTTTGGAGGGCCGCATTATAAAATACTTCGTATACAACTTTATCAGTGAGTTTTAATAGGTATGGTACACAAAGAAACAACGCCTTTGTATTATTATTTTAATTTATTCAAAAAATATTACAGTACAAGAAGTGAAGTCGCGGGCCGCATGTTGGACATCCCTGGTCTAGAATATAAAAAAACATAAATTATAATATAAATTACAAATGAGACCTAAAACTAAAGAAATCAACAAATTTAAGCACTATAGGCTCAGTGACAAAAATATTACAGACATAATGACTTTGATGATGATGATGATGATGATGATAATAATAAGAATAATAATAATAATGTCGTTGGTTTATTATGCTATGCTTCGTGCGTATGGATTGGTTGGATATCCCTGCATTTCAGAATACATGCACTCAACATTCGGCCGTGCCGTCTGCATGTGGTTGTGAAAGTAGCAAGGTACACGCTAACAAATGAAATTAGAGACAGTAGGCCCTTCAAATTATAAATGCTATAAATAATCATTATTAAACATTTATTTACTTTATTTAATATTCAGGATTAGTTTTTTAGTTAGTTTTCGACTCGGCTCGGCACAGTTACTGATATGCTCAAGAATTATAATTTTGGAATCGATCTCTTCGTATTGTATATTCTAATGGATAAATTCAAGAAAATAATTATTTATTATTATAATTGCCCTCAGTCTTTAGCAGCAATGTAACTTTTATAAACCAGTATCAAAATACCGGTATTGGATGTATTTTACCGGTAATAACTGTTTCCGGTTATATATGGGTATGGGTATTTTGTATTATAGGGCCACGGATCGTTAACAAAAGTACAGACATTAAAATAAAAATATAGAAGCAAAATACAGGCAGTAGAAATGAAGTTTTTAAGAAGAGTTAAAGAATTCACAAGCCAAGATTTAATAAGAAAAGAAAGAATCCGAGAAGAGTTAAACATATATAAATTTTAAAAAAAGAAAAGAAAGTAAACAGAACTGGAAAAAGAAAACATATGAAACGAATGAGAGAAGACCGCATGCCGGTTCTGATTTGGAAATACAATCCTCACAGAAAATGAGACGTAGGGCGTCCGAGAAAATGCCGGAATAATATTTGATTGAATGTGAAGACGGAATAGGAAGAAGTGCCTAAACCCTGAAGAATAGGAAGAGGATAAGACTTTATAAGGTATGTTCAGGATTCACTTCCATATTTGAGCATCGGGACTGTCATGGTTTGGTAAAACTTTAATTTTCTTTCTTTCTTTCTTTCTTTGAAATTATTAGACGTTCTTGTATGGTTCCACATATCTTCAGAAACTTATTAATCTTATCCAGTCTAAATCAAAACATTTCACATCCTAAATAGTTAAAACTTGAAACCTGCTCCTAGCATTTGTTTTCAATACGTACTTTTTATCATCACCATCACCACAGTTTTTTTTATATGTCTACATCTTCCGAATTCTCAGTCTCCAAGCCTCTCTATCCTCCCATAGATTCTCAGGAATGTTTTTCTCCTTCGTGTCTTCTTGTATCCCATTAAACCATATATTCTTTGGTCTGCCTCTCTTCTTTCTGCCCGGAGGATTCCATCTGAAGATCTTCTTTGGTAATCTCTTCTCCCCCATCCTTTCACATGACCATACCATACGAGTTGGTTTTCTTCAATTTCATCTATTATAGTGTGTTGTACTTCCATTTGTTCTCGAACTTCTTCATTTCTAATTCTTTCCATCCTAGAAGTTCTACTTGCCTTCTTCAAAAATCCATTTCTGTTGCTAATAATTTTCTTTCCTCTCTCTCTTTAACTGGCCAAATTTCTGTTCCGTATTTTCTTAACTATTGAATCATAAATATACTATTTTTTTCTTCTCGTGATACGTCTGTCCCACAATACTCCATTTAATAGGGATATCGCTTTTCTGTTCAGAATGTTTCTATTCTGAATTTCTTTCTACATTCCACCATTTTTTTTTATCTTACCGGATATTTTCCTCGGTATGCCATTATTTTTGTTTCCTTTGTGGATATAGCCTATTTGGTGTATTTCCCAATTGATGCATGGAACATTTTATACCATTAAAAGTATCCTATGTAACTTATTATGCATTCTCCGGAAAATAGTACAAGTTTGGAAACTAGGCCTATCTGTTGGTATACTATGCTTATATCCATAGCCACCTAAGTTATGGTATTTTATTATGGGGATGTCATTCCTACGCCAAGAGAATCTTTATTTTACAAAAGCGGGCAGTTCGTATAATTTGTAGAGTTGCTCCTAGATGTACTTGTAAAGCACTGTTTGTCAAACTTTGTGTTTTTCCTTTATCACCATTATTTGTTTTGAGATGTCTTCTTTTTGTTAAAAAAACATAAGCACCTACACAAAATGTACTGCAGTTCATGAACACTTAACACGTAATAGAACAAATATGTATATATATATGTTACCGGCAATGTGTGAAGTCCGGCATTCTATAGAATGCCTAGGTAATGTATAGAATGCCTAAAATCGAACGGCAAAGTATGAAATGATTGATATTTTATACATTGCCTAGGCATTGTATACTTTGCCGGATTGTCTGCCGGCAAAGTATATAAGACGCTTAATCCCGCCAACGGGACAGGATATTGAAAGAACTTTCACTCAAGTATAAGAACATTACCGTCATGATATTGAGCTGTACATTCATCTTTGTGAGCCTTGTCAGAAGAAGCAAAAAGGTGCTAAAAAGGTGTTGTGGTCAAGCCAATGGTTTTTTCGCAATTCAATTCCCGTTGTCAGGTCGATCGTATCGATAATCAGTCCCATCCTGATAAGGAGTACAAGTTTATAATGGTCTACCAAGATCATCTCAGTTCTCAGGGCTCTGAAATCAGAGAGCGCGGAAGAAGTAGCCTACAACCTCATCGACATATTTACGTTGCTTGGTGCTCCAAAGATTCTACAGTCCGATAATGGCAGGGAATTTGCAAACAATGTGGTAAGCGGCCTAAAGGAGTATTGGTCCACCCTAAAGATCGTCCATAGTAAGCCGCGCCACTCACAAAGTCAGGGGAGCGTCGAAAGAGCAAATCAGGACATTGAAAATATGCTGTGTGCTTGGATGCAAGATGAAAAAACTAGCTGCTGGAATGAGGGACTACGGTTCGTTCAACTTATGAAAAACAGAGCTTTTCATTCTGGGATTAACAGGTCACCATACGAAGCTCTGTTCGGCTGCAAAGCTAGAGTAGGTCTCTCGACGTCGTCCCTGCCTGACGACGTTTTACAAGACGTAGAGACTGAGGAAGAGCTTGAAAAAATAATAGAGAGCGTACAAACAACACAACAGCAGAAAGAAAGACGAGATGAATCAATGCAAGAGGCACAGCTCCCTGCAGAAGACATAGATGAGAATGCAATCCATGATGGAGGAAACCAAAATAGCGATTAGGCCATGGTTATCGAAGAGCCTTCCATTTCTGTGGTTACCGAAAATCCTTCTTTTTCTGATGTACGAGTATGTTGCGTCTGCTTAAAAGAAACGAGCGGTGCTCAAACATGTCAAAAGTGTGGCCGAAACGTTCATGCCATCTGTGGACATTAATAATAATAATAATAATAATAATAATAATAATAATAATAATAATAATAATTTATTTGCTGTCAATTGACTTGATACAAGTTTCTGACATTGTCAAGCTTACAGACTAAGAGCTAATTTCTACAACCTAGATCTAAGGATAAAAGTGTGTGATTGTTCAAAATATAATAATGTATATGTGCTAATCAGTTATTACAATTCGTCTAAAGAATATAAACATTTTTCTATTAAGTATTTCTTCAGAAGTATTTTTAAATTTTTCTTGTCAGCATTCTTAATTTCTACAGGTAGCTTGTTGTATAGTATAGTTCCAATTACACTTACGTCCTTAAATATAATTTGCTTTTTGCATGTATATCTATGATAATCTAAGGTACTTCTTGTGCTATAATTATGAATTTCACTATTTTGTGTTAGATTTCTGTTTTGTATATCCAGTACTGCTCTATAAACATACAATGAGTAAACTGTTAGCATGTTTTGTTCCTTGAACGCAGTTTTACAAGATTCCTTACATTTTAAATCACTAATAATTATAACACATTTCTTCTGTAAAGACGATGAAGGCGACGAAGTAGAAGGTTATGGGGTTAGCCTTTTGTGCAGTGTTTGCTTCAATATTGAGAAAGCTATCCAAAGTAAAATGGAATCGAGATTGAACCATGAGATTCAGGCCAAAAAAATGAAAAGGGATTCTGACAAAAATTCCTCCTGTGCCAAAGGGTGCTACTGCTGTTCCGATTCCCGACGTCGACAAAGGGCGGGGTGACTCACGTAATCAGCTGTTGGCAGTTGTTATGAGCTTGACGGAAGGTGGCTTTTACCGACTTGGAACTGCAGAAGGAATCTTGAAGCAACCCTACGCAATATCAGAATTCACCGTATGTCCGAAGAACATAATGAGTATTGAAAACGTTCCTGACCACGAAATACCTCTCCGATCTGCAGCTACTTCTCAGTCCACAGGAAGCGGCCAAGGATTCGTCAGGTGTATGTGCAAGAGGAAATGCCAAAATATGAGGTGCCTTTGTGTGAAAAAGAAAATTAAGTGTAATTCAAAATGTCACTGTAGCCTTTCCTGCTGCAACAAGTAGGTCATGACAGTTCTGATATGTGTTTTACCGGTAACAATATTCTGTTGGCATTCTTCTTTAAGTCGTGAAATGTACAAGATCAAAATGCCAAAATGTAAATTGTTTTTGTGTGAAGAAGAAAAGTGAGTACTTAATGTAACAAGTACTTCAATCTCAGTTCTGCTTTCATTGTTTTCCGGTAAGAATATCCTGTGCTTTATTTCGTACTTTTTTCAGTTTCAAAATATGTATATTAATTAATAATGGCTTCACATCTTGTGCCCATTTAACACTTTGCGTAAATGGTACTGGTCATTCTATATAATGCCTAGGAATTGTATAGAATGCCTAGACAAAGTATATAACATTTTCACAAAAAACTTATATTTCATACTTTGCCTAAAACCATCAGGCATTCACACTTTGCCGGTAACATATATATCAATAGATGCAGGTTTAGTGTGACTCAAAACAGTTATGAAAGCTTTTCTTAAATCTTTATAATAGTTTGTAAAACAGTGTCAAAAATTTACCATATTCAGGTTTTAAAAGTACTATTAAATCTACCTGGAAGGCAAATCCTTGATACATTATTCAAGAGTTTTATAATTTAAAGCTTTGATGACTCATTGAGTGTGACTCAAAACGGTTATGACAGCTTTTCCTTAAATCTTTATAATAGTTCGTAAAACAGTGTCAGAAATTTACCAAATTCAAGTTTTAAAAGTACTATTAAATCTACCTTGAAGGCAAATCCTTTATACAATATTCAAGAGTTTTATAATTTAAAGCTTTGATGACTCATTGAGCTTTACATTGATTGATTTTGACGATTGCCATACGTTGTATGATGTCTGTGCAGTAAAAATTAGTATTATTATTATTTTTAACACATCCTTATTTCATCTAATCTACGGTAGCCTACTATTAAAATTTCAGTCTCTCGGTATGGAACCCTGCAAGGGCATTGGAGCTCTCTGCAATCTGATGACTCTCATCACAGCTTATGTAGGCAGGCAATGTACTCAAGACGCCACTTCACCCACCCAACTACAAGATGGCGATTACTATGACTTCATCGTTGTGGGTGCTGGATCTGCAGGATGTGTTATTGCGAACAGGTTAGTAACTCCAAGGTAGAGTATTACGAGCACTGAAATACAGAGAGATTGCGATGTGCCGAGAGCGCACGGTCCGGCGGCCTGGAAGCAAGTCGCCGGCCGGTAAAGGCGGTCCAGCGGCACATCGCGAAAATAATTTCTCTATAGTAAGGATGCATTCAAAACTGAAAACCAAACGCAAAGTAAACTGAAAATGTGTAGGAATGATATTTGATGAGAGCGTTTATGCGGTATATAAATGCACTATTTCCTTCGTCGGCAGTAACAGATAACGTTGAACATTTATAACTCCCAATGTTAAATAAACTCCAAAAGTAAAGTTTCTAGTCGAATCATAGGTTATTCACACGTTCACAGGCTACGACAAACTGTGCCTGATAGCGATCCTGGCGGTTCTCACAAGTTGTTGGCCACTGTGAGTGGTTTTGTTTATTTTCGTTTGTTACTAACAATTTATCAGGCGCAACTAGACTAGAGGAGCTAAGAAAGAAACTTTTGAAGTAAACAAAAACCAGTATGTTTGTCTCACTCACTACGAGTAATGCGCTCTTTCTTAGAACGGTCGCGTGGTGCTTAGTTCCTGAACACTGATCTTGAGTTTGTTATAATGAAGCGTTTGGGCAGTAAGGAGTGCGGTAAGTTAGGTTGTCGGCACTGGGTACTGGAAATTCGACTAACCACCGTGATAGCATGAACAGAAAATGGATGAATAAACACGATCTTAGAAAAACACTATTGAACTGCGAAACAAAACACTGGACGCATTAACATTTATTGAGCACTGTAATTTAATGAGCGTGTAAAGATTTTTTTCGACGAGAGTGATTTTTCTTCAATTTCACTTTCACGCTATTGTAGTGGAAATCTGAATTTCCTGCACCACTATCGGTAACCTATCCTACCAGCATCTTTTTACTTCTTTGCAGCCCACGTTTGTCAATATATCAAACCGTTTAACTTTTAATATATGTATTATTGCAGACATGGATTAAAATAATATTTGCTAGTTTAATTTTATCATTTAAATAACCTGTGTCATTATTTCCTTTTGTTTTCTTAATATTGACGACTTAATTCATCCAGCAGCTAAATGTTGGTTCGGCCGCTGACTGGCTGTCGTCGAAAGCCAATCAAAATGCCTGGGGGCTTCAAACATCGCAAAATGTAATATAGATTATTAAAGTGCTTGTCCCTATCTTTATAGTGAATGTTTATTTCTTTACAGGCTTTCTGAAATGAAGGGTTGGAAGGTGCTATTACTGGAAGCTGGAGGAGAAGAGCCGTTAGAATTCAGTGTGCCTGCTTACCGGGATTATGCATTCAATAGTTCAGTGGTGTGGCACTATCAGACTGAGCCACAAGAAGGAGTTTGCGGAGGGAAACCATGTTCCTGGACTAGAGGGAAGATGCTGGGAGGAACTTCAGTTATCAATAGTTTGATGTATAGCAGAGGAAATCGCAGAGATTATGATAACTGGGAGAAAATGGGTAAGGATGTGTTTTCACCAGATCTTACCAAAATCACACAGGTTTTCCAGTTAAGACTTCCTTAAGAATTCCTTCCAAATTAAGAATTCAGTTCAGTCCCTGAGTTTTCGAAGGTCAGGCGGAAAAATCCTTCGCATGCCAACAGCAGCCGAAAGTATGGCATACGTACTGGAATAAATACGTTAAGAACAAAAGTATACATTGGAAATTTTCAGATGTACAGATTCATAAAATAAAATGAAAAGCTCTTTAAGATTTTCAGGCCAATCAATTTTAAAGTTTCTTAGTACATCATTTACTAAGAAGAGGACGACAAGAGAGAGCGAGTGGGTTTTAAGAAACACAAGGGAGAGTTGCAGATGAGAAAAATTAGCCAATTCCAATATGTTAATAAATGATAATAAATGATAATCTACACAAAATGTCCTACAGTTTAGGTTCATACTCTGAATCTGAATTTTGGATTGTTGTTAAATCGAGTGATGATATTAGTTTTTCCTTGCAGGATACTTGAACAAAATTGTGTTTAGATGGATGTGATAATGTCACAAAATTATATTTTCACCGCAATAACTACGTCACTATTCCAGATAGCTCGATAGCCTTCTTAACACTAGTAATAAGCTAAATTATGAACGATTTTGGAAATCATAACGTCCTATTTTCGATGTTGTATTTGAATAAGAACGCTCACTAGTTAAACACAATCTATTCTGCAGTAACAAATGAACAAGCGAAGCTAAATAACAAGTGAAACTATTCTTTACAGGAAATGAAGGATGGAGTTTTGATGATGTATTGCCATACTTTCTGAAATCAGAGAACATGGAGGGTCCAGCATTTGCCAAAGACAAGAAGTATCATGGAGTGGGAGGATATCTCAGTGTGTCTCAGTTACCATATCAAGATAAAAATGTCCACACGCTCATTGAGGGATACAAAGAGTTAGGACTCCAAGAAACAGACGTCAATTCTGATCAGCAAACTGGATTTATGGTGATGCTGGCAACTCAACACAATGGCGAACGTCGGAGTACCAATAGAGCTTTTATTGAACCAATACGACATGTTAGACCAAACTTAAAAGTAGTCACAAATGTCAGAGTTACAAAAGTTTTGATTGATGAAGTGACAAAGGTAGCGTATGGAGTGGAGTACGCGTATGAAAAATATAAGCTTATCAAGGGAAATTTATTTGCAAGGAGAGAAATAATAGTTAGTGCTGGTCCTATAGGGTCTCCTCAACTTCTTATGCTTTCTGGAATAGGACTAAAAAACATGCTAAAAAATGTTGGCATAAAAGTGATAAAAGAGTTGCATGTTGGTGAAAACATGCAAGACCATCCTTCGGCGTGGGGGTTAAACTTTAAGTTGCGGAGAAATATTTCTACAATTCCAAACAAGGAGGCAATGCAGAACGATATATCTTGCTACTCACAAACAGTCAGGTCCGGTCCACTAGCAGGGACAGGAGTAAACCAACTGGAAGGATACATTAACTCAAGATTTGTTCCTGATGATGTTGACTACCCAGACATCCAATTTATGACGTACTCCGCTGTAGTGAGTGATGATCAATGTAACATAACAGATACACTAAGTAAACCTTTGTCTTACTACAATTTAATTCACTTCTTGGGAGCCTGTTTGAGAGCTGAAAGTGTGGGAAATTTAACTTTACGAACAAAAGACCCCTTCGATCAACCCATCATATACCCGAATTTGTATTCAGATACTCGAGACCTAGACGTTATTGTAGATGCACTGAATTTTGGACTTAAACTTGCACGGACTAATGCACTCATATATTCAGGCTTCATTTTGGATACTACTCCAACTGAAGGCTGTGAACATCACGTGTTCGGAACAAATGATTATTGGATGTGTTTGGCAAAGACTAATACATTCAGTGGAGCCCATCCAGCAGGAACTTGCAAAATGGGTCCCGCTTCCGACTCCACCGCTGTAGTGGATCCTCGCTTAAGAGTTCACGGCATAAGACGTTTGAGAGTAGCTGATGCTTCTATAATGCCAAAAATTGTGAGAGGAAATTTGAATGCCGTAACGATAATGATAGCTGAAAGATGTGCTGATTTTATCAAATTTGACGCGCGGAGGAATGTAGCGGAGAAGAAAGTTATTAATGAAGCTGAATTCATAGTAAGTGAGTTACTTGATTCTCGATTAACAGAACTTAGGGACAAAATTTAAATTTATTTCAGTATTAACTTAAACTCCGCAATTCATGTAGACAGTATGAAGCAATCTGTAAACAGAAGGAATATAGAAAAGTAATGGTAAAATAAATTGGTACAATTGTATATTTGACTAAGTGTGACATAGTAATTTCTTTGGGTCAAATCAATAGGAATGAAATAAATTGGAAATAATGGGAGGTTATTCTCTTTCAACTAGATGTCCATTCCGGCAACATCCCGCTGAAACTAAAGAAAATAGACTAGTAGCCTAAGTTTTCAAGTGAGACCTAATTATAAGTGATACAGTGATGGAAGAAGATATAAAAGAAATATAGACATGGAAAGGAATAACAGGAATGACTGATAGAATAAATTCTGAACGAATCCCTTACACGGGGTGCCTATAACTAAGAGCCAAAACTTTCACTTGAAAAGTAGATATAAGCCGGCCATTCTTTGTACAAACTCTGGCTTTAAGACATGTATGTAGCATAAAGCTGAGACAGCTGATTACTAGAGACCGGATTTTAAAGGGAAGATTTTCACCCAAAAAAGGACGAAAAAGGGAAAATTATTGCCAAAAAAAGGTGGGGAAAAAAGGGAAAATTATTGCCAAAAAAGATGCGAAAAAAGGGATATAAAAGTAAGAGAGTGTAAAAATTCAACAGAGAGATACATGTTTGTTTTATGTAAAGCCTTTGCTTGCTCTACAGCTGCTGATTCTGTAACATCTAATGACTGAAGAAATTTTTTGATCTTGTTGAAATTCTCACAGAGGAAAATAGCACACGAAATCCATTTTCCCCACCTTGTTATAATGGGAAACTTAGGCAATGGCAAGCCTGTGATTTCCCTGTAACGCTCTATTCTGCTGGGAGGAATTATTTTTTCAATGGTGAATCAGTGAAAACAATTTTTAATGTTTTCATATTACCAAATACTGGGTAATTTACGAATTTTTCAAAGTAAATTAGCAAAAAAGGTACCTGAAAGGAAAAGTTCCTAAAAAAGGGAAATGAGCCTAAAAAAGGAAAAAAAGGGACGTTAAAACCAGGTCATTTGCAGTTGAAACTTACTCATTAATGTACTGTTCAATTTTATCACGTTTTGTGATGAAATATAAAAAAAGGAATTTCCTTTAAAATCCGGTCTCTACTGATTACGCACTCCTTGCAACACGGCCCCTAATTCTATAGGCCTAAAAGAATGATGAAGTGAAAATGTTATATTGCCCATACTTAAGGAAGAAACACTCAACCTCACCCCTTACAAAAACAAATAAACACACAAAAAACGAGAAACTCTTATAATACACAAGTGTAAAAATATATAAACACAAAAACACTTAAGCGCACAAATGCATAAACGTCATTACATGACTTGAGGTTTCGTGACATATGATCCATTGTTCTCGGGTTGCTAGCCAGGTGAGTAATTTGCAAGACTCCGACGTTTCGGAAGGTAGAGGAAGCGGGGTACTCTAAAATGGCGGAATCTTCCAAATCACTAGCAACACGAAAACAATATATTCACATAAACACACAAAAACATAAAAGACATAAGCAAAACTCAGAGCATTTATAAGGCATTGAGATGAAATTTAAGATGATACACACAAACATGCACCGACGTATAAAATGAAAACTACGGTTGAAGTAAAGCTTCAAGGAAAAAAAGGAATTCGTTTATGAAATTATAAATCTGATGTGAAAGTCACATAACTTTCTCTGCCCAAATAAAAGTTAGGAGTATTCACATATCCTTATACAGAAACGCAAGACACAATTTAACGCTAATTATACGATAAATACCTGATAACCTCTTCTATGAAAATGACTGCAGACATTTATTGAAACTTCCGTCGTTAAGAATAATTTCCGAACTTTATCGAATATTTCCCTCCAATATGTCTTTCTCACTTCATTCTTATATAGAATAAGAGGCCGTGAAAGAGTGTGTATTCAATTGTCACCACACAACACAAACTTTTTACAAACAGTGAGTGAACAGTAGGTGGCTTGTAACTGCCTTCAGAGAATTTTTTCGTAAAAAAGTTTCAAATAAAAGTTTTATCTCTCACTATAAGCTACACTTGTGCAAAATTTAAAGAAAATCGTTAGAACCGTTTTCGAGAAAATCTCGAAAAACGAAAATTTCTTCATGTAAAGTCTCCTTAAAAATAAGAGAAAATAGTCGCCAATCTTATCCTCACATATTCAGAAGGTACCTGACCCAAATACAAAATTTTGTTTTCATACGACTTTCCGTTCTGGAGCTAGAGTGTTCACAGACAGACAGACAGACGGACAGACAGACACACAGACATGTTTCCAAAAATAGTATTTTTGGATTCAGGGGGCCTTGAAACGTGTATATATGCTAAAATCTCAACTTCGAATTTTGGGGTCGAAAACAATACTTCCTCTACCTATAGTACCTATGGTACGGGCAGAGGAAGTAAAAATTGTAATATTATCAAAATAACAAATATTATGTTTTTACAGTATTCACGAAAATCCACCAATGGTTTCCTTTAACTTGTTTCGATGAGTTGACGTTATCAGAAGACTTGTTACGTATTTTATACTGTAAATCACAAGCAAATAGGCCAAATTAAATAAAAAGCCTAAGTAATTGGAATTACCGGAAACTCGCGGGTTAGTTCCCCGATGAGGTTGTTGGAGTTTTTTCAATTGGCCCACTTCTTATGGTGGCACTACGACCCTGGGGTCGACTCAGCCTTTAACAGAAATGAGTACCAGGAGCAACCCTGGGGGTAAAGGCGGCTGATGCCTAAGGCTGTTAACCTTACCACCTTCACGTTCCGAATGTCTAAAATCTGGGAGCCTCAACCTCCTGGAACCCTTTAGGCCTCCATGGCCAGTATAGGGAACACCTTACTTTTAATTTGCATTACAAATAAAATCAGGTAAACTAATGTAAAAAAGTGCCAGTATGTTTTTTTTTAATCAGTTATGACTGTAATTATGATATGCAGAATATGTTTTTTTAATTGATTTACAAGTTAAGCTCCAGATTTATTCATTAAGCAGGGCTTAGGGAAGAACAAAGGTCTAGTTTTCTTTTTAATCAGATTAAAATCTTCCAGCATCACAATCGCACACTCACATAAAAATACGAGAAAAGAAAGTGAAATTGGCTGGTTTCGGGATTTGAACCATGGAACTCCATAACGTGAGGCCAAAACGTTACCATCTCGGTCACCTGGGTCAGTTTAACGGTCTAGTTGTAAGTTATAAGCGCATGTAAAACAATAGTGTTTTTGGTCATAGCTAACTCTATTTTAATTTCCAAAGCCGTAAAATATCACAGTAAAACAATTGACTATGTTGTCATGATAAATGATTTGCTTTTTTTTTTATATAAATTCTTTCGAATACGTATATTATCATAAAATAGGCACCAAATTGAGCATTACTCCGAAACAGGTGAACCGATTTCATCCAGTATCAGTAGACCTCTTCCCATGAACACTATAAATGTGTATACCAAATTCCATAAAAATCCGGTAAAGCGTATTTGAGTTACCGCGTTTTTAAAATAGACACTAAATTGGGTTTTACTCCGGTACCGGACAACCAATTTGGTCCAATATAGGTAGACGTCTTCCCATGTACATTATAAATGGGTATACAAAGTTTCAGGAAAATCCAATAAAGCATATTTGAGTTATCGCGACTTCTCATATATTAACATAAAAGGCAATAAATTTTGCATTATTCCGGTACTGGCCAACCGATTTGGTTGAACAACAGACGTCTTTCCATGGATAGTATAAATGCGTATACGAAGTTTCATAAATATCCGATAAGGCGTATTTGAGCTATTGTGCCTTTAAAATATACACTAAATTGGGTTTTACTCCGGTACCGGTCAACAGATTAGGTTCAAATTTAACAGAGTACTTTTCATGGATGTCATAAATGCGTATACCAAGTTTAATGGAAATCTGATACAGCGTATTTGAATTATGGCGCCTTTCTATTAGAAAGGCGCCATAATCTATTAAAATAGGCACTAAATTGGGCATTACTCCGGTACCGGTGAACCGATTTGGTTCAATATCAATAGGGTTCTTCTCATTTACATTATAAATGTGTTTTCCAAGTTTCATGAAAATCCGAAAAAGCGTATTTGAGTTAGAGCGCGTACAGACACACGGACGGACGGACGGACGGACAGACAGACGGACAGACAGACGGACAGACATTTTTCGTCCCCCACACAATCTCATAAAGTACCATACTGGCACTTAATAATGGTGATTTATTTTAAATATTATTCTGAAGTTAAGGAATTTTATTACCAGCGAGAAGAACAAATCTTATATGATATAGTTTAACAAGGAAATTATTTACCTAATTTAAGTATCGCTCTATAAAGCCTATGATACATACAAGATCGTGCCAGGAGAAATACAACACCGGAAGAAGTTCAGTGTTGAATCGTATGAAGGAAACGAGGAATCAAATTCCACTTACTTGCAAATTGAATCTTTTCAAAGGAAAGACGAAATGCAAGTTTGTATTTTTGTAAACTTTGGACACAGAATTTCAAAGAATAGTACACTTTAATTTTGTGACAGCAACTGCAAGAGGTCATATCACACTGTTCTTTCTAGACAAAAGAAGATACTGGTGTCTCTCGTCATTACGCCATTACAAGGTAAGGCCAGTCATACATCGTTAAAAGTATTATAGGAAATAAGATTAAAATATCATAATATAAATTTTATCCGCAAGAACATTCACAATCATCATAGTTTCGTTCCAGCTTAGTCCCTTATATTGTTAAAAATCAGCAGGAAATAAATTTTTAATATTATTCTTATTCAGGATACGAACTTGCTGATTTAGTAGCTCTTCCAACTAAGAAAAATCAACAAACAGTGTTGAAGTAACTTGCCCATTTTGAACATGTTATTACAATAAAGTGTCGAAAGTATGGAGCAAGAAATTGAAACTGAAGAATTGGCGAGTGTTCTGCCTGAAATTCTAGCTGCACATAATTTTTACATTAAATTTTGGCTACTTCCTGATAAGTCATACACAAGAATCAAGGAATGGCATTTAAAGAGAAAAACTAAATCAGATTACAGAAAATGGGTTGCTGGTTTATTTTTATGAAAAACCCAATGAATTCAAATCTTCGGGATACTCAATGATAAAATCAACAGTAATTATGAATTATAATGAGGATTTTAGTAAATATTCTAAACTTAAATCATTTTAAAAGAAACAGCTTGATTTTTTTACCACAGAAATTCAATGAGTAATTGTAAATAGAAAAGCGTATTATAAATGTGTGGCATAATAGTTATTTATGATGTAAGTTATAAAGATTGTATTTTGCGAATAAGTATGCTTGCAAAACGAGCCCGTAAGAGCGAGTGCAGCAATCCTATAAGGAAAATAAAATCATTTACCATGTGTATCATAAACTATTTTTTTAGACAGCCCTCAATATTTATAAAATAATAAAATCAGGTAAACTGATGTAACAAAGTGCCAGTATGTTTTTGTTTAATCAGTTATGACTGCAATTATGATATGCAGAATATGTTTTTTTTTAAATTGATTTCCAAGTTAAGCTCCAGATTTATTCATTAAGCAGGGCTTACCGAAGAAGAAAGGTCTACCATCTCGGCCACCTGGGTCCTTTTAACGGTCTAGTTAAGCGCATGTAAATCAATAGTGTTTTTTGTCAAAGCTACCTGTATTTTAATTTCCAAGGCCTTATAAGATCACAGTAAAACAATAGGCTATGTTGTCAAGATAACTTATTTTCATTTTTTTAATAAATTCTTTCGAATACGTATATTACCATAAAATAGGCACTAAATTGAGCATTACTCCGAAACAGGTCAACCGATTTTATCCATTATGAATAGACGTCTTCCCATGGACATTATAAATGTGTATACCAAGTTTCATAAAAATCCGGTAAAGCGTATTTGAGTTACCGCGTCTTTAAAATATACACTAAATTGGGTTTTACTCCGGTACCGGTCTACCGATTTGGTCCAATATCAGTAGACGTCTTTCCACGTACATTATAAATGGGTATACAAAATTTCAGGAAAATCCAATAAAGCATAGCCTATTTGAGTTATCGCGACTTCTTATATATTAACATAAAAACACTAAATTGGGCATTATTCCGGTACTGGCCAACCGATTTGGTCGAATATCAATAGACGTCTTCCCATGGACATTATAAATGCGTATACGAAGTTTCATAAATATCCGATAAAGCGTATTTGAGTTATTGCGCCTTTAAAGTAGACACTAAATTGGGTTTTACTCCGGTACCGGTCAACAGATTAGGTTCAAATTAAATAGGGCACTTCTCATGGACGTCATAAATGGGTATACCAAGTTTCATGGAAATCCGATACAATCTATTAAAATAGGCACTAAATTGGGCATTACTCCGGTACCGGTGAACCGATTTGGTTCAATATCAATAGGGTTCTTCCCATTGACATTATAAATGTGTTTTCCAAGTTTCATGAAAATCCGAAAAAGCTTATTTGAGTTATGGCGCGTACAGACACACGGACGGACAGACAGACGGACAGACATTTTTCGTCCCCACACACAATCTCATAAAGTAATAACTGGCACTTAATAAAATCAGGTAAACTGAAGTAACAAAGTGCCAGAATGTTTTTGTTTAGTCAGTTATAATTGCAATTATGATATGAAGAAAATAAGTTTTTTTTTTTAAATTGATTTCCGAGTTAAGCTTCAGATTGATTCATTAAGCAGGGCTTACAGAAGAACAAAGGTCTAGATTTTTTTATCAGATTAAAATCGTCCAGCATCATCAGAACTATACAGATTTGTGATATCTTGACAATCGCACACTCACATAAAAATACGAAAAAAATGTCAAATTGGCCGGTTACGAGATTTGAACCAGGGACCTCCAGAATGCGAGTCTTACACGCTATCATCTCTGCCACCTCGCGCAGTTTAAAGGCCTCGTTTGATAAGCATATGAGAATGAATAGTGTTATTTGTCATAGCTAACTGTATTGCAATTTCCAAAGCCGTATATGAACAGTGTAAAACAATATGTTGTCATGATAACTGATTTGCATTTTATAAATTCTTTCTAATATATTACCATAAAATAGGACCTTATTGGGCTTTAGGCTACTCCGGTAACGGTTAACCGATCTGGTTCAATATCAATAGGCTTCTTCCCATGGACATTACAAATTCGTATACCAAGTTTCATGAAAATCCGATAAAGCGTATTTGAGTTATCGCGCGCACAGACACACGAACGGACGGACATACGGTCAGACATTTTCCCGTACAAACTATCTTAAAAGTACCATTCTGGCAATTAATAATGAATATTTGATTTATTCTAATGAATTATTCGCCGTGGAGTCATATTGGAGCGCACAAACAGCTGCTATTGATTTTCTGGTGCACGCAGCCAACATAAGAAATGGATTCGGCAACGCTTTTCATCCCAAGTACGACGATTTTTGAGACTACCTTGAGAAAGTTAACATATAGAAAACACAATGAATTGTTACTTTTTTTTTTAATTTTATCAAATGCAAATATTCTTCACTAAAAGAGTATTATCTATGTGACTGAAACCAAAATCTGTAACAATGGAATGGCATAATGATTTTATAGCACTAATGAATTGTGCAGCTTTTATTTCGTGTGTCTTATATTAAAAGTTCTAGTTTTAATTCCAGCTGTCTTAATAGTTATTTTAGGGCTCCCGGTTAAACAGGGGACCATCCCGAATTTACAGCATTTGTCTCAGTGTCTCGAAAGAATGTGTTCGGGACGCTTAATATCCCGGTTTTCCACATAACTTGCTGTACTTTGTGCAATATTTGAAATGTCCCACTTTTATTTTTCATCAGTATTCAACTGGTATTAATTTTCTACTCTAACATTTACTTTTCAAGATTTTGCGTTCTGGAGAAATTTGTATAATAGAAAATTCTGCCGATAACCCATCAGAATTGCGATAATTAAAGTATTAATCCGGAACGAAAGCTTTAACTTTTTTACGCACTTACAGTTTACCTGATTTATTATTATTATTTCTATTTTTATCGTTATTTTATTTTTTATTATCATTATTATTATCATCATCATCAACATTATTAAGTGCCAGTATGGTGCTTTATGATATTGTGTGTGGGGACGAAAAATGTCTGTCCGTCCGTCCGTCCGTGTGTCTATACGCGCCATAACTCAATACGCTTTTCCGGATTTTCATGAAACTTGGAAAACACATTTCCCATGGGAAGAACAATATTGATATTGAACCAAATGCCCAATTTAGTGCTTATTTTAATACATTATATTAGAAAGGCGCCATAACTCAAATACGCTGTTTCGGATTTCCATGAAACTTGGTATACTTATTTATGAGGTCCACGAGAAGTACCTATTGAATTTGAACCTAATCTGTTGACCGGTACCGGAGTAAAACCAAATTTAGTGTCTATTTTAAAGGCGCAATAACTCAAACACGCTTTATCGGATTTTTATAAAACTTCGTATACTCATTTATAATGTCCTTGGGAAGACGTCTATTGATATTCGACCAAATCGGTTGGCCAGTACCGGAATAATGCTCAATTTAGTGCCTTTTATGTTAATATATAAGAAGTCGCGATAACTCAAATAATATGCTTTATTGGATTTTCCTGAAACTTTGTATACCCATTTATAATGTACATGGGAAGACGTCTACTGATATTGGACCAAATCGGTAGACCGGTGCCGGAGTAAAACCCAATTTAGTGTCTATTTTAAAGACGCGGTAACTCAAACACGCTTTACCGGATTTTTATGAAACTTGGTATACACATTTATAATGTCCATGGGAAGACGTCTATTGATATTGGATAAACTCGGTTGACCTGTTTCAGAGTAATGCTCAATTTAGTGCCTATTTTATGGTAATATACGTATTCGAAAGAATTTATGAAATGCAAATCAGTTATCATGACAACATAACCTATTGTTTTACTGTGATCTTATAAGGCTTTGGAAATTAAAATACAGTTAGCTATGACAAATAACACTATTGCTATACATGCGCTTATCCAACTAGACCGTTAAACCGACCCAGGTGGCTGAGATGGTAACGTCTTGTCCTCACATTCTGAGTTCCATGGTTCAAATCCAGAAACCGGTCAATTTGACTTTCTTTGTTTTGTATTCTGCATATCATAATTGCAATCATAACTGATTAAACAAAAACATAGTGGCACTTTGTTACATCAGTTTACCTGATTTTATTACCATCATAATTGTTTATTATTATTATTATTATACTAACTTACATCATCCGTAGGAAGAACCCTGTTGAATTTTGAACACATCGGTTGTCCGGTACGGAGTAACGACCAATTAACGGTTTTAATAGCATTTTATCACTATACTGCATTACAAAGTCGCGTGGCTGTCACTCACTGACATAATTCTTTCCCCACTTCCAGATGAGCCAGAAACTTGAAATTTGGAATGCTTGTAGTATTTAGCCTGTAAATAATATTCCAAAAGAACTTTCTATTTTTAATATTTACCCCCGAAAAACATTCAAAATGGCGGGTGACACTTTAAGGTCTAGACCTTCTTTAGAGACTTATAGTAGGTGAATGGTAAGTTGTATTATAAACAGATTCCACCAGCAGTAACGGGTTTTGAGAGATCTACAATTTTCGTCCTATGACTTTTTGTAGACTGGCCAGCACGAACCTCACACCTCAATTGATTATGTGTGGGTTATGTTCGGCCGTCGAGACTAACAGCAAAATTACTACAATCTGGTTGCCTTAAGGGCGACTTTTGTTGAAGAGTGGAACAGCGCCCTTATGCAGAACCGGATACGAACCCAGATTGTCAGCATGCCAAACAGAATGCAAGCTGTGATTAATGCTAGAGGTGGTAATACACGCAAATGAACTATCCAATACTTCTGCCTAATGTCACTAACTGGTTAACTCACGGACCTAACATTAACCACACATTCAAAATACATGCAAAGTGTGCAAAATTTCAGTTTTGAATTGTTTGAAACTCTTTGCGCGTAATTACTATTTCTATATACGTTTTGATAATACAAACTTAAATTTAATGTTGTATAACATTAAACTGAAAATGTACTTTTATTTTCTTGCATTACCTTGAAATTGAATGAGAAAATTGAAGTGTTAGCCTACGCTTTCTTTCGAATTAAGACTAATTTTACCTATTTCGTATCTGTGATGCTCAGAGCGGCTGTGATTGTCATTTGATTCTTCTTAGCACATAAACACATCAACAATATAAAAGAGGGACGCATCAGTTGTTATGTTACACGAACATGGCCTACTGATATACTCAGATAATCTTATGATACGAGTATAAGTAAAGCAGAATTAAATGTTAAAATATATAATTTTTATTATTATTTCGCAAATACTAATGGCTGTCAAAAAAAAGTATGATATACATGGTAAAATTATTTTATTTTGCTCGTAGGATTCGATTTGCAACAGTTGACTGTGTAGGGAGAATTCGTGAAGCAATCATAGTTGGTAACCCTGGAGTGTAATAATTTTATACCACTTGGTGGCATAATTTATTCGTTTTAATGAATATCATCTACGGTTAAAAGTGTTTAACTACTGCTGTGTAAAAAATACTTCATACGACTTGGCTACAACAATGAAGATAAATTTTGCAATGGAATAGTGTCAACTGAATGACTACTTTGATGCAATAGTAGATAAAAGCAACGAATAGCCCAGGCCTCGATCTATGCACTGCAAAATTCCACTGTGCAGGGGGCCCAGATGGTTAGAAAATACATAGGAATAATATAGATCAGTGGTTCTCAACCTTTTTCAGCTGACGACCCACCTTTCCTTATCGGAATACCTCCACGGTCCATCGGTCCATGGTGCAGTAAAAAACCTTATTTGTATCGTATCCCTTCCTATATGTACCGGTATATATACTTTACTATCAAATATTGCAAATATATATAAGCTTATAACTGCTTTTTTGAAGACACAGATTGATTATTGATAAACAATTTGTGTTCTGATTTGAAAATGGTTGACAAAATAAAATATAAGCACTTTGTAGCAAAACAGTTATTTATTTAACAAAAGATATATATTTGCAATATATGCAACAAGTGGTTTCATACCCACTAACAGGTGTTCCTAGGAGAAAGATAAAAACTACAATCATAAACGTACACAAAGACCATTTTAATTTTTCAGGCAAAATTGCTGTTATTAAGTAAGAATCCTATATTAATGAGATTTTTATCTTTCTCCTAGGAGAAAGATAAAAACTACAATCATAAACGTACACAAAGACCATTTTAATTTTTCAGGCAAAATTGCTGTTATTAAGTAAGAATCCTATATTAATGAGATTTTTGGGACTGTTTCGATTGAACTAACACGTCAATGTCAGGCATAGGCGTACCGAGGGGGGGTTTTGGGGGTTTGAACCCCCCCCCCCCCCCATTGATTTAAAAAAGGAAAATTGTATAATTTTGTTAAGTCTGCCCATAAATTACTTAATACAAGTATAAAGCGTGGGAAGCTTAAAACTCGTTATTTTGCGTCTTAATTTTTATAATTTTCCGGGGGAGGACCCCCGGAAGCTTAAAACTAGTTATTTTGCGTCTTAGTTTTTAAATTTTCCGGGGGAGGACCCCGGACCCCCCTCTCCCTGGGGGAATTCCATACTCCCCAGACCCCGCGGATGTTATAACCCCCCCCCCATATGGTCGGCCTGGTTACGCCTATGATGTCAGGATTGAATGAAGATTTTTTTAATCCTAAGTCACTTTCAACATTCAGTTGATTTCTGTATTTGTTTTCTAGAACCAAAGTTGAAAAAGTACGTTCACATAAATACGTAGTGGTGAATATCATCAGAAACCTCAATGCATTTACGATATTGTTGGATATTCTGTCCTCGTTTCCATCCAAAATGTTTCTGATGGTTTCTAATAGTTTTAGGATCGAGTCGCGACCCACCTGTAACCCTTCCGCAACCCATTAGTGGGTCGCGACCCACCGGTTGGGAAGAGCTGATATACTGTAGATAGTTTTTTGTTTGTTTGTTTGGTTTTTGTTAATCACTAGCGCTTTTTTTCAGCATATTATGGTTACATGGTCATTTTGGAATTCGTATCGATAGTTTTCTGATGGTATCGATTTTGTTCCTGGACAACGACATCACATACGAAATTAACTATTCTATGTCGGTTGCGTAGGACTGAAGTTAAAAATTTGTAATGCAAAATTTTATCGTTTGTCGGCCAAACAGCCGGTTTTGTAGTTCATTATCTTATAGTGGGCTTATCTGTACGCTGTGGATAAGTATTCATTACCTTACGGTTTTCGTTACCCCTTCGAAAATCACTGCAACGAATTTGTTTAAATATCCTATATTAATTGCAAATACTGAGACCTAAACTTTGATCCTATAAATTATATATATATATATATATATATATATATATATATATATATTACATTGATGTCGTGAGCATCGTTGTCGTGAGCAACGATAACACAAACTACAAGTAAATAATAAAATCAGGTAAACTGATGTAACAAAGTGCCCGAATGCTTTTGTTTAATCAGTGATAATTGCAATTATGATATGCAGAAGATAAGTTTTTTTTAATCGGTTTCCGAGTTAAGCTCTAGATTGATTAATTAAGCAGAGTTTACGCAAGAACAAAGGTCTAGTTAAAAAAAAAATCAGATTAAAATCTTCCAGCATCAGCAGAACTACAGATTTGTAATATTATATTGACAATCGCACACTCACGTAAAAATTTAAAGAGAGAGAAAGAAAGAAAGAGAGAGAGAGAGAGAGAGAGAGAGAGAGAGAGAGAGAGAGAGAGAGAGAGAGAAAGGAAGGGGTGAAAAAAAAGCAAATTGGCCGGCTACGGGATTTGAACCAGCGACCTCCAGAATTGCGTGTTACCATCTCGACCACCTCGCTCAGTTTAACGGTCTAATTTGATAAGCATATGTAAAGGAATAGTGTTATTTGTCAAAACTAAATGTTTTGTAACTTCCAAAGCCGTATATGAACACTCTAAAACAATATGTTGTCATGAGAACTGATTTGCATTTGATAAATTTTCTAATACTGTATTACCATAAAATAGGCACTAAATTGGGGTTTACTCCAGCAACGGTCAACCGATTTGGTCCCACATAAATAAGCTTCTTCCCATGGACGTTATAAATGCGTTTACCAAATTTCATGAAAACTCGATAAAGCGTACAGACACGCGGACGAATAGATAGACATTTTTCCGTCCACGACACAATCTTATAAAGTACCATTCTGTCACTTAATAAACAAACAATATATACACAATAACTATATAACAACAATATAGGCTAAGATAGTCATAATTTTCACATAGCGAGGCTATAAATCCTACCTCGCTTCAGCTTTGAGTAAGGTTGAGACAACTGAATGCAGAAATCCGCTGTGCCGTCACTCTATATGGGACTCTGATTTGTTAAGAGATAGTCATATGAGTGTATAGAATGTTGGTCCACCCTCCATTCATAACTGTGTAGGCTACACTGAAATGAAGTCTGTATACTAAAGCTTATTCTGAATTAAATTTACATGCGAGTTCACATAATTATAAGTGGATAGCCTATAATGACGCGTAAATGACTGCCGTCTGCGGCAGATTTGGATTTACGTCACTTTTTACATTCGCCAGTCGACGATACGAATGCCTTGTATTCTTTATACTAATGCATCTTACGCCTGCATTGTTAAACATTTTTCCTATAAAAGTGAAGCATAGGGAGCCCATGATAAAGTCTTACAGGAGCCCAAATTTTACAGATCCGGCCCTGGAATAGCCTACAAATAAACACTATGAAACAAAAGAAAAACAGGAAATTAATAAATCCATTCCTATTTACTTTCGGACTTGCATACCTTTTAAAATCGTTCTGACTCTCTTAATTCGACCTATGGAATCTTAAATGAGAATACAATGAAAGCATTATGTACCAGCAGAAAGATCTGTCGTACGTCACACCCTCTCAAAAACAAGTTTCTTTAAGGTCAAAAACGATATTCGAAAGTTCCTTTTTTTTTCAGCGATTAAGGCGTCACTAGAATTACGTTTTTGTTTATATACAGATGACACACATTTCAACCAAGAAAATTGGAGGGATCGTAGAAAGGACAGGAGACAAACATTTTGAGTTAAGGAACGTATAATAACAAAAATATGTTTTATTTTTACCTGGTTGAGAGTTAAGGCCAACCTGGACAAAATAAATAAAATAAATAACTTACAAACTGATTTTTAGTTTATAAGGATTTATTAGCCTAAAAAAAGAGAGTATTAGAACACAATAATTATTTAAAAAATAAACACCTTAGTAATAATAATTGAAAACTAAGTCTTCTTCGAATTGTAATAAAAATAAAAGAAAACCTACATTAAGGGGATGAAGGAATTATACTATAGCAGATATTTAAAGTTATGTAGTCAATATTTTAGAATATTAAAGTCTACCTCACGAACAATAGGATATATGAATTGACGTCACCGTTATAAAGAACAATAAAAAAGCTAAGCATTTTAAGGATTATGTAAACAAATTAGTGATTTTGACATGAACGACGATACTGTTCTATAGGCCCTAATGTCGTGTGGAAGCCAATTCCATTGTTGAGGGGGGGGTATTGGTGAAGGACAATGGATGCAGGGTTGTTTTATGTGGTGGGATTAGGAGAAGCACAGAAAATTGTGAACGAAAGTAGAATGTTTGATACCTAATTTTGATCAAAACGCAGTGCTAGGGGTCATCACGCCACTGACTAGACATCCACATCATGCAGTGAAAACAGAACTTGACAAATGATTAGTAAATTTTATCATATTTTAATGCCTTCATTAGGAGTAAAAAAAACTATACTGAGTGCCCTTTTAAAATCCTACACGGGACTTGCTGCATGGCGTGATGTCGGATCACGAACAGAGAAACCGCCATATTACAGCAAGAATGGTCATGCTTTCAAAATAAAGAGTAGAAAACAGAGAACGGATGTAGGTAAACATTCATTTCTTAATAAGGGTATAAATGAATGGAATCATTACTTGCTTCACTCTTCGATGGCCGTCCTCTCACACAGCAGAGATTTAAAGAAAATATTAATAAATGCACTTGGGGTAATGATTAATTTGAGGTTGTTTTTTATGCATTATTATTTTTATATATTATTGAGTTTCTGTTTATGTATTCTGCGTTTATGTTTATGTATAATTACCAGGCCCCGGATTCTGATGCCTAAAATTGTTTGAAAAATGACCCTAGATTTTAAAGAAAATGACTTAATACTTATAAAAAATGACCGAAAAACATATATTTTATTTATAAAAAATTATTATTGTACACACAAAGTTATAGACTAGTTTGTACATAATTGTTAAAACTGTAAATAACTGTAGTGTTGTGAATGTTCTTTTCTCAAGGAAATTTATACTGGCACTGAAGCACTGGTGAGTCAAAATTCGGCATATACTTTTATGGTCTGCCGGATTATATTGTTGTTTATTGAGGGTAAACAGTAGTTTGCACTCTCATATCCAAGCAGGTGGCAGACTCTGGTGCCAAGTCAATCTAATAACAATAGTGATATAATACAAAATTTGGCGTTTCTTTGATTCTCACTTCCGACTGAGACATGTCAACACTTTAACGCCGAATTTTTCCTTCTTGCATTAAACAAACAACACTTCAAAGACAGCACCGCTAGCGACGAAAAAAGTTAATACACTCGATGTAAATACATGAAAATGACTAAATAAGGAAGCAAATGACACGAAAATGACAAAATAATGACCTAAAATTAAATTAAATGCCCTAAAAATATAAAATTGCAAAAAATGACAAAAAAATGACCTAATAAAAATGTATTTTTATAATCTAGAGGCCATGATTAGGATTTATCCACAAGTTGGCAATGTCTCTGCAGCATCAATAAAAAGATGACATGTCATTAGAATCCGGGCCCTGATAATTACTATGTTTTTGCTTTGTATTAATATTGTAATATACTACCACCAGCCTACAGCCTAATTGTAGTAAATAAAAATACATATAGCCTATAGCCTACATAAACTTTCCCTATAATTAGGCTTGCCAGAAGTCCCGGTTTTCAGACAAAATCCCGGTGTCCCGGCCGGTTTACTTCACGTCCCGGTAAAAATTAAATTTGATTTTCTAGATGACCAAAATAGTCTAAAAAAAGTCCTAGTCAATGAAAAGTACATGTAAATATTGTTCAATTTTTTTTCCTTATTCAAAGTGTTTCTTCTTACTTAAGTAACTTTTAAATATTAACATGTTAGAAAGAAAATGTTTAAATTTATATGCTTATGTCATTTATTATTACCCCTGGTTTAGGTTCCTAATCAGTAAGCATTTATTCATAGCATTGAGAATAAACTACCCTCTAAAACACTCCAAAAATCCGCCAAGGGTGTGTACCCTTGAATACCCGCGACGCTGGGGGTCATTCCTGTGTCCCGGTTGAACATTTCAGAAATCTGGCAAGCCTACCTATAATGCATTTGGTCGTGCAATAGAATATAGACATTCGAATTGCGACTCTCGCAGAAAGCCAAATTTAAAAATAAAAATAAATATACAGTTCAGCGGGTTTTAAAAATTCTCTTTCCCGCGAGACAATTTCGTTGAAACGGCCCTTATGAAGAGAAATCATAACACATGCACTTTAATGTGATTAATCAGCGAGAATATTGTATGCTAAAAAAAGTATAACATATCAATAACCACGATGTCTAGACCATAAGTTCCTTATCTCAAGATGCTCCTCTGAGTCTAGGCCTTATCTCTATAATCCCTCCAATTTTCTCGGTTTAATTCTGGGAGACATTATATAATATCATCGCGTTAGCGTACACTTGTTTGTGATATTTAATAGTCTATTAACCACATTTAGCGCAATAAAATTATATACAGTAATTAGATATAATGAAAATAACACGTATAATGAGCATTACGAATTTGTGAGAAACGCCAGGTAAAAGTAATCGATCACCACCAAGCACTGCATTTGTGTGATCATACATGAGATCAAGAAGGCAGTGCACCAAAATAAAATACCTGTAGTAAAGTTTAAGGGTCGGTACACTTGGAACACACTTCTCGAACAGATGTAGCCTATGTATTTATTATTATTTCACGCAAGTTTTCAGAATTTTTCCCTATCGTAGAACAAAATTATGTAAAACATGTGTATGACGTGTATAACAGAATATCGGAAATAAAGAAATAGGTTTATTCACTTTTTCCTAACTTTCCTCGATTTTTAAAACACACTTCTCGCACGAGTATCGCGATATATTCTACTTTTTTAGTTCGGCTCATAATAGCAGTGCTAGTAGTAGGCCTGGTAAATTATTTACTTTTCCTGCAAGAATTAAGGCCATAAGGCCTTCTCTTCAACTCAACCAGATTATAATAATACACAATGCTAGAATTACAATAGCACATACAACAGGATTCAATATGCATGATTTAGATCAGGCCTGTCTAACTTGGGAGGAACTGGGGCCAAATAAATTTAGGGTAAAATTACTTAATTTTATTCATATTAACTTAACCAGTTGACTCATCACTGACGAAGAGCATGCATTAGCTCTATTATAGTCATTACTGACTCAATGGTAGGTGTTATAAACAATTTTTTTTAAAAGTACGACAAATAAAGAGAAAAAGTTTGTCACACCAGTTCACCATTTCAATTACATAATCTACTCTTATGCAATTCAACGGCCCTAAATAGCGTGCTCACTCGCTCGCCCGCTTCGTGAAACATCGGGTATACTCGGCGATGTTAGTCTCTGGCAGTGTAAACTTTCACGAAGAGTATAAAATTAGGAAAACCGTTTCTTTATTATATAAAGCCTAAGTGAAATGAACACAATGAACAAATATTCTAATTTTATTTTTATTTACAATTTTCATAGCTCTGAACCACAAACATTTTTAATAAACTACCAGTGTAAATTTCTTAAAAATCCTGGAGTCAATTAATAATGGCGGGTGAAGCCGGGGGCACATACTGTAAAATATTGATGGTATAACTATTGAAATATCGCTGATAATAAACATCCAAACAAACCATTCCTTCCCTTCAAACATTATATAATTTCTGAAAATTACACTGAATTGATCAAATAAAATTCACATCATATTCATCTGTCAACAAACAGTTGAGAAACAATACGTATTATGTGTTCACAGTTAGCTTTGGAACTGCATAATCGAATCTGAGATAGTTTTTTCAGGCGGCGCTTTCTAATCGTGGAATGTACTCTGAAGCCGGAATTTTAGCTGTTTCATTAATTATTAATGGCTTAGTTTCCGAATGATTCGCGTGCAAGTGTTAATAAATATAATGCTTTAATAGTTATTATACTCTTAATTTTTAATTTTTAAATTAATTATCGTTTGCGAAGCCACGGGCACCTACTAGTGGTAATACAATTTGTTGAGAGAAAAATCACTTGATGTGCAAGATTAGCAGCTCTTCTTCTCAGTAAGTATATTTACTTTTGATAAGTTCACATTCGAAACTGCACTTTTACAAAGGCATGTGCTTGAAACAGAAACATGATCTGTAAACCAAAATCTCCCAGCTGGGGAAATTTGTCATTTCAAAGAAATCTGGAAGAGTTGTCTCGTTTTCTGTTCTGTTTTGAAGAAATGGATCCGCTTGAAAATCACATAGCTCAAATTGAAACTCTGATAGTTGATCCTTAATGTTCACTTTCAAGGTATGGTTTAAAAGAGATGGTTTGTCCTTTGTTTTGGAGATCAGAATATCTCGAAGAAAATTCTTGAGTAGGCCTATTCTTTTTAATATCCTCGCAGTCGTCTACTTTATGTGACACTTGAAAGGTGGAAAATGTGCCAATTTTTGTTCTAAATTTGACCTAAGCAGAATTGAAACTTACGCCCATGGTAACGGACGCTGTTTTAATTTGGTACTTTATAATTATTTTCTTCTATTTTGTTTCGAGGGTCATAATACCTTCCATGCGGCCAGATTTACATGAATAGCCTAATCAGGTAGTTATAAGAGACCCAAAAGCTGGCATAATCGTATTAATTGATTAAGAATGTATAGCCTATAAATATCGAGGATTATATTAGTTTATTAGTTTAATTATTTTATTTACTATACTAGTTTAATTACTATCCAAATTTGTCATAAAGCATTACTTGTTTAAACAGATCCTGTCTTGATGTTAAAAACTGACATAACACGGTTTGGAAAGCATTTTCTGAATACTGCAATTTATATCAGTAAGTAATAACAATGAAAGAAGAAAGATTTAGCCTAGTATCATCTGCCCTCTACTGAGGGTGACCACAAGGATCGAAACAAGATAAAATTATGTGCTTTTTTCTGAATGTTGAAAAAATAGGTTGTATACAACAATATTGATAATCCAAGATCTGTACAGATGGCTTGAATTCCTCATTAAAATATAGGGACAAATTTCGGCAACGTGCTCCGATCACCGAACAATAAGTCTTGGACAATCCATTTATCTGGAGAACATATATTTAAACCTAGACCTTATGCGGTGTACAATATACCAGGCCCGGGACACGAGGCACTGGAAGTGCGAAGTTACCCTCCCTTTCGTCCCCACTAACTCTCGTTCAACATCAGGCAGAGGCAATTAAACCCGTTGGTTATGGGACTAGTAGCGCGGCAGGTAGATGGAAAAGGGAAGGGTCGCCTTAAATCTTGATAAAAACTGTACGGTAATATGAAAGTATGCGACTTTCTTGACAATGCATTATTTATCATAAGCTTACTTATAAAATTTGCGAAGCCATATCCGGGATCTTGTAACAAGGTCGAGAGCGTTCTAATTGAAACTTCATTGGAGAATAAATTGATGAAATCTGCAGAGTCCAGCTCAGCTGTTTGCGCACAATGCAGAAAATGTCATTACGAATAAGAAATGGCAACTTCATAAGTCATGGCAACTTTTTGTTAAATGTGGGAATATTTTAAAATGTTGAAATATACAAATGAAAGGGCAGGGTATGTAGTGTATGTTTAGGCCTAATCCAGGTTATGGGTATGTAGTGTATGTATTATGCAGGTTCTGGGTACTATATTATGTAGGATAATGAAGGAAACAAACACTGCATCGTGCCACTCTAATGTATTGCGGTAGTTGGAAGCATGAAAGCACACATACCCACTCCCTGATCCCTTAAATTTCGGTACGGATGGGTATTATTCCTCAAAGTTTCCATTAGCTCTTTGTTCCTATTTTGGCGGATGAACGCTGTTCGCATCTTGTCATACCCAACTGAACGGCGGATGACTCACAACTAAATTACCATCTCCTCCATTCGTATAACCGTACAATACAATACTACCAAATTATGTGTTCATAGGTCTATACTAAAGTTACCACACCCTCCCGTGACATACAACATCTTATGGTACCATCGCCTTACTTTCAGAAAAAAATTCAGAAAAAAGCCACTGGGTGTTGCAAACAGAAGTTGCCAGCCCTGAAGAGTTAAAATGAAATTCGTTTCATTCTAATAGCCAATAAAAAAACGCCCCCTTAGATGCCGGTAAAAAAGATTATATTAGAAAAAATTGAAAACTCAAACTCCCGTAATAAAATGAATAAGCTATCTAGCGAATCTTTCATCAAAGCCGAGGTAAAGTTTCCCATGTCCATACAAGCATAAATGAAATAAAAACATCTCTATAAAAAATAATGAGTTAACCTTGGGACCCTTAGTCCATCCCCGGTAACTCAACAACTCGACTTTCTCGAAGTACTCCTCGAGTTTCTACCCTCGTAGACGGAACTATGTCGGTATCAATTTGCCAATGCGGTGTCCTCCCATACGAGTGGCTAGCCGTCAAATAAATATCACAATGTTTTAATTGCTAGAAAAAAACGTGTTTAGAGCTGCCAGTAAAATATTTGCCTTTTTTTTTTATCTTGAACAAAACAGGGATGTAAGATTCAAGATGAAAATATTGATACTATTTGTTTCAAGTTCTTAGAAGGATTGGACAATCTTATGTACAACATAGGTATTCAATTAGCCGCAGTTAGCAACCTAAAATGTGACAGAGGACCAAGTTCTTGAATTGACAAATCCTCTGGACAATGTCCTGACATTATTGCTTGGATAGGCCTATGTCTAATAAGTGCTGCTGATCTTTACTCAGGACCTTGCTGTCTGTTTCTGAACCGAAAAAATATACAGATTATACTCGTCCACGGGAAGCTTTACACACCCAGTAAGCTGTTGCTCAATGTGCTCACAAAAAGATTTTAGCTCTGTGGGTGCACCATCTAGGCTATGCTGGAAAATTCTCGGTATTTATCTCTCAACTTACTTCAAGTTGTTAATCCAATAATTAATTGATCGCAATGCGTTATTTCCACTCTCGGAAAATTTGCTGTTGGCTAGGATAATTGTTGAAAAAGACATATTCGAGAGTTGGATATAAGAAAAACTAAAAAGCAAGACAATCCACTTCTAAAGAGAAATCTACTAGAAATTTCATGAAACCTAAGACAAACTTCGAAGCTACAGGTAACAGTGAAATCATTGCCTCCAATACATGCCGTTTGTATCCTCCCCAATGTTACGGGAAGTATGTGATGATGATATTGAGTCACTCATCATTTCCGAAACTAAGCCCATCAGATTCATCAAAAAGTTTCCGTCACACTTACGCAGTCGAGAGATGGACCAAACTTGTCACTGACTAAAGTATGTAGACATGAAGCTAAAGACGGCTACATCACATCTAGGCTGTTGTACATCTGTACATCTTTGTCTAATTTCTTCCAAAAGTCACACTTTAAAGTGTAACCATTGAAAAGAATGGACCACTGAATCATAGTCAATTTTCGTAAATAATAAAAAGTATATTGTAAATAACACACCCCTACTTTGGATGGTTGGTTGGGTAGGGTGTGGGTGGAACTTGACGTGCTGCCACCTTCTTGCCGTGAATTTTGGGCAGTTTTTGATGTGAGAAAGCGGCGAAAAGATCTGCACGATGATGCTTGTGGCTTTTTGAATTCCCATTTTTCAAACACATTGCGCGAACGGAAACATTAAAGTATGAATTATATTATAATTCACTTAACTTTATTGAACCATAAAATGAGCATATCAAACTACAACGTGTCGATCGCAGAACTGTAAGTCATGTTTTAAAAAATTACGAAAAATGTCCCAAATCGTCAGTTTTTATTAACTTTAAGTGCGATGCGCGATCAGATGGCAATCGATTTTTAATTTTTTACGTAGTTTTACTTATTATTATTATAGGAAACAGGTTTTCTGCACTACAGCGATTCGATCATGAAAATATATTTTTTCCACCCACCATACTGTTCACTACTCAGATTTCATCATTTCACCCGCTTGTTTATTTCTTTGTTTCGCTGTCTCTACGTGTTTTATTACCGATTGTTTACACATATCTGATCTGTCATCACTGATCTGGGCAGGTAAGGTCTTTCATGTGTCACTGGCCGTTCTTGTCCATGTTGCACCTAGTGTTCTCGTGAAGTCGTCGGAACACCTTCACCATAGACGACATTTGCACCTCTTCCTTGTTCGGAGATCCCCCATTGTTGTGATACATGCTCATGGGCGTCTGCAGAAATTTTGGAATAATGGAACTTGGCGCCCCATACTGCTCCCCTTTCCACTCGCCACTCGCCTGGCCGCTTCCCCCCCCCCCCTGGTAGCTTCACGCGTGCCGCCCCGCTTCCCCACAGTGCATGCCTCCATGCCTGTAGCCGCTGTTCAACCTCAACGCCGGTAATGAATAATTGCAATTGACATGTCACCTAATATTTCACAATAAAAAACCCCTTGCACCTCCACATAATATTTCACAATTATAAAAACGACCCTTGCAACAAAATAGGCTGTTTCACAATACAAAAAACCCCTTGTACCATGCATAATATTTCGTAATTATAAAAAACCCCGTATTATAACATAAAATGTTGCTTAATTGATGCAGGAAAATTCCCTTGCACCAATACTACTCTTTTCATAACTAACAAAATATCTCAAAATTATAAAAGCCGATTCTTGCGTTAAAACTCATGAAACCCCCCTATCATAACTCAAATATACGAAGGCTTCCTTCAGAGCTCCAACATTCACTCGTGGTGTAGTGCTATAATGGCTATAATGCTAGGGGTCCCGAGTTCGAATCCCGGTCGATCCAAAATTTACTATTAGGAATAGGTCTCAAATAGGTAGGTAGGGTGAAGAGGAGGTGAGAGGTAGAGAGGAAGGAGACGGGAAAGGAAGAGAAGAAGAGAATAAAGAAGAAATAAATTATTTTTTTCTGTTTCATTAGTTGCTTAAGAGATGGCGCCACTGTTGCTGAAATAAATTATTTTTTTCTGTTTCATTAGTTGCTTAAGAGATGGTGCCACTGTTGCTGCTAGTAGTTCAAATGCCGCCGCTAGGGGAGGGAATTAAAGAGTTGGAGTGAGGGACTCGCATGGGGCGCAAAGTTCCATTTTCCCGAAATTTTGTCAAGGGGGCCAGTGAACAAATTACTGCCACCAGTACCATCATTAAGCTACTAATACTACTACATGCATTTTATATTTTTTTTTGCCATTATACTCATACTATTATTACTTTTAAAATTATTATTACAATAATTATTACTATTGCTATGATTATGATTACGATTATGATGATTTTTATTATTATTATTATTATTATTATATAATCAACATCCTTGATTTACTCTACCTGGACCTAACGCTATGGATACAAAGTAAACATCTGATGTATATACTCATATGACTTTTTCTATTCCTTACAATGTCACAGGTATTATTCATATAAAATGCATACGTCCACTGGCTTACCTTCATTAAATTAAAATGTTTGGAAAAAAATGGATTCAAGTTTAGTGGAAGTAATTATTCCTACATCTAAGGCAGTCAGCTGTTACAATCGTTTTTGTCCAAACAACTCCAACTACAGTATGTAAAAACTAAAATGTCTTCAAATTAAATGCTTATGGTCATTTAGTGTAGAGGTTTGTGTATAAATAAAATTTCCAGGGGGGGGGGACGGCTCTACCTTGCCCCCCCCTTCTGCACGGCCATGTACACGCTCACACAAAATCACAGCTGTGACTTCCATAGATATTATTCCTTTTAATTCTTAAAGAGAATAGTTTCTATTCACTTTTTTGTTTTCTGCTAGATCGGACAGCAAAATGGCGATCTGCCCTGCAGTGAATACTCTTTACACATTGATGAACCTTATCAGCTGGTACGTGAATAGGCAGACTGAAGCAGATCTGGCATCTCCTGCTCAGATACAAAATGGAGATCGTTTTGACTTCATTATTGTGGGCGCAGGGTCAGCAGGATGTGTACTAGCCAACAGGTGAGTTTGTGTTTCGTCTTCACTCCTCTATTATAGACTACATATCTTCTATAATTAACTAACGCTCTGGTAAATGAGACTCGAAAGTCGCAACAACAATCATTCTCAAACTTTTTCAATCCCTAGTTTTTCAATTCAAGCTATTCGCCCTATTGTCCACACACCTACAATGGTATTAATCAGAGGTGACGGTCCAAGTGTTTGCGCAGTAGATGCAGACGAGTCCATTAAAGATTCGTATCGCGTGAAGGGGCTTATAGGTCAGTTGTGTCGTTGCTTTCATGCGGTAAGACCGTATGATATACTGTCATTCAGAAACAAGAAATCTTCTTACAATAGCTTTTCTTCTCGCTAGTGCAGTTCAACATTCTTACCCTTCCACATGCATCACTTCTCCTCAAGCGCATCTGACTGTCGCCTCTGATTAATAGCACCGTACACAAAAAGAGGAGTACGTCACTGGAAATGCGAATGTATTATAGACTATATACTAAATTTCAAATTCTTACAAAGGATACTGTTCCTAGCATAGTAGCATGTGGTTCCTGATTTAAGTCCGCTTTTAATTTAATGTAGCAGAACTACTTAAAATTGCGAAAACCATAGCGACAGTATAGGCCTATTTAATATGGCAGTGAAGTTCTTGGTAAGTTATAGCCTACACATTTTCAGAATACAACAAAAATGACGCTAAATGGGAAAAGACAGTTAAAAGTGTAACCATCTAGTCCTAGTCCTAGAGCGACTGCAATTCAACATTAGGGTCTATACTGTTAGCCTAGCAACATCGGCGGAGAACAGTGATTTTAGTGGTTTTAGTCCAGTTGAAAGCAAGCTAAGTGTACTTACAGTATTTAGGAAGGAGGTAGGCTATTACGCATAAAAAAGTAAAAAAAAAATAGTCCTACAATTAATAGGTTTCTTCCCAAAGTAATTCATGTTCTGCTATGTGCTATGACACATGTGCACATTGTCGGTTTCACTGCGCAACGTACGAGTAGTAAGTACTGTAATTTCTCAGCGAATTGACAGTTTGCGTAGACGTCGTCTTACTTGACAGTACATGACATGACTGTAGGAACAAACCTTCTGAGAAATAAGAAAACGTTTACCATCCCTGCCAAAGCAGCACATTTTCTATTGTGAGCTCTTTGGCAAGATACTTTCCACAAAATATTTTAATTTTTTTATTTGTAGGACTTTCCCTTTCTCGTAGTATAGAGAAAGTATTGTGATCATGACAAAATCGAAATAGAGATAACATCAGAAAAAAAGAGTTTCTCAATACCTAGAAATCGAAAATCGTGTTTGCATTGACGTCCATCTGTCTGTGCACAAATAGGTGGTAAGTTGCATTAACTTTTTTTTAATTATGGACATTTTTAGAATTTTATTGAACCACCGAGAATTTTATTTCTATAATTGAAATATAAAAGGGACTTTTCATGAAACTTTGTTTTTAAAAATTGTTATTTAAAAAAATTGCTACAACGACTTAAATAAACTACAAATTTCGGATGTCTGTCTATGTTAATAAAATGGTCATATCTATATTTCTGTAAAAAATCACTTAAGGGGTAGTTTACTCGTATCCACTTAAATTTTTGTAGTCTATGTCCATTACTTGAAAACTAGCACAGTTAAATTGCAAAAAAAATTGCATATTTTTTACCATCTTGTTGTAATTGTCATTCATGTCAGCTATTCTATTGTATTTTTCCCCGTCGATTCCAAATTTAGAACCCACTGATGGTAACATTGGATGACTGCATATGTTTATATAAAAATTCAACTACGAAAGGATTAATACGCTTTAATAAAACAATTTATTAAAAGTTTCCCGGGCAGTCAGTTGGAAAATCCTGAACTACAGGGCTATCAAACCTGCTCTATTGTTTTATTGTAGGTTATCTGAGATCAAGAGATGGCGGGTGCTGCTGCTAGAAGCTGGAGGGGAAGAACCTGCTATCCTCAGCGTACCTTCGTTCCGTGACTTCGGATACAAATCTCGAGTGGACTGGGACTACAAGACAGTGGCTCAGGAAGGCGTGTGCGGAGGAAAACCCTGCATATGGCCCAGAGGCAAGGTGTTGGGAGGCACCACTGTCCTCAATAGTATGATCTACAACAGAGGAAATAGTCGAGACTACGACAACTGGGCACGCTTAGGTAATGGTCCCCAGTCTTTTAATATTAGCTTATCGAGGATTTCATACAGGAAATACTGATATAAGGTTTAGTACATTAAACTTCACAGATATCCTCTCGAACTCGCTATCAGAATTCACTTTGATAATAAAAATAGCAAATATATGTTTTATTTCCGATACCTACTTTCAGTTACATTTTATTGGTCACTCGTCCCCTAATGTAGCGATGATAAAATACATTCAGAGAATCAATCCACTGCACTGAGTCGAGCCAAATAAATGCTACATAACTTAGTGGCAATAGACAACTCCAAAGCAAGATATTTTATGGAACTCGGAGGTTCATTGCCGCGTTTACATCAGCCCGTCATTGAACCCTATTCTATGCCAACTCCATCCAACCATCTCTCGCAAATCCTACATCCCTTAAATCTATTCTAACATTGTCTTGCTGCCCATGTCCAGGTCTTCCAAGTGGTCTTTTCCATTCTGATCTTACAGTAAATATTTTTTAGATAATTATTAATTATGTATTTCCTCCCCAAATGCGCATATTTCATCCTCCCATGATTTAATTACCATCTGTCTGAATTGAACCTTCACTCTCTCACCTAACTTTCTGCACTGCTCCTTCATCTAACCTGTATCTGTTTAATGCTTTAATTACTGACCTAAGCGCTAAACCTTCACAAGCTCCTAATATTCCACGTTCCATATCAATTGCTCATTTTCCTACGATTTATGATTTCCCTCACTGGAGCATTTACCCGGAGATCTCGAAAGAGAGACTATTTTCTCTCTAGATAATTTTACACTGACAGAATCCACAAATGGCGTAAGGATTTCTGAACAGTTGTTTCTATATTTTATTATTTCTTTTATATTTATTATTTTATTTATTGTGAGAGGTTATTAACCTCACGTCAAACGACAATGTCCGGCCGCTCAGAGCCAAACAAACTTAAGATCGGATCGCATCATTTGGTTGGGAACAATTAGACCATCCTCCCTGCAGTCCGGATTTGGCACCAAGCTAGTTTAATCTATTTCTTCATCTGAAGAAATACCTTGGTGGAAAACACATTGGGAAACAAGAAATGCAGACTTGACTTTCATCGCAGGTGACATCATTCTTTGACGAATGCATACAAAAACTGGTTTCTCGTTTAGACAAGTGCCTGAATAACGGCAGTGACTACGTGGAGAAGTAGTGTAAGCTGTATGGTAATGGATGATTCTAAAGTATTTGAAAAATAATGTTTTGTTATTTTTAAATATTATCGGTAGCCTACTTACTTTAAAAAAGCTCCTCGTACATATGTGTACAGAAATCATACAAGTTGTATTTCTTTAAGCGCTAGAGCCCCATGCTGCTGACTGACCGACTTTAGGATAATGAAAATGGCAAGGTTGTGAGCCTTAAGAATTGGCCACCTTTAACCTCAGGATTTCTCTTAGTACTGGAATATGTTAAGACATGGCACCACCACAATGATAGTATTTTTAAAATATATTTAACGATAGTTCTGTACCGCTACCTAGGCCTGTAACAGTCACAGTTGTGCCAGAATTTTGTCCTGCAGGAGTTCTTTTATATGCCTTGTAAACATGAAGACAAGAAAATGTAGAGTCACATTGAAAAATGCAATACCATAGCCGGGATTTGAACTGCAGATCTTCGGCTCTCCGAGCCGCTGTTCTGAGACTTGAGCTACCATGGCAACTTGTCAGTCATTTATAAATAAATTACACAAAACATGTAACCCAAATGGAAGAGCAACGGCACTGAAAGCGGAAGATATGAGGTTCAAATCCCGACTATGGCATTGGATTTTTTAAAGTCTGACTCTACCTTTCCAGCTTAGCCTACACACACGTGTGAATGAATCATAATTCCTAATGCAGACAATGGACTTTCGTATATGCGCACACATAAACGCCAATGACCTGAGCATGATCGATTTCGGGAACAGACAATCAGGCCTAACCAACTGTTTCATACAGGCCGATGAAAGATTATCGCCTCAATTAAAAAATCGCAATGGGCTCACAGGGGATAGGAACCGTGACCTTCCGGTTCGTGGAGCAGTACTTCAACTGCAGATGACACTTTATACAGTAATTGCCTTCTTCACTTTAAGGTTTTACTAGTGGTAGTAATAACTTTAAACAACGTCATACAACAGTCATAGCATAGAGTAAAAGTGTGGCTAATAACAGCATTTAGTTCAGTCTATTAAGAGCAAGGGTTAAGTTAAATGAGTTGATCCACTGATAAACTTCAACGTTACTCATTAGGGGAAACATAAACTGTGAACCAGATAAAAAAAGAAAATTATTTTTTCAAGGCACCCAGTTATTAACTTCTTTTCTCCTATGTTTTGAAGCTTGTTCTTATCCTTCCTTTGAACTTTTCCCTCCTTAATTTCATGATAATATTAAACAATATCCACGAGAGACAATTTTACCAGCTTTGATTTATCTTACTGTTAAGTCCATGTCCATTAAGGGGAGAAGATACATTGGAATGGGTCACAATACCAACTTTTAATTTATTGCCTAATTTCGTAGTTTGAAGTGTGCTTTATGGAAATATAAATGTAATTTGAACCACAAGCCTATTTAAAGAACCCAAATGACAGCTTATATAATAGGCTATTTATAGGCTTATAATCTACTTATAATATTATAGACCTATATTTTTCTAAGCGGTGATATATGTGATATGTGATACGTAGTTCTTGATAAAATAAACATAGCATTGCATTGAATTGAATTTTGTATTTTGACCCATTCAAGTTATGTTATTCCCTAAATCGAGCAGTTTCTCCTTGTCAGCACGAGGCTGACTGACAGCATCCCTTTCCAGACCTTTCTACCTCAAAAGAATCCAAAGCCAGCAATTATAAAATTTAAAATTTATTCAGTTTAACCAAACAAAACTCATTTACCAAAATTAGCACAGTTTGGACAGTTCTAGCAGGAGATGATAAATTAACGGCGGTCATAATGATGATAATATCTTATATTCATAAAAATACATTAAATTCTGCGAGCTTCTCCTTTAAGGTATATCCTAATAATTAGGGTAATTATCTTATTAAATCAGAACTTTGTACTTCCCAGCTTTTCTCACAGCATATTTATCTTAATTTCAGGTAATCGAGGATGGAGTTATCAAGATGTTCTCCCGTACTTCAAGAAATCTGAGAACAATTTAGATCCAGATATCAGCAAAGACAGAAAACACCATTCCAGAGGAGGATATTTAAGCGTTGGGAGGTTTCCTTACCAAGACGATAATGTTAAAAATTTTATAAAGGCATATGAGGAAATGGGATACAAACAAGTGGACTTCAACGGAGAACATGTAACAGGTGTGATGGTAATTCAGGCAACTCAACACAATGGGGAGCGAAGGAGCAACAACAGAGCTTTTCTCGCTCCAATCAGACACCTGAGACAAAATCTTGTGGTCGTTACCAACGTTCGAGCCACCAAGATACTCATCCATCCAGTAACCAAGAAGGCTTACGGCGTGGAGTATGCGTATGAAAATAGCAGGAGAATTGTGAAATACGCTATTGCGAAGAAAGAGATCATCGTTTCTGGAGGCACTATTAACACTCCCCAGTTGTTGATGCTGTCAGGAATTGGACCAAGAGATACTCTAGAAGACCTGGGAATACCTGTGGTCAAGGATTTACCTGTCGGCAAGAATCTGCAAGAACACCCCAGCGCTAAGGGATTTACTTTCAAGTTGGCTGAAAGAGCAAGTATTATTCCAACACAACAACAAATCGAAGACGACATCGAGAAATATACTTCACGCAAGAGATCTAGACCTCTGTCAGGCACTGGAGTTAACCAGCTAGAAGGCTACCTCAAATCAAGGTACATACCTGAAAATCTTGACTACCCCGACATCCAATACTTTACATATACAGACATTGTACCAAGGAGGCCTAGCTCTTGTTCAACCAATATCACTAGACCCTTGGCTTATTACAATCAAATCTACTATATGGCGGCACTTGTTAGACCTGAAAGTCGAGGACATATTACTCTAAATTCGAAAGATCCTTTCGATTCTCCTCTCATCTATCCGAATTTCTTTACCACTAAAAAAGACCTTGACGTGATGTGCGATGCTTTCAAATCGGCTATTAAACTATCAAAAACAAGAGCATTAAGAGAGGCTGGTATAGCTGTTGATCCGACACCTAGTCCAACATGTTCTCATGCAGAATTTGGTACAGATGACTACTGGGTGTGCTTAGCGAAGAATCATACTCAGACACTGTACCATCCGGCAGGCACATGCAAGATGGGTCCCTCTGACGACATTACTGCTGTGGTTGACCCTGAATTGAGAGTGTATGGTGTAAAGAGATTGAGAGTGGCTGACGCATCCATAATGCCTGTTATTATGAGTGGTAACCTAAACGCTGGGGTAACAATGATTGCCGAAAAATGTGCGGATATGATCAAGAAATCTTGGGGAGAGAGAACGTCGGAAAAAAGGAAGAGAAATAGAGTCAAGGACATCTACCACACAGCTCTGACTAGTGAACTGGAGAAGATATCAGCTCAGCTCTGAATAATATGTCGCTGAAATTGAACACATGACATTTTAGATAGTAAGTTTCATGCCATATTTCTTCTATTGACAACCTATTATGATAGGACTTTTTACTTAAGGGGAGACTGTACCAAAATATCTATTTTCCACATTTTTTAAACTAGAAACTTGATTTTTACCAACACGGTATTCTTAGTGTGTTAGCGCATTCCCTTAAGTATCAGACTTTTATTTTAATCTTTTAGTTATTTTTTGGGAGAATTACCCCTTATTTTAAGTCTCATACATAATCTAACTCCTCCAGTAAATATGAACTAATATGCATGAAACAAGTGGTTAGCAAAAACTGAAGAATTAGATATATGAAAAAGTTGAATAAATAAGAATGGGTTAGTTTTATTCTATAGTTAAAGGAAGTTATTAGTTCAGTGTTCAGTTCTATTTGTTTTTTGTATTGAATGTTTTGCTTTTCTGCATATATTAATAACTATACGGAAATGCAGAAATTTTAACCAGGAGTCATTATTTGTATATGATTCAGAAATATATACATGAATATATACATGAAAAAATATACAGTATGTAACACTTCTTTTGTGTATTAAAAGTTCCATCATTCCAGATTTTTCAATTAAGATTTCACTTAAAAAAATAACAAATAATAAAATTTGATATTACAAAATTTTGTGATGTTCACAGATTAATTAAATCTTTTACATTGTATATATTAAAAATCCACAATAACCAAGCGATTCAGCATGATAGCCTATGGTGATCAAGTTGGCAATTCTTTAGCTTTCTAGCACCAAATCTGTGGAAGCCATTATGTTTTCTAATCAGAAAAATGCGCAAAAGTAGAAACTGAGAAAATCAGTTTAAAAGTATTACAAGCATTAAAAATGGCATCCATTAAAACATTTCCAAGTGCATTAAGGCTTCGCATGCATATAAAGGATGCAGGTAGGATCAAAATGTTGAAACACTTCGAAAAAAGTTACTTGCAATGTGTTCAGTATATTTCCCCGGGGAGTGGCTATACCAAAATAATAATAATAATAATAATAATAATAATAATAATAATAATAATAACAACAACAACAATAAAAGTAATAATAACAATCCTATGTGAAACACACAACTCCCTCTGCCCAAATAAAAGGTCTTTCCCTTATCATAATATACTATGTAAGACATTCTCTTCATGTAAATTAGTTGTAAAAATGAAGAGAATCTCGTTACCACATCGTATCGCATCCTCGAAGGATACATAACCCAAATAAAACCTTATTAATGCGCTCAAATAACTACATTTACCCTAAGCATCTTAGAGGCCGTATTGCAAAGAGGATGTGTTCAGTTGTTTCAACCTATTGCAAAGCTTTATTGTTCACCAGACTACTAGGCCGAGTTTCTACAAACAGTGGGTGGTTTATAACTAACCTAGAGTGGTGTTTTTCTTCGAAAATATGTTTCAAATAAAAGTTTTAGCTTTTAGTTTAAGCACTTCATGTACAAATTTAAGCAAAATGGTTTTAGCCGCTTTCGAAAAATCGCGACAAACAAAATTTTCTTCGCATAAAATCCCCTTAGAAATAAAAGAAAATCGTCGCCAATCTTCGTGTCACATCCCCAGAAGGTACCTAACCCAAATACAAAAATTTATTTTCATACGATTTTCCGTTCAGACTGTTCACAGACACACACACACACACACACACAAAGAAACACACACAGGCACATAGATATGTTTATGAAAATATTATGTTTGCATTCAGGGGATCTCAAAACGTGAGATTATGTTAAAAACTGAACTTCGAATTTTGGAATCGAACACAATACTTCCTCTACATATAGTAGGCCTACTTATGGTACGTGCAGGGGAAGTAATAATAATAATTCATCCCATCCACTCATAACTTAAGGAAAACAGAAATTGACAAAGTCGCTAAATACCGGCATTCGAGATCAAAAACACCTGGAAACTACAAACTCTAAAAATTGTACTAATAGTTATATCAGTAGAAGGTGTGGTCTCAATATTCTTATCAAAGAACAATTGATATTGAAATTTCAGTGAAGATAATCAGCAATATGCAACTGCGCCAAACATGCCACATTGTGAGAAAGTTTCTGAACAGCTAAATAAGATGACATTTTTCTCAGTAGTGTAAACACCAACAAAAGTTTTGGAATTGTGCTGGATAATAATAATAATAATAATAATATATAGGCCTAATTATAATAATATAATTATAATAATAATAATACTAAATTATAGGTCTTCCTGGTGGCAATAACCTCTACGCGTATAAAAGAAGATTCCTACTGTATATAGAAACTCTCAATTCGACGTTGCATTATTTCGCGGATGATGCGATTCAAGTAATAATCTTTGTACTCAATTTGCAGAAAACCGTCAATTGTAGAGAAAACTGCAATAATATAAAACATTCCTTATTTGTTCCTCTGACGGTGTATGTAGAAATCAAACCAAAAAGATAATTCGTATCGACTACAGCAAGGTTAAACATTTAGAGACATTACTGTTTTCTGAGCATAATATTCACTTCAGGCTATTATTATGTTTGAATGTTTTGTTTCTTTGTAGGCTGTTAAAATCTGCGAAGTTATAACTCTGTAGGCAATAATATGAATATGATGCTGTTTTGTATATTCCCTCTCCAGATATTAATATTGGCACATAAATAGGGACAAAGCAATATAAATATTTCAAGTCGTGTGTGCGTATCAAAATATATCGCTATGGCCACTATGGGTTTACGGGAGAACAATGTGGGTTGGTACTGATTTTACCTTTTTTCCCCCGTGACTTCTGTCCCTGCATTTTTGTATAATCAGTAACATCAACATCTTCCGGAAGATTTTTATGAGTTTTTCAGATTTCAACCCATAAACAAGTATCTAGAAGCAAAAGGTGGAAAATATGAAGTAACTTACTTAAAGAAAAAAATTGAGCTGAGAATGAAAGATTTAACTTCTAAATTGCTATAGAAGGACCCAAATAAGATCTTAGAACAGAATAATTTATTTTGAAGTGGAAGCAAAATTGAAAACCGGATACTTTAAGACAGTTTAACTTAAATTTAACAGGAAAAACTTTTTGTGAAGATCATAGTTTTCTATAAAAAAGATGGCAAAATATACAGAAAAATCATTTTGGTACTTGAACAAATGTTGTGTACATAGGCCTAGGGCAAGACCGGGTGACGCGCCGCACCGGGATAGTTGCCGCACCCCCTCTAACTCGAACATTTGACGCTAGATACCGCTAGTTGTCGTGAAACCATCTCCAGTTCCCTCGTTAGAGTAATTGGATCGCGTGTGTTCATTGTTTGTGGTGTTTATGACATTGTTATAGCGGCATTTATCAGGTAAGTGCACTAGTTTCACTGTGAAACTTTTTTGGACGCATTATTTTATTCTTTCCTGATCTGTATTTGCTCCATTTTTTCTGCATTTACTACTTTTAATAGACTATTTAGAGGTTATAAAGATATTGTGAGTGAAGTTCGCCATAACAACAATAACAATAAGCTCTACAGATGAGTGCGGCGCGTGACCCGGAGTTTTGGGTCACATGCCGCATAGCTTTCAAGGGTGACACGCCGCGCAATGTCTTGCAGTATAATTTCCCCCAAAATCATTTTTTCTCCTCTTTTCAACAATAAACATGTCAACTAGTTATAGGGGAAGGGAAGGAGCTAAACATCGTGGCCTATGGAGTGACAACGACCTACAAGAAGCTGTTCGGCGAATTAAGGCATGGGAAATTTCCATTCGGGAAGCCGAACGTTGCTATAATATGCCAGAGAGGACTATTCGTAGGCGCATGAACACAGGAAATTGGGAAAACCCTCACTTGGGCCTGAAGGATTATTTGGTACAGAAAATGAAAAAAGACTAGTCACCCATGTCCAGAGATTGTGCAGATAGGTTCTCTTTTGTTTTATACGTGCCTTTGATGTAAATTTAGACTGTTATTATGAATGCGGCATGTCTCCCATACGTGCGGCATAGCACCCTGTAACGCGGCATCTCTCCCGCGTTGTCTTTCAATTTAATAATTGTATTTACACATTTAATTATTATTTTATAAATATTTTCGTTGCTGAAATAAAGGGAGGGAAGATCATAGCTTGGAATCTCAAAAGGAGTTTTCAAAATATTCAATCCTGTTTTGAGGTAGACGAATTTCCACAAAAGTGCGGCGCGTCACCCTATCTTGCCCTATCGTATCTATAACTTATTATGTAGAAAAAATATTATTTGTTACATTTTGAAAAGAAATCCATAGTAATGCTTGAAATCACATTCCGAATAATGGCTACATAACTGGCTGAATATCACTCATATTTCAGTTATAGATTTTGTGAAATAATTTATTAGAAGAAAGAAAAGAAGAAAATATACTTATTTCTTCCCACTGTTATAAATTACTTATGATTACTTACATTTATTTACAAATCTTACGTAAATATGAATTCAAGTCACCACAATTAGTGTCTGGCAAAAAATGGGAATAATTGTGCTGATATGGTGTAGTAATCTAGTAGTACAAGTAGGAGGGTAGCAAATTTAATAGCAATAATAATAAAAAGCAAACTAAACTCCGTTGAGCTACATCCCTGAAAGAACTAGGCCTACCACCCGACCGCTGCATAATCTACTACAGGCAGATGGCAGGATTGGTGCGCATATGGTCAGAATGCCGACACCCACGACCGGAGCCGCAACTTCTCTATTAAGTAGCTCCACATGAGGCTGAGTGCACCCCGTTCCAGACACCTACCTCAGAAAAATCCGAGGAGGTACCGGGGATCGAACACGGGCCTGCAAATCTGTAGCCTGCAACGCTAACCACGAGATCACGCAGGCGGTCAACAATAATAATAGTTCTAGGAAAATAAGGTGAAACTGTACTTTATAGGTTACCAGAAGTAACATTATTACTGTTTATGTAGGGTATAAAAGAAAGATATATCAAAACTTTGAGGAAACATTACTTGCATTTAAGATATTAAAATGATTAAAATATGAACTAGCATACAAAATGCTACAATTTGTCAGATAGGCCTACGTTTTCGAGAGAATCACGAAATTTTTTGTTCTTAATGTAAGGTGGTAATGTAAGAGAAAGTTAATTAGGCCTTTACACTTTCTTTAATTTCCCCCTAGTTTTTATTTTTTCCTCATTTTTCTTTTATCAATGTTTTCCTTTTTTTTTCCTTACCTTCCTTACAACACCCATGCCCGAGGCGGGACTCGAACTATCCACGGCTCCGAGGCAGCACGCCTTAGCTACCGCGTCTAAGGAGACCGGTACAATTCGTGATATGCACGGTAGGCCTAATTAAAATATATAATCTCGTTTTAATTTACTTTTTTGTTTTGTTTTCTAGCTACGCTTTTCACCAGAAGCACACCACATACACGGACATATATCTTAAAATTGCATTTTTGGATTTAGGGGACTCCAACCTGTAACAATGTTGAAAACTTGAAACTGAATTTCAGAGTCTATCACAATACTTCCTCTATGTATCGATAGTACTCACGGTACTGGTAGAAAAGCGAAAATAGACGTAATGTCATCATACAAACTATACGGTAATACAGGAACTCTGAAGTCAGCTTCTTATGTATTAATAGATTTTATTTCTTACTTCTTCACGTATCAGTCTCTTTTACACAATCCAAAAATACCACATATGAGTTTTTATAGACACTTCGTAGGTCATAGGGAAACCTAAGAATGGGATTCACTGTCTGACCGAAATAGTGAAGTACGGAATGGTTATTATCAGCTATTTCCGTAAATGTGGATTCCGCGTTATATATACAGAGCAGCACATTCTGCTAGCGGTAGTACCACTTAACACTCGGAGCACGGAGAGGAGCTAAAGGTAAGGGTAGCTTGGTATGACATAATATTGTAATATTCACCACAGTAGCGTTCTTTCGTAAGTGAGTTATTTGCTGTATACATTTTATATGTTAGGACTGATAACTTTTGTAAGATATATTCTTTCAGAATATCCAAACTTGTTAACAATATATTCCAGTTTAATCAATGTATTGATTTAGGTGGATTGCAGAAATGTGAACATATGTTCACTATGAAATGTTAACTAGGATTGAATTAATTCAGTGAATATCAGAGACCTGTTATATAATAGGGCCCGGGTTTTTAGGTTTTAGCCTATTTTTTCCTTGCAGTTTAACTAATTAGTTTAAAGGAACATAAGCATTTCACACTTTCTATAGCAAAATATGTGAATCTAAATGAACCTAAAAATGCCTAAATGAGTTATGATCTAAAATGTCCTAAATTGCTGTTTTTACTTTTCTGGAATGTTAAACATTTTCTTTTCCAAATCGAAAGCTATAGAATATACTCTCAATTATTCGTATGTGGATTATTCCCTTGCATATTATACAAAACAAAATTTTGTACATTTACCAGAGCTATCCCTCAAGGATGCTCTGGATACCTTTGGTAGTGTTTCCAGAAAGCTACTTGGACTTGTAGGAGTTGCACGTGCTTCAAAGCTGCATAAAATTGTTGAACGCAATCCTGGCTGCGAGGATAAGAACATATGTTTAGTATTAGGCTACAGGGAAGCGCATTTACAGACAAATTAACCCTGTAACCTGCAGCATTAGCTTCAATGAAGTGGGCTCCAATGGCATGTTGCGATGAGCGAATTTTTCCGTCCTTCAAAAATGTACTAAAATACAATAGAAAATCATTCACACCAGAAAATTTGTAATGAAAAGTTCCAGTAAAATGTGTAAATAAACTTCACTAAAATAGGGCAAATGATTTTTTGTTTGTAATTTAAGTATTGTTGCATTACCACACCACAAATAGACCTAAAATACCTATTTTAAGAATATAGAAACCCTAAAAACGAAGGATTAGGATCTAAAAATCCGGGCCCTAGTTATTATTTGACATTTTTCTTCATTTGTTACTACTTCTCTTATTTTGTTCTTGGCTATTCATTTTGAATCCTATTTCAGGCAGCAAGTACTCCCTGTTGTTACTACTTTCATAAGATGAATGCTATTATTATTATTATTATTATTATTATTGCTATTATTATTATTATTGTTATTATAGCCCAGATTTATGAGCAGTAAAATAAGCAAGCAAGCAAGTAAGCAAAAAATTAAGAAATAAACACCAAAATAAGCAAAAACAAATTAAACGAAAATTAAATACATTATTACTTATTAGAGAACGCCACAAAATTTATTAATATTGCCTCGGTTAAAAACATTTTGGTAGTTATTTAAGTTATTAAATGAAAGTAAATTAAAGTGATCCCTATAGAGACCGTGGTTCCATAAGATTGCTGCTCCCAGACTTTAGACGTTCGGGACGTGAAAGTGGTAAGCGTGTCAGCCTTAGGCACCGACCGCCTTTACCCCCAGGATCAGTGGTATTCATTTCTGTTAGAGACTGTCGACCCCAGTGCCACCATTGGGATCAAACCCGTGACCTTCCGGTTTGTAGTGCAGTGCCTCAACTACTGTGCCACGGCGTACTCTATGTTATTAAGTAGCATCAAATATTTAATTCTATTTTCATATCTTCATTGTTGCAGGGTTGAGACTTTATTGTGTTTTCATTATGACTTTCAGTTCAGAATAACATACACGACTCAAACAGTCAAATTACTTAACTTCACTGACAACACATTCAGGACTATAACAAAATATAGAAGGCCTCAGGAAAGTAAAAAAGAAGCTTGATTTAATAGAATTTTTGTGTTGCTCGATACAAAACTGATACAAGGCAAAGTTTAAGTTGCTAAATACTGTTCTGTAGGAGTAGTGTGACTGTTCTAATCACTGCATTCATTACTACCGCTGATTATACAATATACAATGTCCTGGCATAATTCTTCCGATGTGAATAACTGTCCACATCATACCTGCATGTGTCAAGAATTTCACTGTTTCCTCAGATCCCGTAATGCTTTCTAATTTTAATCCCAAGTCATCGTCCCCCAGTGGTATATTAACATAGGCGTCACTAGAACTATCCATTAAGGTGTGCCAATATTAAACTTAATGTGCAGAGTTGGGGGCGGGTAGAAATACCAGTAAAGACAAAGATTCATTACCAGTAAAGATTCTAGGCGTCTTTAACCAGATTCATTACAAAACGATCTTTTTTTTTTTGCAACATAAATTAGTTTAACTTTACTTCACAATACAGATTAGAAATCACTTCCTACTTTTACAACAGTCTTGACAATTGTGAACAAATGCGAATCGTAAATCAGTCGACCATAATCAAGGAATCATTGTACTGAACGAATCAATCATGATTCGGCTAAAGAAATGAATCGATTTCTTTGTGAATCAATGATGAAAGCCGTGATTCGGTTCAAGAAATGAATCGAAACCTCTGTGAATCGAAAGTCGCACTGAATCAGTGATTCCTTATGTCTTCTCAGTATTCTGAATCACGGTTTAGGTTACTTCTTTCTACTACTACAATAAAGATGCTCAGGCAGATGGTTGTAACGATGAAGTGCTTGTTAACAAGGTTACCATTTTTAATAGACTATTCAACTCATACCCCGCGTCTTTTATATTGACCAATAACGTTTAGAAATTCCTTGGATGTAGACCAATCGCGGCCGTTTATCTTGCAATATTCTTGTAGGAATCGCGAGGAAGGTGTTTTATCGTGATAAAACCGTCTGTTCGTTACTGGCGACGCGAGTATCAGTGTGCAGTGATTAGTAGCCAGATGCTGCCACTAAGCGGCACGAAAACATATTATTTTATACAATATAACTTGTTTGAAAATTGAAATAATAGAAATGTACATTGATTAAGAACACAATTTCGATTCGGTGCAAGCCAGTTTGTGTGCTTTTGTTCTGTTCTGCTGTTAGCTTACATGAATAAAGTTAACTATGTCCTATATGCACCATCGGTAGCACTGATTATACCACGGTAGCTCGAATTGATTCATGGATGGTTGATTTACAGTATGACGTGTTCTCACAACTGTTAGTTTTGTTTTTGTACAACGAAGCACGAAAATAATAATTATTACATAATCCGTTACATTTTATTCATGGAATAGTCTTAATAAATACAACTCGAGTTGACGAATTGCCTCAGATAAATTCACTCTTGCTGCGCAGTCGCGAATCTATCGATAAACTCGTCAACTCTCGTGGGATTACCTATGACAAAACATTAGGTCAACTAATTACGGTATTTTAATGTTAAATTTTGGAAGCTAACTTAGGCTATCTTTGAGTGGTGAGCAGTATGACAACATTTGAGCTATGGCGATAGGAATTGCCATGTGTATTGTCTACTCTTGTTAACCGTGTGACTGCTTTAAGATTTTATTTCAAATTATTTCGATAATTGAAGCGTTTACTTTTATAAGGGCCTAAGTGCCAAAATCGTGATTTTTTCAGCTGATCATTTTAAATAAATCAATGTGCCCAGCCCAATCCACTTCAGAAGGGTCCAAGAGCCAGGGAAAACCATGTTAGTAGCAATAAATTCCAAGCGATAGCGTTGGGTCTATCTCTAGCACGTCTTTCTGCGGGTATAGTGCCAAGGTGAACGCTTGCTACAACGGCGTGATTATTGTGTTTGTTGAGTGTGATATTGCATTCTTCTTACGAAAATTAAAGAGACCTTTGAAATGGAGGAGAATGCTTTGAAATAGAGGAAGAGGGGTGAAGGAAATTTGTATGCCTCAGAAAAGCGAATGAGAAATTCGGAAGTATCGAAAATGCCCATCACACAGGTTACTTGTTAGTAAATAATATTATTGCGTTCGCGTTTTCAAAAACGGTGTAAAATATGCAAATCTCTACAATGTTGTTATATCTGAACTTCAGCGAGGCGGGGAAATTAAACCCGAAAAACTGAAGGACCTTGAAAATATGCTCCCGTACATTTCAGAAGAAGCAAAAGGCATTTACTTGGACATTATTAGTAATGCATGCTCATGCTAAAGACTAGTGTTTAAAGACATGATAAGACTAGGTGATAAAGATCAAGTGTTTCCTTTTTCATTAGATTTTCTTTTTTTATGTCTATAGGATAACTTTGAATGTAAATGTTTATATGTTCTCATCCTTAATGATTTTAAAGTGTTCATTTTTCTCATCATTAAAGATTGTGAAGTATTTAAATGCCATGTAACATTGCGGTTTAAGTTGGTACATGGACCCATTCGCAGTTAAGCTAGTACATAAACCCTTTTGCTTTCAAAATTTTTTAAAAATACTGTAAGAATTGGTAAATGTTATTTTCTTTGTAATTGTTATTATATGGATTATCTTCATATGTATTTGTTACTTAGCAGAAGCAATATAATGATTAAATGCCCTTAATAAATTCCTTAAATTTGCTTTACAGGTCTTTTTTTCCTTGTTCTCTGAATCATGATTTTGGCACGTAGACCCTTATAACAGTAAACGCTGAAATTTTTGTTCAGAAAGGAGAATTATAAGGATGTGCCCACCTTGAATTTTTAGGAAAATGTGGTCTTTAGCTCTGTAGGCTGCTTCTACTTTCGGGCGAACGGTGAGATACAAGGATCACTGACCCACAACCTATGTGAGATTCGGAACCAAATTTCTACGACACAGACATATTAGTCCAGTCAATGAATGCTCAAAAAGAGGTGTAGAGGGAAATGGAAGGAACACAATTTCTGACTTTGGGACTTTGTTTGGACTAGTAAGGAGGTAAACATACTAAAAGTCCCCACTCCTAGGGGGTGAGCGGGGGGCAGGGGGGCCCTTAGAATGTCCCATTTTTCGGTTTTTCGCTTATATCTCGGAAACTATGGGTCCTAGCGATAAGATCTTTCTATACAAAATTAAAGATGACAAAATGCTCCACAAGATTGATTCCATTCATGTTTTCGCTATCTCACCTAGTTTTCGAGATATCTGCGCTCAAAATTAGGTAATTTTGAAAAAAAATAAAACTGCCTCGCGTTTTTTGCCTTATTCCGTTAGCTAACTTTTCGGCCCTTTGTCCTACGAAAAAGTCATAAGGAAAGAAGTTGTAGAGCATTAAATTTCCTTTAAGAATATATGATAGTTTACTTCTTTATCTTCAACCGTTCAAAAGTTAGAGCAATTTTAACTTTATGTGTAAATTCCGGGATTTTGCATAAAAACTTAACTTTCGTATTTTCCATGATTTCACTGCTCTAACTCTGTATAAAAGTCAATATTACGTATTTATATGTATAAATAGTATGTACTATATATAAGTTGTACATAAATGAATCAATATATATGTAGATATGTGATGTATTTTGTAATATATTTTCAAGTAATATATATGCTTATGTATAGTCCAGTCAATGATTGATGAATAGAGGGAAATGGAAGGAACACGGTTTTTTACTTTGGGACTTTGTTTGGACTAGTTAGAAGTTAAACATACTAAAAGTCCCCACTCCTAGGAGGTGAGCGGGAGGCAGGGGGGCCCGTAGAAGGTCCCTTTTTTTTCGGTTTTTCGCTTATATCTCGGAAACTATGGGTCCTAGCGATAAGATCTTTCTATACAAAATTAAAGATGACAAAATGCTCCACAAGATTGATTCCATTCACTTTTTCGCTGTTGGAAAATCGGAAATGTGATCGGAAATTAATTTTCAAGAATAACAACTATTTTTTTCTAGAGTTTGAAAATAAGTATCAAACTGTCTCGGAAAGATCGAGCACTCCCCCTTTCGACTGTTAGCTCGTCAATCAAGATTAACGACGAATGGGTGTCTGTGGATCCTTTTTTGCTATTCCAGCACAAATCCTTAAGTAAGAAAACCGACGAAGATTTGAAAACTTATTTGCAATATGAATTAGCCCCTTTCCCTTTGGCCTTCTTCAATGAGGGTGGGATGAGGAAATCGACGAAGTCAGTTTTCTCTAGAAAGAGCTCAATCCAACTATCAAAGCTGTACGTGTGACACACTTTGACATTGTTATGGACGGAGGACTTCTCCTGCACAAAGTTATTTGGCAAAGAGGTTCCACGATATCTGGCATTTGCTCATCCTCAAGTACAAAGGTCGCTGAGCAGCAAAGGCGGTACCGTCTCAGTAAGTCAGCGGACATACATTTCAATCAGGAGACAGTCATAACTGTGAAGCAGGAAGACTTCCTGTCAAATGTCTACAAAAAAAAGTCTGCTGATTAAAATGCTGATAGTCACACTACAGGCACATGTAGTCAGAACCCTGCAACCACGGAATGTTGCGGATGTCCTCATTGTAGACATTGCCTATGGAGTTGTGACATACCACCGCTGTTGCAGTTATTGGTGAGGATGTCGACCTAATAGTCCTGTTGATGGTCAAAACACCTAGTGACCAGAACATAATTTTCGTCAAGCCTGGGCGTGGAAACATAAAACCTACATTGTTTTCTACCCAGGGGCTGCGAGACATACTATTTCTGAATGCCTTCACTGGGTGCGATACCACCTCAGCAGCCTTCCGAAAGAGTAAGCTGGGATTTATCAAACTGCATTTGAAGTCTCCAGATGTCCAGGGAACTGCTACAGTTTTCTCAGACCCTTCCTCAAACAAGGATGATGTAGAGGAAAGTGTATTTTGAGGTGGTACAGGGCCCCACCTAAAGAGAAATCTCTAAACGCTTACCGTTACCAATCCTATGTAAAATCGGTAGCCAATATCAAGCCGGACATCTCGTGCCTTCCACCAACTGAGGGGGCAGTGAAGCAACATTCTGAGGATATATGACAAAGTCGAGATGTGATTGGGACATGAGCCGCCTCCTCAGATGTACGGGTGGGAGTTAACTAACAAACCCCGGTGCACAGTGAGCAGCAGGCTGCACCGGATGAAATATTAATTTTTTGTCGGTGCACAAAGGATTCTGCCACCACCAAATGCGGATGCAGAAAGGCATCTCTCAAGTGTTCCCCTGCGTGCCAAAACTGCCACGGGAACTGTCTTAATGGGGGCCCCCTCTTGGTCAATGAGGATGAAGAACTCGAAATTGATCCTCTGCCAGTTATCCTAGAAGATGTATCCCCTTTCTCAATGGATGAAGAAGAAAACGAAGCAGAACAATATCCAGGACCAAGTTACCATGACGAGGAAGGACCCTCCGGCTCCAAGAGAGTCAGGAATTTATAGTTCAATTGTACTATAAGGTGTAAATATATTATTAAATTGAATGTAACACAGTTTCAAAAAACATTCACGAGTTAATGTGTTAATAAAAAAAAAGTTATGTACAAATTGTTGTTGACTCTGGAATCATCCTACCCCAATGCCTTTCCGGAGCGAATGTGTAGTTAATATAGGCCTATATATTATATTAACTGTACATTATATATTATATACATTGAATACAAGTATTATTGCCTATGTAGAGGGCAATTATGGCTCCTAAATAACAATAAAGATTCAGCGATCCTCGATAAATTGTCAATTTTGAGTATTATCAAAACTTTCCATCATATATTATAGTAATTGTATTTCTGTGGGGTAAATGATGGAGCTCTCAATGGTTCCACTAGGTTCGGGGTTCGAAATTAGTATTAAACGACACCAAACAATATTACTTTGAAGAACTCCATATATACTTGAAAATATATTATAAATACATAGCCTATATATATATACACATAATTTCTTTATGTGCCATTTATATATATATATATATAGTACATACTATTTATACATATAAATATATATAATACGTATATTTTGGATTTATATAGAGTTTCAGCAGTGGAAGAACGGAAATACGAAAGTTAAGTTTTTCTGCAAAATCCCGGAATTTACAGATAAAGTTAAAATTACTCTAACTTCTGAACAAATGAAGATAAAAAGTAAAGTAACATGTATTCTTGAAGTAAATTTAATGCTCTACGACTTCTTTCCTTATAACTTTTTTGTAGGACGAATGTCCGAAGAATTAGCTAACGAAATAAGGCAAAAAACGCGAGGCAATTTTATTTTTTTTCAAAATCATCTAATTTTGAGCACGGATATCTCGGAAATTAGGCGAGATAGCGAAAAAATGAACTGAATCAATCTAGTGGAGTATTTTGTCAGCTTTAATTTTGTATAGAAGGGTCTTAACGCTAGGACCCATATTTTCTGAGATATAAGCAAAAAACCGAAAAAAGGGACCTTCTAGGGGCCCCCCTGCCCCCCGCTCACCTCCTAGGAGTGGGGACTTTTAGTATGTTTACCTCCTTACTAGTCCAAACAATGTCCCAAAGTCAAAAATTGTGTTCCTTCCATTTCCCTCTACAACTTTTCATTGACTGGACTATATTTACTGTATATTAATGCATTTCATTTTTACAACGAGGGAAATAATACTAATTAGATAAATTTACACCTTATATCCTTATTACTAGTAAAGCATAACGTATACGGATATCCAATTAGAAGAATTATATAAATGTAATGAGGATATAAGATGGAAATTTATCTAATTAATATTTACTATATGTCGTCAGGAAGATGATACCAGATACATTTTGAATGCTACCAGTATTTTAATTGGAGGTGGGGGCATGAGGAGGAAACGTTTTAAAAATACATGACGTTTAATTTTTTATAAATTAAATTATATTTTATTAAATATAGGCCTAATCTATGAGTACTATTTTGACAAAATAGTTTTATAAACCACACATTAATGTCAAAATTCCCCCAAAATCTATTATACCCTTCATCATGAAAGATATCATGGTAAAGGTAATTCCTCCCCCCCCCCATTTTTTTAAACCAAAGCAGTAAATGCTACTAGAGATTAGGACTGAAAGCAACAAGAAAAGAAACAACGAGTAACAACGAGTAACATAATTATAAAGGAACATACTGCGTAAATATAAAAGTAAATAGGTTTATGTTCGTAAAATGTTTAAACATTTCCTTTTGGGAGTAAATAAGTGTACTAATTTTCTCCCAAAAAGGTATCATTTGTAAATAACTTTAGTATTGGTGTATACACGATTTTACAGAAGAAGGGATGAACTAGAAACCTGAAACGTGGCAGACTTTTAGCTTTTAGAGAACTCCAAGCCTAAATTAGAGCCTCTGGACAAAAATCCTCGACCCTTTCACGTCCAAGTAATATCTTAGTTTCCGGAGGGGGTTTGTGAGGCGATGGGCTTACCACCTGTCTCTCGGAAAATAAGATTCCAAGCCGAGCAGTTGGCAATTCTGAAAGCTCTAGAAAAAGTTGAAGAGATTAACCAACAATTTGAAACAGATAAAACCGCAGCAATACATACCGACAGTAACACAACTATGGACTTGCTACGAAACAACAACAGCTACAATGACCTAATCAGACAGATAAAAGGAAAATTACACACACTAACACAACAAAACTGGCAGATACACTTTACGTGGGTTAAGGCCAATGTTGGAAATCAAGGGAATGAGCTTGCTGACCGCCTGGCCAAAGAGGCAGCAACCAGTACCATTCTGGAGGAAACATTCAGCCTTATACCGACGAGTGCAGTGAAGAGCGACCTGAGGGAAGAAAGCATACAACAGTGGGAGAATGAGTGGCGAACTACCACCAAAGAAGAACTAACCAGGACATTCTTTCCAACTATTAAAGCAAGACTGAAGACGAAATTGACGCTAACTCACAATATAACAGCAGTGACCACAGGACACGGAAAATTCGGTGCATACCTGGAAAGATTTAAAAGCAAAGACAACCCAATGTGCGTGTGTACAAGTATTCAAACAGTGCATCACATACTGTGGGAATGCGACTTGTTGAGTGAAGAAAGACAAGAACTACGCAAATATGTACTGAAAATGGGTGGAAGCTGGCCGTTAAATAATAATGAACTCATGGACAAATATTGTAAAAGATTTCAACATTTTGTAAACAAAATTGACTTTGACAAACTTCAGACGTAATCAAATTGGGACTGTATGTTAGGAATATTAACTTGTAAATATGTGTATATAGCTCTGCATGTTAGGATTAATAACTCGTAATATGTGTATATAGTTACAATGGCACTGTATGTTAGGAATATCAACTTGTAATATGTGTATATAGATACATCTAAGAAGGAGTAAGACCGCATGTAATATTACTAATGTAATGGCGCATGCAGGAATAAAAATGATTTAAAAAAAAAAAGCTTAGGCCTAACAAAATTCACCTAAGTAACAGAAACCTCTATTTGGAGGCCCTACGCCTCAACACTGGGGGTAACAGGAACAGAAAGACAAACAGATAGACAGACATAGCCTTTAGCTTGTAACCGACAAGAGAATTCCAAAAAAGCTATTTTATTTTATTTTTTACCCCTGAAAAGAAATTCTCAAGTCGTTCTGCACTTTTTCAGGTTTATTATGGCTAAACGGTAATAGTCTATCAGGCAGTCGAAATACACGGACTCCTATCTGAAATGCGGTGTCAGTTCATAAAAAGAAACTCACTTTAAAGAAATAATTAACAATTAAGTAACCTTAGGTACAAGTTTTTAAATCTACAGTGGTAAAGCGGTATCCTACTAAGTACCCCCCAGCACCGTAATTACAAGTTTAATAATTGCCAAATACGATACTCATTACATTATCATAATAGCAGCTAACAATCGATCAGGTAATGGAACAGTGTCCAAGATTACAATATATTGTAAAAAAGACTGTAAAATTCTATTAAGGAAAATCTGTTTAAGGTCAGGAACCAGATATAGAACATTTTAACACCGAAACGTGTCCGTTCAAACACTTAAAAATACACTTATAGTTTAAAGATAGAGTATAATGGTTCCTTAAAAGTCGGAGTCTCTGTTAAGTGCCTTTCTACACGTAATTATCCATTTTGCATATCATTAAGACATAGCAAAGAGCAGTAGGAACTGTAGTAAAAACCAGTAGATGTATTTGAACTAGTAAGGTTGAAATCTCGAGTGCGTTATTTTTATTTCAACAGAACGTTCTGAATCTTATATGAGCGTGTAAATCATAATTTACTTTCACTAAACTAAATAAAAGAAGAGATAAAATATACGAAGCTTCTGGCAAGAGGTAAAGTTTGCCACAACAGCAAAACTTATTATTATTATTATTATTATTTCTTAATAAATTAGAAGGCAAGACTGTTGAGGCACCTGTCATCGTAACCTGATCTGCACACTGCGTGTTTAGGAATTCTAGTAGCCTGTTCTGCAATCTGAAAACATATGAACTTAAGAACATAAAACTTCTGAATGATACACCACATTTGTCCTGTTTTTCTGCAACTTGCTATTTTGTAAGAATTTGAAGCGACGATTTAAGTAATAATTTGATATTATGGTGGCGCACAAGAACACAAGTACGAGTATTTAATTGATGTTAAGGGGATTCATTGTTGAATACTTCAGGAACAGCCTATATTTATTTCAATCTGGATCCAAACTTACTTCACGTTAGTTTCTGCATTGCTTAATCTACTTCGAGTTCGATGGAATTTCTGACTATAGCCTTCGTTTATACCCTCCGCTGGCCAAAATGCTTCCTGCGAAAAAAGGTGCAATAAAAATTCAGCGATAATAAGGTTGATGCTTGTTACGTAACTGCAAACATATATTGATTTTAAGTACATTCAAATAATTTACTTTTATGTTTATTACACTTTCTTTAGGCACAAATACAAACTTGACAGTTTACAAATAAAGTACAAAGAAAAAGAAATTACAACATAGGCTATTTCAATCACTTATAGGTAAAAATTCATCATGAGCAGGGCCCGGATTTTAATGACATGTCATTTTTTTATTGATGCTGCATAGACATTGCCAACTTGTAGATAAATCCTAATCATGGCTTCTAGATTAGAGAAACGCATTTTTATTGAGCCATTTTTTGTCATTTTATGCAATTTTATATTTTTAATGCATTTATTTCAATTTTACGCCATTATTTTGTTATTTTTGTGTCAATTGCTTCCTTATATAGTCATTTTCATGCATTTACATTGAGTATATTAACTTTTATACCTTCAATAATCTCCGTATGCTGACAGTAATTTACTGCAATCCTAAGTAAGGTAGGATTTACAAGCTTTTTTCATAAGGGTAATATTTAAATAAATTACTAGGTTACCATAATGCAACATTTTTGTAGGACCTACTTTTAAACAATTTTCTTACTTGTCTTCTCAAATGCTCCAATCAAAAACAAAGAACAGACTTCTTAGATCTACAACATCCTTTCTGCATTTACAGTTTTTTCAATTATGTACAAATTAGTCTACAACTTTGTGTGTACAATAATAATTTTTTATAAATAAAATATCAGTTTTTAGCCCATTCTTTATAATTATTAAGTTATTTTCTTTAAAATTTAAGGTCATTTTTCAAACAATATTAGGTCATCAGAATCCGGGCACTGATCATGAGTATAGAAGGGCTTTATTATTAACCATTTGAAGAACGTGTTTGAGAAAGTTTTATATATTGTAGTTCTTTTATTTTATCATGTAGGCTGACATGTTATAACATATGGGAACTATACACAAATATTATTGTATTGTTTACTTAATCTAAATTTTCGAATGTTAAGACAAAATTGAATTCATACACATCTTGTCGAAGATTATAGGTCTAACCATTAATGTTGGTGTGGACATAGTAAATAAAGTTTTACAGTTGTTAGAATTCCATACTTAACAAAGAGAGGTTTCCAATGAGATCTACTAATTCTCTTTTGCAAAATCAGGATATCTCCAATTCTACCTGAACCCCCCAAAAATAATAATCTATATCTCATGACTGAGTGGAAAAAACAAAATAAGCAGATCTCATAATTAGTGCACGCCGCTTATTGCGATCACTTCGGAACACAGCTAAACTGATAATATTAACCGATTGATAAAAATAGCCGAAGGAATTAAATGAAAATTGTTTATTCATATATAAGATAAAACACTACAAAACAGAATTAAAAATATTTATTCATAAAATAATACGTAACTGTGAATCATTGAACCAGTAATAGAGTGAAAGGTAATATTTTTTCAACCAGTAAGAAAGTTTTAAATAGATTTTGGAAGTCTATACTGCACTGTGGTGAACGCCGAGTAGCAAAACATTTAACGCCTGTCTGTTCAGGTCTTTTCATTTTACACTAACCATCAGTGCATGTCAACACTGTTATCTTCACAAATCAAAAGCTGCAGCTTAACTGAGGGATGAAACATGTTTTATTGCTTAAAAGAGAAAGTTATGTAATGCACTCCCTCGAACTGGTCATTCTGTGAGCTGGCAACACAATTGCAACCTCCAGCACAACACAATACAATTGAGTTACAAAAGAAACCCTTAAAAACGAAATTTTAAATGACGTGCAGTATTTGGAAATAAAGCCGCAAAAAGGAAAATGTGATAACATAAACCGAATCATTGATCACAATAAACAGCATTTTTCAATGAATCAGTATTAATCCATACGGGATTTCATAAAAGTGATAACATTACCCGATTGATTACATCCGCGATTCATTAAGCGGCGTTCACTGTATATGAATTTGGTAAGCAGAGACCAAGTTTCCTTTAATAAAAATACTACATTGGATAGGATATAATTTAACAATTATAAAATCAAAATACGAATTCAATTTGAGTTAATCTAGTCTAATACCAAGAAATTTAACATTTTCAGCATATTTGGAAGTATTATTCGACACAGGCTTTAAGTAAGCAGTACAGAAATTTTGGCATGATTAACAACAAAACATTCACGTTGAACCATGCAGACGCACTGGATTTAGTATTATCATCTTCTCTGTTTACATTATTAAGACACTGTAGCATCCAACAAAATAGAGGTATTCAGGTTATATTGTAAGTCTTTAAAGCAATAAGAAAAAGAAAAAAAAACAAGACTGGCCCCAAAATAAACCACTGAGGCACTCCCCCGCTAACCATTGATTCACAAGAGAAAATTCCATTTACATAAACACCTGCCTTCTTGCAACTTAGTTAAGACTTAAACAGTAACAATTCATTGCCACGTATTCCATAATATTCAAATTTGTACAATTATATCTTATGGTCAATGCAGTCAGAGGCTTTGCTGAGGACTCAAAAAGTTCCACAAAAATATTCACCCTTTTCATAGGAGATTAAAATGTTTATACCAATTTTGGAACCGCATGCGTGATAGATTTACCTTTTATGAATCCTTATTGATTATTAATATAATGACAAAAAATAATAAATCTAAATTATTGATTTGGTATAATGAAAGAAGCCACAAATTTTGAACATTTGGATATCAAGATTAACTTCACAAGTATTAGAAATGCAATTCATTTCCATATCTCCCTTTCAACACACACACGTAAGGCTCTTACATGAAATAAAAATTCCCAAAAGTAGATAATCTTCCACATAATACAATATGTCTGCGTTTATCTGAATTTTGCTTTGAGTTAACCTTTCTGTTATCTAGCTTTTTATTTCTTAAAAAGAATAGCTTTTATTTTCTCCAATAATTGAATGTGACTTTTTGTTCTCAGCTAGGTCGGACAGCAAAATGGCGATCTGCCCTGCAGTAAATACTCTTTACACATTGATGAACCTTATCAGCTGGTACGTGAGCAGGCAGACTGAAGCAGATCTGGCCTCTCCTGCTCAGATACAGAATGGAGATCGCTTTGACTTCATTATTGTGGGCGCAGGGTCAGCAGGATGTGTACTAGCCAACAGGTGAGTTTGTGTTTCGTCTTCGCCCACTTCTATACTTATATAAATTTTCTATAATTAACTAACTTACAATTAACTGGGACCCGAGAGTTCAACTTTGCAACAATAAACGTTATCCAATTTTTCTGGTCCTAGTTCCTGTACAAGCTGTATATTGTACTATTCCGATTTGCTTAAAGTCCTTATGGGTCTTCTCCTATAGAATTTTCCATTAATACGAGGGTCATTTCAAAAGTTCTGCACACTGAAAGATAGAATTGAAGAAAAGCGTTTCCCTCAGAACCCAGAACTGAAGCCTCAGTCATCACAATGGAAAAGGTCCGACTCTCCACGCCCGAAAAAATTCCGCCAACATTGAAAGGTGAAACTGATGATGATCTTTGCGTATGACATGAATGGATCAAAGCTACAAATAGAGTCCCCAGAGAACCTCTATAACAGGCGCATACTGCAAGTTGTTTGTACAAAAGTTTTGCCCTAAATATTTTGGAAAACATTGCCCTTGCAGTGAAAGAAACGCTCGACAAATGTGGATGGGAAAGACTTCCCCACCCACCATACAGTCCTGATTTGAGCCCACCAGACTTTGATTTGTTTCCCAAATTGAAGGAACCACTCCATGGAAAACGTTTTGATACATTTTTTGATGAAGCTTACAGTGAGGTGACCTGAGTAACCAGACAGCTCAACAATGAAGATACCCTATCCGGAATACTGAATTTGTCAAAACGTTGGGAAGCATGATTTTAACACTCACTGAAACTAAGTAGTCAAGAGTAATTAGCTATGTCTTTTTTATTTGAGAAAATATACATCTTAAGGTACAATTTGGTATAAGATTGACTTTGAAAACTATGTGTCGTTAATTATGTAAAGTAGCAAAAAGCGACTTTTTGTCCCACCCGTAATGGGGATAGTTTTGTTAAATATTATTGGATGTGTTAAATAAATGTTCCGACAATCTTGAAACAGTTTATAATTTTTATTTTATCCCTCATACCTTCATTAATAATAACATTAAGACTACCATTAATAGCATAACAGAAAATGAACTTCTGTTTTGCATCATTAAACTCATTGTCCAATTTATGTCCCACCCGTAATAGATTTTGAAAAACAAATTTTAAATACTTAAAATAAATTTTAAATAATGCTTTCCATGTAGTATGAAGGAGAAAGCATGGTAGATTTTCCAGAATGTGCAGAACCAGTTATAATTCATTATTTATGACATGTAATGAACCAAAATAGCTTAATATGGTAGAATGTCCCACCCGTAATTATGAAATAGCTGTATTGGGAGGATCTGTAAGTCACATCATTGACCCACCGGTAAACATGACTGCATCTTAATCATCTTTGCTATATGAGTATGACAGCCCACCAAACGGCAAAATGGGAGTGCGTGCTGAGTTTCCAACATCTGTTATGATTATGCATGTTTATTCCAAAGCTGTTTTTTGAACATGAATGTTGGTAACACTATATAATTAGGTTACAGCATCACTAGATTTAAAGGCAGTTATTATAGGGCTAGGTCGTGTTCGTTAATATTATTAATGTTGAAATGTTTCCCCCTTCATGATGAAGGTTGATTCGCAACCTGATTGCCCATGAATATTATGACTGAAAACGAGATTTTTCCACGAGTGGTCGTGAGTTATGGTGGTTTGTCACTCCTGAGGGCATAGACAAGATGCTCATAGGTGCCATAGGTCAAAGACAGATGAGAAGGAATTTAATAACCTGCAAAATCCAAATGGGATTGCATGAGATTTGAACTTGAGATCTCTGCACAAGAGTCATTGCTTACATAATCAATACCGAAGTATGTACGAGTAGTTTCATAGGAATTAAGAATTAAATATTCATTCGTCTTTCTCTTCTTTTTTAAAGTAGGCAGTGCACATATTAAACCATATAACATATTCGTCTATGAACATTGAAGTATTAAGCGAACTATAAATTTAAATATATTTCCAGGTTCCTTTCAAAATCTTATTCTTTAAACTACTAGTAATTGGTAAGAACTTTTAATGTATATTCTGTTCACATCATCAAATTTTAAAAGGAAGTAAATAAATAATCGTAGATATCGTCAAATCCCTTCAAGGTAGGCTATCAAGAAAGCCATTACAAGCACCAAAGAAACATGGCATTATACTTAAATGACTGATATTCAATTCGTAACCCAGAAACTATAAAAGCTGTTCATGGAATTAAAGAAGAAATATAATTCTAGGAAACATTATTTTTTAATAAAAAAAATCGAGGCAGGAATTCCAAGTAGCGGCCAAAGGGATAACAAACCCGCTCTTATTGTTTTATTGCAGATTATCAGAGGTCAAGAGGTGGCGAGTGCTGCTACTAGAAGCTGGAGGGGAGGAACCTGCTATCCTCAGCGTTCCATCGTTCCGTGACTTTGGATACAAATCTCGAGTGGACTGGGACTACAAGACAGTGGCTCAGGAAGGCGTGTGCGGAGGAAAACCCTGCATATGGCCCAGAGGCAAGGTGTTGGGGGGCACTACTGTCCTCAATAGTATGATCTACAACAGAGGAAATAGTCGCGACTATGATAACTGGGCACGCTTAGGTAAATAATACATAGTTCTACTTCGTTTTTAATTTTTCTCTTCCTTAAAAAGGTAAAGTGATCCCTAGACAGGCCATGGAGGCCCAGAGGGTTCCAGGAGGTTGAGGCTCCCAGATTTTTAGACAACGGCACATGAAGGTGGTAAGGTTGTCAGCCTTACGCACCGGCCGCCTTTACCCCCAGAATTGCTCCTGGTACTCATTTCAGTTAGAGGCTGAGTCGACCCCAGGGCCATAGTGCCACCAGAAGGATTAGGCCAATTGAAAAACTCCAATGACCTCATCGGGATTTCTCTTCCTTACACTTATCAAATCAGAGATCAGATTCGGAATATCCTGGTTTTTAGACACTAACGTAAAACTAATTTACTCACACAGGTTCACTTCGCAATGACAGAATTCATCCCGATAAATAAAACTTAATCAGGATGCCACATTATGTAAATGAGAAAGGATCGTTCAGGTGTACGTCGAGCCACTAATCAATATGGGATTTCCCATTATTATATCCATCAATACCGGTAGTATAAAGTTAGATATAATGTACATATTCAATATTTAAATAACTCATTCATTGAGAGTTTATAGCTTAAGCTCTAAGAGCCCTATGTCCGTAGACGAACAAAGAACTAAATGCCAGTAACAGGATTCAGTAGTAGCATAATCAGGGGATCCTAAAAATAATTGACAATTTTTTTATTATTTATGCTTTAATATTAGTAATAATATATAAATTATAAATATTACAAGGAAAGGAATACAATTATAACTCTCTGTAGATTGGTATAAATTCATATTCTGGAGCTAAGTGACATCAACTATGGTTCTCAGCGTTTTCCAATCTTTTTCTGATGTAGGCTACCATTTTGCATCGTTATTTAATACCGATATTACCAACATCTCAAATTATAATAGCTATCAAGAGAAAATAATTTTTCTATATTGAATATCATTGCGAATGTATATAGCCTAGTCTAGTAGTATAACTACGCAGATTAAAGGATGAAATAGACATAATTTAAATAAACATATTTGGATTTTTGTGATGAAGTCCAAGATTAATGTGACAATAATAGGTTAATAGTCTTCATAGAGGGCAACAGCTTACAGACAGATCGCTTTTCTGAAGACGACTTGTCTGTCATGAATTCACTTGTCTTGACGTTGCCATATTTCATGGATTATGTGCTCCACATTTGAAAATTTGTATTTAATTTGCAGCAAAACTTTAAAAGAAAATGTTATTCCTTATTCTTCCATCTATTCCTATTGTAAAAATTATAACAGGAGGGATAATACTAGTCAAGTAAAGCATGGTTACAGTTTAAGTACAATTTTTTCTGAGAAAAGTAGGCTACTCAGAAGAGACAAACATGGTGTATTAATATTTTGTTTCTTTCTACCGAAGAAACTAGTTGTTAAAATCTGAGTAGTCTATTTTAAACTACTTCCATACAGTATGTGTTTATTATTAATGACTAATTAAAAGTTACACGTGCGGTACAAATGACGTAATTTCAAAATTAGGTCTACTGTTAATGCCACTTTACCAAGAAATTTACCAAGCCACCAAGCTACTTGCCACCTCAAGTACCACCGGTTGGGAAACACTGAATTACAGGATGCGTTTAGGTAATGGGGAGTCTCTATATAGACCCTAATACTATTATTTCTTTAATTTTAATTTAATACGCCTTTAGGAGCAGTATTAATGATTTTAATTGACACCATAAATTACAGAATTTTTACAGCTAAGTCAGATATGTTACATTAGTAGAACATTAGTATGCAAAGTATGGATAATTGCGGTGTTAATAGTTTATTGTTAGTCAATGTACCGATAAACCTCAACGTACAACGTGTGTACATTTTGTACTCTATTTAAACCTTTTCTTAACAAATTCATGACATTAAACAATATCGTGAAAAAAACATGAGCCTGTTCTATTTCATTTCCTAATCGAACATATAATTAATTGTTTTTAATAACGATGTATTTCTCACTACCCCCTTTATTATGTCATTCAATACATTTTCTCTTCCTTTCCTTGTTTGTTTTAAAATAATCATTATTACTAAAAATAATTTCTTATTAACGCAACTTTCAATCGTCACAAAAAGTATATATATATTTGAAAATGCTCTTAGGGCCTATTGCAAGAGGAATCTTTAGAGCTGAGTGATGAGCTCTGACTTTCAGGTCTAAAATTGTTTCAGCATACTGACTCCCATGGTCGGTTTCTCTAACGTAATTCGATTCTCCACTATTTATTCGTTTTAGCAAACCAAGTATTTATTTCCAAGGATAGCAATATTATTTAACAGTTGAAGTAGGGAGACATGATGTTGAAGATGATAGGGATAATAATAATAATAATAATAAAATAAAAAAAGTAAAGTGTTCCCTATTACAGGCCATGGAGGCCCACAGGGTACCAGGAGGTTGAGTCTCCCAGATTTTTAGACATTCGGCACAGGAAGGTGGTAAGGTTGTCAGCCTTACGCACCGGCCGTCTTTACCCCCAGGATTGCTCCTGGTACTCATTTCTGTTAGAGGCTGAGTCGACCCCAGGGCCATAGTGCCACCAGAAGGATTATGCCAATTGAAAAACTCCAACGACCTCATCGGGAATCGAACCCGCGACCTTCCGGTTTGTAGCGCAGCGCCTCAACCACTACGCTACGGCGTACCCCCAATAATAATAATAATAATAAAAATAATATGATCATTATTGTAAAGTTCACAAAAATAAATTAATGCGTGCGAAGTAGATACGTAGAACTTCGTAGACGTGCATGAGCTAGATTCCTATGATCTTATCTAGGTGTTTATATCCCATTCTACAGACAAACTAAAACATAAAACAGTTCTTCAAAATATGATTTTGCATATATTATGTTTGTAGTAGAATCATGAATTTATTGTTAATTTATTTTCAGTATAACTTACTTTTCAAGTCAGGCAATAAACTTTTGTAAAAAATAAGCCATATTACTATAACTATTTTCATAGGTAATTTAACGGCTTTGAAAGAATTCTAAATTCTGCTAGAACATTATACTACCCACTGTTTCTAATACGTATATTTTGTTTTCAGGAAATCTAGGATGGAGTTATCAAGATGTTCTTCCGTACTTCAAGAAATCTGAGAACAACTTGGATCCAGATATCAGTAAAAACAGAAAATACCATTCCACAGGAGGATATCTAAGTGTTGGCAGATTTCCATACCAGGACGAAAATGTAAAAACCCTGATAAAAGGTTACGAGGAAATGGGATACAAACAAGTAGACTTCAACGGAGAACATGTAACAGGTGTGATGGTAATTCAGGCAACTCAACACAATGGGGAGAGAAGAAGCACAAACAGAGCTTTTCTTGCTCCTATCAGACACCTGAGACAAAATCTTGTGGTCGTTACGAACGTCCGAGCCATCAAGATACTCATTCATCCAGTAACCAAGAAGGCTTACGGCGTGGAGTATGCGTATGAAAAGAGCAGGGGAATTGTGAAACACGCTATTGCGAAGAAAGAGATAATCGTTTCTGGAGGCACTATTAACACTCCCCAGTTGTTAATGCTGTCAGGAATTGGACCAAGAGATACTCTCGAAGACTTGGGAATACCTGTGGTCAAGGATTTACCTGTCGGCAAGAATCTGCAAGATCACATCAGCGCCAAGGGATTTACTTTCAAGTTGGCTGAAAGAGCAAGTATTATTCCAACAAAACACCAAATAGAAGATGATATCGAGAAATATACTTCCCGCAAGAGATCTGGTCCTCTGTCAGGCACTGGAGTTAACCAGCTAGAAGGTTACCTCAAATCAAGGTACATACCTGAAACTCTTGACTACCCCGACATCCAATACTTTACATACACAGACATTGTACCAAGGAGGCCTAGCTCTTGTTCAACCAATATCACTAGACCCTTGGCTTATTACAATCAAATACACTATATGGCGGCACTTGTTAGACCTGAAAGTCGAGGACATATTACTCTAAATTCTAAAGATCCTTTCGATCCTCCTCTCATCTATCCGAATTTCTTTACCACTAAAAAAGACCTGGACGTGATGTGTGATGCTCTCAAATCGGCTATTAAACTATCAAAAACAAGAGCATTAAGAGAGGCTGGTATAGCTATTGACACGACACCTACTCCAACATGTTCTCATGCAGAATTTGGTACAGATGACTACTGGGTGTGCTTAGCGAAGAATCATACTCAGACACTGTACCATCCGGCAGGCACATGCAAGATGGGTCCCTCTGACGACATTACTGCTGTGGTTGACCCTGAATTGAGAGTGTATGGTGTAAAGAGATTGAGAGTGGCTGACGCATCCATAATGCCTGTAGTTGTGAGTGGTAACCTAAACGCTGGGATAATAATGATTGCAGAAAAATGTGCTGAAATGATAAAGAAATCATGGGGAGAGAGTACTTCAGAGCAGAGGCAGAGAGACAAGGTCAAAAATATCTACCACGAAGCTTTAACAAGAAAGCTGGAGAAGATATCAGCCCAACTTTGAATAACATGTCACTGAAATTGAAAACATGACATTTTAGACAGTAATGTTCATATCGTTCCTTCCAAGACAACACACATTTTACATCAGCTACCTTGAAGTTTCAGGTGTACTTAAAATGGGATGAGTATGATCTGAACTAGTCTTACATTAATTTACTAAATACAATACTATCGTTGAACAGCCTTAATTCTATAAAGATTGTGAAATAACGATGGAGAAGCGACTGGATATCATTTGCTTCTAATGTTTATAAACAATGGAGCAGAAAATAGTGACAATTTTATAAGACTATTTATATTGACAAGTTTCATTTCCTTAGTGGTGTGATTAAGTAATAGAAGGCAGAGTATTTTCCGCCCTATCACCACTAAATACCAAAGTTAAAGTTCATGGCTCGTTCCAAGAAGGCACGTGGTAGAATTTTCAATGTAAATTTTATCTGAATTGTTGAATTACAAAAATTGTACACTTAACTGTTAGCAAACAAATATTTTACAAGACATGTGTACAAACTATTTAACAATAATTACAAACTAAGTCAGATATCTTGTTTTTAAAACCAGTGAATAATAGTTATATAAATTATTTTATAAACACTAAAAATTTAAAATAGTATCACACAGTACACTGAGTTTTTTTCAAAATCTATACATTAGGTTATATTGGTAAAAATCATGTGATGTAGGCCTATGGATTGTTCTAATAGAACAATATTCTAAAGTACAAATACCTGGAACTATACACACGTTTGTAGCGGTAATATGTCTTTAAATATAAATTTGGTTTTAGACCAACTGGGATAACTAGATTGATAGATGACTGATTGGTATTTAGTGGTGATTAGGCGGAAAATACTCTACCCTCTATTATTTTATAAGACTATGCTGAGGTACGATATATTTTTATCCTCATCGAGGTGAGTTGCTGTTCTTACTATTTGGTATGAAATCTTTACTTAAATCTCGGACCGTTATAATGTGGAAATACACCCACAACGCCCATATGCACACTCAAGAACTGGCATTTCGAGGAGATGGCACGCTCACTCATCTTGAAATAAGCTTAGTTCTGGAATTTCTTGTGAGCACTGAAAGGAAAACCGTCATCGGCTTCAGATATGTCAGGTTTTGTGAATCGTTTGTAGCGATGTATATTTGTAGTGAAAGCATCTTTAAGTAAATTACATTTTGCATAAGATCTCTCAACTATTTTAATTTGTTGATTTTAACACATTTTCTACATTAAAGTTTGCATGTCCCAAAGTGTCAACATATTCTGCTCCACTCAAAAGCTAAGGGTATTTTGAAACGTTATGTCGAAAGTACTTAAGAGTGCACCCAAATATCCCTACAGTTCCCGAATGGATCCTAGAATGTTAAAATCAGCCAGGGGATTCCTGAAATAAATTTAGACATTTTCATCACGTCTTTTGTTGCTTTTTTTATGTGTAAGATACGAAATTTATTAATGCATTTCATTGCTTCTGTCATGTACTTGTCTCTGTTGTGAAACAACTTCGATGTCATTTGAAAAAAGTTCTCTCTAGAACTGAAGTAGAACATTTCAAAAGGGCGTTAATACGAGATATTACTGGGACGTTATGACGCTCATTTATCTTGCTCAATTAATTGGAAAGAAATATTCACTAGGGACCAATTTGGAATCACAGACTAATACATTTCAGTATTTATCCTTCTAAGGAATGCACTAACTATCTACGAAGTTATATACAAAAAGCTTTCTCGATTTAATATACTCTTTACAATATTGTATACGATTGTATGTGTAAATAAATGTTTTATATAAAAGGTCGCCTTTTCATACCATGTCCTAAATAAGTGTCCTGTACATCCATTTCTTATATACATATTGTAATTTAAATATATATTGTAAATTATGTAATTTAACAATATGGACAGTTACAATTTTTAAAACATAAGGAAACGATTTTTCTCCATTTTGCTTGTAACATACGAGATAGAAATATAACTTAAGTCATTTTTTTCAGAAAGGTATATAAAATAAAATAATGATGGCGCAGCCAAGTTATCTAGGCATTGAAAGTGTAAGAAATATTAGATATTGTAGGCTAACATTACATAGCTTCTCCTTACGGAAGTTGTATGAATGATGATATTAATATCCGAACAAGTAAAAATATTCATGATACCCGACCCTATATCCAGTAGTATGAGCGACAGGCTAGCTTCTAACTATCTTTCAGCCTATTTTCATACAGGAAAGGTGTTTTCAAATAGAAGTTGTGGGTTTCATAAGTAACGGTAATTGTACAAAATTACGAACATATAATATAACAATGATAGGTCCACTTTATACCACAAATATACGAAAACGCAGAAGTTTTCCACTCATATGCCACGTGTTTGATATTACAATTCCTCACATATAGACCAATCATGATCTAATCGTGTATGTTATAAAATGCTTGAGGAAGAGCTTTTACCTCATAAAATGGTCAGCTCGTTACTGGACATGTAAGCATCAATGTGCCGTGAATATTACGTCACATGTTGCCATTAAGCAGCACGAAAACAAATTATTTTATACAACATAACTTATTTAGAAAATTAAATAATATAAATGTACGAGTATAGGTATAGGTATAGTGCAGGGGCTGAGCCCTAACGGACTCGCGGACGGAGGCCACATAGGCGGGCCCATTGCCCACCCCCTAGGAAACGAATGATGTGCATGCCCTAAGGCCCCCCAGTCAACAGACTCCACCACAAGCCCCCACGGAGCTCCCCTACATCCAACAAGAACCTGGTACCACTCCACGTGCACCGTACCCAGGGTCCCTCGTACAAGAGCCCCCTAGGCGCGGCACAACCAGACAAGCGCCGCTAACCCAGGGTCCCTCTGAGAGCCCCAAAGGCACGGTACACCACCAGCAACTCTTGACCACAAGCAGCGGGGCAGGACGGGGGAGGCCCGCAGCAGAGTCTGCAGCAGGAGCTGGCCCGAAAACCAGTAAAGGGGAACGGGATGATAATGAGGGGGGAAAGGAAGTTGAAGTGGAGAGTGTTGGTGGAATGAATGAAGGGGGAAACGGGAGGATCCCCGAGAAAAACCCCCAAAGGTCACGGCTTTGTCCACCACAAATGACACGCCCGCCAGCCCCGAGATTTGAACTCGGGACCGCTAGCATGCCAGGCCCACGCGCTAAGCATGAGCCACCGTGACGGCAAATGTACGAGTACATTGGTTAAAACACAATTTCGATTCGGTGCAAGCCAGTCCGTGTGCTTTTATTCTGTTCTGTTGTTAGCTTACCTGAATTAAGTTAACTATGAGAAATAGACACTATTTAATATATATATGAATGACATCATCCAGAAATGGAAAAGTAATTTTAATATAGGAATAAGACTACATAATAACTGTAGTTTGGGTATTTTAACATATGCTGATGACGTTGTTTTCATCCAACAAAATGAACATAATTTGCAGAAGGCATTGTATAGACTAAATCAGATATGCAAAGAATACGATTTTCAGCTGTCTCAAGAAAAAACAAAAATAGTAGCCTTTTGGGGAAATGAACAAGTAAGATCAAAAATTGTGATTGATGATAAAATTTTACAGCAAGTATCAAGTGTCAACTATTTAGGATGTACTTTTAGTATAAATAGAAAAACAGACTTCGAGATAAATGTGAAAGTACCTAAATTCCAAATGATATGCGGAACGATCCATAAAACCCTAAAAAACAAAACAAGGAAGGATACAAGATTAAAATTTTATAAAACTATGGCTGTCCCTATGCTGCTTTATGGATGTGAAACTTGGGTAATGACCAAAAAACTGGAAAGGAGGATACAATCAGCAGAGATGAACTTTCTCAGAAGAACTAAAGGTTGCACAAAATTAGATAAAATACGCAACGAAGATATAAGGACAGAATTAAATATCTATTCAGTGAATGATAAAATCAAAGAATACCAAGAAAAATGGAAGCAACATCTAGAGAGAATGGCGCCATCAAGATTGCCCAAACAGCATATGATTATAAACCAAAAGGTAAAAGGAATTTAGGAAGACCTATGAAAACATGGATGGAACAACTGTGAGGGCGGAACAGGCAATTTGCCTAATCCATGAAGTGGAGAAGAAGAAGAAGAAGAAGAAGAAGAAAAATAGAATGTGAAACTGTGCGGGTGGTTTGAGTTGGGATGTGGTCATAAAAGAAGTTTATATTCTTGTAGTTTCAAAACTGATGTATTATCCAGCTCACGTGGAATAGCTCACCACGGGAGTTTCTCTAAACGAACTTCCCCTCTTGTAGGAGGCCCTAGCCCTACAAGGGAAATTCATGGGCTCATTCATTCATTCATTCATTCATTCATTCATTCATTCATTCATGTCTTATGTGCCCAATGGGTAGCAATGGTAACTCGAATCGATTCACGGATGGTTGATTCATAATATGCCGTGAACTCGCAGCTGTTAGTTTTGTTTTTATATAATAAAGCACGAAAGTAATTATTATTTGTATAATCCGTTACATTTTTATTATTGGAATAGTCTTAATAAATCCAACTCGAGTTGACGAGTTTCATCAAATAAATTCGCTCCTGCTGCGAAGTCGCGAATCTATCGATAAACTCTTAAACTCTCATGGGATTACTTACGATAAAAGTTTACTAAAGGCAGATTCAGTTTTCACTGTTGTTCACTGTTTTTTTCACCATGTGACAAGTTGATACATTAAAGAATGTTACTGCTGCTAGAACAAAATACAAAGATTAATCATACTGAATAAAATATAAAAGGAGAAAATTTATTTACAAATATATACCTAAGAGAATAGAGCCAGGTTATGTCAAACTTGCATGTAACTATAAAATACTTATTAAATTACAATTTTTATAAAATTGGAAATGATGCAGAACTTTCTTTTTAGCAAGTGATAGGAAAGTTGTTATAAACTGACTTGTTATTGTGTTAGTATGTTCCAATGCTTTCGCAGATATATATATAATTTTTATTTCACTAATTATAACAATTACTAAGAACTTCTTAAAAATGTTGTTATAAGAAACAATATGTTAAAAATGTTTTTTGTTCAACTATACTATATAAGCTTATTACATGTGGCGTAAAATGATATTATGATACAGATTTTTTATTATAATACAGGTGTGATATTGATTAATGATTGTTATCGAACATGGAACGACATTGAAACCTTGAGAACATCCAATGAAACTGTGTAAGAAATAGACCGTAGACCTATTTAAAATAAAATCAATTTTGTTCGTATTAATTTAAATATTATACTAAACCGAGTTCATTTTGCCTTACAAAAATCCGTTCATTTCAAGAAAACGGGGAAGAACAAGCTTCGACTTGACCGACAAAAACTACAAGAATTGCTTAATCTGATTGTCGCTGTCAGTCGATTTTTTTTATTAACACAAAGTCTAAAAAATTAAAAAATGAATTATGGTCGAACAGAAACAGTCGCACGCAACTTGCCTAAAATGGTAATTAAGGTACTCGTACGGAAATTGTTTTTATTACGGTGAATATCAAGTGGCAAACTTTGTAATATTTAAATACATTAAAGAATGGGTATGTAAATTGTTAGGGTTCTTTTCGTTCAAGGGGTTTTAATTTTACTCCTGGGAAAATTTATTCCTGTAAGATTATTCCTCTTATATTAATTGCAAGAATGGTACTTTCTAAGATTGTACGGTGAATTGGAAAAATGTCTGTCCGTATGTCTGTACGCGTGATAACTGGAATTCGCTTTATCAGATTTTCATGAAACTTAGTGTACGAAATTATAACGTCCATAAAACACACCCTGTTTATTTTTGACCAAATCGGTTGACCGTTACCGGAGTAACGTCCAATTAACTGTTTAAAAATAACAACTCATCAACATGCTTTCCTCAAAGCCGCGTGGCTAACTCACTCATTGATATAATTGTTTTCCCAATTCCAGATGAGCTAGAAACTTGAAATTTGGCCTACTTATAGCTTACAGCTTGTAACCGATGGAAATAGGCTAGTCCAAAACTATCCGAAACATGTACTTGTTGGGAATCGATCTGTCCCCAAGCAGCCCACGACAACTGACCCTACACACACAAGCTATGCACCAAACAGTATTTTGCACGCTTTTTTTTTTTGGGGGGGGGTGGTCGAATTAAGAAATTGAACATAATTAGCCTAATTAATTAATTTCATTTTCCAGTGGCATAAATATGATTGTTAGATGTTTTTAAATCTCCGCCTATATACCACTTGAGAATAAATATATTAACACTGAGCTCAATGTTTCTACACTGGGTATACTACATCTTTTAATACATATTTTTATATACATGACCATAAATAACTAATAATAAATACAAATTTTTATCATTTAAGCGTGTACTCCTTCATTTTGCATTTTCTTGGTTTTCCTTGCTTTGCTTCTTCTGTTATTTATTCTCAAGTGGTATATAGGCGGAGATTTATATACTTCTAACAAACATAATTAGCCTAGCTACACGAAATATTTATTCGCAAGGTTTAGAGACGGTAATTTCATATTCTATAGACAGTCCTTCATTCTTCAGTTAATACTGCTGCGGTTCATATCTGCATGCAACCGCAGAAATGTTGTTTGCCCGGAAAGCCACGACGAGAAAAGTGAAAGTTTCTCGTGAAACCTTGAATAACGACTTGGGTAGTTTTTTTTTTATTTATTTTTTATATTTTTTATTTACAGTCACATTTCACATTTAGCACACCAATGATAGGCTATACAAAAAATAAGCAAGGTCAGAAGCTAAGATATTACAGGGAGCTATAAAACAAGTTCATATCTCAGCAAATTTCATATGCACTATTTTGCCAGGCGGCAGTGAACTTCACAAATACAAATATTAAATATTTTTCTTTATAATAACATAGGGGAATCAATTTACATAGGCCTATTCAGTATCCTAATACTGCACAAAATTAAGTACTGTTCCACATTGAGTTTTAATTTTCAAAAGAGAGACGAGCGATCGGGGCCGGTAGAGTTGAGTTGTAGTCCAGACTCAAATTTACATACGAATTGCGGCCCATACGAATTTCGGCCCGTACGAATAGCGACCCAGCAAGTTGTGAGGGATGTGTGAGTTGCGACCAGGTAACCAGGTAACCAGATAACTAGGTGTTGACCAGCCTATTAGCGTTACCCAGAGACACCGCGGAGAGGTTGGCTGAGTAATTTCCCAAAAATCTGTGCTTCTAGGCCTAGATTCGTAACTTCTGGACGTTAGTTGACAGCTTTCTACAATCCATACACTCTAGTCTATGTCTCTTCTGATGCGTTCTTTTTCTTAACAAGTCATGCACAGTACACCATTACGGGATTCGTCCGACACTACTGTAATCTGCTTCTTCTTTCATGGTCGATTTGTTACCTGTTTTCAATTACTTCAGCGCAGAAGGATTACATCACTTTATTTAACTTATTTCTATAAGCATATATAACAATGCAATTAGCTTTGGTAGATAATGGCTGCAATAAACTCTTTATTACATTCTACCCTAGGAACCGAAAGCATTACATTAAGACCATGAATTATGAAATATGTTTCATATAACATGGTACGAATCATTATGTTTTGTACTAGGCCTAGGCCTATATAATATTCTAAGTTTTTCCAAAATTGATATTTTTTTCTGAAATTGAGCTAACTTTTCCCGAATTGAAAGGTACTTTTCGAGAAAAATTAAAATTATATTTCCTGAATATAAATTAACTTTTTTTTTTTCGAAATTGAAACTTAAAAGGTATAGAACAGCCTATAGAGAGGAGAATGATTTGAGCTATCATCCCTGTGTTCAATTGAGTTACCTGAAAATAAATAATTCCATAAAAGAAATACCCCCTTTCTCTTTTTTTGTGTGTTTAATCCTGAGGTTAGCTAATAATAAACAGCTCGTAAAAGGCTTGATCGAATGGGTTGAATGAGATCGGAATATTGAGGACAACATTCGGGAATTCGAGGGTCCAAAGTCCTAAGCAGATAAGTTTTTTCCCATTCACAAAGGAAAAACCCGGATTATAGGCTAATTTACTTTCCACCTTCGCCCATATATATAGGCCTATAAATATAAATATAAATATAAATATAAATATAAATATAAATATAAATATAAATATAAATATAAATATAAATATAAATATACTGTATATATAAATATAAATATACTGTATATATAAATATAAATATATATAATATATATATATATTTATTTATTTATTTTAATTATCATGAATGTTGTTAAGCCTTGGGGAATGGCTGTGAGATATTTAATTCTCCCAGATATTTAATTCTTGCCCTTGTCTCAGTGTGCGATTTGTAGGGGGGTGGGGGATTTCCCTTCTCGAGCTTGAACCATCGTATGATACACATATTTTCAATTTAAAGTTTAGTAGTGAATCTTTCAGGCATCCTCCTCTGGTAAAATCATAAATCTACAGAAGTGATCCAAAGATGGTCCTTCCTAATTCCATTATTTTACCTCATCCACGAAAAAGGAAGAACACAAAAATTAAGGAAGAACAATCCTAACAGCTTAACAATGCTTCACGTAATTACATAATTATTTGTTTACATGCACAAGTCATTAAATAACACGTTAACATCAAACCAACGTTTACTGTGAGAATCAGGAGTGCTAACTGCTCAGTCACTGCGACCAGGATTTCCACAGATCACGTAATCCATGTCCATGAATCACAGGTTCAAGGGAATTCTGACTAGAAATAAAATCAGTAAACGATGACAGAGCAAATATTCACTACTAGTATAGCAAATATTTTCGTCATTTTAAAGTAGTTCAGTAAGTTATACACAAGAAGTAAGTTATCACACTTTTCTTGAACGGTAAGTGAAATATAATAATAATAATATGAAGGCATTTAAAAATATCAACCAATTACAAGTTTTTCAATTATTTCTTTTTCATAACTATCTTATCTTCTCTTTCATGGGTACTGAAATCCAACGGTTCATAGGGGAGAAAAATCTATTATCAATTTGAGGCAGAAAAGTGAGGTACTACTTGGCATATGATCAGCATGATGCGGGGTCTTCTTTGAAGTCAAATCAAACATGAATAGACAACGGACAGTAAATCCGAATCCGCCATTCCCCAATGCGAGGAAAATCCCGAAAATATTCATAATTACTTTGGGTGGCCACGGGATTAGAAACCAAGGCATTTCGAATGTTAATATCTCATTCAGCTAATTGGAGTTTTAAGCGCTACAAATGACATTGGTAATTTTAGTTTGCACAAACCGCATTAAAATACTGAAAGAAATAATTGAAGGCACAGCTTCTTTATACACGTTAGTTTTGCTCTTAGGTCTTGGTGCTGAGTAAGAAATGTACGAAATATGCCAAAGAAAAGTTTTATTACCATATGAGAAACAGTGAGTTAGAAACAAAAGTCGTTATTTTCACTTAATGACTGGGGTCGAATCTATTATTATTTATTGCTATTATCAAACCACAATGGTGTTATGGATAGAAGTCAATTTCAAATGTTTAACACATAACACATAAAAATATAACAAACTAAAAATCATATCAAAATTGGCATTAAAATATTCATTGATGTAAAATGGACGTAGTGTAAGTTACTTTCTCAATTCGTTCTTAAATCTGTTAACACTCACAGTGTGAGCTTCAAATCGGCCTTAATCAGATAATGTTAGTAAAAGGGGCAATGTTTGAGGGTATATGTTACCAATACACCATAACAATTGTATATCCATGTGCCAATTATCTAAAAATATGAAAGCTCAGAACTCTGGGACTACGTGAAGAAGTTCGCTTACAATAGGTAACTAACGGTTGTGACAATAAAAATAAAATAAGGTAAACTGATGTAACAAAGTGCCAGAATGCTTTTGTTTAATCAGTGATCATTTCAATTAAGATATGCAGAAAATAAGTTATTTTTTAAATCGATTTCCGAGTTAAGCTCCAGATCGATTCAGGGGAGATGGTAGTTACCGCTAGCAAAATGACAGAAAATATAGCGTATGTTCAAGAAGCCATAACTCAGGTGTTAACAGTCAGATTTAGTTGAATTTTTTATGCTTTGCAAGTGCACTCTGCAGTTTAAAATAAGCAGAGAATGGTTGTTCTACAACTCGCTGTTTGGTAGGAAAGAATTTTTTAACACATAGGTGATAATTTTCTTTTACAGTTACTTCCCTTGACATAGGTACACTTTATTCAATTTCTGTAGCTTAGATTTTTGTGACATTTTGGGAACTTATTAACAATAGGTACTACTATTTACCCTAGCAGAATCAGTCTAATATGTATAATATTACTGCCTAAAAACTGCATGAAAACTTCACGACTAAAAAAAAATACTTTTTTTTTAAATAAAAATGGTTGAAAATTCTGTATAGTCAAGACTTTTCCCATAATTCTGCTAAGGGAGATTTTTCATCCATCTATAATGATTTCCTGAAAGTTTCATTATTCTAGCATGAATAGCTTTTCAGAAAATGGTACCTGAAGTACAAAAAATGTAATTTTACAGGAGAGTGAAAAGAAAATAACGTGCCTTATGTTATTTTATCCATTTTACAAAGCTCCAGGTCACTTTGCTTGGCTTAATAATAACGCAACATATAAAACCTATATATCAAAATGTTCACAAAACTATGATCTATTACATGAGCCTAAGAAAAAAAATTGATTTTTTTTTGTCACTGGTAACTACCATCTCCCCTTCATTAAACAGAGCTTACGGAAGAACAAAGCTCTAAAGTTTGATAAGCATATGTGAAAAAAACATATGGGTAGTGTTATTTGTCAAAGCTAACTGTATTGCAACTTCCAAAGCCGTATATGAACACTATAAAACAATATGTTGTCATGAGAACTGATTTGAATTTGATAAATTCTTTCTAATATATTACCATAAAATAGGCGCTATATTGAGCATCACTCTGGTACCGGTAAACCGATTTGATCCAAAATCAATAGGTTTATTTCCATCATAATCATCCTCAACAACACTTCACGGTTTAGTAGATAATCTCCTGTTCCGGCCTCATACGCCTATTTCCCTCCAGCGTTTTATAGGCCATCCTATATTTCTGTAGCCTGATGCTTTATACTTATATGTTTGAAATGGAATGCAAGTATTATCCATTCTTTGTATGTGATTCTTCCATCTCTCTAATTATTAATATATTTTCATCAAGTGAAAATATACTTATTTCTTCTCTTATGTCCTCATTTCTAATTCGATCCAACCTTAAACAGCCTTTTACTGTTCGGAGATATTTCATTTCTTCCGCTTGTATTTGATTCCAATCCCTCTTTCTTATAGTCCATGTCTCCGAACCGTATAATAGACATGGAACTGGCATTGTCTTGTAAAATTTTTCTTCTTCTTCTTCTTCTTTTCGAGTTTTATTCTCAAAGTATTAGCTAATATTCCACAGATGTGTTGGAATTTACTCACTTTATTGTTTATTCCCTCGTTATTTGTTTTATATGTTACTAGCTGAAAAGGCCTGGCGTCGCTCGGGTTTTGTATTTTGTAAATGCGAAAAAACTTATGAAGGACTTTCGATTTTCAAACGCTAGGTCTTTAAGGTCTTTATATACGTATTTAGAATTTGAAATGGGGAAGAACGTCTTATCACATCCAAACTATTCCCTCAGAAAACGCTAGATAGGCTATAGCTTATTATAGCTTAGGCTATAGCAGATCCCGCGGCTTCGCCCAAGATAATTAATCGAAAGATTAACAATTAAGAGCAAAATAATTAAACCATTATATTTATTAACACTTTGCACACGAAACATTCATAGGTCTAAACTAAACGATTGATAGGCCTAATTAATGAAACAGCTATAGGCCCTGGGCCTATATTCGGCTTTGAAGTGAATTCCACGATTAGAAAGCGCAGCATGGGGAAAAGAACCTCAGACTCGAGTTCCCTGGCCCAAAAAACCCTGCATAATGAGTTTCGTCCAAATCGAACAATGTTTGCCCATTTAGGCTATATTCATTATTCTTCTTCCGTCTAGGGTGAAAATTTCATCTGTCTGCGTGCCATGACATTATAAACAAATGAATCGGCCAGAGTGGGCTTACAAAATTCAAACAATCGCGATGCTTTTATTTCCAAGATATGACGAAAGTAGGCAAAGTCATCTGCAACTGATTTGACAACTGAAATATATTACTGAAAACTGATGCTTCGAAAGCGCAAAAGCGTTCGTTTGGAAAGAACGGGCTTGAGCAGTTTGTATTCGATCAGCTTCTAATCTTGCTTCCCGTTGCTCGTCTGTTTCTGAAGCTCGTAATGCCTTTTTATTTTGTGCTTGAGATGTAGATCGACCAATCGATTTCCGTTTGGGGGGCATAACTGTCGACGATGCTCGCAAATTCGCAAAAAAATAATAATAAATAAATAAATAAATGGAAAAATTCAGTATTCGAAAGATTATGAGAATTGAAATCGATTAAACTCACGATGAAAAAAGTGTGTAAATGTACTATGTGACAGACAGACATATAACTTATTCGTTTTTATTTATATAGATGAAAAATGGGATAAGCCATTGAGGCCGTGGTTTCTCACGGTCATTTGTCCAGACTTATAATTCCGTTACATTTCAGGCAGATTTAACGACCCTACATAAGAGATTTTAATTACGATTACATATAGAAATGTTGTAGCCAGGACCCCGAACTAAGCAACTTCCCCGGAATTTTCTGTAAACCATCTTTCATAAGAAGCATATTCCATCTTAAATAAATATTTAATATTACCTTATTATAAACTTCTCTGGCGTTTACAATAACTTGCGATATCCATTGCCTTCCATAGCGATCGCGATGCTTTTTTTTCCCCAAGATATGACAAAAATATACAAAGCCTTCTGCAATTGATTTGACAACTGAAATGCACCGCCGTCTCGAGAATAATACAGTTTAGAAGGCAGTGCTGAAAATTGCACGTCTCATTCCCGTTTTCACTCATAACTCGCTTACGAAAGCTGAAATTAAAAATGTAATATGCCAGAAACCTTCCCGGGAATGTACTCAACAACTTCCCAAAGTTTCATGGCGATCGGTTGAATGGTTTAGTAATGCATAAAGGACAAACAGACATACATTCATTTTTATATATATAGATGTTGCATCCCAGATACTTAAAGTTTCCAACTTGTTCAAATACTTTATCATTTAAGACTATCTTTGATCTGGTAATTTCATTTCCTCTAAACGCCATAACTTTTGATTTCTTGACCGAAATATTTAGGCAGTAATTTGATCAATTTTTGTAACTTGTACATACTGATTTGCAGATCATTTTCTCTTTCTTGTATTATCATCATGTCATCTGCAAAGAGTAGTGTATTTATTGTGTCGTTTTTACTTAATTTTATCCCATATGGAATTTCTTTTAATTTTCGGAGTATATCGTCCATATAAATATTAAATAGCAGCGGAGATATACTGCATCCTTGCCACAAGCCATTATTTATTGTCATCTCTTGTGATAATCGTCCATTTCCTAAAATAATCTTTATTATTGTTTCTCGATACATATTTTTAGTACATCTATTAAGTGTTTTGGCTCCTTTCCATGGACATTATAAATTCGTATACCAAGTTTCATAAAAATCCGATAAAGCGTATTTGAGTTACCACGCGTACAGACACACAGACAGACAGACGGACAGAAATGTTCCTGTCCCCCAAACAATCCCATAAAGTACCATTCTGGCACTCAATAAATTTAAAGAACAATGCGGATATAAATATTTTACACGTATAATTTTATTTCAATCCATTTTTTCCACCTTTGAATTCTTAAGTTCAATCGCAATATAAATGGTACAGTTATTATTCATTATCTGCTAATAAGAAGATATTTTTCACTTTACTATGAGATCTTTAATAGCCTATAGTCATGGTTCCAACATATGTGTTTTATGGCGTAGAACAGTGTACTGATAATACATATCTTAAAAATTAGTTATTTTAAACAAGTTTTAAATTTTACGTCAAGATTCAGTCTTGTTCTGGTTTGAGTGATAATAAATGTCGATAGATAATAGAAATTTATGGATGTCTATAGATAATTTCAGTTATTCGTGCCCTCTAAACAGTTCGTTTCAGGAAATTGACCCATGTGTATTTCTTTCTACATTTATAAGAATATAGACGTTACTTGTGTTCTTAAATGCTGTCATATCACATCTTTTTTGATCTTATGAAATACTATTACATACTTTTCTCACATACAATATAATATCTACTTTATGGCTTTATAGGGTCTTTCGTCCCATAAAAAGTATAAGCTTTTTACCTAAAAAATGTAGGCCTGTGCCCATTGTGTTCCTAAAACAGAAGCATTTAGCCAATTCTCGTCATCTTAAAGGTCAGACTCAGGAATAGTCGAAGAATTTTATTTCCATTGGTGGATTTACGAGGTTCTCTGAACACATTCATTTCAATATAATCTATTTTTAGTTTCCTTTCATAGGCCTATTGCCTATAGCAGAATGAAGAAGATCCGCAACTTTAAGAACTTTTATAAATAAGGTTCATCTAAATTCAGTAAAATTATCTTCCTAGATGTGCAGAAGGAACAGCATCGCAATAAGAATCTGAACCGAGATACAGTCCGAAGGCGTAAATGTATCCAATAGGACAGAAATAATATAAGGAATAAAACCACATTAAATTTATCAACTTTTCGTCACGTTACATCTCTTCGGTTCAGGAAATAAAATAGGTCCCAAACGCACAACGCCCAGATCCGAAGGTTATGAAATTGTTTTAAGTTTTAGCAGAAAGTTATCACAGAAATTCTCTCAGACCTATTCCGAATAAATTTAAAATGTTCTGCAAGATTCAAAATCCAATCAATTTATATAAGCGTAGTTGCTAAATAGTTAGATCATTTTGGTACATTAATACTCATATTTACTCATTTTCCTTAATTTGACTGTACTGTTTATAATCAGTGCATGAAGTGAAGGAAAGTGTAGTTTACCTCGGGCAAGGCCAAATCGAGTGTCTTGATCCAGCAGCAGGTGGAGTCTGCATTTGCGTTCTGGTGGTCAGCGAGTCAGCAACCCGTCAGGTAAGTCTACTTAATGCATCAGCACTTTATGTTATTTATAAATTTCATTTTTGTTGAAGGTTATGTTGATTTGTATAACACTAGCAGGTCCCGCGGCTTCGCCCATGATAATTAATTGAAAAATTAAAAATTAAGAGTATAATGATTATTAAAGCATTATATTTACTAACACTTGCACGCGAATCATTCTTAAACTAAACCATTAATAATTAATGAAACAGCTAAAATTCCGGCTTTAGAGTACATTCAACGATTAGAAAGCGCCGCCTGGGAAAACGCTCTCAGATTCGATTATGCAGTTCCAAAGTAACTGTGAACACTGATAATACCACTGTCTTCTAGACTTTATTACTCTTGTGTAATTCTCGAGACGGCAGTGGATAATACGTATCGTTTCTCAACTGTTTGTTGACAGATGAATATGATGTGATTTTTATTTGATAAATTCAGTGTAATTTTAAGAAATCATATAATTTTTCAAGGGAAAGAATGGTTTGTTTGGATTTTTATTGTCCGCGATACTTCCTTGGTTAAACTATCAATATTTTACAGCTGGTGCCCGCGGTTTCGCCCGGCATTATTAATTGACTCCAGGATTTTTAAGAAATTTGCACTGGCAGCTTATTAAAAATGTTTGTGGTTCAGAGCTATGAAAATTGTAAGTAAAAATAAAATTAGAATATTTGTTCATTGTGTTCATTTCACTTAGGCCTTATATAATAAAGAAACGGGTTTCCTAATTTTGTACTCTTCGTGAAAGTTTAGACTACGAGAGACGAACATCGCCAAGTATACCCGATGACTCACGAAGTGAGGGAGCGAGTGAGCACGCTTTTAGGGCCGTTGAATTGTATAAGAGTAGATTTGAATCCTTCTTATACCCACAACTACCCCTTGACGAAAGACTGAACATGACCTATTGAGATCGAAAAGTTGACTACACATATCCATGTTATCAAGAGTGAGAAGAACCCTACATAAATATGCAAGCTTTTAACATTTTAATTTCTTATGTTCTTTTGAATCGTAAACATTACTTAACACAACTCTCTCCTATATAAGGTTTGAAGTTCCCTGAATTCAAAAATACTATTTTCAGAAACATGTCTGTGTGTGTCTGTGAACATCCTAGCTCCAGAACGGAAAATCGTGTGAAAACATAATTTTGTATTTGGGTTAGGTACCTTCGGAGGATATAACACGAAGATTGGCGACAACTTTATCTCACTTTTAAGGGGACTTTACCGAAGAAATTTTCGTTTTTCGCGATTTTCTCTAAAACGGGTCTAACATTTTTCTTTAAATTTTGCACATTGGATGCTTATACTGTTATTTTAAACATTTTCGAAAAAAAAATATATGGAGGGTAGTTATAAGCCACCCACTCCGAATATATGCTCTTGGCAATATGACCTCTTGTTTTATACCAGAAAGCGAAAATGTATTGGTCATGCTTAAACTAAAGAAAATTATGAGAGTACATTAATAGGATTTTATTTGGGTTAAGTATCCTTCGGGGATGCGATACGATGTGGGAACGACATTCTCTTTGTTTTTACAACGAATTTACATGGATAAAAGTCATACATAATATGTTATACTAAGAGACAAACTTTATTTGGGCAGAGGAAATTATGTAAGTTTCACATAAGATTTTTTATTATTATTATTTTCTACTGTATATGTTTACTTCATGACAATTTCCATGAGCAACTTCCTGCTCCAATGGAGAGAAAGCAGAAGTTCTCTGCCTCTTCTTTGCGGGCTCTATCTCCAAACAACAATACAGGACAAGTTATTTTACGAAAATTAACTACCAATTCAGCCACAGCACGCTCTGGAAAACAAGAAACAAATGCGAAACGAAAACGCGGCGACCATCACGGGTGCTACCATTTATAGTCTACTAGCATGTGCCTGCGGCTTCGCCCGCGATAATTATTTCAAAAGTTAAAAATTAAGAGCATAATAGTTAAATCATTATATTTATTAACACCTAAATCACGTGGACTACATACCACGATTAGATAGCATCGCCTGGTAAAAGCGACCTCAGATTCGAGTTCCTTGGCCCAGAATACCCCTGTATAGTGAGTTTCGTCCAAATCGAACAATGTTTGACCATATTTAGGCCTATATTGATTATCCCTCTTCCGTGTAGGTTGAAAATTTCATATATCTGCGTGCCTTGATATTCTAAACAAATGAATCGTCCAGGATGGACTTACAAAATCAAGCGATGGCCCGCGATAATTATTTCAAAAATTGAAAATTAAGAGCATAATAGTAAAATCACTATATTTATTAACACCTAAATCACGTGGACAACATACCACGATTAGATAGCGTCGCCTGGTAAAAGCGTCCTCAGATTCGAGTTCCTTGGCCCAAAAAACCTCTGTATAGTGAGTTTCGTCCGCGTAGCGATCGCGAAAGTTTTATTTCCAAGGTATGACAAAAAAGCCAAAGCAAACTGTAATTGATTTGACATTGAAATGTATAACTGAAAATTGATGTTTCGAAAACGCAAAAAATGCACGTTGTTTGCCCGTTTTTCACTCATAACTCACGAACGAAAGCTAAAATTAAAATTCCGGCTTCGAGGTGCATTTTCCGACCCTTCAGACCACCTATGTTTAAAATTTCAGATCTCTGCGTTCAGTAGATTTCACTGGGAAGACAGACAATTCCTTTTAATAATATAGATAACATGAATTATATTGATACCTTCTCTAATTTGTCAAACTTCCATTTCATTTAATCCAAACCCACCTGATACCACTGGCAACAATATGTTCTGTGATTTAGTTTTGATAATTCTGTGAAAAAGGGATTAAGTATTATCAAAAACATTTAATTTTTGGCATTTAAAATCACAATTTTTCAAAATCCTTTCTTAGTGAGCATCTACATTATGAAACGAAGGTACTGTCAAAATTCCAAGTCTCTACCTGTTATAGTTTAGGCTCTACGTGATTCCTGCCAGTCAGTCAGTCAGGACAAAGCCTTTTATATAATATGTAGAGACTAGCTTAAAAGACCCGGCGTCTCCGGTATTTAATTGTCAATTTATACTATTACTTAGGCCTGTAACCGTCGCCGGTTGTCGGAATTTACCACAAAGGAGTTCTTTTACATGCGTCATCTATATTAATAAAAATGAATTCCCAAAATGTATGACGGAGCATCACTTGAGAACGGCTCGACCAATTTAGCCGATTTTTTCTTTGTTGTGTCCGTAATTGTCAGGACAAGGTTTGTATGAAAGAAAATTTTTGGAAAATCCACGGGAAAAGTCGGAAATGTCAAATGAGGCAAAGTTAGAGAGTTATGCTGTCAATTGTTTACATAACGAAAGTATTGTTTACGGTGTTCACATAGGGCTTTGGAAACTATATTATAATACTGGGCTTTAGCAAATTCTGATCCTATCGATGTAATTAATACATTTATGAAAATAATTCTTGAAGAAAAAAAGCCACGAAAATAAAGCAGTTACATAACTTTCTCTACCCTCGACATGGAAAATATTATTTTCTCACTTCACATTTTGATGTAGAATAAGCGGTCGTATTGCAGGGACAACTTAAGCGTGTGCCAGTGAGTATGCTATTTCGGAAGTCGGTAACATATCCTATCCACTGATACGTCACTCATAGCTGTAGGCTTTGTATTAGTTGAGAAATAGGCCTAAGGATGTTTATCAGAGGCCCTAAGCATCTAAAAGAAGACAAAATGGGATGGAACATTTTCAGTCCTACGCGCGCAGTATACTATGTCCCAGGTTTTTGGGAAGGAAAGTATGAAAGTGATATTGAATTTCTTTTTTACTTCAGCCCCGAAACGGTTGTATGGTAATATGAGAGTGAGAAATACAATTTTCTGTCAAGACAATACAATCTTATGTAACCGGAATTCCTTTTTCTTCTTATTTGCACTCCTCCCAGACATGGTGTGTAGAAGCAATGGAATTGCAACATTCGACATCCTCTATGAGCCATAAAAAGCTATATCTAGCGTTTTCTGAGGGAATAGTCTGAGTGTCATATGTCGTTCTTCCTCATTTCTGATTCTACATACATAATAAGGACCTAGAGTTTCAACTTCGAAGTCCTCCATAAGTTAATTTCATATTACAAAATACAAAACCCGGGCGACGCCGGGCCTTTTAAGCTAGTTAATAATATAAATAAAAATAAATTAATATAAATAAGTTGGCGATTAATATTAAAATATTATTCAATCAATCATAAATTCCAACACTAAAAGATTTAATTAAATATACATTAACTGTGACCAAAGTTCCCAGTACTTAACCAACCGTTTCACCTTGGCCGATAATATCAATAATTTTGGAACAAGGGTGCTAAGCAAGATGAATCTGAAGTTAATTGCTAATAATAGCATAATAATAATAATAATAATAATAATATGATGATGATGATGATAAAAATTATTGAACATCAGGCTTATATGATCTTGACGAGTAAAAACGTCGGGGGAGAGGGGGAACATTCACCAGAAATTCGCTCAAATCCAGATCGGAGCCGACATTTCACAAGATTATATTAGCCAATTTGAACTTATAACCATCCGAACTGATCGATAACTGTCACGAAACCATAATAATGTATTACATTCAAAGAAGCATGTGTTCTTCATGGTCAAACTTCCTTGTTATCAACCGGATGAATAACCTGTCTTTACAACATAGATAATTTAGTATCGCATTTAAATATTGTACTTAATGGGTGAGTTCAGTTATGTGCTACCATAGGTGAGTTACAGTCGAGTCATGAAACCAAATAATATAAATGCTTGTTAACTCCAGAGAGAAAGTCACGTGAGTGTATCAAATATACACCTACCTTTCATTTACCCTTTTTATTTATTTATTAACTAGAAAAGAAGACTTCGTTTGTATGCTCAGAGATGACACTTTTCGAATGATTATTTTAAGCAAATTTACTTGCTAATTCACAATTAGACTGCAGAGGCCTGGGCGCTGGTTTTATGGGAATACGAGGGTCGGGGGATGTCTTTCTTTCAACCAAAGAAACCACACTTCAGCAGAATCCTGTGTATGTTAAGCGCGCATCAACAGCGTAAGTGTTCAAACAATAAATTTCGAAAATTACTTACCAAGAACCATCCTCGCTATTTCATCCTGTACCACATTCATTAAAATTAATATCAATTGAAATTTACTGACATAAAATACACCAGTAGCATAGTTGACAATAGTTGCATGACCTATTGTATAGACCAGCGTTTTTCAACCAGTATGCCACGGCACATCTGTGTGCCATGAATGAGCCGCATGAAAATTAAAATAAACTTACCCATCCTTAATTAAATATTAACATTATTAATGTACGGGTATTTCTTTCTTTCTTTACCGTGGTTTCACCTCTCCCTTTTAGGATTTAAGCGACCCAAGCCGCCCGGGCCTTACAGGGCCGCGACCTGTCGGGAGAGGGATTATCTTTGGATCACATACATACTTTTTTGACCAGACAAGGACACGGAGGGCCTCCCCGGATGAGTGATCAGCCCAATGCCGGGGCCACCTCCGAGACAACACGAACATATAGAACGAGACACACCATTCACACACACACTCAATCCAAACAAGGCGAGAATGGGATGAAGATGATAATGACGGCCAGATGATATCTGGGGACCACAAGGGCCTAAAGTTACCCGACATTTGTCTCAAAGGTGAGGAAAAACCCCAGAAAAAACCTCACCTAGGTAACTTGTCCCGACCAGGAATCGAACCCGGGCCCGCTGCGTGAGAGGATTGAACGCATCCCCTGAGCCACAGCGGTGGACTAATGTACGGGTATAAAGATTTTAATGATATGCAATAATATTACTGGGTGACTGTATTACGTCCACCGCTGTGGCTCAGGGGATGCGTACAATCCTCTCACGCAGCGGGCCCGGGTTCGATTCCTGGTCGGGACAAGTTACCTAGGTGAGGATTTTTCAGGGGTTTTCCCTCACCTTTGAGACAAGTGAGACAAATGTCAGGTAACTTTAGGCCCTTGTGGTCCCCGGATATCATCTGGCCGTCATTATCATCTTCATCCCCATCCTCACCTTTTTCTGAGTGAGTTTGTGTGTGAATGGTGTGTATCGTCCTATGTGTTCGTGTTGTCTCGGAGGTGGCCCCGCGTTGGGCTGATCACTCATCCGGGGAGACCCTCCATGTCCTCGTCTGGTCAAAAAAGTATGTATTTGATCCAAAGATAATCCCTCTCCCGACAGGTCGCGACCCTGTAAGGCCCGGGCGGCTTGGGTCGCTTAAATCCTAGAAGGGAGAGGTAAAACTACGACCAAGAAAGAGAGAGATAAACTGTATTACGTAACAATTAATTAACGTCATAAGGGCATGGTTATCAAATAAGTAATTTTCCTCTGGGAATAGAATCTATCTAATATATAAAATCGAAAGTATGTGGGTATGTAGGCCCTATGTTCCCTATACAAATCTACATTTCTTGAGCGATTTACACAACATTTTGGACAGATACCCAGTTCAGCCCGAAAAGTAACGCGGTCAATATTAAAAGTCAAACAAGCCACTCTTTCCCTTGAAAATTTATTTAATTTCTGAGCATATTATACTGAATTAATGAAAATGCAATTCAGTTCACATGACAACAGTGTATTGTTTACTGTATTCACATAGGGCTTTGGGATCTACATACTGCTGAGCTTTAACAAATTCTGATGCTATCGATGTAATACACTGGTGAAAATAATTGATGAAGAATGAAATTCACCAAAATAAAGCACAATGCGATGCAGTCACATAACTTTCTCTACCCTCAACATGCAAAATATCATTTTCTCTGTTCACATTTTGATGTAGAATAAAATCAGGTAAACTGATGTAACAAAGTGCCAGAATGCTTTTGTTTAATCAGTTATAATAGCAATTATGATATGCAGAAAATTAAGTTTTTTTAAAAATCAATTTCCGAGTTAAGCTCCAGATAGATTCATTAAGCAGGGCTCACGGAAGAACAAAGGTCTAGTTTTTTTTTAAATCAGATTAAAATTTAAAACCGTTCAGCATCAGCAGAACTATACAGATTTGTGATATCTTGACAATCGCACAGTCACATAAAATTACAACAACTACAACAACTAAACGTCAAATTGGCCGGCTATGGGATTTGAACCAGGGACCTCCAAAATGCGAGTTCAAGACATCATCTCGGCCACCTCGCTCAGTTTAATGGTCTAGTTTGAGACGAATATATAAAGGAATAGTGTTATTTGTCAAAGCTAACTGTATTGCAACTTCCAAAGCCGTATATGAACACTGTAAAACAATATGTTGTCATGATAAATGATTTGCATTTCTTAAATTCTTTCTAATATATTACGATAAAATAGACACTAAATTGGGCATTACTCCGGTACCGGTCAACCGATTTGGTCCAATATCAATAGGCTTCTTCCCACGCACGTTATAAATTCATATACCAAGTTTTATGTCAATTCGTTAAAGCGTATTTGAGTTACCGCGCATACAGACAGATAGACAATTTCCCGTCCCCATATAATCTTATGAAATACCATTCTGGCACTTAAGAATTATTATGAACACCTGAATTCAGCACAGGGCTATGTTGTATTCAGAATTAAAGTAGTTTTCAGTGGAGCATGCGTAATACACAAACATTGTTTACCTGTTTTCGATGAGAGGATTGCTGGTCTTCTGGTGTTCCGTGGCCTCGGTTTGCACCAAGACCGCTCTTCACCTCTAAAAAGAGGCCCCTATCTCTGCTCCTTTCTAAGTACTGCTTTCGTTAATACCTTGAGGTGTCCAGCAGTATTAGAAATGGAGCATACACAGACCTCACTTCAAAATTCCATGCCAGAGCACAGAATTATGAAGTGAAGGTCTGAACTAAGAGATGTCTTCCTCGGCATGTTCTTGATTTAGTAAAGTCTTTTTCTTGATGTCAAAAACACTAAATAAAAAACACTATCTTCTAGTCTTCTTGTTTCTTGATATAGTAAAGTTTGTAGACACGCCACTATTATACACCGATAAAGACCGAAAAAGTAAAACTCGACTTCAATGCTGGGTACTCCATGATGGCTTCGACAACATCTGCAATTAGAGAAATATTTTATATAGGCCTATACAAGCTGTAAAATCAAAACAAAAGAGATAAAATGGTGAATATTAGATAACAGTGAGAATTTCGCACATTTAACCCCCTCCCCCCAGAAATGACTTGGTATTTTGTTGGGTCGTAGAAATTAAATAAAATAAGAAACGAAATGTGTAGGCAAAATAGCAAAGAGAGTTTTTACTACGAACGATATAATTTATATTGTCAAGCCAACAGCGATGAATAAGGTGTCAGGGAATAGAATAACTATGGTACGGGCACAGAAAGTAGGAAATATACAACTTTCTGAGAGAAAAAAAATCAATCATTTTCATTTCCCTAATACGTCATCTTCAAGTAATTTCTGCATGAATTGTAGACATCTGTTGCGTTGTGGGCTGGATGGTCAGCCTTCAGTAGCATCGATACTCGTAGAAGATAACATCTTCATTTTAGTACAACACTTTTATTGTATGGACTTTTAAGTACATTTTTAACAGTTTTAAAGGCTTTTAGTAATACTTATCACTAGGGTTCGGATGTTTATGACATGTCATATTTTTATCCTGACCTCCATTCTTGCCGCAAACTCAAATTAAACACTAATTGTACACTTGTTATCCTAATCTGACCTTTTTTATTTTGCATATAAAGTCATATTTTGGTCATATTTTAGCCACATTTGTAATTTAACGTCATATTTCAGTTATACATTCGGTAAAGGAGCACAATTGTATAGTGTATGTAGGCTACTACATGGTCGATTTAAATTTGAAATTTATTTCAATTATTTAATATTTATGCCAAATTAATCATCATCATCATTTTCGGCTCTACAGTCCAAAACGGGCCTTGGCCTTCACTATTCTTGTCCTCCATTCATCTCTATCCATAGCGATCTTTTCCCAGTTCCTACAGCGAAGAAGCTGTTGGCTGTCCTCCTTGACTGCTTCCATCCATCTTCTCTGTGGCTTCCCCACATGTCTCTTTCCAAACATTTTCCCCTTCATTCCCTTCCTTGGGATGCTTGATTCTTCCATTCGCTGAACATGCCCTACCCATTGTAATCTTTTAAATTTAACAACTGTAGATGCTTCCGCTTCCTTATATTGCTGGTTTCATTACCTGGGAACATTGATTAATAACAATCATAATGAATTACAAGAAATACAGAATAGAATAATGAAGGCTAACAGAACATACTATGCATTATTATCAATGTTCAAATCCAAAAATGTGCACCCATATACCAAGATCAGATTATACGAGTATAAAACAATGATACGCCCAGTATTAATATATGGCTGAGAAACATGGGCTATGACCAAAAACAGTGAAAACTTAATAAATGCATTTGAAAGAAAGATATTAAGGAGGAGTTTTGGACCAATTAATGATCACGGTATATGGAGAATTAGATGCCAAATTAATAGGTAACTTAAATTTTAAAATTAATGAAATTGTTTATATTTTATAGGGACACGCAAGGTCTACAAAATATTACGAGTATTTGGAGCTGATGAAGCGAGCAAACAGGAGAAAATTCTTTAAAAATAGAAGCTCATTAGAAGTAAAACTGTAAATCACCTATAACATTTTTAAAAAGTGATGATCTGATCGAATTAATATTAGGTAAGAATTTAGTGTCTTTTAACGTTTTAATTGAGAACATTTATCTTCTTGAAAGTACGATATTTTATAGGTCATATTTAGGATTTTTGGGTCAAATTCAATCATTTTAAGGGCATATTTGCAGTCATATTTTCCACTCTCTTAGGTCATAAACATCCGAACCCTATTTATCACTAATTCATTGCTTGCACAAAGTTTTATATTTCTAAATTAGCAGCGTATGCTATGTTAACGATAATAAGATAAGTTATGCTTTTGCGGAATTATAAACATTGTTCCTTGTTTGCGGGACATGATGTACCCATGATTACAGCCTTCTGAAAACAATACAATGAAAGACTGAAATGTCTGCAGACGACGGGTTGCTATTTGTTCACGGCTCCGATAGATGGCGTTCAGCAGTCCTTCATAGCCTGGGGCTAGTAACGTCACAACTAGAGCGACGTATTTGATGACGTTGGACGTACAAACCCGATGTAAACCTCGGAGTTACACTCCCTTTATTGGTAATTCGGCTTATGCAGAACTTGCACGGTGAACAACCAAACAACCGTTCAACGCAGATATAAGCAGCTTTTATTAGTAAGGCTGTATAAGTGTAACTGCTACAAGCAGTGGTGGTCTGTGTGTCTATATTAGTCAGTTTCATCAGGACTTAACATAAACAACCATTTACAGTAACAAGCCGCCATGTCTGCTTTTCTAAACGACAATATGACTGCTTAAACACATCTGGCGATTACTTAAACCTCGAATATCTGGTTTTCCCCCATTTTTTCTATACAACCCTACTCCACCCTCAGCTTAGTGGGATAGTGGAGTGAGTAACTTTTGGCTACCTGCTGAATAGTAGGAGGGTAGTTTTATGACAACAGTGCCAAGATAACCCACGCAGACTCTAGTATAATATATTTAATGCCATTCTCTTCATGTAAATTGGTTTTAAAAAATGAAGAGAATGTCGTTACCACATCGCATCCCCGAAGGATACACAACCCAAACAGAATTTGATTAATGCACTAACGTACTTTACCCTAAGCATAGGCAATACACCTTTCTCACTTCAAACTCTGAAGAAGAGGCCGTATTGCAAAGAGCACTGATACAGTTATTTCAACCTGATGCAAAACTTGATTCTTCATGAGGTAAGACTGAGTTTCTATAAACAGTGGGTGGCTTATAACTACCCTTCAGAGAATTTATGCAAAAAAATGTTTTAAAAAAAGTTTTAGCTCTTAGAACAAAATTTAAACAAAATCGTAAGAGACGTTTTCGAAATATGGCGAAAAATGAAATTTTCTTTATATAAAGTGGCATTAAGAGTAAGAGTGTCATATCCCCAAAAGATACCTGAGTCCAATACAAAATGTTGTTTTTATATGATTTTTCGTTCTAGAGCTAGGCTGTTCACAGATACACACACAGGCATATTTCTAAAAAAAAAAATAGTATTTTTGGATTCAGGTGACGTCAAAACGTGTATTTATGTTAAAAACTTGATTCGAATTTCGGGTTCGAACTCTCCTATGGTACCTATGGTACGGGTAGAGGAAGTAAAAAAGTACTTCTACAGCCTATTAAAGGCGAGCAGGACGCTGATAATCTAAGACGAGCGACAGACGTTCAAATTTCAAAATTATGTAAAATCTTATTTACACATGACCTGGGACTTTCCAGAATTTGAAAATGGATTAGAGCCTTCCAGTCGGGTGGACGGGAGGGAGGAAATGAGCTGGTCGGAAAAGATGGGTTAGTTATAATTAGGGTTAGGATGTTTATGACATGCCATATTTTTATCCTGACCTCCATTCTAGCCAAAAACACAAATTAAACATGAATCGCACATTTACTACCAAAATCGGACCGTTTTTATTTTTCACATAAAGTCATATTTTGGTCATTTTCTTTGTCCTTGGGAAATTGACCTATACACTTTACTTTTCAAGTTTCCCCATAAATAATAATCACATACTATTAGAAGAACTTAAAGACAATATCACAACAGAAAATAAAATCAGGTAAACTGATGTAAAAAAGTGCCAGTATGTTTTCGTTTAATCAGTTATGACTGCAATTATATGTTTTTTTAATTGATTTCCAAGTTAAGCTATAGATTTATTCATTAAGCAGGGCTTACGGAAGAACAAAGGTCTAGTTTTTTAATCAGATTAAAATCTTCCAGCATCAGCTGAAATCTACAGATTTGTGATATCTTGACAATCGCACACTCACATAAAAATTAAAAAAAAAAAGGAAAATTGGCCGGTTTCGGGATTTGAACCATGGAACTCCAGAATGTGAGGCCAAGGCGTTACCATCTCGGCCACCTGGGTCAGTTGAACGGTCTAGTTGGATAAGCGCATGTAAAGCAATAGTGTTTTTTGTCATAGCTAACTGTGTTTTAATTTCCAAAGCCTTATAAGAACACAGTAAAACAATAGGCTATGTTGTCAAGATAACTGATTTGCATTTTTTTAAATAAATTCTTTCGAATACGTATGTTACCATAAAATAGGCATTAAATTGAGCATTACTCCGAAACAGGTTAACCGATTTTATCCAATATCAACAGACGTCTTCCCATAGACATTATAAATAGGGCTCTTCCCATGGACATTATAAATGTGTTTTCCAAGTTTCATGAAAATCTGAAAAAGCGTATTTGACTTATGGCGCGTACAGACACACGGACGGACGGACGGACAGACATTTTTCGTCCCCACACACAATCTCATGAAGTACCATACTGGCACTTAATAACAATACAGAGAATAGTTTGATAGTATAAGCAGCAGCTTGGAATAGCAGTATTCTGGCCAATATTTATTTGAACTATCTGGCTAATAGCAGTTTGTAACCTTCGCCGTGGGGATAAGTAGAAACCAATTACATTATAATTGTTATTAAGCTCAGTTGAATTAAATTGTAAAGCAGTTACTTAGCATTGTTCTTCTTAATTCAGACTAATAAAACCTATATGTACAAGTTAATATTATTTACTGAAATATTTACAAAAAAATTATTACATTCATACTCTGAGCTATTTTATTGGCTATATGGCAATTGATTAAATTGTACAAAGAAATAAAATTATATTTTCCCCACATGCATGCTTATTGTAATTTACAATATTCAAGTAATTAATAATTATTAAATTAGTTTTCATCAGAAGTTCTGAATGCCATTCAAGCACTTAGTTAATTTTTATGAACATTACCCAACAAATTTAACAGCAGGATTCTTACTTCATAAGATACTCGTATTGTAAATATATTCAAGTAAATTATTATATATTTTTCATAAAACAAAAACTCCATTCATAACTCTTGGAATTCTGAGTGTCACTTAAGTAATCAATTATTGCGTTGTGTTCATAAAAATATTAACAATAGCCCCTAGCATAACTTAATGCTGGAAAATATTAAACAATCAATAATTATATATTACAACTTATTCACAGATACATCAGCAACAAGCCCTACCATGACTTACACAGAAATATTTAATATAAGTTAATTAAAGTAATAAATTATTCACCACGAGAGCTAAGCGACCTAATTACCATAAGTTATATTTAGGACGTACAAACGAACACGCTGTTATTGTGGGAGTTATTACACAATTGTAACGAAATGAAATTCAGGAACTGATTTTAATGTGAATCTTATGTACATGTAGGCCTCCTAAGTTATTACTGGGCTTCATACCATTCTACCCTTATATATTATGTATATATATATTAGAGAAAATCATTATAAGTAATAATAATAGACCTATTGTTTTTATAATAATAATAATAATATGCTAGCCATGTATGTTTCAGAAATTAAGGAAACCGCAGAGTGACTATGTTCCATTCAACTTACATACCATGGCTAGATAGGAAAATATAAACTTCAAATTTTAAAGACAGTTCCAAAGAGAATTTAATATGGAAGAGAAACGAAAATCCGATCCGGTATCCTGCCATGGATTGATTCATCCACAACTAAATCCATTAAATGAAAAGAACCGAAGTAAAGGTCCGAACTCGATGTGGCATTTCACATATTACTCCCTTTCGGGGTACATCCCGAGTACTACTTTCCAGCTGTTGCATGTGCACGCCTCGACTCCAAAGACGTTCCCTCGGGCTTCTTCCAAGACACTGCACATTGCCCATTGCGAAAATGCTGCTATGCTCCCAAGCTAATACAGGAAAACTTTTATGCATAAAATACAAGATGAAGAGTATGTGATGTAGCAGATTTATAAACTAGTGGATATGAAGTAGTTCTGTGAATAAAATCAGTTTTAATTACTGAGTAATTTTGTTGGGTAAAATATTCTATTTTTAGACATTTTTACTAACTATGCTACATATAGGCTTGTGATAGCTGAAATAGGTTTCATAATAGCCTACCAGCTTTCTATTTTATCACAATTAGAAAAGGCCACATCAATGTGGGATTTTCCATCTGTGGAGTAATCTTTAACATTGGTCAAACTGGCTGCATTGTGTTCTTGGAAGATCTGAAGAAGTCTTCCTGCTGCACCTCCGAATTTATCCACCGATAAATCGATGTTAACGTCTCCAAGAACAAGGAAACGCCCTTTCACCATCGCTAGCACACCTTCCAATGCTTGGAAAAAATCTCGCATGGAAGATGACGGAGACCGATAGATTAGAATGTAGGTACAATTAAGTACTTGGAAGGTACATATATCAACTCCGGGAGCGTCCATCGATGTAACTAATCCTGTTGTATCGATGTTATTATCAACAGCAAATTCATCTGTAAAACGCAAAAAATTTATAAATGAATTATAATCAAATTTACATTACCTAAAACTTTTTCAGCAATTCAATTGAAAAATTAAAATTGTACGCACATTTGATAAATACAAGCTTCCCACTTGAATCATGGCGGTTACCAGCTGCGTCCTTACGGCATGCTTCAATATATCCTGGGATTGAAATATCATCCTCAGGAAGCGTGTGTGGTTCAACAAAACACAGAATGTCAGCTGACATGGGGCATTGATCCGCCAGGATATCTCCTTTGTGCATGTTATATGACTGGACGTTGTGAAAGTACACCTTCGTATCCTTGGAATCCTCATCCTGTAAAAATCGGAGTTTAAAGGGAAATCCAAGCGTTCGAAGTCGGTCCATCTCTACTGTCACCGGATGGTCTGGTTTGTATGGCGGTGGAGGAATGAATTTGCCTTTAATAAAAAGACCATTTTTAGACATGGCGCGGCTGCAACCAACGTACAACTCCTCGGTCCTTAATTTCTCGATCTGTCGAGAATGCTCTACGTTTAGTACTACAGCAGGAAGCGAGGATCCTTGACACTTGGCAATAGTCATTCCATTACATGCCACAAGTGGAATCTGCCTGCGGACAATCCATAAACTGTGATCAGTTCGCTTGACAGAGAGCTTTCTTTTCATGCGTCGGATTGGAGTCCAACTTCGGTCGATATGTGAACGACTGCAGTAATTCCTTGCCATATCCTTCCTCATTGCTCTGCCAGTATTTGGGTCGCTGAAATTCATCCAGGCGATTACAACCTGATCTTCTTGGTTTTTTCAATCGCCATTAATATTCCGTGGGATCCATTAAACAAACCGTCGTAAAGTTTAATATTAGTTGAAATGAAATATTTTGCCCCTACTTTCAGGAATGTGGAGAATGGCAATCCATCGCTTTGCATGTGGGTAAGTAGCTGGGCATCCCTTAAGAACCTTTCACGTTGAAATTCAGTGCCTCGTCCTAAGAGAAAGAAAAAAGTAAGTTCGTACATTTTAAACATAAAAATTAATAACTTGCAATATTGATATTATTAAAGTAAATATCAAAACGTACGCACAAAATTTATTATAATTATTTTACCTTCCAGTGTATCAATTGCGATTGATAGGGCACCATCACCATGAAGCTTCTCAAAATATTGTAAATTGTATTGATGGTATTGCGCACTGGTCTTAAACAGCCAAATGGCATCATCTGGGGGTTGACGAGACTTGGAAATTTCACAGCTTCTCAACAGAACGACATCAGCTTCATCCATTTGACCCTCTGACATGTTGTTAAGTACCCTGCAGAAATCAACTTCTCCACGTTGTCGAATAATTTCTGTGAGTTCAAACAACCTAATCTTTGGCCAGAGATGATTGCCAATGAACTGCCTAGTGTTAAAATCTTCAAAAATCCTACGTCCTCCAATAGGGCGAAGCTGACGCAGATGACCCACAGCTAAGACAGATTTATTCCCAAAGTCATCTGGCCGGTCCATTATCTGCTGAAGGCGTATGTTGACATTAAAAAGCTGCTTGACGAGCATCATCGACACTTCGTCGATTATGACCAACTGAACGTCCTCTAGCATGGCGAAAAGGGAGTTTCGGATGCTGTCATTAAGGCTGCTCACTGGTTCGTTGTTTTGAGTGGGTGGAAGACGGAAGGCGCCATGAATAGTTATTTCGCCTACGTTAAAAGCTGCCATTCCAGTGGGTGCAGCAACCAGGACAGCAATTTTGTTGGGATCCTTGTCAGGCTGGTTGCCATGATAACGAAGTACACTCTGAACTATGGCTTTTATGGCGTGACTTTTCCCAACTCCCGCGCCCCCACTCAAGAAATGATAGAATGGCTCGATCGAATTCTTAATAAGATGTAGAACATTGTGAACGAATTTGCGTTGTTCCTCATTCAGGCTCCTCATCAATGCATAATATTCAGCATCTGGAACTTGTTTTGGAGGTAAAAATTGTTCAATTCTGCGGGAGGAGTCTGGTACTTCCAATAAATTGGCCGCCAGATACTGTTCGTCTTCTTCAAAAATGTTCTCGTGATCGTCACTTCCTTCGGCCTGTTCTTCTGTGAGTCGCTGCTCCTCAAGTAAATCTCCCAACACATTTTCGTCAATATCACCCATATGGTAGAAAGGTTTGGAGTTCTCCATGATTTCTTCCAAATGGCTATGAGCAATCTGAAGACTGTCTCCATGAAATTCTCCTTCATCTATCCAAGGAACAAAACGTACAAGCTGTTCCCTCCAATAGTTATAGGGATGTAGCTGCTTTCCAAAGTGTACGAACCTAATGACTTTCGCTTTTCGCCTTTTGTGAAGATTTCCAGATCCATCAATCAACTGAATTGTCTTTTCGAGATTACATCTATAAAAAATAAAAGTGTGTACATTGTACAAAAATGAACTACTTAAATTAAAATTAAATACTATTAAAAAGTTCGCACAATTTATAAATTATGTAATCTACCTTCATTTTTGTCATCCAATTGCTGAAATTCCAATGTTTCGTCATTAGCAACTTCAAGGTCACCTCTCTCATGAGAATTATTTGATTTGGAATACTGATAAAAAGCCGCAACATGGGCTAAACATTTGTCTTTCAAAGATTCTGGTCTCTTTGCATAGTGATCCAATAGCCCTTTAACACTGATATCTTCGCAATCATCATCCAACGCCTCCAATTCCTGTTGAGGTTTTAGAATAGAAGTCCTGTCGTCTGGAGGAGCAGTGTTTATGAAAACTTCACTTCGACTGCATCTTATGTTGGGGATTCCCAAAAGAAAGGCCGCAGCCTCTTGTGCTGACACTTCAGAACTATTGGCGAATATTCCTGCGTATTTTTGGATTTGCTGTTGTAATGTATAATTGCCGTTCTTGATGCTCAATGCAGTTGCTTTCATAAGGTTTGACATCCCTCCATCAGATTTAAGTATATATCCTACGCAATACTTAGCGCATGCATAAGTATCCAGCACAAACTGAATATCCATATTGGCTCCCCATGCTTCCAATATTTTCTTGTTGTATGGATTTACAAAGGCCTCATTCACTTTTCGTTTTAGAAACACTGCTGTTCGTTCGATTGATGACCTCAATGCTGTATAACAAAAAGAAAATAATTACTTATTTATAAATAAAAAATATTTGAAAGGGCGTACATTCATTTGTTTATTTTTGCAACTATAACATTACCTCGTATATAATCCTCTTCATTAGTGTTTAGAAAACTCAAATATTCACTGAATGTCGGGTTCTCGTTGGGGTTTCGGCCTCGTGCAGTTAAATCAGCTTGAATTTTCTTATAAAGTAGTAATGCATCGTTGCGACATTTTCTTGAAAATGTGTTGGTAAGTGGAATAAAAATAAGTGTTATCAGGGAGGGGTGGCTTCGGGAATCCAAATCTGCAGGCCTTTCCAGATTTGCACTTCTTATAGCATGTTTGGCTGTGCTTGTGTACTTGATATTTAAACTTCTCGAGAAAAGTTGGGTCTGCAGGTCGTTGGAAAGTGATGAATTGATCAATAAATTCTACTACAGCCTTCTCAGACATTGAGTCACCTTCTTGGTATTCTGGAGCTCCATTTATCCAGTATAATCCGTGCGAGTGAGGTGATCCCCTCATTTGAAATTCCAGCCGGGTGAAATAGTCAAAAACTCCAAACGGAGAAAATACACCTGTAAATTTAACAGTGGAAATTGTTGAGTTAAGGTATAACCACTTTAACACTATCTAATATTTTATAACATGTACGTAATATTGTTCAACAAACCTTAGAAACTACTATTCTGGCACTTAATAGTTTCACATACAAATGTAATATTTAATTTTCAAATGTGCTTATATTTCTTACCGTTGTTTGGAATGACAAGCTTGTTGAGCAGGAGCCGTAGTTTGTAGTCAAAATGTCTCATGCATGTAACAGGGTCACTCCGTATCAGCTGTCGTTTCTCTTCCTTTGATAATTGGGAAGCCTCTTCTTCAGTTAAATCTTTCCCATTGACAAGCGATGAGAGTGTTACAAGAAGTTCATTCCACTTGGACTCTGCAGCCGATAGCGTGATAAACATGTGACATTTTCCAAACTGTCTTATCGTGACCAAGGCAGTTTTCTGCTTCTTCGCCCAATATGCTGGTGATGATCGCAGGTTACTCCAAATTGACTTGTAGCTGTCGTCGTTCCTGATAAGCTGTTCAACCTTTTCCTTCGAGCGTACATTTTTACTTTGAGTCTTGTCTTGTTGACCCGCTTCCTCATATGAATCTGGACAGCACTGCGAAGTTTTTCCATGTAAGACTTCTTGAATGAATACAGAAGTTTAGTTGGGACACAGGCACGACGATCATATCTTCGGATTTCCGACTTGGGGATATCCGTGTAGGTGACTTTCAGTGAAGGATCGAATTTCCTGATGTCTCCGCAGTATATTTCTGGAAATGATAGTTCTTCAGCTTTTGGATCAGCAAACAATGGAACAGGATACTTGTTCTGACCGGGCGCTATTTTAAATCCTAGGTTGGTTCCATGTGACATGAGTAAACACTCTTCCGCTCCCATAAAATCTGATAATTCTACAAAAAACAGAGGAAGCAATTAAAAGTAATAAGAAAAAGTAGGCCTAGTATTTCTAATAAATTTAAATGAATTTTAGTTTAATTACCTAGAGTACTATTTGTTAATGGATCTCTGTGTGAGTCTTGATTGTCGGCTACTGTTTCCTTATTTGCAACATTTGTTCCATCATTTGAAGTTGCTGGAAGAAATTAATGAAAGTGAACAAATCAAATAGATAACGCTACTAAAATACAGTGAAATTTCTCTTTCATGGACACGTCGGGGACCGTAAAATTTTCCGCTAAAGAAAGATGTCCCGCGCTAAAGAGGTTAAAAAACAATTTTTTATTTCTAAAATAATCTACGTAATTACGCCTGGATGACAATGTTTTAGATGGCAATCTACGCACAATCTCTTTCATACGACATAAATACGGTAAATGTTACACAGTAAACTTCATACTGTGAAAATGCTGAACATCATTGTGGTCTAGTTGTAGGACTACGTAAAAAAAACACACTTGTAAAATGAAGTAGGCCTATATGCAGAAGGTCTATAACGCTATAAAATCAGTAAATTAATCTATAATATAAACATTGAAAGCTTAGTAAACTTACGATTCTTGTTAGGATGGCATGTAAAATCAACTGTTTCATCTTCCGCGGAATTCTCCCATATGGTGTTCAAGGTCACTTCCTCCTCCTTGTAACCGTCAGTATCCAGTAAGTATTTTGCTGCAGCATATACTTTGGCTGGCCGAATAGTCTCGTACATGTATGGGGTTTTATCCGTTAGCCTTCTCATTAGCTTTACCTGAACAGTTGAGGTATTGTCAAATGTGCGAGGAATTACGTTGGTGCACACTTCCAAGTCATTTTCCACATGGACAATATTTCCTTTTAGGATTGACTGCCGTTCTGCTCCCAAGAGCCTTATTTGCATGAATGGTAGTCGTAATGCCAATAATCTAGACTCCAGTGGTGATAACCCCTGAAAAAAGTTCAAATTTTTTTTTTTTTAATTTAAATTCGCCAGGTTGCATCGTTCTTAATTTTGTCATGCATAACATTTGTTCATACTATATCTAAGTATAATTACCTTGAGAACTTCCAGTATAGGTGGAAAATCAAATCCATTACTCAGGCAAAGTCTTGGCACTTTTTTCTTAAAAGCAGTCCTCTTGCATGTGATACAGAATTGCAATGTGGTACTACGTATGCATATTATCTTAGTTAATAATTCTTCGCATATTCCTTTCCTTTTCAGGACTTCTTCCGTGCACACTGAAATATCCTTTTTGTAAAATAGACCACCACAACAACTGCAAACATGAGAAGGGGCCTCACGAACAGCTTTAAAGAAATCTTTATATCAATTATCGTAATCCTTGTCTATTTGGCGCAATGTTGTTTGAGATGAAGATGGAATAGGATTACCTATGGGCAGATTTTCTTCCTCTTCTTCATTTCCAGTGACCGTTAGTTGAAAAGAAAGGTTTTGGACTTCTTCATAAATCACGGTGCTTACAGTTTCATGAATTTCATTGAGGATAATTTCCGGAATACTTGTATTTGGAGAGGAGTCTTCAGTTTCCCCCACCATTATGGCATCTGTCACATCTCTATAGTCTGTCTCATTGGTGTCTTCTTTACTTCTCTTAGTGGAGGGATCTTAAATTTTGCTAGTCTTCTTTGGAGGAGACTTAAAAAGTACCGTACTTAATGACCTTCGACGACATCTTTTTCGCTCTGTGTCATGTGCCTGTTCCCTTACACGGATAAATGGATCAGGACGACTTGTACGTCTTCCGGATGCGTTTCCTCTTTTCTCTGCCCTCCTTATTTCACAATCCATCCTAGCAGTACTCCTTCTCGAAGTGTCAACTTCCTGCTCATTTCTCCGGACTTCACCACCCATCCTAGCAGTACTCCTTCTCGAAGTGTCAGCTTCCTGCTCCTTTCTCCGCTCTTCACCATCCATCCGACTATTTCGTCTTTTCAAGGTATTTCCTTCCTGCTCATTTCTCCGCACTTCATCATCCATTCGACTGTTACGTCTTTTTAAACTGTTTGCTTCTTGCTCTTCTCTTCTTGTATCAGGATTCATTCTAATAGACCTCATTTTACTCACATTTCTAGCATTCACCTGAGCTCTGAATTCTGGATCTTCCCTTAATTTCTGATGGCGACGACGGTCCTCTTCTTTATTGTCTTTCCCGAGCTCAGTTAAGCTGAGAATGGCAATTCTGGTTTTGGTTTCATTTCGTTTTTTGTTAGCTGACTTTTTATTTGTAAGTGGCATTTTTATTATAGTTTATTTCACACTATTTATCATCAAAGCACAAATAACAGTTTATAGCACAATTTTAATTATTGTTACGACATGGCAACCATGGCCTACATTAAAACAATAAAAAATGTAAATCAATAGTGTTTTTTGTCATTGCTACCTGTATTTTAATTTCCAAGGCCTTATAAGGTCACAGTAAAACAATAAGCTATGTTGTCAAGATAACTGATTTTCATTTCTTTAAATAAATTCTTTCGAATACATATATTACCATAAAATAGACACTAAATTGAGAATTGCTCCGAAACAGTTCAACCGATTTTATCCATTATAAATATACGTCTTTCCATGGACATTATAAATGTGTATACCAAGTTTCATAAAAATCCGGAAAAGCGTATTTGACTTACCGCGTCTTTAAAATAGACACTAAATTGGGTTTTACTCCGTTACCGGTCTACCTTAGCGATGAGAGCAGCCAAGGTATCAGACGCAGAGAGCCTGCCAGGAGAAATGGAAGGCCTCCAGCACACCTTCCGAGCCAATGGTTACCCCGCAGCTACCATGAAACGAACAATACAAACCACACAGACAGCCCTGACTCTTAACAGCTCCACTACCAATCAGAAACCCCCAGAACCTATCAGCGGGGTAGCGTTACTGCCTTACGTGAGGGGCATTACCGACCGAATCGGAAAAATGCTACGACGACAGAACATCAAGGTCGCCTACAGTGCTCCCAATACTCTCCGACGCAGACTGGTCCGGGTGAAGGACAAATTAGAACCCTTACAGATGGCGGGAATATATGAGGTCCCCTGCAGCTGCGGACGGACTGACATTGGCGAAACTGGTCGCACAGTAGCAGAACGCCTACAAGAGCACATACGCCACTACAAGAATAACAACTTTGATAAGTCGGCCATAGCCCTCCACTCAGCAAAGACTGGACACGCTATCGTTTTTGATGGCACGCGCCTCATAAGTAGAGAAGAAAGATGGTGGCCGAGAAGGGTGAAAGAAGCGATTGAAATAGCGAGAAGACCCCAGAACATCAATGGGGATAAAGGCCTGGACTTGCCAAAAACCTGGCAACCCCTTCTTCGACACCACCATGATGCAGCAGATAGGGATAATGGAGCTCCGGCCAACTGCTGCTGTCGACCGACCAATCCCAGAGCTCCAACAGATGCCTCTTCTGTGATTGGCCGGACGCCCGCTACTGCTCCGCAACACCACAAAGATATATAAGAGCCCGATGCCCGGCTTAGTAAGTGACTTTTTGGCCCTGAAGAAGACAGCAACATGGCTGTAGAAACGTTGGCCTCTCAACACTCGACGCGGCGCTACCCGGACAGCCTAGACTGTGAATATGATATTAGTTGTAACAGTGGCAATGAGCCACGATAAGTATCAGGAACCTGCCTTTGCGACTAGAGAAATCATGAAAACACCCAAGTCACGTTGTACGGCCACAAGGTTTGAACCCATTCCGCGACGTCGTCGAGGAGAGATCGGTAGTGCAATAACTTACATTCGTTCGTAATCTTGTGGTTGCAATTTAATATTTGTGAACGACAGTAAATAAGTTTATGTGATACGAATAACAGAAAATACAAGAATATCTACGAAGTGTGGTGGTGATTCAGTCCGCCGGCGTGGTCTTGTGGTTAGCGTCGCTGACTACAGATCCGTCGGTCCGGGTTCGATTCCCGGTACCTCCTCGGATTTTTCTGAGGTAGGGAGGTCTGGTAGGGGTGCACTCAGCCTCGTGATTCCAAACTGAGGAGCTACTTGATAGAGAAGTAGCGGCTCCGGTCCAGAAAACCACCATTAACGGCCGTGGGTGTCAGCATGCTGACCACATGCCTCCCAATCCTGCCGTCTGCCTACGGGAGATGATGCAGCGGTCGGGTGGTAGGCCAAGTCCCTCCAGGGATGTAGCGCCACGGAGTTTAGTGGTGGTGATTCAGGAACAAAATGATTGAAAGGAAGAATACAGTTATCGTAAGTTTCGTGGAAAGAGACATACCAAGACCATCAGCATATGAAATACATGAATTGTATAACGTGCGTTGACAGTGGACTGTAAAAACAATTAATTAAGGGTGATAAAGATTGAACACACGCTATACATTTCGATAGGATTTATGAGCAAACAATTATCACAAAATACAATATTTATCTTGAGGCTTCTTCGCTAACAAAGGTAGATCCTTTCTGAATGGTAGCGATGCGAAGACATCAGTAGTTTTCAAGACGTTTAATTAACTCTGGTGAATGATGAGGACCACTGACACTTCTGTCAGAACTTGAGGCGTATAAATAATCTTCATAGAATTCAATAATAGACATAAATGATTCCTTAGATAGTAGCTGCTGCTAGCTAAAAAATATATATCATTTGCATTTAATGTTAGCCACTGATTAATAAATCACTGCAAATGTCGTCGCAATGGCTAAATAACAAGCTATATTAAGCAATTCATTATTAATGAGATAATTGACTCACAGTTTTAATAAGTAATAATCTTCAAGCTTGTAATTATTCATATCACTATTCTTGAAGTCCAATTAAACCAGGAAAAGATAATCCCTCTGGAACAAATAGCGTTGACACAAGTATGCTTGAAAATCTTCTTAGAAATATTCCTTCAATGAGGAAAAATGCATGATAGCTTTAAAATCAAGTTAAGAAGCATTGACTTCTGAATATAATAATAAATTGGGTGAACTGGCCCAATAAATTGCCACTAGAAATTGTGAAGGCAATTGCTAGACGTATTGAAGATGGCGACGAAACAAGAAGAATGTTTGAACGAGAAGAAAAGAAGAAAGCTAACAATATAAAAACATATTGTAGAGAAATTCAACTGTCCTTAAAAATAATGAGGAGAACGCAAGGCCCCCTGAAAACGGGCGAAAAGCAGAAAGAAATCAAACCAACCATCCATCATAAAATTAAACATTTAGCAATAAAAATATTAACAGCTAAAAAGATCACAACATAACTGAACATATTGCCCGCGATTATTCACTAGGGAATAATCAAACAGAAATGCGAAGTTATGTTGGATCTTCAAAAACACCAATAAATCCTAAAAGTTGAGAAATAAAAGTAACTAAACAAAGAAAAAATGAACGACTGCTTTAGTCGTGATAGTCATATATGGGAATTGGGGCTAGCTTAATGATGGGTCGTTTCAGATAACTTGTAGAAGTCCTGACCGTGACAACCCTCACAAGACCGTCTGGGCCTGGGTGAGTCTGAGTTATGATGCCAACAACCCATTTTAAGGGAGGCATATTGTCATCCATGATTAAAACTGGCGTACCTATGGTAACATTAGGCATAGCCTTCAACCATTTAGAACGTCTCTGCAAGGAAGAAAGATAATCTGAAGACCACCTTGACCACAGGGACTTCATAAGATTCCTTAAATTGTTCCAGCGGGAACGTATTGTATAACCGCCAGATAGATCTGGGCTAGGAAGAGACACAAGAGGTTTGCCAATCAGAAAATGTCCAGGGGATAAATAATCATAATCATTTACTTCCTCATTAAGAGTGACAAGAGGGCGAGAATTCATAAGGGCTTCTATTTGAATGAGTAGCGTGAACATTTCCTCATATGTAAAATTAAAAGATGGAGACATTCTTTTCAGATGATATTTCAATGAACGAACCGCCACCTCATGAAGTCCTCCCATGTGAGGAGAATGAGCAGGCAGAAAGTTCCATTTGATAAATAGATGTGAAGAAGCATCTTGTATGGTTAATTGATATTCATCAGTTTCCAGCAACTTTGCAAGACTACTCAAATCGGCGTTGGCGCCTACAAAGTTGCTGCCATTATCCGAAGTGATAGAAAGGGGTATGCCACGCCGAGCAACAAATCTGGAAAATGCAGCAAGAAAAGCACGAGCAGTCAAAGCTGTAACTAGCTCGATGTGAACGGCCTTTGTGGACATACAAACAAATATGGATATGTAGGATTTAACTTGAATCCTTGATCTGGGACCTCCAAATTTAATCATGTATGGCCCAGCATAATCAACACTGACATTGGTAAAAGCTGGTATACAATTCACTCGCTCAGGAGGTAAGTCAGCCATTTTTTGCTGGAATGCTTGAGCATTAAACTTAAAGCATATGAAACAGAGCCTCAGTTGGCTCCTGACTGTTTTACGCAAGGAGATGATCCAGAATTTCTCTCTCAAGTGCGAGATAATAAGTTGGGGACCAGCATGCCTTAAAAGAATATGTGTATAGAAGATAAGGTGTTTAGTGAAAGAATGTTGTGCTGGCAACAACATAGGATGTCTATTATCGAAGGATAGATTTGAACGTTCCAAACGTCCACCCACACGGAGAATACCATCCTTGAGTATGAAGGGGCTAAGTTGCTTAAGTTTACTTGAATTAGATAATTCCAGATTTGAAGACAGAGCTTGGATTTCCTTAGAGTAATACTGTCTCTGGATTACCTTAACAGAATAACAGATAGCATTAGATATCTCATCAGGAGATAGAGAACCTGTGAGGGGAGATTGAGGCTTCCGACAATTATGAATGAATCTTAACATAAATGCCATTACACGGATAGTTTTCAAATAACTGTATTTGGATAGCCAATCACAAAGATCAGAATTGTCTGATTCAATAAGAGCTACTACCTTCATCTCTGGAAGAGAAGTAGACTGCATGGAGTCACAATTCTTAGGCCATTTAAATTCATTATCAATAAGCCAATGAGGACCTGACCACCATAAAGAATTATTCAAAAGATCTAAAGGAGAGGATCCTCTAGAAATAAGGTCCGCAGGATTTTCCTTAGATGCAACATGAGAACAAGAATCAATAGATGCAGTCTCCTGAATATCAGCGGCTCTATTGGCTACAAGAGTTTTCAAAGTCGTGGGTGAATGAGTAAGCTGATTACTGATACCCTCATCAGACGTAATGAAGGCTGAGCAATTCACAGAAGACTCAGTAGAATTAAAGGGTTTACCTGATGAAGGCCTATTCAAGTCAGAACATCTCCCACGACGCATTGGAGGCATATTGTGATGCTTAAGAGGGGACGAAGGCAACTTGCCAGAGAAGTACCAGCCTAGTTGGGAGTTCTGTATAGTAGGCAAGTTGGGAGCAGATATCTGTCCAGATACCAAGATTTGAGAACATATCTCAACTCCCAATAGCAAATCAATAGGCTTAGGAGAATTAAAGCTGGGATCTGCTAAGGGTAAGTTAGGAGGAATGTTCCAACCTCTAGTATTAACAAAGTTTTTAGGGAAATTAGAAGCAGAGATCTCAGGCACTATAATGGCCTTTGTATTGTAGCACCAATTCGTAACCTGAGATCTTATAGAGATTTCTGTACAATTCAAGACATTTGCATTGGTAGAAAGAATGCCAGCAAGAGACGTACATTGAGACAATGGCGACAAACCAAGCTGCTTGAATAATCTGTCAGTAATTAGATTACAGTCTGATCCAGTATCAAGAAGAGCTGTGGCCTGTACGGGGCTGCCATTGTTACTTAAAATTATCACGCTAGCAGTAGGTAAAAGACATTTCTGCCGTGACTGGCTGGCAGACATGATATTGGCCGTATTTATGGCTTGAGAATTGCTTGGCCGTGAAGGGTCATGCAATAAGTTGCTGTGCCTGCCTTGACATTGTCTACATCTAAAAGTGTTACAGCTCGAAGTGTGACCATTTGAGCTAAGGCAAACACGACAAAGTTTGTGATTTTTCACGAATTGATCGCGGGATGAATAATTCAGCGATCTAAAGGCGTCACAATAAATTATAGTGTGATTCGATTTACTACAATAATTGCATTTCGCTCTAGGAGAGGAGAGGTTAGCCTTGACAGAAGGAGCAGATGAGGGCTTGACGGACTGACTTTTCAGAACCGATTCTGTCATCTGCAGCACCCTAACCCTAGACTCCAAAAAACTGAATAATTCCTGCAACTTGGGAAGTTTTCCTAACTTGATTGAAGATTCCCATTCTTTAATTAATTCTACTGGGAGCTTATCCACAATGATACGTGAAATAATTAAGTCAGACAGAGGAACATCAGTATTAAGTACGTTCAATGCATGAACCGTACTTGAAAAATGATCTAAGTATTGTTGCAATGAGCTTGCAGAATCTCCTTTAAGGGGGGGTGGAGAAAAAAGGTTATCCAAATGCGTGTTGGCAATTAACCTGTCATTATCGAATCTTTCAGCTAAAGTCTTCCAAGCTACATCAAAGGTGGCATTGGAGACCGGGATATTTTGAATTACAGTCATTACCTCCGGGGATAAACAAGATTTTAGATATTGAAATTTATCCATGTTGGATATATGACTGTGCTGAACAATTAATGAGTTAAATGTATCCCTGAATTCGAGCCAAGCTCTAGGGTCGCCTAAAAAACTTGGTAGCTTAATTTCAGGCAATTTAGGTAAATTCGACAAAGGCGCAGGCAAAGAAGATTTGTGATTAGAGTTCTGCTCTTGATTCGGCTCATATAACAGTTTTGCATCTGCAATTGAAGAATTGATATAAGCTAAAGCCCTTGAACATTCTGACTGAAGCTGGCGCTCTTGAAACTCAGCCTCTTCATCGTAAATGTTACGATGCTGAAGACTTTCAACCTCATATCTATCTGACAATTTTTCTAGGCTCGACTTAAGAACAATGGCCTCTTGATAGGATATCTTGTCCAAAATTTCAAATTCAGATACTGTTTGAATTTGAATCATGAATTGATTTTTTAGAAGATTAAAAATAGCTTCGGCTTTGGCCTTGGCTCTAGCTTCGGCTTCTTCAGCTTTAGCTATAGCTCTAGCTTCAGCTTCTTCAGCCTTAGCTTTAGCTTCAGCCGCTTCAGCTCTAGCTCTAGCTTCAGCTTCGGCCGCTTTAGCTTCGGCCTCAGCCGCTCGAGACTTATTGAAAGCATTAATCTGCCTGCTAATATGGGAGATGGCCTTTTGTATGGTTTTCTCAATTTCTGCCATATAGGCATCTTCGGATTCAGAAAAGGCTAGTTCATTGATCTCGGACTGGACTCTGTTATATTCAGATTCGAGCTTGCTTAAATCAATCTTAGGCTCAAGAAGGTCTTGAGGAGAGGTTTCCTCATTGATAACGCAGTCTAGAATGTAATTAACTTTGCGAGTGATTCTCGACTTGATAGGCGTCCTTTTTGCCTTTAAAGTCTTAAGGGTGCCTTCTACGTCAGTCATGATTTGACAATTGATTGTTCAAATAGTATTCGACTTAACGTGATTCACTGTTTATGACTTAAATTGACCGCACTGAGAGCTTATTGAGCACTAAAGTTAGTTGCCCGCGGTTAGACAAAATGTGACAATAATGTGTGTGTACAGTCGGTCAAATAAAAAACGTCGGGACTCGTATGCAGTTAAAATTAAAGTTTTAACGCATTAGTTCACAAGTTTCCTATAAAAAACATAAAATACAAGTCATTTTCGGAACATATGAGGCCATGCGACAGGAGGGAAAAAATGAACACCTAGGGAAAAATGAAAAACGCGGAAAGCGCAATACACGATATTCAACTTAATGTATTGTCATAATTCATTTTGCTTTGTGTCATCACCACATACAAATGCTAAAGTGAGAGAAAGTGTAGTTAGGGTTGTAATTGACCTGCATTTTTCGGCCTCTGAAGCAGCGAGAAGGTTCCATATTTCTTAAAGAGGTGGGTACTTCACTATAATGCGACCGGAAGTTTTCATAGGAATCGTGGATCTGGCCGGCGTATTTCGATGCTATTGGTGGCAGAAGTTGAACGTAAGTAATTGAATTTGCACTAGAAGTACCGGTTTTATAAAATAAAATCTTTAAAAAATGCTCCTTGAATAAACATATTCCTCGCGAATCTATTAATTATTAATATTATAAAAATTTGCAACCAAGAATATGGCGGATTTGGGGCATATAGCCACAGCCTTCTATACATGTTTGTTTTGGAACAAAACTGACTAAATAATCAAGAAAATACATGGATAGACAAGAGGCGTGTGTGAACCTAACCTTAAGTCTTCCTGTACATGCGCATATGCTCGTTCGTGATACTTAATCAAATACCGCCCGACGTTTTTTATTTGACCGACTGTACATGGATTCACAAAGGTGAGTGCAATTATGTAAATAATAACAAACCCTTTTAATAAATTAGTATGAAGAGCTGTTGTCTGAATATTAGGCCTCACACGTGCAGATTAAAACACGGAGGCAGAAGCACTTAATATGAGATTAAAATTACCTTTTCAATAAGAAACTTCAAACTGACTGAAGTCAGGAATGCCAATTGTGCTTCAAATAAGTCAATTATTTGCTTGAATGATATTTGTGTTCAAACAGCATGAATTGCGGAACACCAACAGCTTGAATTATCTCAATAAAGTTTACTACGGGCGGAATAGAACGAGTGTAGGTTTACAATGCGTGTTACAATATTGTGGTTCTATCCGGCCTCGGAGGATCCAAAAAATGTATAACGTGCGTTGACAGTGGACTGTAAAAACAATTAATTAAGGGTGATAAAGATTGAACACACGCTATACATTTCGATAGGATTTATGAGCAAACAATTATCACAAAATACAATATTTATCTTGAGGCTTCTTCGCTAACAAAGGTAGATCCTTTCTGAATGGTAGCGATGCGAAGACATCAGTAGTTTTCAAGACGTTTAATTAACTCTGGTGAATGATGAGGACCACTGACACTTCTGTCAGAACTTGAGGCGTATAAATAATCTTCATAGAATTCAATAATAGACATAAATGATTCCTTAGATAGTAGCTGCTGCTAGCTAAAAAATATATATCATTTGCATTTAATGTTAGCCACTGATTAATAAATCACTGCAAATGTCGTCGCAATGGCTAAATAACAAGCTATATTAAGCAATTCATTATTAATGAGATAATTGACTCACAGTTTTAATAAGTAATAATCTTCAAGCTTGTAATTATTCATATCACTATTCTTGAAGTCCAATTAAACCAGGAAAAGATAATCCCTCTGGAACAAATAGCGTTGACACAAGTATGCTTGAAAATCTTCTTAGAAATATTCCTTCAATGAGGAAAAATGCATGATAGCTTTAAAATCAAGTTAAGAAGCATTGACTTCTGAATATAATAATAAATTGGGTGAACTGGCCCAATAAATTGCCACTAGAAATTGTGAAGGCAATTGCTAGACGTATTGAAGATGGCGACGAAACAAGAAGAATGTTTGAACAAGAAGAAAAGAAGAAAGCTAACAATATAAAAACATATTGTAGAGAAATTCAACTGTCCTTAAAAATAATGAGGAGAACGCAAGGCCCCCTGAAAACGGGCGAAAAGCAGAAAGAAATCAAACCAACCATCCATCATAAAATTAAACATTTAGCAATAAAAATATTAACAGCTAAAAAGATCACAACATAACTGAACATGAATGGATTTATGATGTGCTAAAATTAGAGGAACACTAAATAGACATGGTACAACTAAACAGTTTCAATAGACAAGTGTACATTAAATGTAATTCCGGAGTAACAATGGATAAAGTTCTTACGAACACGGGCGGCATGGGAAAATTCCTGCATAGTACTGGCCAAATCAGTAAAGTAACAATCACAGAATCAAGATTCGTGAAAATTTATAACATTCCTTTAGAAATTACAATGGACCAAGTGAAAGTGACCTTAGAACAATATGGCTCTGTGACAGCAGTCATGTCTGATAGTTGGGGAAACAATTATAGATACAAAGTGAATAATGGTGTAGCCTACGTAGTGCGAAGATAGTATTGAAGAAGCATATACCTACCTTTAGTGCTAGTGCAAGGTCATCTACCCCCGAGGAGAGAACCCTTACCAATAAATAAAGAAGTAACGGTGACTACAGAAGACAACAATAAGGCTGAGTATCTGGTCACTAAACAGTCGCAGTCGGTAGAAAACATACAGGAATCCGACTCAAACATAACGAGCGTGGAAACAGCTGTGGAGGGGACTGACCCAGAAAAAGGCATAGTGGAAATGGAAGAACAACAAACAGATGGTAATGTTGTGGAGGTAGAACCAGTGAATAATACAGCAGGTCCATCCCCGGTAGAAGTACACTCCATAGTACTGAAAGATGACGAAAAGAAATAAACGATACCTGAAAATAGACAGGACGATAAAACTGATGACCAGGACATAGAACTCGTGGACGACAGTGGAAAGCATAATGCTTTGCAGACTTCGGAAAATAAAATGGAAGAACAGATGGACATTGCAGGAGAAGTTGAACTCCCAGTCAGTCGGCAACTGCCGAGTGAGTAACAAACTATGTAAGTGCTCCTACAAATCTGGGAGACGCTTGCTTGTGCAGTGTCTCTTAGCGTACTTCTCGTGACTCTAGTGCTTTTTTTCTGTCACAACATACAGGATAACATTGGCAATCAAAATAGTGCGTGTCAATACTTTGCAAGTAGTATTTAACCAACAAGACCAACGTCCGACTGCTTTGGAAATTCACATGTGGCTGGAGAACAAACTACAGGTACGTGAACAAGATATTCAAACGTTACAACTTGTGGCGAAACAACATGCAGTTTATGTTAAATTCAAAACACAAGAAATATATGAACAATATCTGCGTAAACACAGTGGTGATTTGGACTTTGTACTAATGAATGGTAGCATAATAAAGGTAAAAGTAGGACCAGCTGAACTAGATTATGCTACTGTACGGGTCTTAAATATTCCCCCTGAAATTCCTAATGACAGAATAAGAAATGTATTGCAAAACTATGGAAAAGTTCAACAGGTAGAAAATGATACGTGGGCACACCGTTACAATTTCAAGGTTGATTCTGGAATTCGTGTAGTGAAAATGACAATTGACAAGCACATTCCTTCCACTCTACTTATATCACAGTATGAGGCATATATTACGTAGACAGATATATAAGCATTCATGAGCCACAGATTATTGTCTCTGTTGGACACTACATGAGAATATTATAGGAGAAAAATTCCTCCGGCACTGGGACTTGAACCCAGGACCTTTGGCTATTCGCGCCAATGCTCTACCAACTGAGCTAAGCCGGAGCTCAATTCACAGCGCCAGATGGAACTTCTCTCCTATGACTGATTGCATATGACATAACTTGTCTGTCTGTGAGGTAGACCATTAGGGCAATCAGTCATAGGAGAGAAGTTCCATCTGGCGCTGTGAATTGAGCTCCGGCTTAGCTCAGTTGGTAGAGCATTGGCGCGAATAGCCAAAGGTCCTGGGTTCAAGTCCCAGTGCCGGAGGAATTTTTCTCCTATAATATTCTCATATATTACGTACATTGGGCAGGAACAAACCTGTTATACATGTGGTAGTTCCGAACATGTTAAACAACATTGTCCGCCCTATGGAGAGGCTAGTTGCTCCAAGACAAAAACTTATTTCATTCACATAGTACGCTGCCAGTAAATACAGAGCCCATTCCAGGTGCTAGCCATACAGTACCAGTACATGAAAACCAACAACAACTCTCTACTAGCGAGGAACAGATAAAGGCCGTCCCAATTCAGAATGTAAGTTCGGATCATCAAGCCTTAGTTAATAAAGTAAATCCCATGGACATTGAAAATGTTGTGGGAAACGAACCATTAGAGTCAGTTGAAAATGCCGATGTTGAATCACACGTTCCCTTGCAGAAAGGAACTAAATCTAAACGAAAGAAAAAAAATAAACAACATGCTGGCCCTACTCCTAAGATGGTTGCCCACGAAGCAAACATAGTGCAAACAGGACCTTCTGACACAACACAAACAAATGTACACTCTGACTCAGAAACTGATTCGGTGGAAGAAAATGGAACAGAATTCAATACATACGATATGGGGGAATCTATACAAACGGACCCACTCTTAAATCGAACTATAAACACCATGAGGAATATACAGGACGTTGAGATGGATAAGCCTCCTATGTCACATCACTGTCTTACAAATGAAGTAGACACTGAAAGTGCGCAACAACAACAATTACATCATGAAACACTCACCACTAAAGAATCCGATTCTAACTGGAATGACATTATGGATATGGAATGTAAGCTGCTACCTGAATTGACACCCGAAGACCAGAGCTCGGTGAAGGAGAAAGGAGAAAAGAAGGATGTACGGCTACACCCGTACCGTACTACAGGCAGCAAGTTAGGGTTCCCTGCGCTAAAGTAAACAAATCACTACGGACACCATCCACATTTTCACTGCGTGGACAGGATCGTGCTACTTACTCTTAGGCCGGGCGCAAGTTGAGACGCAGTTTGGTGACGTGAGGTAGAGGTGACTCACCGTAAGTTTAACATAGAATTAAATACAACAACGAAGGTTCGCACGCAGGGTGAAGTGAAGCAGATTCAACGAGTCACGAGCTGCGGACGTTTGTGATCGTGCCACAGTTTCTCACTAGTGACTTCTCACTGCGCGTGAAAAGTTGTTTGTCCACCATGGACATTGAGAAGAAATTAATTATGGCAGGTCGAGGGAGAAAAAATTGTACGACACGTCAAATTAAAATTTCAGATTTGGGAAGAAATTGCGAAGGGCATTGGAAAGAAATGTGATAAAGTTGTTTATAATGTTTTTATACTTAAATAAGATGGATTTATTTGAAGGGAACAAGGGAAAAGCTATAGTAGTGTCCGTTTTTATGGACTTTGAGATAATAATGCCTTCTAATAGTGAATTTGGAATTTTGGAATTAGTTTAGGCAGAAAGCGGTAATATTATAGGGGAAAAAGGATCGTACTCCATGCAGTTTGAAAGATTGATGTCCGCTCTGAAAGTAAACAAACCCTCTTCAACTCTTCATATTTATTGTTTATCAGTTTGTTGCTATGCTCTTTTCAATCAAAAGCGTTTCTTGAATTAATTTCTATACAATGTGTTCAATTTGTTATCCTTTTTCGTTTTCCGCTGTACCCTTCATTTGTTTTAGATAACATTTTATATGCAGTAGATTTTCGACGAAAAGAAAAAGGTGCATAAGCAGGCATAAAAGTGTATATTTTCTATGCAGATGTATATCATAACTAGTATAAACCATAAGAATTAATTAGTTGGGAAGTTTCAGATTTGTAATTAAAAATAAAATGAAGGAGTCATCTTGAAATTTATTTTCAACTTACTTTCATAAATGTTTTATAATTATGTACAGTAAAATTGCTCCATGTTCCTTAACAAACGTTTCTGAAATGAAACATTTTCTCAAAATGATTTTACCAATTAGTTCCGTTTCGCTTTATAATGTTTTCCCGTTCAGAGTTAAACTTAGTATCTCACCGGAATTTGAAAAGTAACCTTAATTTAAATTGAATTGAATGATTGAGTGTTATAGTGACATTAAAAATAAGAAATTAAAGGGTATTATATTTATTAAAAATTATATATTTATTATGTCTTAATGATGAATTTTCGTATCATAATTATTAATTATATGTATATATGATCGCTGAATGTAAGTATTCGCAACATTACATTAAAAAAAAATTAAATTTGTAGGAAATTAATACATTCTTCCCAGTGTCGACTCGTAGCTAAAATTACTGCGATTGCTGCTTCATAAAATGTTTAGCCTTCGTTTTGAATATTGTGCAAAAGGAAATATACATATTTAAAAAGAAAATTGATTCAGAAACTTGAAAAGACCCTAAAAGAACAAAATCAAACTTTTTTACTTACTGTAATTTAAATTGTTACAGCTCAAGCTTGATCTATTCGTTTAAAAATTAAATCGATTATTCTTGTTTTAATTTCCGCGAAAAGATCAATAATTTTCTCATTATTATTGATAAACTTCATTATGCAGCTTAGTGTATGAATTCAACTAGTATAAGATAATTCAAGTTTTGGTAAGAAATTCAACCTGTATACTAGTAGTCTTAATAAACACCATATATTGTTTCGAATCCGATTGTGAATAAAAATTTTGGATTATATACATTCATTTTATTAAAGCATGTCTATATACAATTGTCAAATACTAAGTTGATTTTATTTATTATACACATGAACATTTATTGAACATTGTATCTCTTTTTGTTTGTCAGTTGGTAATATTTGATAATTCTTTGTATAATAATAATAATGACACCTTAATTAAAATTTGACTTCTTTTCTTGCAGTATTGTTATTTGACGTATTGAAAAGTAGCCTAATAAGTTAGGTTAGAAGTCACTCTGCGTCACCTCACGTCACCAAACTGCGTCTCAACTTGCGCCCGGCCTTACAGTAGCAACTGTCAATTTTAATAACAACTCCTCACCTACTAAACTTAAAGCATTTCAAGATTTCCTGAATGCCTATAGCGTTGACATAGTTTATTTACAGGAGGTTTCCGTACACAATTTCTCTTCCATATACAACTATAATGAATACGTGAATGTCGGCACAGAAAATTTAGGTACTGCCATCCTAACAAAACATACCATATCCTTGGAGACTGTGGAAATGTTACCAAATGGAAGAGGTATATCTGGTGAGTTTCACAACACTACTTTTATCAATATCTATGCACCGTCTGGTACCAACAAACGCAAAGAGCGCAATGAATTCTTTCAGAATGAAGTTGCTTATTTATTTCGCTCCTTGCCCAGGCAGTATGTTTTTGGAGGGGATTTCAACTGTCTTCTCCGTAAAGAGGATACTACAGGAACGTTTCAGCCAAGTAATACTCTGCAGGAACTTGTCACGCATCTGAAAATGACGGACGTTTGGTCAGCCTGCCACCGAAACGTACAATATACTTACTTCAATAGTACAACTGCTTCCAGATTAGATCGATTCTACATTCCCAAAGATTCACAAAGTAATGTTAGTGGAATAGAGGTACACCCTGTAGTATTTTCAGACCATGCCGCCGTTCTTCTTTACACTAAATTAAATAATCTACATTATACACCAATAGGCAAGAGTTATTGGAAAATGAATGTCAGTTTATTAGATGAAGATTCCCTACACCGTGAACTTCAGCTTTTATGGGCAGTATGGAAACGTAAAAAAGCTTATTATAAGGATGTTGCTGATTGGTGGGATCGCATGGTGAAACCAAACATTAAACGTCTGTTTAAGAAATACTCTTATCTAAAATATCAAGAGACAGAAAATAAATTAAATTTTTATTTTAGATGTTTACGAGAACTACAAACTGATTATTTACCCTCTCCACGTCGTCGACAACAATTAAGTCTGTTCAAAGCTAAGGTATTACAGATATACAAATTCAGAATGGGAAGCCTAGCAATTAGAAGTAGACATAAGTATGCTGTATCCAATGAAAGAATATCCTTGTACCACCTCATCAAAAGTCAGAAACACAGAAATAAGTCTAGCATTACAAAACTACTCGACACAAATGGACAGTGGCACACATCTCAACCAGCTATCAGTAAAATGATTTACGATTACTATAACACATTGTTTCACCAAAATGGTGATGATCTACATATACAACCTATCGTACATAAAAACCAGACTCACGTTACTGCAGACGACAATATATTACTTGAACAACCTGTTACTAAAATGGAAGTCTACAATTCTATCGTTCAAGGAAAAAGCTCCAAAACTCCTGGATGTGATGGAATTCCACAAGAATTTTATGTTCGATTTTGGAAATTAATTGGAGATGACCTGACGGAGGTGCTTAATGCTATCCTACACCGAAAAGAACTATGTGCTTCCCAGAAACGAGGTGTGATAATTTTATTAAAAAAGTCTCAAGGCCATGGTGGGATTGAGAATTTTAGACCAATCAGTCTTTTCAATTACGATTACAAAATATTAGCTAGAATCTTAACCAATCGTCTTAAGCCACTAATGGATAAACTACTTCACCCAGCCCAGTGCTGTGGAGTCGCCGGACGCACCATTTTTGATGCAACGTGTACTTTACATGCTTGTCTTGCTTATCTAAATATCTATAAAGTGAAGGGTCTACTATGTACCGTCCACCGAACAAAGGTGGTATTGGACTTGTGAACGTTGAAGAAAAATGCAAGGCCTTGTTTATAAGTAGAAGCGGATGCAGTAAAAACGTGGCACGGTCATCCTTCTCAGGTCTGTGGTACAAATACTGGTTTAATGCTTTGGACCTAAGTTATCCATTTTACAAAAAACAAATACCTAATGACTTGCAATACCTGAGTGATTTCCTGCAGGACTGGAGTTTCTTTCAGTTAGACGAGCACTTGCCTACAACGAAATTAACTTCTACTATTTATGCGCAATTACAGACACAGTGGAAACATAGTGAAATGAGAGTGCATCGCATAGCGCCAACAGATATTAAACTTGAACGTTTGTGGCAAAATCTTAGCTCAACTCATCTACCGGCGGAAACACGTTCAACATGGTTTGCAGTGATTCATGATATTATTGCAACACGAGACAGATTATTTAAAATTAAAATGACGCTTTCTAATCAGTGTACTTTTTGCAACCAAATTGACAACTTAATTCATCGTCTTACAGAGTGCCCAACCGTCTTACCTGTAACTTATGGCGTATTCTATTGGCATACACCTGTAACATATTAACAGCGCAAAAATTGTCCTTCACTCCTAGAATGTTTCTGTTTCCTGATGTTTTATGCACCCCGAAAAACACGCACCAGAACATTATGCAACTCATAGGACATACTGTAACGTACATTATTCACAATTTTGGCTCCACTGATAAAGAAATGTACCTATCTTCAACGCACACGTTGGAAACCTTTAATCTAATCAACAAAGTGTTTGGAAGATTACGACTCTCACTGTTACGAGTGTTTGTTAGATTAAGTGTGTGTTGTTTTCATTGATTGTTTTAGTGTTCTTTTGTTGTTCTTAATGTTATTTTACTGTCAATAGCCTATGTATTTTTTTTTTAGTTTAGTAGAGTTACAATAAATAAATAAATTTAAAAAAAAATAATAAAAAAAAAGTAGAAGGAATATCAAGTCGACCGTATACAAGTAAGCACATCAGTAGCCGAGATCCGCGGATGGAAAAGAGAAAACTAGAAGAACCCACATTGAAAATAGAAAGAAAAGGTAATAAAACACCGAAGACAACCAAAACAAAGCCAGACAACAATTCCTAACCACAAACAAAATAGAGGAGAATAACTACCCCAATGATAATACAATTTCTACTAGTGTGTATGGCATACTACCAATCCATCGGAACCCTTAACATACCATATTTGCACAATCCAGTAAAACAGACGCTACTACGTGACTTTATAACTGTACATGATCCAGATATCATATTCTTACAAGAGGTGAACATTGATACAATAAATTTCATAAACCCTAAATACAACTCAATAGTCAATAGAGAGAACGACAGAGGGACGGCAATAATTTACAGAACAGGTCTTGCCGTTAAAACTTACGAGAAACATTTAAGTGGGAGAATCACATCAATACTAACAGAAGATAACACGCTATATCTAAACCTTTATCTACCTTCAGGCACGAACAGACTGAAAGAGAGAGAAGAATTCATTCTAACGCAACTGCCATATTATGTTCGACACAAATATAACAGAATTTTCCTAGGTGGAGATTTTAATTGTGTACTCAGTGCGAATGATTCACGAGGAGAGTTTCATCCATCCTTAGCTCTAGACCGATTGATACAAGACCTTAAATTGACGGATGCTTGGGAACATAAATATGGAAATAACACTCAATTCACTTTCCACAGAGGAAATCCCGCATCAAGAATTGATAGATTTTATGTGGATCAAAAAGACGACATATGTGATATAACCGTAATTCCCTCGCCAATAAGTGATCATCATAGTGTTATTTTAACCGTCCAAATAAATAAAGGTAATTCCTCTGTATGGTAGAGGATACTGGAAGATAAATGAAACATTACTCCTAGATGAAGACATCAAGGAGAGTTTTTTACAAAAGTGGAATAATCTAAAAAGAAGAGCACAAATATCTAAGAAAAGTCACCTGCAACAATGGCTCTTAATATATAAACCAGGTATACAATCCTTCTTTAAGGGGAAGGGAATAGACAAAGCCAAAGAAAGACGTCAGAAAATGCAGTACTATTACACGCTTCTACATGATATTCATAAAAAACAGAAGGAAGGACACAATGTAGAAACAAAAATGTACGATGTAAAAAAGAAAATATGTGAGATTCAAGAATCCATGCTGGACGGTGCAATGATTCGATCAAATAATAAAAGTAGCATCGAAGAGGAACAAGCCTCGCTATATCATATTGCGACAGAAAAACAAAAGGGGAAGGCAAAATATATAGCCAATGTGAAGACAGCAGAAGGCACAGTCACCACAAGTTATGAAGAATGCAAGAAAAAAATACACACCTATTTTACTAACATGTACAAAGAAAGCGAAAATTCGAAAGAAGCATCTGAAACATTATTCCGGGTTATCACGCACCAAATAACGGAAGATGAGAAAACAGGCTTAGAAGACGATATTACTATTGAGGAACTCCGATATGCGATACATACGGCGAGTAAACAATCTGCACCGGGACCGGATGGTCTAACGTACGGCTTTTATAAAAAACATTGGCAGCTAATGAAAGATGCACTACTTCAAACTATGAACTGCATTTTTAAAAACGAAGATGGCATGACAGGATTTAGCGAGGGAATAATAGTACTTGTGCCCAAAATGACGTCACCAATAACAGTACAGGATTATAGACCGATAACACTCCTCAATACGGACTATAAGATATTTATGAAAATAATGGCGAATAGAATACGACCTTTAATGGGGGGAATGATTGGACTTGGACAAACCTGTGGAATACCGGGTCGCAAAATTACACATGCACTGGCAGCAATAAGAGATACAGTACAACACTATGAGTCACACCCGGAAGAGAGTGCCGCGCTTTTGACCCTGGACTTCGAAAAGGCTTTCGACTACATCAACCATGACTATCTCTATGCAGCATTAAGAAGATTTGGATTTCCACGATCAACTATCACCTGTATTACGTCCCTGTATACTAGTGCACGATCAAGAGTTTTAATCAATGGGTTTTTCACAATGCCAATTATTATAGGCCGATCAGTACGACAAGGATGTCCACTGTCCATGATACTCTTCTCAATATGTTTAGAGCCATTGATTCGAATGTTACACAGTCAAATAAGTGTACACCCAAACCCAGACAAACTTTTCACAATAAGAGCGTACGCCGATGATGTATCCATTCTCTTAACGAAGCCCGAACACACGAAAACTGTACCAGATATAATCAAAATCTACGAAGCAGCGACGAACGCAAGAGTGAATTATAACAAATCCACGATGTTAAAATTTGGCTCCTGGCAGAACATAATAAAGAACGTTGAAATACAAGCACAAACTAAAATACTAGGCCTCATAATAACGACCAAACTCAATTCAATAATAGAAATTAACGCGAAAAATGTGGCTCATAAAATTATATATAAGCTCAAACAACAGTTCAGCAGACAACTTAACTTACTGCAAAAAGTATGGTATGTAAATGTATTTATTCTATCCAAATTATGGTATACAGCACAAGTGATACCGATAGTGGAACAATACACTCAACAAATTGAACGAGCTTTAGGATATTATATTTGGAGAGGGTACTTATATAAAGTAGCACGTGATCAATTACGACTACCCATAGAGGAAGGAGGACTGGGACTTATAGCAGTAAGTCCAAAATGTAAAGCCTTGATAATGAAAAATATCTTAGAAGCAAAAGCAGGTATTGGAGATGAACAAGATATACAATATTGGACCAACAATGATAAAACTCCAGACATTTTTACAAATATACTTAAACTAATAACAACTATACCGGAAGAATATAAAAACACAGAAGAACGGAAAATAACAAAAGGTTTATATAAGTACATATTAAAAGCAAAACAGGAAACTCCACAGATACAGGTCAAATACCCAAACCAAAATTGGAAAGCAATTTGGAAAGCATTTAAACAACCCTATATCAATTCAGACTGGAAAGTGAACGCCTACAAAATAATAAATGAAATCATCCCAACCGAGGAAAAAATGTATCGCCATAACATGACAGCGACACCATTATGCAAAAAATGTGGAGTGATCGATACCCAAAGACATAGATTAACAAAATGTATAGACAGTGAGCCAATATTGAAATGGGCAATTGCACAATTAAAAAAACTTTTCCCATCATCACATGACAGTAAAATACAGAATTCTAAGAACTTCCTGCAAATATGGTTTGCGATGGAATTTCAGCATCATGTGACATCAGCAACAAAGCCATCAATAGAGTGCTTTCGAAAAACACTACAGAACACTGTAGTAAAACTCCAGAAAAAGACAACTCCGCTAGCTAAGGAATATTTCAAACAAATAGAGCCTTTCCTTCGATCCCTGTAATATGTGATGTGAGTTCAGTGTAAAGGCGTTGAGGTACCTGGGGTTCAGGTGTTGACCATGCCAGATAACTAAAACATTAGTTTGTTTGTTTGTTTTTGTTTTTCATTTCAGAAAGACTGATACAGAAGGGATTTCAATTTCTGAATTTCAGATGTGTATTAGAACTAAATGGAGAAATTCCGCAACAACACACAAGATTAGATATTTACGTTTGCAGTATAAGTTTCAAAGAGGACGGAATAATTTTTTACTGTATTATATGTTTTTCTGCTGTTATTATTTATTTTCTACTGTTTTTGCGGATCTGTCATTATAAGTTTGTGTTTGTAAATATAAAAAAAATATATATAAAAAAAATTAAAATTAAAAAAACCCAGGGCCTCGTGAATACGGGAGAACAATCTTGTGTGAAGTACAACCGCTCTTTTTATTTTGGTTTTCCTAAGGAAGGTACTGCAGTAATAACGCTACACAGGTTACAGTCAGTATTATAATTTAGGAAACGATATCACTGTATCATTCTTATCTAATGCATTGTTCTAACGTAAGTTTATTATACATAGGCGTATCTACATACTCCGCGACATATACTTTAGTAAGATAAGTTTTATTATTACTGCAAGAATATAAGCAAACCTTAACGTTCTAGACAGAACTGAAAAGATTACCAACTTAAACAAGCATTATAACAAATATTCAATATTTTTAAGGGAATATCGCGAAAATCGGGAGTTTTTCCTCAAAAACAGGCTTTATAAATTTTATATTAATGATGCTTGAGAGTAAGTACAAATTTCTGAAGTTTAGTGGTGCTGGCACAATTAGAACACACATATTCGCTGTTATGCTTAAATGACCGTGTTTGGCTCACGACTTAACGAGCATGCCAGTTCAAGCCTCCTCTTTTGTTTATTATAGGCAAAATTTTTACTTCATTAGAGCTACGGAGTAATTGTGGCTGGAATGAATTAATTACCGTTTTTACTTCCTCTGCCCGTACGATAGGTACTAGTTTTCGACCCCCAAATTCGAAGTTGAGTTTTTAACATAAATAGCCTACACGTTTCAAGGGCCCCTGAATCCAAAAATACTATTTTTGGAAACATGTCTGTGTGTCTGTCTGTGTGGATGTCTGTGAACAAAACGGAAAATTCTATGAAAACAAAATTTCGTATTTGGGTCAGGTACCTTCTGAAAATGTGAGCCGAAGATCGGCGACAAGTTTCTCTTATTTTTAAAGGGACTTTACATGAGAAATTTTCGTGTTTCGCGATTTTCTCGAAAATGGCTCGAAAGATTTTCTTTAAATTTTGCACTTGGGTTGTTTATACTAAGAGCTAAAACTTTTATTTGAAACTTTTTTTCCAACAAATTCTCTGAAGGGTAGTTATAAGCCACCCACTGTGAATACGCATTCTTTCCAATACGGCCTCTTGTAATAGAAAATGGTACGAAAACACAATTTTTTATTTGGGTTAGGTACCTTCTGAAACTGTGACATGAAGATTGGCGACAACCTTCTCTTTTTGTTTTTGCAATTTTCTCAAATTTCCTCTAACGATTTCCTTTAAATTTTGTACATGGAGTGCTTATACCAAGAGCTAAAACTTTTATTTGAAACTTTTTTCCAAAACAAATCTCTCAAGGGTGATTGTAAGCTACCTTCTGTTTGTCGAAACTCTTTCTTGACTGGTGAACAACTCAATACGCGGACATTCACGGCCTCTTATTCTATATAAGTAAGTGAAGTGAGAAAGATGTATTGTTGGTCATGCTAACAGTAGAGAACTATCTGAGGGGAATATTCGATAAATTTCTGAAATTATTCTTAACGGAAAGTTCAATAAACGCTTGCAGTCACTTGTTTTATCTTCTTTTTTGTTTGTCCATAGCCTGCGTTTTTAGTCACAACATTCAAAGAAGGGGCTATAAGGTATTTATAGCATAATTAGCGTAAAATTGTGTCTTGCGATTCTGTACAAGGATAGGTGAATACTGCTAACTTTTATTTGGGCAGAGAAAGTTACATGACTTTCACATCAGATTTGTTAAATTAGTTTAATGATTAAACAATTGACTATCGAAAGTGTACTTAACAAGTTCTTTAAAAAGAAAAATAAGTTCCTCTACGAAACATCTGATGTTACAAGGTTTTGGAATGTACAAGTGTTTTGTCAACAAAAGTTGCGAGAAACATATAATATGCTAGCTTAAAAGGCCTGGCGTGGCTCGGGTTTTCTATTTTGACATTCGAATTTAACTTATGAAGGACTTTCGATTTTCAAATTCTAGGTCCTTAAATAGGTATGTAGAATTTGAAATGAGGAAGAACGACTTATCACACTCAAACAATTCCCTCAAGTTTTTTATGACTCACAGAGGATGTAGAATTTTGCACCCCGTTGCTTCTACACACTATGCCTGGTAGGGGTTGAAATAAGAAGAAACAGAATTTCCGGTAACATAAAATTGTACTATATTTAAGGAATATTTTATTTCTCACTCTCATGTTACCATACAAACGTTTCGGAGCTGAAATAAAAAAGAAATTCAATACCACTTTCATAGTTTCCTCCCCAAAACCTGGGACATATATAAGCCTATATATACTAGCTTAGAAGACCCGGCGTCGCTCGGGTTTTTTATTTTGACATTCGAAATTAACTTATGAAGGACTTTCGATTTCCAAACTCAGGTACTTAAATAGGTATGTAGAATTTGAAACGAGGAAAAATGGCTTAAGTTATCACACTCAGACTATTCCCTCAGAAAACGCTTTATATGGCTTTTTATGGTTCATAGAAGATGTAGAATTTTGCTTCTACACAACAAGCTTGGTAGGGGTTGAAATAAGAAACAGAAATTCCGGTAACATTAAAATGTATTGTCTTTACCGGAATATTTTATTTCTCACTCTCACACAACCGTTTCGGGGCTGAATTCAAAAATAAATTCAATGTCACTTTCATACTTTCCTCCCACAAAACCTGGGACATAATAATATACTGCGCGCATAGGACTAAAAATGCTCCATCTTATTTTGTCTCCTTTTACATGCTTAGGGCATCCACATTTCTCAACTAAAAATAGAAAGCCTACAGCTATGAATAACATATCAGTGGATACAATTTTTTAGCGACTTCTGATATGGCTTAACTTACTCGTTGACACTCATTCAGACTGAGACAGCTGCATGTACCTGCAATACGACCTCTTATTTTACATCAAAATGTGAAGTGAGAGAATGGTATTCTCTATGTCCAGGGAAGAGAAAGTTATGTGACTGCATCACATTGTGCATTATTTTCGTGGATTTCATTCTTCAATATTTATTTACACCTATGAATTATATCCATGGTTTCTCTAATTTGTCAAAGTCCCGTATCAAGCACTTCCAAAGCTACCTGTGACTACTGGCAACAATACACTGTTGTCATAAGAACTGTACATGGAATGTGATTTGGATTTGATAATTCTGTGTAAAACATTTGATTTTTTTTTAAATTTAAAATCACAATTTTTCAAAACCCTTTCTTATTGTGCACTTACATTAGGAAACGAAGGTACTTCAAAATTCCAAGTCTCTATCGTTTAGGCTCCACGTTGATTCCCTGTCAGTCAGTCAGTCATTCATTAACTTGTATGAGCGAAGCAGGATACCAATTGTCCTTCTTGCATTAAGGTAAGTAGTGGTAGGTAGATCCGATTTTAGTGGCAGTTAGGTTAGCTTAGGTTGGTTAGGTTATGAACAGTGGTATTAGATTAATAGGGCATACCGAATTCACGCGTTTCGAAAATGTGCCATATTATATCTCCTGCAAGGTTTGTCATGTTGGTTAACCTGTTACCCAGAATTCTAAATCAAGTCGATAACATGGCCGCCAGTTCTATCTTATTATCATGAATTTTAAGGTATGAGAATTACAGGATGTATTCTTATATATTAACAAATTTCGCGCCTAATTATAATCCTTGCACCTAGAGATACATTTTTAACGTTCTTTAGTTTTGTAAAAATTAAAACTCTAATGCCGAGGAGATAGGGCTGGACCCAGCAAATTTATTTCCAATTACATCTCTCTGATAGACTAAACAGTATCCTATGAACCTGACGAAAGAATCAGATTTTAAACATTACTAAAGCTAGCAGTGTCGTTAGGAGAAAATTATGATTAAATTTTACTGTCCTGTTACAAAACTATGGTTGTGATAAATAAATGTATTTGATTGTATTATTTTAATAATAACAACAATAGCAATCATGTTAATAATAATATTGTTCTAGTGGATACGACTCGCCATTTTTCATCAGTGAGGAGATCATGACCGCTGAAAATCTCTATGCATTCATGGCACTGATATACGCACATAAAAGATACATATAAATACATATGAACTGAGAACTGGCATGCGTGGTATAATCGCATTGTAGGGGGGCCCACTTTCAAAACCAACTTTTTTCTCATAAACACCTAATATCACACATACTTTGTTATAGATAGTTCTCATGAGAAGAGATGTTGTCTCGACGAATGATTTGGTCCGACCCACCCGTCCTAAATAATAAATTTTCTTCTATAACACGATCTAGCGAAAAACAGCGTAAATTTTGCCATATTTTTATCTCCGTATGATGAAGAAACTCGTGATTGGACGTTAGAGGTGTGACGTCACCATCAGCAGAACACGTAGAATTCTGGTTAACAGGTTCACAAACACAACCAACCTCGCTGGAGAGAAATAATATGGCACATTTACGAAACTGGAGAATTTAGAATGCCCTACTAAATTAACACCACTCTTCATAACCTAACAGAACCTGTCACTAATACTAATATTACCGTTCCTAACCGAATTGCTATTAAACTAGAATTTCGGTAGAATTCAGAATGCCCTACTAAATTAATATCACTCTTCATAACCTAAAAGAACTCGTCACACTAATATCACTGTTCGTAACCTAACTGCCAGATGTTGGTCAACCTGCTTCGCTGAAAACAAAAAAAACATCGCCCGTCCGTGGAAGCCTGCTCACATCGCGAGAAGGACCCCCCCCCCTTACACTGCGACTCTTCATAACCTAACAGAACTTGTCACACTAATATCACTGTTCCTAACCTAACTGCCACATGCTGGTCAGCCTACTTCGCTGAAAAACAAAAAAAACATCACCCGTCCATGGAAGCCTGCTCACGTCCCGAGAAGGGCCCCCCTACATTGCAACTTTGCCCAGAAAACTAGCTCATATATTATCCTTTCGGCGATGCTATATGTAAAACTGTTTTTATTTTCTAGCAAATAAAAGATCGATATTGATATCTATAGACTATAACTTACAAGATAGAAATTCAGCATCATACATTAGTTGAGAATCATTTGCTGCTTGGCAACTGTTAAACGTTCCCACTCACGATTAACAAGAATTTAACATCATTTTCCATGTAAGACGACCTCTTTTTTCTATAACTGTTGCTTACACTATTTTACCCATTTCCCTTAGAAATAAGTGAAAAGCAACTTAATTAGTTGCAAGCAGACAGATCCTAACTTTCTCAGTTCCAGGAAATATTTGTTATTTGCTAGCTACAGTAAAAAGACCCGATAACCAATGTAGAATGACTTCCACCTATGTCATGATTAGTGACCTACTGTCCTCAATAAATACTTCAATCCAGTAATACCTAAGAAGAGAAATGGCCGCACTATTAGGAGATCGCAAAGAGTCTACCTCAAAACCTGTAGGTAACGAATGTAGACATTCTGATTAGTGAATAATGCTATTGGACTCTTTTGTAGAAAAACGATGGAATGGAAAGAAATAGTCTAACCACTATAATCAATGTATACAAAACTAGTGTTATTATTATTTAATCTCCAGGGATGGAAACCCTATTTCGCCACAGAGGCACTTAGGGTTGTAGTTTACAGACTAATCTTAATAATTATATAAATTCAAACATTAAATAAGTAATTAACTATAGTTGATCGTGAATGTACGTTATAAAACTGATAAATTCTCTAAAACAGCAGACTTTGAAGAATAAATGGAAACATGATTGGGAAAATGTTCTCTCACACTGAGAAGCAAGCAATTTAAGATTAAACCTCCTTCTTTCGAATAATGGACAGTCAAATAAGACGTGTTTCACAGTTTCTGGTGATAGCTGACATCTGTAGACGTGGTTTCTATCTGTTATAACATTGAATCTTATAAAATAACTACCAAACTTTCCATGGCCTGTTAGAAATTGCGTTAAAATAAAATTTGGTGAAAAATGTTTAGCCTGTAACCTTTTGTACACAGTGGGGAAAACACAGTTCCTTAGTTAATGCACCATTAGTACTTTGTACCCATTCGTCATTCCAGCGACTGATGATGAGATTCCTGATCTGGCTTTTAACATATGATACAGAACTTTTTGAGTATGAGTAATTCTGATGAGAGGCTGCTGCTGATTTTGCTAACTGGTCTGCACGCCCATTTCCCACTGTTCCAATGTGCCCGCGTACCCAACACATACATATATGGTTTCCATGCTCTAGTGTTAATAATGAGTAAATAATGCAGTACCGGTAATTATTAATTAAAGGTTAGTAGCCATGTAATAGGCTAACATAAATTTATTACTCACGAGCTCATGAATTCCTGGGTAGAGGAATAACCATTGAAACTTGAACAACAGAGACGAAAATATTATACTGTAAAAACGAGTTTCATATACTAATTAGACTGTACTAGCACACATTTCTTAAGATGATGTAGTTACATCATGAGCACTATAAGAAAACAGCCCGCATGAAGTATGTCATCTCCTCTCCCCTCACCAAGTAGCACTGACAATTCACTTTGTACCCTTCTATGTACCCCTGCAGAGTTACATTTTACCGCATATTTTTATTCGACTGCGTCCATTTCTGCGCAGCGTGGATGTGAAGTAAATTCAGGCCCTGGAAACCTAAACGTTGCAAGATTTTACCGTCAATTGTAATTAATATTAAATATTAAATGTGCTCGTAAATGGTGAAGAGTAACTTCAGCGCAGCACTTCCAAAATAAAGACCCGCGGGTCACATCGGGGTTGGGTTCTTATTTGCTCTTAACTACTGTTATGTATAGTAAAATAATTTTTCTACCTGAGATAGATAAAGCGCGAGTGAGGGGAAGCTGTTCAAAGGTGGGAGATGAATTGAGAGAGGCAAGCTATCATTCCCCTCCTGCCAGTCATGTCTCACGGCCTTATACCTTAGTCACTGCTATGCGGCTCCCTTGAAGATTGGGAAACGAATAAGCTATCACCCGTTATAATGACAATTTTTCGATAATAGACCCATCCAGGCTACTGAGCATCTGTCTGAGCACTGAGATTAGAAAATATTTTACTGTAACTGAAACGAGTATGATAAATTACTGACGGTTTAGGGTTTAAAATATAAAGTAATTAATTGGAAACATCGTCAATCATTATTATAATATAAAGAAATGTTTGTCCTGGTTGGAAATTGAACTCAGGTTTCCAGTTTTGTATGCTGACGCCTACACCACTAGGTTTCTATAGGACGTACCCATTCCCATTTTAAATCTTCCTCTAGATCCTATGAACCTGATTTAGATACTGATGTAGACACTGATTATGTACAACATCTATATAGTTAGGTCGATATGCTTTTACGGGGCGTACCCAGTCCCATCCCAAATCTTCCTCTACGCTCTCATCGATCTTGCTATATAGATTGTTCTACATCAACATTTACTGGTCTAGGCGTCAGCGCACACCCTAAAGCTGACGTCCTGGAAAATCCATCGACCTTGGTGGGATTTGAACCAGAGACCTTCCCGAACAACGGAATTAGTGACAGCTGCTGAATCGTGCGTTCAAACATTGGGATAACAGAAAAACAAAACAAAAAAGAACATAATTGGCTTAGTTAAGTTTTTTTATACTTAAGTTTGTCTTCGAGTATTTTGAATAAGTTATAACATTATTTGTGATTTTTTAATAATCTACTGCTGTTAATTAGATTGCACAAAATATTACTTTTTTAAAATTCTGACCTAACCTCCATGTGACCGTTTTGAATGTTAATGTGGTTGCAATTTCTGTGTAATTCCTTACTTATTTCAAAGAGATTAAAACCATGTTGAATGGTACTGCTAAGCTCGTTCAATAAAATAATAAGATAACTTTCGTCTCAAATTAATTTGTTTTCTTTCCTACCTCTTTCGATTATTCAACCATCTTCAGGGAATCTCTCTTGTAGATTTACATCTAATAATAATAAATGTTCATCAATTGCGTCATTTTTTAAAACTATTAAAACTTAAAATATTCTTATGTCATAATTAAAATTCATTTCTGTTTCTAGTTCTAGCGTTCACACGACGCAGAAAAAGAAACAGAAGTAAATTTTAATTGTGATATAATATTTTAAGTTTTAATAGTTTACAAAAAGCCAGTGATGGAGTTTTATTATTATTTAATGTGAATCTGCAAGAGATTATCCCTGAAGATGGTTGAATAACCGAAAGGCCTAGGAAAGAAAACAAAGAAGTTGAGAAGAAAGGTAGACTATATTGTTATCTTATTTACCGACTTATTTACTCTGAGGAATTTTTGTGAAAACAAACAACATTGCATTGGAGGAAAATTCCTAACCGGAAGGTTTTCTTCGTAACTTTCAGAATTATGACGTTCGTCAATTTCTTTATCAGAGTTTCCTGACATAATATTTAAAGTAGATTACATATATTATCGTGTTTTTCATATTTCAGAACATCACAATGAATTCAACATGTGTGGCGTCCAGCTATTTGCCTACACTGATGACTTATATGACCAATCTCATTGTTAATGATACTTCTCGATCACCACCAGTAGACTTCCAGGATGGAGAACATCACGATTTTATTATTGTTGGAGGTGGAACAACAGGATGTGTGATAGCAAACAGGTTAGTAGCAAGAGAGATTCCGAAAAAAATAAAAAAATAATTAAAGAATCTGCCTTTAGTAAGTTACTAGTGACTACCTAACGAACAAAAATCTAATTGAACTCAAGAATTAAGTTACAAATAGTGGACCCTATTGCGACCTTAGAAAAATGTAGACCTTTGAATTATTCTAACTAAATGACTAGCCAACTAATTAATTTATTAATTAATCAAATAAAAATAATCAACAGCTATCCATCCAGATAACCAACAGATCAAACAACTAACCAAAGAACTGGATATAACAGTACAGTATGCAACAAACCTATAATGGCATTTATTAAGATACGAGAATGTTTATGAAACGAGCAAAATTAGTATTTTAATTACCATTATAAGTTTGTTGCATAAGACTCTTTTTTACCACAATTAGTCTAAATATTTAAATTTTGTGATGTTAGGTTCACTCAAACAAATGGCAACGAGCCCAACATGCCCTTCGCATCAGCTAATTGTCGTAGTTTTGTCTTCTTCGACAGATGGCAACTCATGGCATCGGTAAAATCGAAGATTCTTTTTGTTCGTTTTCATGAAACCAACGGATTTTGACAAAACGAAAATGAATTCATCATGATACTAAAATTAATATGAGCAGAATTGTTTTTATTTTAAATACAGGCTATTTATTACATAGTCTTTAGTTGCTACTCTCAAGGTCACAAGATCGTTCCGTGTTCGATAATAATCGATACCACACCGAGGTCAATATGAACATCAGTTTCGAAATAAGCATTATTACGATACCGTTACGTCACACGCAATAAGCGTATTATAACTTTATCTTTGCGTAGAACTGGAGCAGTTTTATAATGATGTGTATGTTTAATCTTCAGTAGCAAACACATCTAGCCAATGCTCCTGACGGTGACGAGGAAACTGAGTTTGAATCTTAGTGAGCCTGGAGCCGTGATGTAGCCCTATACGGTCGGGATTTGGTTATTTTTGGGGTTCTCCCAGTTCCATAATTTCATTCCACAAACACTTTTCACTCTTCACCCATTCAAACCTAACCCATTTCAAACACAAAATCATCCCGCTGGCAGCCACAAGTGCACTTTCACATTCGGCTGGTAAAAGACTACACTCGAATCCCAATACCCACTTTCCTCAAAAGGTTCTGAGCCTCTGCAATGAAATCTGACAGGAAACACAGCTTTGTAGAGACATAAAACCAGGGGCGTAATGTCTGTAGTGAAAAAATTTATCCGAAGTAATATACTTTAGAGGGGGCATGTGAATGCTAGCATGGCACCCTCATGACAACACCATCGTTTTCATTATAAAAGCTGCCTTGGGAAATCGCATGATACTAGGATTAATAATAATAATAATAATCTTTATTGTTCATTGAGGTTCTACATAGTAGAGTTCCTATTGAACATTGTCATAAATTTTCAAACAAAATGCTTCGCTTCAGGGAAGTTACAATTATAGTTGTTTGGAGAGATTAAGTTCAAGTCGATCCCTTGTTCTAACAAGAAAAAATGTATGTCAAGTTTATCTATTAAAAACTATTAACAGGGTTAAAAATAAAAAAAGTATATTATTGAAGTATGAAGTTATTTGGATTAAATTCATTCAAGGAATAATATGCATTAGTTACTAGTACATGTCGTATAGTTCTACAGAACTTGATTTCGGACAAATTCTTCACCTCATGGGGAAGCTTATTGAATATTTTGATTCCCATAGCAATGGGACTCATTGCTGTTATTTGAAGATTGTGTCTAGTTATTGCTATATTATTTGCTGTTCTTGTCTCATGGTCATGAATATCTTTATTTTTGTTGATATTTGGTTCATTTGTTTTTATCAGTTTAAGTAACTCTTATAAGTACATACCAGTCATAGTGAGGATATTATTGTTTTTAAAGATATTTCTGCATGAATGCCTTCTACTTAATTTAAATATAATTCGAAGGGCTCTTTTTTGTAATTTGAATATGTTTTCGCTTTCACTTGAATTCCCCCCAAAAATTATTCCATAATTTAGATGTGAGTAGAAAATTCCGTAGTATATATTAATTAATGCTTTAATTGATACTAGGTCTCTAATATTTCTTAACAGGTAGATGGTAGAGCTTAGTTTTTTACTTAAATGTATGCAATGATCTTTCCAGTTTAGATGAGTGTCAATATGGATACCGAGGAATTTGACTGAGCTTTCTAGCGTAATTTCTTTCGTACCTAGATTTAAAGTGGTTAGATGTTGGGTTTTACTATAGTGGGTGTTGAAATATATATTCTTTGTTTTACTCTCATTCATTGTTAAATTGTTACATTGAAACCAGTGGTTCATGCTTTTTTCAATTTCTAAATAGTTTTTTTTAGTTCAGTCACATTTTGTCCTGTTACAATTACGTTACTATCATCAGCATATATGACAAATTTCCCTTCATTTGTACATGTTGGGAGGTCATTTATATATACCAAAAAAAGAAGGGGGCCCAGGATGGATCCCTGGGGTACCCCATACTGCACTACTTTGCTTTCAGAAATGTATTCTTCAGATTTACCGTGTTCGTCTGTGTAAGTTATTTGTACTTGTTGGGTTCTTACTGTTAGGTATGATTTCAAGAGGTCTAGGCAAATTCCTCTTACTCCATAGTTATCAAGTTTGCTTAAAAGAAGTGAATGACTGACTGTATCAAAGGCTTTAGTTAGATCGCAGCAGATACCCATTACTTTTTTTTACTGTCTAATGCAGTTAAAACGGTGTTTGTGAAGTCGTTTACGGCTGTTACTGTAGACCTATTTTGTCTGAACCCATGTTGATTGGGGCGCAGGATGTTGTACTTGTTAAAGAAATTGATTAACCTGTTAAGTATTCATTTCTCAAGGATTTTAGAAAAGGTGGGTAGTAGTGAGATTGGTCTATAATTATCCACTTGCATGACATCTCCCTTTTTATAAATAGGTTTGACCCTGGCAATTTTGAGTTTTTGAGGGAAGATGCCCTGTATGAAGACTTCATTAAACAAATGACATAAGATTTTGGTAAGTCCTTTGTATGCATTTTTGATAACAGTAGGGGGAATTTCATCATACCCGCTTGACTTTTTGGCTGGCATACTTTTTATTACTTTTACTAGTTCATCGTCATTGATTGGTGTTAGAAAGATTGATTTGGTATTTGTGGTGAGGTTATTCATTTGGTTATTGTTATTTGCAAGCATACTTCCTATGCTTATAAAATAGCTATTGAAATAGTTAGCCACGTCAATCGGGTTATTAACTATAATGTTATTTATTATCAGTTCTAAATTTTTATTGTGGGTTTGAATTATATTAGTGTTTTCTTTGACTAGATTCCACAGCATTTTATTTTGATTTGGTGCTGCTTGAATTTTGTTTTCGTAAAACTTGTGTTTAGCTTCTCTTAAAGTTTGCCTGTATTTTAGTCGCATCTTTAAAAAGTTTTCATAAAAAATTTTGTTATGAGGATAAGCGGATTTTAATGCACACCATTTTCGGAGATTTTCCCTTTCTCTTTTGATATCTGGTGTAATATACTTTTTTTTAGCCCTCGCTGATTTGTTCACTTTTACTTTTGGGAAGGAGTGATTAAAAAACCTTAAAGTAGTGATTAAAAAACCTTGATTATTTGACGTAATCAATAAAATTAGAGAAGCTATCAATAGAATTCATTCCTATAAATCAATAATAGTGATAGAAATGCACGAAAATTAAAAATTGATGTGATGCACTCTTATAACGTTGTTTACCCTGCACATGGAAATCGTCATGGAGGGAAGGTTTAATGCGCAAAATTTTCGCATTTACTGGCCATTATATGTTTTTTTAATGACTACATTTGGTGTTGCTGGTTCGTGATTATCTCTTCTAGAAAGTTACCGGTACTTGAATTTAAAAAAGCATGATAAACCATTTTTAATAGACACAAATAATATGAATTCGTTTTAATTCCGGTAACCCTGAAAGCTCCAGCTTGGGCCAACTTCTGTTCTATTTATTAATTACTTATCTGGTGCTGTTCTAAATTATCAATGCTTAGTCAAATGTTTGTAGATGATGTTACAGTAATCATAGCACGTTGCTCAGTTCAAGATGCGTTCATTATTACAGCAAGATCTAAATAAATTATCTGGAAGGTCTTTTGAAGGCAAGATTCACTTTAAAGTATAAAATTGTCATTTGAAATATGGTAAACATCAACAATTCTTATTATAAACACTGGATTATGGGTGGAGCATTACTGAAAAATACTGATTCAGTTAAAAATATGAGTGTTGTCTTTACAAGTAACTTGGTTTATTTAAAACCACTTTTTAAACATTGCATGAACATCAACAAAACTCCTTGGGTTAATTTAATAAACACAATTAATTTGAAAATATTTATGCTCTAAAAATATTTTTCAGTACAGAATAGAATTCTCTAGAGTGATGTGGAACTGTTGTCAGACCAAATAATATAAAGCTATTATTGTAAATAATAATAAAAAAAATAAAATTCACATTTTCAGAAGCTTTGGGTGTTATCCTACAAACTACGATAATATTCCTATGTTATTATCAATATTCAAACATTGATTCACTAATTGTTAGGCAAAAAATTAATGGTTTAAAATTGTATAATTTATTCCATCCTAGTTAATTGCGTAACATGATGCAAAAATTACACTATATGTTCCTCCTATAAAGTGTAGATTTAACAGAATGTTTTATATAATTTATGCACATACAAATTATTATAGGAATTCTCTCCTATTAAGATTCATTTTGTATAATAGTTTGTATAATCATAGCCCGCTAGTATGCTCTCAAGCCTCCGCAAATCGCCGCCCGCTTATAGGAATTGGCGAACTGACTAGTTCACAATATTCAGCCGATAGAGGCGCTGAAAGTCGACCATGCTTGCCCATGCCATCATTATCATAATATGAGAGCGTGATCGGAAAAGCTTGTTTTACGTTGTGACAGGTTGTATTCCTATGTCAAGACTAGTAATTAATAGTGTTTATGATTTAAACGTTGTGAATTAGTGTAGGTAAGTTTTCCTCCCCTTGGCATTAGTTGTTATATTATGCTCCGAGTTGTCGTGGATTAAAACATTAATGGTAATTCTGGCCGATGTCTTTTTCGAGCACCGTGAGCATAAGTTTAATTTGATTCTGCAAAAATAGTTAAGGAAAAATTACCCAGCCAGTTACCATGTATTTCCAGTGGACAAGGAACTACAATTGAAAGGCTTAAAGCAATTTCACGCGCCAGTTTTGAACTTAACAAGCCAAATACATCAGTGGTGTGTAATCAACACTTTTTGGAAAATAGTTACAGGCCAGACTGTGAACTTAGAATACTAAAATGGGGTTAGCGTTCCAAGCATTTTTCCACATTATCTGTTCTGCGTGTGTAACAGTTGCTGGGGAAACAAGTAACAAGAACTCAATATATTTTAACTACAATAATACATCTCTTCCTAAATACAGATTAGGCCTACATACAATCCTACATATAAAGGGAATGAAGCTCCATCCACAATGTGCAGTTGACAGTTGGTAGTTGGTAGTCAGTAGTCGGTAGTCGAAGTATAGCATTTGGTGAGTAATGGACGCCATTCACAATGTGCAGTTGTAGTCGACAGCAGGCAGTCGGCAGTTGGTAGTCTGTAGTCGACAGTCGTGAAATTCATCTTCGACTACCGACTGTACGACTGCAAGTAACACATTATGAGATTGAAAATTATTTACTAGTGCAAATAATCAAGTTAGAATACTACGAGAAAGCAAAATGTGTTTATTACATATATTATGCAATTATAAAGCGATTCCTCCACATTTTTTATACTGTAAAATGTTCCCCTAACCTCGATGTCGACTGCATATTGTGGACGGCTCGAATGCTGCTCCCAAGCGGTCGACTGCAACTGCCGACTGCCGACTGCACAGTGTGGATAGAGCTTGAAAGCAAAAGGAAATATCCATAACCGAACCAGTTTTATATTTAAGTAGATCTGTAACTGTTAAGTTGTCTTTATGGTAGGCCTACTACACATTTATACTGATGAACATGGTATTATAGGCTATCATTATGCATGGTCCAATTTCGATTTTTTGTCTTTGTTTATTTTATTTATAATAAAACATTCATAAGAATTATATTTAGGTTAACTCGTATAAGTTTTATCTTATAAATTTAGGCCTATATTAAAATGTGAAAAGTCATAGTTTATATTTGATTGTTAAAAGAGTCAACTATAGATGTTTTAGTAAGGTAGACTTCAAATAAAATAAATTTAGCAAATAAATAAATAGTATTGAGTTTCACAAAGTCCACCGCTGTGGCTCAGGGGATGCGTCCAATCCTCTCACGCAGCGGGCCCGGGTTCGATTCCTGGTCGGGACAAGTTACCTAGGTGAGGTTTTTTCCGGGGTTTTCCCTCACCTATGAGACAAATGTCAGGTAACTTTAGGCCCTTGTGGTCCCCGGATATCATCTATCATCTGGCCGTCATTATCATCTTCATCCTCATCCTCGCCTTGTTCTGAGTGAGTGTGTGTGTGAATGGTGTGTATCGTCCTATGTGTTCGTGTTGTCTCGGAGGTGGCCCCGGCATTGGGCTGATCACTCATCCGGGGAGGCCCTCCGTGTCCTTGTCTGGTCAAAAAAGTATGTATGTGATCCAAAGATAATCCATCTCCCGACAGGTCGCGGCCCTGTAAGGCCCGGGCGGCTTGGGTCGCTTAAATCCTAAAAAGGGAGAGGTAAAACCACGAAAAAGAAAGAAAGAAAAAGAAAGAGTTTCACAAAGTGGATAAAATGACTTTTGATTCTGTTTTGGATTGCAGATTGTCAGAAATAGGAGAATGGTCGGTATTGTTGCTGGAAGCTGGTGGAGAAGAACCGTTCACCGTGGATGTGCCCAGCTTCCTACCGTATGCAATAGGCAGTGATATAGATTGGGGTTACAAAACAGAACCCCAACCAACTTCCTGTGGAGGAAAACCCTGCTATTGGCCTCGGGGGAAAACACTCGGGGGCACCAGCTCACTCAATGCCATGATTTACAACAGAGGAAACCGTTACGATTTTGATCACTGGGAAGAACTGGGTAATCACATTGCTTCATTAATTTTAAATTAGGCTTAGAAGTTGAGGAAATTTGCAGTCATCATGCTTTCACAAAAACTGTGAACAAACTGCCCATCTAGAAAGCATTCTCCAAGGAAGCGTGATTTGACACTCTCTGTTTATACAACTCTTGTTCCTGCATTTTAAGTCTGTCTTGCGTAATTAATAAAATTAATCTAATAATATTTATTTAGCCTATATATGTAAAAATCTAGCGATTTCTGTGAGTCTGTCTGTTGCTCTTTCTTGCAATAACTGCTCAACTGATACAGCTGGCATTTCGCATGAACATAGGTTTTATATCCGAAAAGAACATAGGACCATTACCGTTTTTAAATGTTTTATTGTTTTATGATGGTGACTATTTTACGAGTAATAGCTTGTGCTAACAAATGGTATGTTTCTTGCCGAAATCTGGCATTGCCATTTTAATGGCTGGTGGCTACAACCAGTATCTTCCTTGCCGATATTTAGCATTACTGAGATCAAACCGTTATCAAATCGACTGTTCTTTGCTTTTCTATAAACAAAACGAAAGGTCAAGATAAAGGCATAGTAGGCTTTTGAGGAAGTATAGAAAAGCCAGAGGAATAAACAAATCGATTGTTCTTTGTTTTTCTATAAACAAAACAAAATGCCAAGAAGAAAGCATAGTAGGCTTTCTAGGAATTCTAAGAAAGTCAGAACAATACACCTGTGCGAGAAAATAAAATGCTCCAAGACATGTTGTCCAGCGATCTAGAGAGACGCCGGAAAAACAATCTGTATTCTGTATAATATACAAATATGTATATACAAATATGTATATACAAATTCATTCTTTAGATTGTGTTGAACACAAACTGTACCACAAAACACAAACAAGTAAAAAAAACTAGTAAAAGTAAAAAGTGAAGTCCGTAAAGTCCTTGTGTGGTGTTTCTGGGAAGAGAAATACTTTTCTGCCTTCAGGTCCGATAACCAGCTAGTTAATAATATATTTGTTGGGTGAAAAACATGATGATACTAGGGAACATGACAAATATTTCAAGCAGATACATATTAATACTCTGATAAACATAATTCATGAAGAAACATAGATTTCAGAGCCATGGATGTAACTAGAGAATAAAGATCCTAATACTCTAAAGACATAATTCAGTATAGAGGAATATAGTTGAGCCTTTATTTTGTGCAGGGTTTGAAATGTCCAGTACAGGAGCTGTTGAGACAAAAACATGTTCACTGCAATTGCTTACCATCTCCTCTCATTAGCATAATTTATCAGCAGATTCTAATGACATGTCATCTTTTTATTGATGGTGCCTAGACATTACCAACTTGTAGATAAATCCTAATATCCTAATCATGGCCTATAGAATATAGAAATGCATTTTTATTAGGTCTTTTTTATCATTTTATGCAATTTTATATTTTTAGGGCATTTACTTCTATTTTACGTCATTATTTTGTCACTTTCGTGTCATTTGCTTCCTTATTTTGTCATTTTCATGCATTTATTTTTAATTAAATGGCTAGGTTAGTATAATGCAACATTTTTGCAGAATCTTAAACAATTTTCTTACTTTTCTTCTCAAATGTACCAATCAAGAACAAAGTGTTTAGACCTACAACATCCTTCCTACATTTACAGTTTTTAGGATTATGTACAAATTAGTCTATATCTTTGTGTGCAGAGTCATAATTTTTATAAATTAAATATCAGTTTTTAGGTCATTCTTTGTAATTATTAAGTCATTTTCTTTAAAATTTAGGGTCATTTTATAGGTCATTTTTCAAACAATTTTAGGTCATCAGAATCCGGGCCCTGTTTGTCAGTTACTCACCAGCACACCTGCCAATATATTCTGCATGTGATCGCCGAAACTGTCCTCGCTATGATGCAGAACAGGAGCTGGATCGAGTAACTGTGAAAGAAAACAACATTGCATTAGTATTACAAGATAAACAGACCACTTACCAAATAAATAGCAATGCACACACAATATGACGTGTACAAGGTGCAAGGTACAATGCACTTTAGGATGTAGATGTGACTTTCTAGAAATACATTCAGTGGTATTCAAGAAAGTTGGTTAAACATAGAGACCAATATTGTGATTGCATCATCATGGTCTGTTTTAATTTATCTCAAGTAAAACCTAGAGTGATAGGGAAAAAGCGAATAAGTAAAAAAACCAGAGTTTCAGGAGACAAAAAAAAATATTTCCACAGCATTGTTACAATAGCCTATTTAGTTCAGCCCACCCAGATATTTTTACTCAGTATAAGATAGTTTGTAAAAATAACTGGGTGGGCTGAACTAGATATTGTAACAATGTTGTGGAAATCAATTGTTTTTTGTTCCTCCTGGAACTTTGGTTTTTTGACTTATTCGCTTTTTCCCTATCACTCTAGAAATAATAACATAGGTCCCTACAAGGGAGATGTAAAACTACGAAAGAGAGAAAGAAAATAATAATAATAATAATAATAATAATAATAATAATAATAATAATAATAATAATAACAACAACATAACAGTTTCCTTCATAAATTCTTTTATTTATTTTCCCTGAGCTTTTCGATTACATTAAACCATCTTCAGGGAATCTTGCCCGTAGAGTGAACACACCCGATGCAAAAGAAGAAGAATGACGAAGTGAATTTTACATAGGATTAATTAATAATATTTTAAGTTTTAGTAGTTTCAATTAGAAGTGATGCCTGTGATGAAGCAGTTTTATTCTTATTGAATGTAACTCAACAAGCGAAATTCCCTGAAGATAGTTGAATGTAACCAAAAGGCCTAGAAAAAAAGAAAAGAAACTGAGAAGAAAGGTATTGTGTTACTATTTTATTGATCGAGCTCAACAGTACTACCAGCATGATTTAAAAACTTTGTATAAAGTAGGAAACTGCAATACCACCCTTGCGACATAAAATACTTATCTTGGTTACCCAGGTTGATCCGCGCCATGTAACAAACGGTGTGTGCATGTATGTAATGCGTGCATGCATATGGAAACCTACCTACAATTCTTGTGATTTTTTGTGTACTTCTTTCTGGTTTTAGGCAGGTTTGGCAACTGTAGTTAGTCAATATCATAAGCATTTTCACTTTAAGTATTCCCAACAGATGCTTTAGTAATTTTTAATGTATTCTTGTATCATACATTTTACATTCCTGGTGTTACAAAAAGTTTATCTCCGAAGGATGTACTTCCTACAAATATATTACATTCCATAATATTAAAGTTTGGGGACTTAATTGTATTTTATAACTTCGCTCTATCTTCATGCCCTGTTTGACTACAAGAGCCTTAATTTATATATTCTGCATTATTATCTACCCAGTTGTACTATTATTCTTTTAATTCTTTAATTATTGTTCACATTTGGACCTACTTGACTACGTATGTACAGAAAGTTCCACATTACCTATATTGTTATTATATTTTTCGTCGGTGTTAATTTCTTATATCCTATTTATTTCTATGTTTATTTCTAGGAATTTTTATTCATCGTTTTAATTCCAGGACACTTTAAAATTACGTGTTCGGCATCTTCTCTACTTAGAGATACATGACAACGTTCTGCAGACGCTATAGCTTAAGCCATATCGTTCGTCAGGTTTAACTTTTTGTTCACTGGTGATGAGTAAATGTATTATTTTCCCCCAATCATTACAATCGTGTAAAAAAGATGCTAGACATGTTGCAAAGCATAATATTCACTCAGAGCTGAGAAATGAAAATATTTACACATTTTGACGAGTGATTTCAACACGTCAGTTTTTGGAACATTAACTGTCATTTATTATAAAGGGTCAAGATAATTTGATATAACATACTTTAGTTGGCATCCCTAATGAAGCACAAAAATTCCATGTTTTGTGGATGTGAAGTTCACACAGACTAAAATAATACTTCCTGTAACAAATTGTATTGATCAGAACACAGTGTCTATACTTATCTGTCATAAGCTAGGCTAGATAGATTTATTTCCAAAAGAAGTATTTTATTCAATTGTTTATTTCTCTGTAACTTTTTATGTAATTTTGGAACTACTAGAGAATGCACGAACCAGTGAATAGTCAGGTTTTCTTGATACTAGTCACCTCGCTGTTCAGAGCCGCAGAAAACAAAAGACAAGGTTTAGAGCAGTAATGAAATTTCCCAGCACAGGAAGAGATTCAATATGGCACATGAAGAACCGCATGCAATTCAGTATGTCGCTTTTAAAAGTAATATCACCATTCCTAATGTAGTCTCACCCAACGCAGCACTAGCATTACAATGAATCACTGATCTAGAATTCAGCTGCCGCTCCTTACTTACTGCAGCAGATTTGTTTCTCTTCCACACATTTGCAAAACCTCGTTACACTACGTTTTTAATAATTTGGTATGGTAACTCCTAACACTGATCTTATTTTTCATCCCTGTACTGAATCCAGAAATTTGTTATATTTACCATCGTGTTATCCCATTCTAAATAACACATTTGCATTTTATTTATAAACCGTAGACTGCATGCAGTTACGTTCGTGACACTGGCAGCACTGTACACTTTGTAACAATCGTGCGACCCGGCTGATACGGTAATCAATTCTCTAGTTTAGCATACATTTTATTGTTTACATTTTCATATTAGTTGTTTAGTACAGCTGTTTTGTGTAATTAAAAGATCAGTCTTTTTACTACATGGTATTGTAGTTAAATTTTAGAAAGACCTTTTATTCTTTTGTTTTGTTTGTAGGTTAGTTTTTTATGACAAAATATGTACTTTTATTACAGTTTTAGTGAGTTAATTTACAGTATCAAAAACACAATGTTTAATTCAATATTCAATATTCTTAAGTATCTAAGAGAAGTGGAAAGATTTCAAAATCAAATGTGCAAAATTCTTTATTTTAATTGGATTTTGCCATAAGTTTATTTTTCAAACATTCAAGAGACTTTTTTTGCAGAAAATATACACAGAATGTGAAGAAATGTTCACAGCATGTGCAATATTATTAATACGTACTGGGCCATGTTGAGAAAAATTAACACCATTGGTAGCAATTTACTGTGCTTGAGTGTGGACTTGACTACGTTGTCTATTACGTTGTCAACATAGTTGCGATATAATTCTTTATTGCCATCAAAATGTGTTGAAGTTCTAGACAGCATTTGAAACAATTCACTACACATAGCCATAATATTCCGTTTTGTGGACATTATGGTGGATGTTTTGCTTAGAATTAAGAATGCAGAATTTATAATACAGGGATTGTATTTTAAGTAATGAGAATAAATTCAGAAAACAAAATTTATTTCGGATATCTCTACAAACCTTTAGTAGTCTTCAAAGTATGCTCCTTGAACATCAACATACTTCTGCAGGCGAGTTTTCCTTGCTTCGTACGCTCCCTGAAAGTCTCTGGGAAAGAGGAAAAAGTATGCAGGGGCAAGGTCGGAACTGTAGGGAGGCTGAGGAATCGTTGGGATGCCAGTTTTCGTCAGATTCTGTAACCACATAGCAGGTGTGACATGGCGCATTGTCATGATGGATCTTTCAATCGGTGGCAATTTCTGGTCAAACTCGGTTGACCCGTCTCTTCAATCTTCAGAGTACCGAATGGCACACTCCGCAGTTGCCTCGACAAAAAAAGCTCGCATGGCCAAGTTCAGAATCAAAGCATTGCTGATTGTGCTATTCGGCAAGAAAGGTGGGGTCCACTCGGAATTTGTGCCTGAAGGACAGACAGTCAATGGCGCCTTCTACATGAAAGTGTTCAAAAGATTGAAGAGACAGGTCAACCGAGTGTGACCAGAAATTGCCGCCGATTTGAAGATCCATCATTACAATGCGCCATGTCACACCTGCTTTGTGGTTACAGAACCTGACGAAAACTGGCATCACAATTATTCCTCAGCCTCCCTACAGCTCCGACCTTGGCCCTGCAGACTCTTTCCCAGAGTGAAAAATGCCCTCAAAGGTCACCACCACGGAATCCTGGATGCTGTCAAAGAGGCTTACACGCTTGCTCTGAAGGCTGTTCTAGTTGCTGATTTTCAGGGAGCGTACGAAGCGTGGAAAACTCGCCTGCAGAAGTGTGTTGATGCTCAAGGAGCATACCTTGAAGACTACTAAAGGTTTGTAGAGATATCTGTAATAAATTTTGTTTTATGGATTTATTCTCATTACTTAAAATACAGATCCTGTATTTCCGCAATGTAATAGCTTGGGCAATTTATTCATAATTTTGCTGTATGATCTTAAACTCACTAGCACCCACACAGATGGTTTTCTTGACTATTTCTTTGCATTCTCCCTACCTAGTAGCTATTCATGTAGCCTACCTCCACCAAGGCATATACTCCTTCCATGTATATGTATTCATTACACCAAGATATGTTTAATTTCAATTTCAGGCAACGAAGGATGGGGATATGAAGAAGTACTGCGATATTATAAGAAGTCTGAAAACAATCAGGATGAAGATATCGCAAATAATTCGAAACACCACAATGTTGGAGGTTATCTGAATGTAGCACGATATACTCATCAAGATAGAAACGCTAAGGCTCTTCATGAAGCTTTCATGGAAGTGGGGTACAAAGATAACGACTGGAATACTGAAGTACATACTGGAGTTATGTCTATCCAAGCAACACAACGAAATGGTCAGCGCCAGAGTTCAAACCGAGCCTTCCTTGATCCTGTACGAAACAAGAGATCTAACCTCAAAGTTGTCACTAACACTAGAGTCACTAAGATTCTGATACATCCTGAAAATAAGACAGTATATGGGGTGGAATTTGCTTCTGAAAAGGACAGACAGAAAACAGGAAAAGTGTTTGCCAACAAGGAAATCATTGTCAGTGCTGGAGCAATTGTATCACCTCAATTGCTCATGCTTTCTGGTATTGGTCCAAAATCTACACTTGAAGCATTAAATATAACTGTTCTCCAAGACCTTCAAGTTGGCCAAAACCTACAAGATCACTTTTCAGCTCCAGGAGTTACCTTCACATTAAATGATGAAGCAAGTATTCTTCCCACAGATGAAGAGATCTTTATTGATTCAATCAAGTACTCTCTGCCAAAAAGGGATGGTCATTGGACTTCAATTGGCCCATCTTCTACATGTGCAAAGATCAGTACAAAATATGCCAACACCTCTATTGATCATCCGGATGTACAGATCATTTTTATCTCCAACGACACTTGTGTTGATTATGCAGTTCCAATGAGCTATTACAATTCAATTGTCTGGTATTCTACTCTACTCAGACCTAAAAGTGTAGGATACATAACAATCAACACAACGGACCCTTTTGTACAACCAGTAGTTTACCCAAATTATTTTACACATCCTGATGATATTGATGTTGTACTTGAGAGCTATAATGTTGCACTGAAATTAGGAAATACTAAAGCCTTGAAAAATGCTGGCATTACAATCAATGCAACACATCTGCCAACAAAGGAAGATTTCCAAACTGGCAAGAACCCTATGTGGGATTCCAGTGCCTGGTACACATTCCATCATCAAGCGGGAACATGTAAAATGGGCCCTAAGAGTGATCCAAATGCTGTTGTTGATCCCAAACTAAGAGTATATGGCATTCAAGGGCTTAGGGTGGCTGATTCTTCAATAATGCCTGCAGTGACTAGTGGCAACACGATGGCTCCTTGTATCATGATAGGAGAGAAAGTGTCGGACATGATAAAAGAGGCATGGAAATTGTGAAATCAGTTGAGGAGTAAGTGTTTATACAGTATATCAGATTATCCAGAAGAAAGCAGGAGAACAGAGAAAATTGTGACAATGATTTACCGAATCCCTTTCATTATTTGAAATATTTTGGCTCATGATGCACAATTTTGTTGTTTTTTAAATGTATTTATATATGTGTATGACAAATGATTGAGGGTTAAATAATACAATCGTAATCTTATGCATTCTGTGAAGTTATTTTTTTGCTTTACTAACTTCCATTAAATGCATCAAACAAGTGGAAAGACTCAGTCAATAGCAACTAGTACTTGTATTTGATACTGCAAGACTGGCAATCCTGACTAAGGTTTCTCAGTTTATTTCAGTAAAATGCATCTAATTAAAGCCTAATTCTAATCACTCCCTAGTCATGAATCCTGGGCCAATGACCTAGCAAGCAGATGTTAATAAAAAAGGAAAATGGTTATTTATGATAAAAGTTTTTAAAGTTTCTTTTTAATGAGTGTAAAGTTAAGAAGCAATTTAAAGCCTTAAAGTCTTAAATACAGGAGTTCTTCCAAATAATAGTTTGGGAATGTAGGCCTACATCATACACTGTTTTTTACATGTTAGCACAACATTTACAGTAACTTAAACAAATACTTTATTATCTAAAAGCACAGTTATTTGTTTTACAAAAACAACTAACTTCGCTTAAAGAGAAACAGACTGATTTCTTAGCACTTAAAATTTGAGTCTACCGAATAACCTCCTCTAACTAGAATTGCTTGAATAGCGGCAAAGACAAAGCTCTCCCAACATTTTAGTAGTTGTAGATTGTACTATAGTAAAGTAGAAGTAGAACTGTATATACCGGATTCCAGTAGTATTGGTATATGTGAGTCAGTTGGAGAATTTAATCTTGTACCGGCAAGTTGCCATGACAGCTCAACTGGTAAGAGCAGCCGTACGGAGAGCCGAAGATCCTGGTCCAAATCCCGGCTAAGGTATTGCATTTTTCAGTCTGACTCTACCTTTTCACCTACACATGACCAGTGTAAAATACGAGGAGCGTCCAGAAAGTAAGTTTTCCTGGGACCGTTTACAGAAACAGAACACAATTTCATTAAAATATTTATTGCAACAGATACAGCGAGTGTTCAGCTATTTTTCAACCCATTGAGACATTTGCCATACTGTGCGACCAGTAGAAGTCTGCCGCATGGGATTTGAAGCTCTCTGTGACAACCATCACTGCCTCTTTCATTCTCCGTCATTTCTTGAGGTGTAGGAAAAGATTAAAATCACTGCGAAAGAGATTCGGGCTGCAGAGTGGATTTTTAAACGCCTCCCAGCAAGTCTCCCGCAGAATTTCGGCTGGGAACTGGGAACACAAAACACGATATTCATTAATTGAGATCTAACGAATACGCACTGAAGCTATTTTCTGCTTCAATTTTTATGGACATATAGAATGATCCCACTAACATGCAAATGGAATTCACTGAGTTGTGGGGTAATGGAAATTTTTTTGCCTAGGAAAAATTCAAGTTCTTGTATTTTGTCCATCTCGTAGAGATGAAACTTAATGTGAACTTCGTTAAAATATTTAGTTCTTTTTACTGATACTCAGTATTACACAAAATTGATTCACTCAACAAAACACTCCATAGAAGACAACACAGACATCTTAAACGAACAACTAATGTTCAAATCACATGCACTACAGAACAAAATCTTACACAAACATTTTCTTGGCAGTAGCTTTGGCAGTATGGGAGTCGGTTACTGAAGATGGCTGTCAAAGCAGTTGAAAGCGCTCTGACTTTTGTAGATATTAAAATTAGAAGAACATCTTACAAAAATATTGAATATCCTACAACCGTTGTCAATTTGCCAATATTGCTGTCATTTCTTTTCTTGGCGATTTCTGAAGTTAGATATTTGTTGTAGATAAAGCACGCCCACCTCGACTGACTAAACAGCTACAAATAATTCTGTATTGTTGTAAGTTCAAAACAAGAATCGTATTGTTCATACCGTATTATACTGTAAGCTAGAAGAAGGTATAACTCGATCGGTTAAGACCTGAGCCAAACAAACGGATGCGCAGTCGTCTACGATGATGTAATCTAGACCTGCCTGACCTTCATAGCACGTGGTGTTCCTGCCAGTTCATACTGTACGGACCGTGTAAAAACATCTTAGTTAGCCTCACACCATTCAACAGTGGAGTGTGATACGTTAATAAGAGCAATGAAAGGAGAATGTAGTTATTCTAGCAAAAAGGTTGGTGGTAGTAAAGTGATTCACAATCAGAGTAGGGAAATAGTGTGGAATGTATATAGGTATTTCAAACAGGTGCACCAAGATGACCCTAAATATGCAATTCAGCAGCGTGTTTAGCACGCTACAGGAATTTCATTCAGCAGCATTAAGAGAATTTTAAAAGAAGGTGAAAAATGTGTTCAAGATGGAACGAGATTTAGTACTCCACACAAAAAACGACTAAGAAAAAAGTGAAACAGACTTAGATGACTTTGATAAGTGTGTAATTAAAAGGAAGGTGAATGAATTCCACACAAAAAATGAGGAAAGGCCAACTTTAAAAACACTATTACCTGTCCTAAAGAAGAAAATTAATTTTTCTGGAGGTAAATGGGCTTTAAGGCAAGTGTTGAAACATTTACATTTCAGGTGGAGGAAAACAGTGAATAACAGTGAATAACCGGAAGACATTAATTGAGAAAATGGACGTCCGTAATTTACGTCTGAAGTATTTACGATAACTTACAGGCTATTATGAACCTCATAGTTTGGAAAGAATAGTACAGTAGGCTATATGCATTCTCGTCTAACCTTACTCCATTGCTACCGGCGATCGATAAGCTATCTGCGCGTGTTTGGTTCAGGTCCTAGCATCCCAGTTATAAGTGTTTCCTGGAATTGAGTTAACTGAGTTGCTGTACACTGAATGACAGATCTAAGAAGCTGAGTGAAATTGTGTGAGCAACAGTTCTAGGGGGAAAAGGCCGTTATAATTATAATGTTTTCATGCAAAATTCAAATCATTCTAAATACGGTCCCATTCCAATACGATCTCGTTTTCATGCCAAATTTTCGATACGGTATTGAAAACGTTTCCGAGAAAATCCAAAGAATGCGCTAGCCCCACATTCCACGACCAATGAAACCCTTCTCGCTATACACGAAAACACCGCGTGAGGACCAATGAAACGTCTGCTTTTGCGTGTTGAGATTGAATGGAATACTCTAGTGCAGCGTTTCTCAACCTATGGGCCGCGGACCACGCGGACCACTAGTGGTCCGCGAAGATTGTGCAGATGGTCCGCAGACATAATTAATTAAAAAATACCATAAAGCAAGTGGGAAGTACAGAAGCAAAAGTTTTTCACATAAAATGGACACTAGATGTCAAAGTTCTTAAAATCTTCGAAAATACAGGTCATATTGCAAGTTTCCTTACTTTTGCAGTTACGAACCACAATTTCAAACCCCTGATGCATTGACGTCTATTGTTCCCTCTTTCATTCAAAACCCTAAAAAATAATACTTTGTTGGAATTTGATATTAGAGGCGCCATGCAGTTTTCAACAACCTATCTTTGTGAGAAGGGATTTTCATCGCTCGTTTAACTAAAAACAAAATACAGAAACCGACTTAATGTATCTGCTGATATTCGACTATATTTGACTAATATTGAGCCAGATATCCAGGAACTCTGCAAGAGGCGACAAGCTCAACCGTCTCATTAAAAGTGAGTAATATAATAATTCCTAATTATATCATCGAATTGGTAATACATATTAAAGTCTGTTCAAAATATAATTTTACTGTCAAAAGTTTAATTCCAATTCAATAACTGTGTTTCCGTCGAATTTAAAAAAAAAAGTATTTCGTTATAACGACCTATAATAAATACCCCAAATATTAATAATATAGGCCTACATATAGCCTACTTTTAAAAATGGGATGTAAAATTAGGGGTCCGTATAATTTTTTAGACATTTTAGAGGTCCTCTGGTTCAAAAAGGTTGAGAAACGCCGCTCTAGTGAATTCAAGGCGTTGAATACGATCTCAATCCGATCCGAACCTTCTTTTTAGGTGTATCGACCTTGATACTCAATTTGATCTGAATTCCCGTTTTCACGAGATTTCAATACGGTAAGCGTATTTTTTATTTTTTTATTTTTTTATTCAGATCGATTTGAATTCTCCACGGACACGCAATAATCGTGCGGTTGTCAGCTGTAGACCTAAGGTGTCAACAGGATGAAATATAAATAGTGAAACATGGAGATAAACCAACGCTTTTATTTGTGATAGTTTATTAAATGCCAGTATGGCACTTTATGAGATTGTGTGTGGGGACGGGAAAATGTCTGTCCGTCTGTCTGTCTGTCCGTCGGTGTGCCTGTACGCGCGATAACACAAATACGCTTTATCATACGCATTTATAATGTCCATGCGAAGAAGTCTATTGGTATTGGACCAAATCGGTTGGCCGGTACCGGAATAATGCCCAATTTAGTGCCTTTTTATGGTAATAGCCTATATAACAAAAGGCGCGATAACTCAAATACGATTAATATAATTCTAATAAAACTTGGTATACGCGTTTATAATGTCCATAGAAAGAAACCTATTGATATTTGACCAAATCGGTTGATCGGTATCGGAGTAATTCCCAATTTAGTGCCTATTTAATGGTAATATATTAGGAACAATTTAACCAATGAAAATCGGTTATCCTGACAACATATTGTTTTACACTGATCATATACGGCTTTGGAATTTGCAACACAGCTGGCCATGACATATTCCTTTGCATTTGATTATCAAACTAGTCAGATGTTTATTTCGTTGATCAAGTTGAATACTGTTTATATACGGAAGTTATATTACTGTGAAATAATTAGGCCTATGTACATTCAGTGGAGTTCTTCGCCAGTGCATTTTGTTAAATGTTGACATATTTTAAGAATTTCTTATATCAGTATATACGAGTTTGAATTAAGGTTAAGTGCCCTCCTTAATCAATTGATCTGGAGGTTAACTCGGAGATAGATTACAAAAATAACTTATTTTGTTCACATCGTAATTGCAAATAACTTACCACTGATTAAATAAAAGCATTCTGGCACTTTGTTATATCAGTTTACCTGATTTTATTTTATCTGAACAAGAACATAAAGGGGTCGACGACTTTCAGGAAGTTAGGTATGAGTGATAAGAGAGAAAATGAAAACATTACTTTTACTTGTTCATAAACCAGAATAACAATCTAACAAATTGAAACCATGTGGCAACATAGTTTTCATTGGAGCAGTGGGCTGAGGATAAACCTTTTTGGTTCCTTCATCATTGTAAGTATTGCACAATAGTATAGTTTGGGTGAAGAATAAGAAAAAAAACACTTTTTAATACTTGCCAACAAAACCAGTTCGATAAAATAGAAACAGTTCGATAAAATATAAACGTGGATTCTAAGAAAAATGATTTTAAAACGAATCATGATGTTAAAAAATCATGCGTTTTTGTCAATTTTATTGCTTTTCATGTGAAAAGTTTGGCTAAACATTTCTATACTTAAACAATCGTGTGGGTTTTGAGATAACTTTTATAGGTAATGCCAGGAGCTACTTGGAAGCTACGAATTGCGTAGAGCTTTATCACTGGTACTCACTACTAAATTGCGGTATTTTGTTTACCTGTTGGAGCGCTTTCAACCGCATGGAGCGGCCATCTTCAGCAACTGACTTCCGTGGTGTTGTTGTTGTTGGGAAATCATTATGTCCATAGGGAAGCACAAGATTCGTTCTATTCGTTCAATTATTTATATTTGTTACGTAAAAACTATGTAATTAAGAATGAAATTATGTATTTGATGCAATTTATGTAAAAACGCTGTAAGTGTTGATAATTATAATGTTATAATTATTTTTATGTTAAATAAATTATTTAAATAAAACATCAAGCAGAAGAGTAAATAATCGCGGATGAAGACGCGGACCCATCATTGTTAATTACTAAAATGTATTGTAATCTAATTATTTGAATAGCATTTAAACAGACACAGGCATTCTTGACATATAAGTTTAATCAGTGTGGCTGTTTTCTGTGAACAAAACACGACCAATTAATAAGCATATATTTATTTAAGATTTATTTTCTAAAATTTAATATTGAAGATACATTGCATAAAGCATAAGTTATATATAATATATAATATACTAGCTTAAAAGACCCGGCGTCGCCCGGGTTTTGTATTTTGTAGTTGGAAATTAACTTATGAAGGACTTTCGATTTTTAAATTCTAGGTCCTTATATAGGTATTTATAATTTGAAATAGGAAGAACGACTTATTACACTCAAACTATTCCCTCAGAAAACGCTTGATATAGTTTTTTATGGCTCTTAGAGGATGTAGAAGTTTGCATCCTATCGCTTGCACAGCAAGCCTTGTAGGGGTTCAAATAAGAAGAAACAGAAATTCCTGTAACATAAAATTGTAATATCGAGGCGGAAAATTTTATTTCCCACTCTCATATTACCATAAAACTGTTTTGGGGATGAAATTAAACAGAAAGCATTATCACTTTCATACTTCTCTCTCCAAAAACCTGCGATATAATATAATAATATACACATTACCATACCTCGTTTTGTTTTCTCTTTGTCCAGGGTAGAGAAAGTTATGTAACTGCATTATTTTCGTGGATTTCATTCTGTAATATTTATTTATAACATGAATTATTTTGATAACTTCTCTTATTTGGCAAACTTGCATGTCATTTTTTTTCCAAACCCATCTGATACAATTGGCAACAATATATTCTGTGATTTGGAATTGATAATTCTGTGTAAAAAGGGATTAAGTATTCTCAAAAACGTTTAATTTTTGGCATTTAAAATCAGCATTTTGCAAAATCCTTTCTTAGTGAGCACCTACATTATGAAACGAAGGTACTGTCAAAATTCCAAGTCTCTACCTGTTATAGTTTAGGCTGTACGTTGATTCCTGTCAGTCAGTCAGTCAGTCATTCATTCAGTCAGTCAGGACAAAGCCTTTTATATATATATATGAGGGTCATTTCAGAAGTCATGGCAACTATTATTTATCAGTCAATAAAGCGGCAAGAAACAAAATTCAGGATATACGATTGAAAGTCGTTGGAATGTTCTTCCCAATGCTGGTACTAAATTGGGATCCGGATTCAAGGTGCTATGGGTAAGGGACATTGAAAGATACGTAAATAGAGATCATTGTTTTATTCGTATTACATATGCACAAAACAGTACTCGTAATACTCGTACTCTTACTAGCTAACAACCTTCAAAATAATCCCCCAAGATTTTTTTTATTCTAAGTAATTGTTTATACTTTACTGTAATTTTTGACACACTTATACGAGATGCATCACACACAGCTGATGGTATTCAGCGCCTTCCTCATCATTGGCAAAGATGTGTGGACGCCTTGGGAGATTATTTTGAAGGTTGTTAGCTCGTAAGAGTACGAGTATTACGCGTACTGTTTTGTGCATATGTAGTACGAATAAAACAATTATCTCTATTTACGCATCTTTCAATGTCCCTTACCCATAGCGCCTTGTATGCGGATCCCAATTTAGTACCAGCATTGCGAAGAACATTCCAACGGCTTTCAATCGTATATCCTGATTTTTTTTTTCCTTCAGCTTTATTGACTGATAAATAATAGTTGCCATGACTTCTGAAATGACCCTGAAATATATATAAAATATAATATATAATATATAATACATATATATAAATTTCAACTGTATTTACATTCCTTTTAGCTACGAGGCCATATGAAAAGTTTGAGATTTGTGTCTATTCAGAAGGGTAGGCCAAGGAACTATTGAATGTCAATTATTTTCTATTGCTAGTGTATTTCATGGAGTAAATTTCAACTGATATTAATTAAATGGATATGATACTGGATGAAATGATGACGATGATTCATGGTATGTTAATTTCCATCTCGACATTTGCCTTTACAACTGGGGAAACCATGAAAAAACCCATGTCAAATTGACCAGCCATGGCATTTGAACCTGTGACCCCCGGAATGCTTCATAAATACTGTTTCCTTCATAACTTCTAAAATATTTAGGAAAATCAAATGTAATTTAGATCGGCCTCGGAAATACATAGGTAGCTTACCCGTCTCTGGAATGAAGGTCGCAGGTTTAAATCTAGTAGAGTTCTCGTGTAGATATACGGTGCATTAAGAAATTCCAAACCAAAATCAGAACCTCTGGACCAAATTGCCGGGCCCATTTTCGTATCTCAGTTTTCTCTAGATGGTCATCGAAGCGATGGGCTTACCACCTGTTAGGTCTACTCTATCCTCTACTGGAAAACAAGCGTAACTAAATGAAACCAGGAGGCCCTGGCTCCGTGCGCGGAGTGGACAGGATTCGACTCTGTTAGAATGAAATTTAGCATGCACATACATTTCAATATATAGAAAATATGATTGAAATATCCTTTCTAACATTTATGGTTATTGTAGTTTTAAAAAATAATTTGATATGCCTTCCAAAATGTTATAACCCATTAAAATGCCGAGAAAAAATTGGGTAGTCTGTATCGAACATGCAGTCGCAGGGTATGTGAATGCTGACTGCTGACTGCTGCCTAAATATAGCGCACAATGAAAATATTTCATTAGGATTAAAATGCAATTCTATTAACAATGCGTAACAGATTAACATAGCCTAACTTACGTCCATTAACAGGAATAATTGCTCCCGTATATGATTATATTCCTGTATGCTTAATCCTGGAACAAATTTATGCATTTTTCATAATCTTTCTGACACTTTACTGACTAAATTTATACCAGAAATACAGAGTCTAGTACTTCTCACTGAATTATTATTTGAAATGAAATGTTCGTGCAGTTATTCATCTGTTTTAAGAACTTAATCTTTAGAAAACCTAAAATCCATTTCTATCACTATGATTCCCGCTACAATAAGTAGGCACACAACATTATAGAATATAATAAATTTAGTATTTCATTTTATCCTATACATTTTTAATTTTTTTTTCAATCGTTCAGCATTACATTGCTATATCAGATTGGTGATGACCATTGGAGATTTGTAACAGTATTAGAATTCTCGCTGTAGAGGTGAGTCAATGTTTGACCCCTCACTCAAAATTATGCTTTAAAGTTATCTGACATAATTATGGTCATAAACTTAATCAAAGAGGCAAACTAGGTCTAAGTCGCCCTGCATTATGGGACTTTTGTCCGAGACCATAATACTGTGCCCCTGAAACATGTTCTAGATTATGTTATTAAGAAAATTGTTAGTCAAATTAGAAATGTGTTCATGAATATATTGTACACCGAGTTCACTGTGTAACTGTTTGTTTCGAATAAACCAAGGATAGTTCACTGACATTCTTAGAACCTTGTACTGGAATACTTGAAGACGCTGGATTTTTGTTTTTGATGCACCATGCCATATTGGACATGCATATAGCAGCAGAGGCCGGAGTATGCTTTTATAAAGCAAAAGAGTATAATCGATTTTGAGAGACGATTTCCTTTTCATAATCGGGTATAACTTCATTAATCGGGCATAAGCTTCATTTAATTTTGTGTTTATATGGGGGTGCCAAGTCAGTCGTCGATCTAAATGTAGTCCCAGGTACTTAACAGATTTGTCTGAAGAAAGTCAGGTTACTGATGAATCATACATCTTGATATCAGGGGGAACCTCAGGCCTTCTCAGTGTAAATATTTTCAGTTGACTCTTATGGGGGTTTAATTGAATGCGCAATTTTGATAACCAGTGTAAGAATAGATCTAATGAAGATTGTAATTGTGTAGCAGCTGTACATATATTATGATGAGAAGTATATATCACTGTATCATCTGCAAATAGAGCTGTATGCACAGAAGGCAAATCTGGTATATCAGCTGTATAAATACTGAAAAGAGTAGGAGACAAAATGCTTCCTTGTGAAACTCCAGCAAGAATGAACCGCTTTGTAGTTTTATGGTTTCCAATGCAGACGGAGAAAGTTCTGTTCTTAAAAAACTGGTGATTAGGTCTTGTAAGTACATTGGAAGACCAAGTTCGCGTAACTTATAAAGTAAACCTTCATGCCATACTGTATCGAATGCTTGTGTGACATCTAAGGACGCTGCTACAGTATGTTCATGCTGTTCGAAACCGTGTTCTGTTAGTCGCAGCAATTGATGATTAGTGGAGTGATGTCTTTTACATCTAAACTGGTGTGGGGGAAAAATAGAATCATCAGTTGTATATTTCTGGATGCGGTTAAGAATAATTTTTTCCAATAATTTCGACAAGGTCGATAGAAGGCTTATTGGCCTGTAGCTTCTTGGAGAAGATATTGATTTCTTTGGTTTATGAATGGCCATCATTTCAGCATGTTTCCATGCCGCGGAGGAAAGTAGCCAGTGCGAAGAACGGCATTGAATAGAGAAGCGATATATGCCAGGGATTTCCTAGTTAGCTGCTTTAGCACTGTGTTTGGAATTTTATCATATCCTGGAGCTTTCTTATTTGGTAACCTTTTAATAATGTAGTTAATTTCATTGACTGTAACAAAATTAATGGGCTTTTCTACTGACGATTTTTCACCTAGTGAAATTTCTTCAACATGTGAGGTGAACAACAGATCTGAAGTCAAGTTTGGTACAAATGTTGATTCGAAATAATCTGCAAGTGCTTGGCATTTTTCTATGTCACTATTGTATACCTTGTCATGGTCTCGTAGATGTGGAATAATAGTAGGCTCACAAAGGATTTGCTTAGTAGCCCTCCACAAGGAATTGTCATAAGTTGACACATTAGAGATATATTGTTGATAACTTCGATATCGATACTCATCCAATTTACTCTTTACTTGTCTAATGAGCAGATTTAGCTGTTTACGTTGCCATGGTTGACGCCAGCGTTGCCACTGGTGGCGTGCTTGATGTTTCTTTTTTATAAGGTCGAGAATATCCTTCGGTAATTTAATTTGGTGTGAAAGAGGAGACGAAGGTTGCTTTTTAATTAGTGAAGCCTTAATAGATGTCTGGATTGCGTAAGTGATGTGTTCTGCAGCTTCATCAATGTCCTGTGAACGTTTTAAGGACCGACGCATTTGTAGAGTAGAGTCTAGTATTTCCTTAATGCATTCCAATTCACATGACCCATAATCAACTTGTCTGGAGTACTGAGGCACAGTGAATCATAAAAAAATGTTGTAATAACAGGACAGTGATCCGAATCTAGCTCTGGTAGAGGTTGCATATATAAGGGAGAAGTAAAATTTTTAATTAATGCGATATCTAAAATATCGGGATTTACTGTAGGATTGAAAGAATAACGTGGGTTCCTGAGGAGCAATGACTTGAATGTCATAATCTATTGAAGCTTGAAGAAGTCCCCGCCCGTTTGGTGTAGTGGTATGACAACCCCACGATTCATGTTTACAATTTAGATCTCCCAGGAGAATCGTTGGTTTAATATCTTCAAACAATCTTTGTATTGATAATGGACTTAATCTCTTGCAAGGTTGTTCATAAGCAGATATTATTTTAATTCTTATTATTTTGTTGTAAAAGTTGTATGCATGCAGCTTCTATGTCTGATATGGGTGGAAGAAGAATCGAGTGATGATTTAAACTTCTTTTGATGAAAATTGCATCACCTCCAGAAGCAAAATGAGTGTTTCAATCTTGTCTGTATATTCTGAAATTGGGGATCTTGAATTTCTCAGTATTCCGTAAATGTGTAGGTGTTAGCCTATTATTAGACTGATTGCCTGGTCTCTTATGTTTAGATACCATGTTTTCATAGTAGATCAGCCTTTATAATTTGCTGGATGGTCACCTCCACAATTTACACACTTAGCAGGGACTGTACGAGGAGTCTTACATTGTTTGTAATGATGGTTTCCATCACAGCGAACACATCTTGGATTTCGTCTACAATAGTTTTTTGTGTGCCCATATTTTGACATCTGGTACATTGAGGTATTGTGGTTGTAGGACGCCGTTTCTCCACTTTAAAGACAGAATGTAGAGTTGGATTACTCCCATAAAGTCTCTGGCCTTGAAGACTAACCCAGCCAGCGAGCTTCTCGTTACGTCTCGTTACCAAGATGCGCGGATTCGCTGCGCGTAAGACCAGTGAGCTACCGCTGGGCAGAGAGTAAAGATCATGCTGCATGTTGCCAGTGGTAGAAAATACTGTAATAGTTGAGTGGAGGGATAATGCCGCAGAGACAGAGACAGACAACACGTGGAGTGGGATAGCCAATCAGGGTGCAGCTACCTCCCCTACGCAGGAACTCTATGAACGGTGAGACTCGCTCCTGAGGTATATATGTAAAAACCCAGAGACTTTGTGGAGGTAATCCTACTCTAATAATCTGTTTATATTCAGAATCTTCTGCCCCTCATCAGAAGTGGTCACTTCCACAGCACATAGAGGCATAGGAGTTTTATCCTTCTTAAATAGTCTGTTCACTATTATGTTCACAGAGATGTACAACGGGGTATTTGAGATTGACAAGCTCATTGAAAATCTCTTCATTACTTAGCGAATATGGAACATTCCTAATTAGAACAGATAACTTAGAAGCATCAGCTGACCGAAAAGTTTGATATTGCTGATTTCATTGGTCAAAGTGTTTTGTAAGATAACGAAAATCAGTTGCACTGGTAGTATTGATTTTTACTAACCATTCCTTCTTTCTGAGTTGTAAAGTCATCAACCAGAATTGATTCTAAATCAGATACCAGCGTTTGATAATTATTTGTTCCATGCAGAAAGACTGGAGAAATGCGTTCTTTGTGATTTTCTGTTGTAGAGAGAACTTCTTCCTCCATATGTTCCAATACTTCATATCGATTGTGCACAGGAATGTCCGTAACATAACGATTATCATGCAATGTATTACTTATTTTGGTAATACTGTTTTCCTTACCTTCATGAGCTCTCTTTCTATCAATACCTGTCTTGTAGTGATCCGTTACTTGCAGAACTGCGGGCTTAATTACAGTGCCACAAGAGCTAGAAGTTCCTGTAATCCTGTATCAATTTTTAGCCTTGGGGTGAAGAGAGTGATAGAAAGTGAGGTTGCAAAAAGTTCAAGGAAGATGAATCCACGTCATCTTGTTTGATATGTGAATCATTATTTTATCATGGAGTTCAGAGTATTACTCAATTGCCTAATTTCCCCAGTAGAGGCGACACAGTTCGCACCCAGATTGCATGAAATTCCAGCATACTTCAGTTTCCGAGTTTATACTTCAGAGGGCAACACAGAGCATAGAAGCAATGTACGTTAATGTATAGGGTATTGCAGCAATTTGCTGTAGGTGCTGCTATCTGTAATGTCGCCGCGTACGCAAAATTAGCCGTAAGTTATAGGACAGGCAGTGTATACACGAGTAATACAGTCTAGAAGGCGGTAATGGACGAATGCCATAGTTTCTACGTTTCTACGTTTCTACATGACGTATTTTCGTTAAATCTGTAATTTTTTCGTCATAGACGGTTTTAGCAAGGGACGCATTTAAATACGTTTACACTTCAGTAACACAGTTAATGAAATACGTATTCATATTCTTAATATAACTTAGATTTACTTCTAAACCGAAAAACAGAATCATTAAATTATATTGAAGTTTCAAACCACTTTTTTCTTCTGCGCCATATTGAATTCCTTTATTAACGACACATTCCCTTTAAAAACGGTAGGAAAATGTACCACAGAATGAACGCTTGTTAACTAATCCAAAATTATCCTGGGGTGTTCAAAAGAATTAGAAAGTTGGTGCCTGGTTGCTAACACGTTTTTGACAGGTAGGCCTACAAGTGTACAGTGAAGTTGTAACATGCGTACTAAAGCAGATAATACACTACTTGTTAAAGTAAATAAAATTTACAATAAAAGCAATATTATTTCTAGCAAAATATCCAATAACTATTTTCATTGTAATGTTACATCTTACGTACTAGAACGATGTTTGCAATAGCGAAATCTGTGACGGCCTTTAACCTCGAATCCGCAATTATCTCGTAAATGGTTCGTTTGCTGTTTACTGATAATCTTGTGCTTCTAATATTGTAGTACTTCAACCATGTCGGATTTCGATATCAATTAGGCTATGGCACATCCTGTATATTTATGTATCCAGTGTTTCTTTTATGATGTACAATCCCTGGTTCAGTAAAGTCTCAGTCGAAAGTTGTAAAACCAAAAATATCTTGGGATACTTATGCAAGTGGTGTAAGAAAAACTTCAATATTATATTGTGCATTTAATAATTAAATTATATGCAAGATGCAAACACAACATCTGTTCAAAATGATGACCCCAACTTCGATGAAGGCACGGACGGCAATGATCCATAAGCTCAGTCGCTTCCGGTTTAATATTCCAGTAGTCTCTTTAATAAAGTCACAGTCAGCTAGATTCTTGCGAGGATACAATACCTTTTAAATATTCCCAGAAGAAAAAATCGAATGTCGGATCAGGAGAACGAGCTGGCCAACTTTCACGGAAAGCACGATTAAGGCACCAATTTCAATCTTGTTGAGCCCAACCCCTTAGACTAATCACGTGAAAATTTACCGTTCACTCCATCTATAGTGCAATAGTGGACTTTACTTTCCTTAACCTCTTGTGATGTACACCTGTTTGTTGGCGGAGTTGCCTACCCTTTCACTAGACTACTATTTTATTATAATACTTCGGAATTTGACTTTCGACTATTTCATTTCCGGACCGGGATTCTGTATTTCAAATTGATGTTTCTGCCTTCCTCCAACATCCCAGAAAGATTTTAACATAATCACAAACACACCCTCATTTAGCACTCGCCCCTTGAAACCTATTTGTCCCGAAATTTCCTGTGAACAGTTAACATTTAGACAAACAAGATAAACATTTACGAGGAAAATGTCAAATCTGTAATGGAACCGAACATTTGGCCTCAAAACGCTCGCAGTAGGTATTTTTGTAACCCACGTCAAAACAACAATCAGGAGAAAGACTGACGATCAAGTGTCTCAACAATTCACCAACCCATGACGATAGAAACACTATTGATTTGTTTTATATAAATATTCAGTGTATAAGAAATAAGACAAATTAATTGGATCTACTTTTCAGTAACAATCAAAATAAATTTCTCTGCTTTTCCGAACATTGGTTAAAGACTGATGAATATCCGTTTTATAATAACTCGCTTCGCTCGTTGGGGGCACAGCCCCCAAACCCCCAGTGACGTTCTCGAGAAAGCTGCTGTCTTTTATACTGCCCTATGGCCTGTTACCGTGTAGCCATAAAAAACCTTTAAAAAGTGCGGGAAGACTTTAGGACTTCTTCTGGGTAAAAAATAAAAAATTGAAGTTTCTGGAATTTTTCCGTCGGTTACAAGCTAAAAGGTACAGTCTGCCAAATCTCAGGTTTCTAGCTTATCTGGAAGTGGTAAGCATTAATGGCGTATTTTATGAAGTAAATTTCAACTGATATTAAAGGATGGAATAGCGAGGATGATTCATGGTACGTAAATATACAATTCGGCATTTGCCATTACGACTGAAGAAACCATGAAAAAACTCATGTCAACTGGGATTTGAACCTGGGACCTCCCGAATGCGAGTCCACGACGTTACTATCTCGACCACTCCGTTAGGTTTGCGGAAATAATTATTTCTAAACTTTCAGAGCCCTACGTGAACACTGTTTGATAATACCGTTGCTATAGAAACCCTATAGATGTGCCCTTTTTTGTTTTTTTTTTTTTGGAATTTTCCTGTGGTTTACAGCCTAAAAGCTATATGTGTACCAAATTTCAAGTTTCTAGATCATCTGAAAGTGGGCAAACATTAATGTCAGTGGCGAGTGAATGTGTGAGTGAGCCAGTCAGTCATATGGCTTTAGGGATGGCTATAACCTGGAAAGTATATTATGTCGTTCTGTTTTTAAAAATGGCGGTGTGAGTATTTATGTTTATGTTTATTCTGTTTATTTAAGCTGGCAGAGCTAAGGCCATTAGGCCTTCTCTTCCGCTCCACCAGTCAAACACAATATAACAAATACATAATTTAACTATTTAAAACCTAAATACAATAAACTAAAATACTATTAAAATACATGTTAACTTAAACACTACACTCCTAATACAATTACTTGAAACTTAATTACAAAAACAAAAAAATTACTATTAACATTAAAGTCTAAACACTAAAAGTTAGATACATTCCTAATATAAATTTAAAGTACATTATTTAGAATTAAGCTACTGACTTTTCTCTTAAATTCACCAAGCGTTCGACAGCCTCTGACAGTGCGAGGGATGGAATTCCATATGCGAACTACTGATACAGAGAATGACGATGAACAGGATGAAGAGCGGTGTAGAGGGATAGAAAGTACAATACTAAACTCTGATCGTGTGTTTAGGGTGTGATGAGAGGACAGGTTATGGAAGCGACTAGATAGATATGATGGTGATGAAGACTTCACGGTATTGAATTTTCTGAACTAGATATGAGTCTCGTTTACACTGAACTAAATTTAGAGGTTGTTGCTATAAAAATTCCTTCCATGAACCTAATCATTGCTAGTATTTACCGCACTCCATCAGGTAAGATGAATAATATATTTCTTAAGAAATTTGAAAAAATGATGTTGTACTTCACTAGATTAAATCTTAAAGTCATTATATCTGGAGACATTAATATTAATGTATTAAAAATTGTAATACAACTAATTTCTTCTTAAACTTATTGAGATGTTATGGTTTTTATTGCACCAATTTTAAACGTACCAGACAGAAGGCTTGTTTGGACAATATTATAGTTAATTTTAACCAGAGTGAATATTCAGTTAATGTTGTGAATCCAGCCCTCTGTGATCAGCAAGCTATTGTCATTTTGATGTTATTTCTCAAGACCAATGACTTGAGCTCTATACAAACTAAGTCAATTCTCAAACGTCTTTCAACCCCTAGTAATCTGAACAACTTCATATATTATCTTATTAGTTGGGATGAGATCCTTAACCGTAATACTTATATGAATGCTGAAGAATGTTTTAACCAGTTTTTTTAACACGTTTATGTACTTATTTGAATTATCTTTCCCTCTCGTAAAGGTAACAGTAAACCATTGATATGACAGTAACAAACACAGATATAATAATTTTATTACTCCTGAGCTGTTGAAAATGAAAATGAAAAAAAAAGAGCAATGGTATTGAATATCATTTATAAAGTAACAAAATCTAAAACTAGTGAAGTTTTGTACAAGATGGCAAGGAATGAGTACTAAAGCGCAATAACACAATCTAAATTGGAGTGCAACAAGTTGTTTATTGAACACACTGTAAATAAATGTAAGGCGGCTTGGACGCTTATAAACTCTGCAATTAAACCTAGCAGGGAACCCATGGGCCTAAATGTACAGCCAGAGAATTTCATTAATTACTATTCTACTTCGTCCACCGCTGTGGCACAGGGGATGCGTTCGGTCCTCTCAAGCAGCAGGCCCGGTTCAAATCCTGGTCGGGACAAGTTACCTAGGTGGTTTTTCTCCGAGGTTTTTCCTCACCTGTCAGTCGAATGTCGGGTAACTTTAGGCTCTTGTGGTCCCCGGATATCTGGCCGTCATTATCATCTTCATCCCATCCTCGCCTTGTCTTGTTTGGAATGAGTGTGTGTGTATGTGTGAATGGTGTATCTTGTCCTATGTGTTCGTGTTGTCTCGGAGGTGGCCCAGGCATTGGGCTGATCACTCATCCGGGGAGGCCCACCATGTCCTTGTCTGGTCAAAAAAGTATGTATATGATCCAAAGATAATAAGATGTATATTTTCCTCCAAAACTATTATATTATTATTTATATTATTATTTGTTTTTTCATATTATGTTCCCTTGTGTAATTGTCATATTTTTTGTGTTTCTGTTTTTCTTTTCTGTGTGTGTGTTTTTTTTTTCCTTATTGTTGTAGCATTAGCTTAATTATTTTGAATATCACTTGAATTTTTTAATCTGGTGTATTAATGTAAGCGAGAATATTGTAATTGGGCATTGGCCTGTAATATTCTTAGTACAATAAATAAATAAATAAATAAATAAATAATCCCTCTCCCGACAGGTCGCGACACGGTAAGGCCCGGGCGGCTTCGGCCGATTAAATGTCCCTAAAAGGGAGAGGTGAAACTCAGGTAAAGATAGATAACAGATCAAGTCAGGCTGAAATAAAGTTTGGTGTATCTCAAGGTTTTATTCCGGGGCCTTTATTTATTTTTAATCATGGTCAATCATCTGCCTGACAACGTCTGTGCTGAATCAGTACTCTATGCTGATGATTATACATTTTTAATTACTCACAATATATTAACGGAGTTGCAAGTTCTTTCAAGAAATGTATCTGATGAAATGGACACCTGGTTTTCTGTCAATGGGTTTTCAATAAATCATGATAGGACACAAACTGTAACATTCAGCCTGAAATTTTGATCAGCGAACCAAGAAGACGTATCTGTAAAACTGCTGGGAATTTATCTTGATCCAAAATTAAAATGGCTTACTCACATAAACTATGTACGTAAAAGACTATCGAAAGTGCTCTAGTTTTTAAGAAGTCTTACTGTTAAAGTACCTAAATTAACCGTACATTAGACAATCATATTTTGCTTTTTTTTAAAGCGTTTTTAGACATGGCATATTGTTGTATGGAAATGGATCGAGCTTTAAAAGATATACTGTTACTACACAAACAAGCTGTCAGATTAATAACTAAATCAGACCCTAATTGACCTTGCAGACCACATTTTTTATAAGAAGGAATCATGACAGTGTATAATTTTCATATACTTGAAGCTTTGTTGTTTTTAAAAAGTAATCTTAATAATATTTACCCATTTACATTGAGAAGAGAATACAAAATCCTCGTAAAACAGAAAAATGGAGAATATATAGAAAGAGAAGCAGCAAGAATTGCGGAAGCAGCAGAAAAAGACCCTTTCCAGGCAACTAGACCACGACAACCGCGCTTTCCTACTAATATTCCAATTGAGATATGGGAATCACAAATTTATAAAGTTACAGCGGTTCGGTGTTGAAATGATGGATGGTTGCCTGGGCGCCACAGTATAATGCATATACTGAATATTTCTGATTTGTTGAACCCGCCTCCGGTCTGCCAGTCGATCGTTGAGCACTTCCCTCTAGCTTCAGGGTAGGAAGCGAAGAACACCTTAATATTATTGCTTGAATAATAATGCAGTTTCTTTGAACACTGAAGGAATATTCTGTTTATTCAAAACGTTGGAAATACAAGTCCAGTCATTGACAATAATTACAAAATTTGTTTGTGAATAATTAATATTGTTGCAAGTTCTCGGTAGATCGTTACTAGTGATACAATTGCTGCCGTATATGATTTTGACTAATCGCGATTGAAAGTAAGAATCCTTCTAAGTCGATTAATTCCACAGCGAAAATTTTATAAGTCCAATTAATTCTGTGGGCACGCGGCCTCAAAGATAAGTAGAGTGATTGATGTAGGCACGCGGCCTCGACGTAGATTGCTGTTGACTGCTCTAGGCACGGGGCCTTGAAGTAGAGTTGAATATGACTGTTATAGGCGCGGGGCCTTGAAGTAGAGTGATTTTACAGTGCCACGTTAGGCCTAAAGAAAACTTTCTTGGACAAACATTTATCCCTACTCTTCTTAATTATTATTCGTGAATCCCGGCACGTGGTACTATAGACCAGTTCTTATTGGCAAATCTCCCGACCAATAATAATATGTTAGTTTCCCACGGAAATCAATTGGATTTTCCCTTATTCTCAAAACCCACAACTTAGCGTCTCGGATTTCTAAGAATGTTCGGACAGCGTGTTGTATCAGTAGCAACATCAGAAGCTAGGCTTAAACACAATAGCCGACTTCTTAGAATTACTTAAGTGGATCAGTACCCTCTGTGATAAGATCTTGGGAGATTCCCGATACATTGTACCTGAGTACTGCATTGCCTTATCTCGCACCCGCTAGGTCTGCTAGGGAAATTCCCAGCTTCTCCGTCTATTCACTGCAATCTCATTTTAATAGTTATTTAAAATGATGTTGTTAAACTTTTTACCTTTGCCTTCTTTCTAGTTAATAATATTTATAATGAATGTTCCGTCTTTTCACGGTCATTTTAAGACCAAACACGGGCTATGAGATTTTATGATTTTAGTTTGAATAAATTTGGGCAATTAATCTGTCATTTATTATACTTAATTTGGTTATCTTGTTTATTTCTTTTTACCGAAGTATCTGAACTGCAATATATGCCCCAGTCTATTAAGACAGGAATCATCATAGCCTATGATTGACTTACTGGCTGAATATACTGCATCTCTCCACAAAATATTATACCTTATTTTCCTCCAGTGTTGCAACTATCTTAAACAAATACATCAATAATTTAATTCCTATCTTGACACGAGACTTCACCTTAAATCCTGTCCCACATGTACAAGTTTTCTGACCCTATCACATTCATGCCTTCATACATCTTGCGGTTTTCTGTAGTGTTACGTTGTTTGTACGTATTACTTGATTTATTGCATGACCAAGACATTACAACAAAATTTTACGTAAACACCATAAATTTACCGATATACCCTCGTGAGACCATGAAAATTAAGCTCAAGCAGTTCTCACTGAAATTTTATAAAATATATTGAATGCATAAAGAAAAACAAAAACACTTTTTTTTATATTGAGACTTTGACAAGGTCGATCAAGCAGTTCTCACTACACCTACACTATATTATAAAGAATGCAAAGAAACACTCTTTTACCATGAGACTTTGACAAGGTCGATCAAGCAGTTCTCACTACACTTGCACTATATTATAAAGAATGCAAAGAAACACTCTTTTACCATGAGACTTTGACAAGGTCGATCAAGCAGTTCTCATTACACTTGCACTATATTATAAAGAATGCAATACACACACGTATATTTTACTCTCATTTATACACATTCCTCTAATCCTAAACCTATGTGGAACTGATAACCTATCATGCCAGTAGCTATTTTACCGCGTAAAATATACATTAAAGGTTATAGGCCTACATTATTCCAACTCAGTACAATGCCTTTCGGTTATTCTGCCCTTATGTATGGTTTAATGAAGGACAGGTTGTATCTTCCTACAATTCTGTCTTTTTCCGGGTCGTATGCCTCTACTGTAATTCCGTTAAAAACTTGGGTGACTTGGTACGGTCCGTCGTACAATAAATTCATCTTTGCATACTCCTTTCTTAGTGCGCTGGATAAGTTCTTCCTTTTTACCATTATTTCTTCCCCTATCTGAGGTAGCCACACAGTTTTGTGTCTCTTTGCTTTGCTTCTCCTCTTCTCGTTCTTCTTGCGGATTCTCTCTACGACCCGCTTACAAATTTCCTCCATAGTCTCGCCATTTTGGTCGTAATCCAGCGCCTCAGGCATCCCTTTTACCAGTTCTTTAGGCTCACCCCCAGTCATCAATCGAAATGGCTCTATCCCTGTTATTGGGTTGACTGTGTGGTTCAGAATATCTTCGATTTTCTGGCAATATGGTACCCAGGCTGAATGCTTCCTGTGACACAGCGCCCTAAGATACAGTGACACATTTCTGAGTTCCCGCTCACTCCGGTTCCCCTCGGGATGATATTTTGATACCTTATATACCTTCACTCCATGTTTATTTAACACGTTCTTAAACCTCTCACCTGTGAAAGGCGCTCCGTTGTCCGAAATTAGATTTTGGATGGGGCCATAGGTCGGAATAAAATCCCCTGTAAGTTTCCTGAGGCATTGGATACGGTCTGCTCTTGTCACTGGGTAGAGTTTTACGAAATGAGTAAAAATGTCTACCACTATAAAGATATACTTCATCCCGAATCTCCCAGTGGGAATCGGTCCATGGTAGTCTATAGCTATTAAGCTCCCTTTTTCTTCCCTTGTGATCGTCAAAGGAGGCCGATCAAACTTCTTATTTAGCGGTTTTACCCTCTGGCATAGATCACAGCTGCTTATGAATTTTCTTACTTTCCGCCCCAAGTTCTTAATGTACACCCTCGCAGATATATAAAGCATCACCCTCTCCGTTCCACTGTGGCCTAAAACTGTATGGACAGTACTGATGATGTTTGTTTCTATTTCTCGGGGCACATAAATTAGCCATTTCTTGACGTCCTGCCCACATAATTTATATATTACATCATCGATGCACCTGTATTTTAGCTTTGTCTTATTTGCGTCATCTTCAATAGGCCTACTCAGTTCATTAATTACTCGTGCTATTTCTGTGTCTTGTCTCTGTAACTCTACAATATTCGCAAAGTTCGCTTTTAAGGATGGTTCCCTTATTAGGCGTACCGGCATCACTTCGATAGGCCTATTTGACGATTGCTGGTTCTCCGGTATTTCCTCCTTCATTCTAGAGAGATAGTCACACAGAATATTTTCCTTCCCAGGCACGTGCCTTATCTCAATGTCATATTGGCTAATTTCGTGAATGATTCTGCTTATTTTACTATTACTCAATCTGCATTTATTTATGAAAGTGAGGCTAACGTGGTCTGTGTACACGATAACATGCCTGTTGAAGATGTACCTATTGAATCTTGTGAGCCCAAAGTACACCCCTAAAATCTCTAATAGAGTAACTGATCCATGTGATTCCAACTCGCTAAGGGCCCTGGAGGCCACAGCTATAATATGCTTAGTTCCATCGTTATGCTCCTGCATAAGCGCACAGCCAATTGCATTACTCGAAGAGTCCGTGTATAGAATGTATTGTAGGTCCTGTTTAGGCCGTTCTAATAGGATAGATTCCTGGAAAGCCCTTTTTATACTTATAAAAGCTCTGTCTTCCACATCTCCCCATTTGAACCTTTTAGATTTGCTACTCAAGAGCTTTCTGATGGGTGTAATAAGCTCCGCATAACCAGGAATAAAGCGTGATTGGTAGTTGAAAATGCCTAATAGCTTTCTAACTTGCTTTACGCTAGTAGGCCTAGGAATGTTCCTTATTGCTTCAATCCTCTCCGGATCAGCCCTTACGCCATTCTCCGATATAATGTACCCGAGAAACTTAACCTCTTTTCTCATGAGAAAGACTTTCTTCGGGTTTACAGACATTCCGAACCTCAGAAATGTTCCTAATACATTATCCAGTTGTCTCACGTGTTCTTCAAAGTCTATTGTATGAATCAGGTAGTCGTCAACAAATGACGTCACACAGGAGCCTTGCCCATCCGGAAACATTATTTTCAACGCTCTCAGTAGCGCACTGCCCGAGGTTTTGACTCCAAACGCGCAGCGGCAATATTCGTACGTAACACCACAATGGTTGAATGCGCAATATTGTCTGTCTTCTTCTCTTAACTCTATCTGCCAAAAACTTGACGTCAAATCAATACTGCTAAAAAATTTTGAGTCTCCCATTTTGGCAAGTAAATCTTCTACTGGCTCCGCCCGGAATTGATCTGGTTCTATATATAGGTTAGTATGCCTAGAGTCCAGGGTTAAACGTAGCTTTCCATTCGCTTTCACGACCCAACAAATCGGATTCAAATATTTTGAGTCCGATACTCTAATAATATTTGCATCTAGCATGGATTTTATTAGCTTATCGGCTTCATCCCTCATTGAAATTGGTACAGGCCTACTCTTATAGCGACGCTCAGGAATTTCTTGTTTTAATTTAAATTTGTGTTGGTAACCCCGAAATAGGCCTGGAGTTGAACTGAACACTGATTTGTTCTTATATAGCATGTTATATAAAGTCGACTTTTGACCATCTGACAGCACATCAATTTCTTCTACTTTCTCCCTGAGAATTAATTCGATATCAACATTTTCCTCTTCATTTCTTCCATTCTGACTAATGTTAGTAAAATTCGCGTGTACCGTTTCACATTCATTTTCATCTACATAATTATTAGAACCCTTAATGCACAAATGATCATATTCTTCGTCCTCCCAAACAATATCAGATTCCATTCCCTGTAACTCTGCGACACTTTCGTCACAATCAGCCTCATTATCACCTTCATATATAAATACGGCCGGTTTAATTCCCATAGGCCTATATTCGTCGATACTATTTCCCTCTTGTACTACAACTGATTCCACCACGAAAGGCTCGCGTAATAATACATCTTCATTTTGGCACTCCAACTCCTTAGTAATTATATTCTCATTAGATAAAAACGGTACACGTAACTTTTCTTTCTCATCTAATTCCATTTCTACCCAATTTTCTTCAAAATTTATTCTCATTAGTTGATCTGTCATAGAATCACAACCCAGAATTAATTTATGTGCTAAATGTTTTATTGTCAAAAAGTAGACTTCTAACTTCTTTCCCTCAATTTCCAACGGCAACATACACTGATGCTCAATTTTATGGGATTTGGCACCAATGGCAGTTTGTGCGTATAGGCCATGTACTTTCAATTCCTGAACGCGCACTCTTGCTGCTTTCAGCGTTTCATAGAATTTTTCGTTTATTAGAGAAAAAGTACAGCCAGTGTCCACCAACATATCGACTTCAAATTGGTCTATTTTTACCCTTATTAATGGCGGATATGTGGGTGTTATACCCTCTCTATTTGCACATCCTACTACGCACCCCTTCTCTCGTGTTTTATTTTCATTATTAGGTCTTTTTAATCCTTGTAATCCCTCGGTCTGTGTGACGTCATTTCGACCTCCAAATGCGTCTCCTAGTAGTTTAAAGGCCTGTCTTGCGCTACATGCCTTTCGTCATTTCTGTGACGAATGTCTCCCTGAATATCATTGTGGTTTCCCGTGCTATGCGCCTGATTCCTTTCACCTTCTATGTTAATGTCCCCCTGGTTTTCTGGAATTCGTTCTCCTACTTCGTTCTGCATCCTGCCATGAAATCGAACATTATTTACTTGTCTGTCTTGAGGCCTATTCTCTTGATTATTTCCCCTCCAGTTTTGGTTCCCATTATTTCTATATGAGTTATTATTAGGGGGTCCTCTGTTCGATTCCGCATTTCTGTTGGCATGTCCTTGGTTCCATCTACATCTGTCATTATTTGGACCTCCTCTCGTATCTTGATTCATTTGCATATTATCCGGTCCATTTTGTCTCCTATTATCGCTACGCTCTTCTCTGTTAGTTCCTACTTCGAAACTAGATAATAACTCCAAAGCCTTGCTATAAGTTTGGGGACATGATACTATAAGCAGATTACATATTTCCGGCTGAAAATGTCTCGTCACAAGCTGAATGGCCTCTCGTTCTGGCATTCCGGGGTCTAGTAACTTGATTAGGCCTATAACTCTTAGGAAATGGTCCGATAGAGAGACGTTGCCCCTAGGAGAATATCTCCCATTATAGACCTCATTTCTAGCTAAAGCTCTCTTCGCCTCACCCCAATATCTTGCTAAGAATAACTGCTTAAAATCCTCATAGTTGCACTCCGGGTGTACTGTAAGTTCAAACCACTCTTTTGTTTTTCCTTTTAAGGCTCTACCGAGGATCAACATTTTGTACTGAGATGGAATAGACCGTAAAGTAAAATATTCTTCAACAGATTTCAAGAAGCTCTGAGGGCTCGTGTTGCTCTCATTGAAGCTGGGAAGTGATACCTCATTTCCTATTAAATTACATATATTAATCCTATTATCGCTAACTACCGGCACGCTGGTGGCTACCGTCTCGTGTACTGTATTACAGGACTCATTTGCAACACTAGGAGGCCTATATGTATTTCCTATTCCATTACATATACTCTCACTACAATTTACAGCATAGTTATTTGCTACAGGCCTACGATTTTCGACCTCTTTAGCTACCGTGCTTACTTCTTTAGAGATTTCCCCTATTTTAACCGCTAATATATTTTCTAAATGCACTACCTTGTCATTTACTTCCGAGATTTTGTCTCCTAACCCTACTTTTACTTTTCCCACCTGAGTCTCCATATTCTTTTTCAAGCTAGACTCCGATTTCTGTATTTCCTTCTCCAAAATTTTCCTTTCATTGAATAATTTTTCTTCATATTTCTTGCCCTGCATTTCTATTTTTCTATCTACCGATGCCATATTAGCCTCTAATTCAGACCTAATTTCCCCTTGACTTTCACTAATTTCTTGCCTCATTGCTTTTTCACTTTCTTTAAGTTCCCTACAGAGTTCTCCCCTGATTTCGTTGCATATGTTAGATTGGACCTCTTTTATATTATTAAGCTCCCTCTCAAGCCTATCTATATTCTGCCTATGTTCTTGGTCCGATTGGTCTATCCTATCTCCCAGTTTCTCTATCTTTTCCCCGGTATTTTTCTCTAGTTCCTTCATATTTTCCTTAGAATTTTTCTCTAGTTCCTTTATACTTTCCCTAGTTTCATTGATACTTTCCCTAGTTTCCTTACTAGATTTTTCTAACCCCTTAATACTTTCCCTAGTATCGTTACTTGATTTTTCTAGTCCCTTCATCATAGCTTCCTTAGATTCCCTCATCATAGCTATCAAATATGCAATAGAATTCGGGTCTATAGTTTGATTCAATTCCCTAGGCCTATGTTCAGTTACACTATCATTCTCGGTCAGCTGAATATTTGTTGCAATATTTTCCTGCCTATTATCAACTCCCTGCTCCAAAACCCCGTCACCTGTCGCGACACTGTTCTCATTGTTAATCTCCATTCTACAATTATTTATTTCCTCACCAGTAAGCAAGTCGTGCCCCTCTCCACCTTCCATATTAATTTTATTCCTAGTAACTTTTCCGTTTCTAAGCCACATACATAAATTATAAGGGTACTGATACACTCTTACGATCTACCTTACCTTTGGTTAAGAAGTTCAACATATAATGCATAACATGTATAATTATACCCTTGCACAATAAATATTCGATATGCCTGAGTTCTTTTAATTTGAAAAAGATTTTATTTTACTTGAATTTATTCTTTAATTTACTTAGTGAGTTTCAGTTTAATTTTACTTTGATCTTAAATTGCAAACTTTTAAAAAAAATATTATTTGATGTCAGGCTTACTAATTTATTTAATTAATATTTACTGTTTCTTAAATTATTGATAATAAAATTGTTTACTTTACTGAAACTCTATGTATATTTAAGTTCTTATCTGTTGGTGATTTTTGATGTTTTCTGCGGCGGTCTCCGGAACTGATGTACCACGATCTTGAATTCCAGCGGTGCCTTTACGGGTGACGTTCTAGAAATTCTGCGGTGTCTTCCTTCCGTTTTGGGATGATTTTTGAAGTTGGTGATCCTTGATGTCCAGCTTCACTCGTGCCTCACGTTGGGAAATAGCCATGTACAGCGGTTCGGTGTTGAAATGATGGATGGTTGCCTGGGCGCCACAGTATAATGCATATACTGAATATTTCTGATTTGTTGAACCCGCCTCCGGTCTGCCAGTCGATCGTTGAGCACTTCCCTCTAGCTTCAGGGTAGGAAGCGAAGAACACCTTAATATTATTGCTTGAATAATAATGCAGTTTCTTTGAACACTGAAGGAATATTCTGTTTATTCAAAACGTTGGAAATACAAGTCCAGTCATTGACAATAATTACAAAATTTGTTTGTGAATAATTAATATTGTTGCAAGTTCTCGGTAGATCGTTACTAGTGATACAATTGCTGCCGTATATGATTTTGACTAATCGCGATTGAAAGTAAGAATCCTTCTAAGTCGATTAATTCCACAGCGAAAATTTTATAAGTCCAATTAATTCTGTGGGCACGCGGCCTCAAAGATAAGTAGAGTGATTGATGTAGGCACGCGGCCTCGACGTAGATTGCTGTTGACTGCTCTAGGCACGGGGCCTTGAAGTAGAGTTGAATATGACTGTTATAGGCGCGGGGCCTTGAAGTAGAGTGATTTTACAGTGCCACGTTAGGCCTAAAGAAAACTTTCTTGGACAAACATTTATCCCTACTCTTCTTAATTATTATTCGTGAATCCCGGCACGTGGTACTATAGACCAGTTCTTATTGGCAAATCTCCCGACCAATAATAATATGTTAGTTTCCCACGGAAATCAATTGGATTTTCCCTTATTCTCAAAACCCACAACTTAGCGTCTCGGATTTCTAAGAATGTTCGGACAGCGTGTTGTATCAGTAGCAACATCAGAAGCTAGGCTTAAACACAATAGCCGACTTCTTAGAATTACTTAAGTGGATCAGTACCCTCTGTGATAAGATCTTGGGAGATTCCCGATACATTGTACCTGAGTACTGCATTGCCTTATCTCGCACCCGCTAGGTCTGCTAGGGAAATTCCCAGCTTCTCCGTCTATTCACTGCAATCTCATTTTAATAGTTATTTAAAATGATGTTGTTAAACTTTTTACCTTTGCCTTCTTTCTAGTTAATAATATTTATAATGAATGTTCCGTCTTTTCACGGTCATTTTAAGACCAAACACGGGCTATGAGATTTTATGATTTTAGTTTGAATAAATTTGGGCAATTAATCTGTCATTTATTATACTTAATTTGGTTATCTTGTTTATTTCTTTTTACCGAAGTATCTGAACTGCAATAAAGTCATAGCGCAAAAACACACAAGACCAGAATACATAGACAGAGAATCTGTAAACGAACCGAGTCCATATTTCACCAAGACAGAACTGAAGAATGCCATTAGCTCATTGAAAGCAAACAAAGCCCCAGGTCCGGATGGAATATGCAACGAGATCTGGAGGGAGTCTTATCACATACTGGGAGACACGTGGCTGGCATTATTTAATAAATGCTTAGAGACGGGGGAAATACCTCAGGAATGGCGAAAGGCGACCATAAAAATGTTATATAAAGGAAAAGGAGATGTAGGTTCCCCGGACGCATACCGCGGAGTGGCTCTGGAAATAACAGGATTCAAGATCCTCACAAAGATGTTAACCAGGAGAATCAGTTCAATTTTAGAGAAATTCCTACCGGTTGAACAGTTCGGTTTCAGGCAAGGCCGCTCAACGCTTATGGCAGCGGAGGGTTTAATCAGACAAATACACGAAGAACTAAGCAGAGACCGTGGAAAGTTGTACGTGGTATTCGTCGATTATTCGAAGGCGTTTGATACAGTGAATCGAAATCTTCTAATAGCTAAGCTAGAAAAAATAATAGGAAACACATGGACATTAAAACTGATATCCAACATATTGGCTGAAAATTATGTACAAGTCTCGAACAACATTGACACGTCAGTTTGGATAAGGCAAGAAAATGGAGTGCTGCAAGGGGACCCACTTAGCCCACTGCTATTCAATGTTCTCACATATGATGGAGTGGAAGAAATAAAGAAACAGTCAGAAAATGTCAATGTAATCCTATATGCGGACGATATGGCTTTGGCTTCAAACAATAAAGAACAACTTCAGAGGGGCTTTAATGCACTCGTAACATGGGCAGAAGCAAATGATCTAAAAATGAACTACCAGAAAACAGAGTTAGTTGTGTTCAGAAAAGGAGGGAGATCAGCCGAGGGAGATACAATTTACTGCAAAGGAATACCACTGAAAAAGAGAAACTGTTATAAGTATCTGGGTGTCACTATCCAATTAACAGGAAAATCGTTTGGAATGCATCTGCAGGACAGAATAATTGGAACAATCAGAAGTATCAATGAAATCAACAATTTACAACTATTGTCACTAGATACAACCCTCAGATTGTTCAAAGCAAAAGTGGTACCAGCACTAACATATGGATTGGAAATAATATGGGAACATCTTACAGTAAAACAACTGCAAAACATCGAGAGTATCAAAGCCAGATTCCTTAAAAGAACCATGGGTCTCTCCAAGTATACCCCATCCCGATTAGTATACGTGTTGGCCAGAGAGACTTTCCTACTAGAAGATTTGATGTGGAAACTTCTGCTGCCGAAGACGACTGCCGTGAAGGAGGTGCTACGGATCAGAAGGGAGAAACAGAACAATATATGGAAGGAATTTTACCTAACTGAAGCCATGAGGACACATTCCTGGAAAAACCCTAATCAAGAGCTGAGACATGTCATAACAAGATTGGCGATGCATGGATTTCACAGCAAAGTGTGTAAGAACGGGAAATTCCATGATCCCAACAATGAATGTGTGTGTACTCTGTGTAGTGAACAGTGCGAGCGTTATCATATACTAGTGTGTGCCAAAAGGACAAAATCATTGGTGAACTATGCTAAAGAGTGAATAATGCACATCTTTGCGCACCTTTTATCTTATAAAATAATATTTACCCAAGGAATAACATTCATACATAGGACACAAGACATAGCAATCACATCCATATACCTTTTACTAGATTATCTAAAACTAAATCCACACATGTATTTATTGCAATATCCGATTTTAACAAACTTCCTGAAAATATAAAATAATTTTAGACAGTTTAAGTTCAAAATCCAGACCCGGCTGAAATATAATTGATGTTATAGTCTTCACGAATGTATTGATTTTAATTATGCTGATATCAATGTGCAACCATTGAATTGTGTGTAGCATTTAAGTATTTTAGTATTGAATAATGAATTATATACACTTTTAATGACATAGCCCTACTGTATTTCATACTCAAGGCGATAATAGGTTATGGGACAAACACGTGTAGGCTCAATAGAAATAGAGTTTTGGACTTGATCTACAGATTTAATTAAATGTCAAACAGATTTGTTATGTTATACAAATATTAGCTTAAAAGACCCGGCGTCGCCCGGGTTTTGTATTTTGTAATTGGAAATTAGCTTATGAAGGATTTTAAATTTTAAATTCTAGGTCCTTATATAGGCATTTATAATTTCAAATAGGAAGAACGACTTATTACACTCAAACTATTCCCTCAGAAAACGCTTGATATAGTTTTTTATGGCTCATACAGGATCTAGAATTTTGCATCCCATCGTTTGTACAGTGCACAGCAAGCCTGGTAGAGGTTTAAATAAGAAGAAACAGAAATTCCTGTAACATAAAATTGTAAATTTCCCACTCTTATGTTACCATAAAGCCGTTTTGGAGATGAAATTAAACAGAAAGCATTATCACTTTCATACTTTTCTCTCCAAAAACCTGCGATATAATATAATAATATACACATTACCATACCTCGTTTTGTTTTCTCTATGTCCAGGGTAGAGAAAGTTATGTGATTCCATTATTTTAGTGGATTTCATTCTGTAATATTTATTTATAACATGAATTATTTTGATAACTTCTCTTATTTGTCAAAAGTGCATTTCAATTGTTTCTTCCAAGCCCACCTGATACCATTTGGCAACAATATATTCTGTGATTTGGAATTGATAATTCTATGTAAAAAGGGATTAAGTATTTTCAAAAACATTTAATTTTTGGCATTTAGAATCAGAATTTTTCAAAATCCTTTCTTAGTGAGCACCTACATTATAAAACGAAGGTACTGTCAAAATTCCAAGTCTCTACCTGTTATAGTTTAGGCTGTACGTTGATTCCTGTCATTCAGTCAGTCAGTCAGTCAGGACAAAGCCTTTTATATATATAGAGATTAGCCACTGGGCTATATTTGTAACATGTTCATTCTTGCAACATTATTACTTATTGTTCATTGTAGAACAGGTTGTAATGTTGAAGAAAGATTATTAAACAAAAAAACAAACAAAAAACAAAAAAAAAAGGCGATAATAAATTGATATGAATATCACTCACATACAAGGTCATAAGAACTATCATACTTACAAGAGAATTAGTCATAAAAATTCCCACCTGTGCAGCCCTCGCACCGAAATGGGATATCTATTCAAGTTCAAAGCTATTAGATGGACATTGAATGAAGAGGACTTAAGTTTAGTTCGCCTTTGACCCATCCAAGCCTGAAGCTGATATAAATTGTATAATACAGATTTATTATAAAGTTTTTTTTTCTAGGTAAAACGCTTTAAACGAAGGTCTCTAGAACACCTGTAAGGTGTAGCCTACTCCAGAAGCCTAACTTGGACAGTGCCCGTTTTTCTACATACCATCAACTATAAAAGGTCAGGAGGTAAGAGAGCTATTATTGTTAGTCATGATAGAACACGTTGTTGCATTTATCTTTGTCTCTAAGCAAGAGAATACAACTTAGCTCAGAAGTGGCTACAGCGCAGCTCTTTTGCTATCCTCATGCGGCTCCTCAAGAAATCCTGCCAAATTATAAATACCTATTCCTTTAAATTCTTTTGATGTAATGAAGAACGGTTCTTCCTTCTCAAGGCTAATTACGCTTGATTTAGCACATGTAGAGTTAGAGTAGGCCTGTCGCACAGTACAATAAATGAAGCGCCTATTTCCATAAAGGCGTAACGTACAAATCTTGATTTTGAGTTTTTAAAATTTTTATTCTTCTCCTCATATCTCTTAAATACTCAGTGAACTATCTGTAACTGTGCCTTAAACCTCTCCTCAGTTATAAGAAAATACCTGTGAGACTCCACATTCAATCTACTTCGTAACAGTTTCATACAGGCGTAAGGCACACTTCCTATCTGTTATTGAAATGTGTTTATCAACTTTTCTTTTTTAATTTTCCGCCGTGCTACCATCCAAGCAAATGTTTATAAAAACTGAACTTGCATTTCTGAAGTATAACTTCATTCAAAATAGATTGGTTTCCTTATCATCTGTTGTATTAATGACTATACTGGTATTCATTGGTAAACATACAATTGTCACTGTATACTATACTTGTATTCATTTGCAAACATGCAATTGTGACTATAATAAAGGTTTTTACTAAAAAAAAAGTAAAAACAAATAATATGATACAAAGTAAAATAATTTGCTACTGTAAAAGTACTTCAGTTTTTGTTTAACATGTTTAGGCACCTCTAGTTATAAAAAATCCCAATACACCGTACCTTGTAAATTTGCAGAACACTAATTTAGCCTGTCCTTCAAAAATATGTTACAAAATTTAACTTTAAATCACCTACTTATGAGTGGTATCATCGTTTAAAAACATCAAGATTTCTCGAAATTATGTCCTTGTGCTTTAAGTCCTTATGGAACTAGGCCCTTCAATCATAAGAGACAAACTGTAACATTCAGCCAGAAATCTGTTATCAGCGAACCAAAAAGACGTGTCTGTAAAACTGCTGGGAATTTATCTTGACCTAAAATTAACATGGCATACTCACATCAACAATGTATATAAAAGACAATCGGGAGTTCTCTATTTTTTAAGACGTCTTACTGATAAGGTACCTAAATTAAAATACCTAAACCGTACATTACACAAGCATTTTTTTTTTAAAGCTTTTAGACATGGCATATTGTTGTATGGAAATGGATCGAGCTTTAAATATATACTGTTACTATACAAAAAGCTGTCAGACTAATAACTAAATCAGCCCCTAATTGACCTTGCAGACCACTTTTTCATAAGAAGGAATCATGACAGTGTATAATTTGTGAAGCTTTGTTGTTTTTAAAAAGTAATCTTAATAATATTTACCCAAGGAATGACATTCATACATATGACACAAGACATAGCAACCACACTCATATATCTATTACTGGATTATCTAAAACTAAATCCATACATGTATTTATAGCAATATCCGATTTTAATAAATTTCCTGGTAATGCAAAATAATTTTAGACAGTTTAAGTTCAAAATCCAGACCCGGCTGAAATATAAATGATTTTATAGTCTTGAGGTATGTATTGATTTTAATTATGCTGAGATCAATGTGTAACCATTGAAGTGTGTGTAGTATTTAACTATTTTAGTATTGAATAATGAATTATATACACTTTTAATGACATAGCCTATTGTATTTCATACTCAAAGGCGATAATAAAATGGATTGAATATCACTCACATACAAGGTCATATGAACTATCATAATTACAAGATAATCAGTGATAAAAATTCCCACGTGTACAGCCCTCGCACCGAACTGGGATAGCTAACTAATTTCAAGTTCGAAGCTATTAGATGGACATTGAATGAAGAGGACTTAAGTTTAGTTCGCCTTTGACCCATTCAAGCCTGAAGCTGATACAAATTGTATAATACAGATTTATTATAATTTTTTTTTTCTAGGTAAAACGTTTTAAACGAAGGTCTTGCGCCACCCCTTCTAAGACGCACAGCACCCCAGGTCCATCAATCGTTAGTTCGTTAATGAGCACAATTGGCCCAAGGGGGTGGTCGGGGGAGGGGGTTGAAATTTTAAAACATTTTTATCTCGGCCCCTATGAAGTATAGAGGGAAACTTTGTTTGAATAAATTAGAGTACTCCCTATGGAGTTCACAGTGACACCAACGATTCGGGGGTTCGAGTGAGGGTGGGGGTGGGGGTGGGGGATGAAAATTCGAAACTTTTGAAACTACGTCTTGTGGGGTATCGTTGAAAAGCTCTTGATGAGTACTCTACAAATCAATAAATAGTTTCTTGATAGCTCTCATAAGACGCGAGATTTTAATGTTTGAAAATAATAACACTTAAAAGAATTATTATAATATCATAAGTTTGTCTTGTTTAGCGGCTTTGCTAATTTTATTCATTGTTGATCTTGCGCACGGCCTCCCAGAATATTATATCCTATTCTTGTTGTCAAAACAAATGATTGTAGGCTCTTCCTCTTTACCGAATTCAGTTCTTATTACTGCAGGTTTACCATGCCAAGGCTAAAGAAGAAGAGTGCTATGCAGCGACAATAAATTAAACCAAAAGCACTTCGAAATCTACCTCCGCCTGTAGGCCTGCCTAAAGGGATTTTTTTAATTATGTCTGCGGACCATAGGTTGAGAACGCTGTTCTAGAGTATCCCATTAAGGGGATTAAAAAAAAAAACTACGTTTTGGAGTAACTTTTTTTACCAATCTTAACGTTAATGGAACCACTGAATGATGTTTCGCCATATAGCATAAAGTTTTAACCCCTTAACAGGAATATTATATTCCTTCCGAATTAGTTGACTACTCAAACGACAAGATGTTAGTTCTAACCAAGTAAATGGTGGTTTTACTGGCCTATTTTAGTTCGTAATTTTTCAGTAGATAAAAATTCTAAAGTTAATAATAAAGTACAATAACACAGTCGCTTTTATTTTAATTTCTAAAACCACCTGCAAGCACCTCGACCTCACGTCATTCGTGATTGCTCCATTTGGACGGCCCTTAAAATTTAAGAATCGTTGCTAGTAATATTCGATGTCTAAGCTTCATGAACTTATCTGCATTTAATAATTTCATCAAAACCACAACTATATGGTGTAAATGAAGAACGAGTTAAAAATAAAAGAACGGGTGTTGTGATCCATGACTCTATCTTCAGACTATGATTGTACTCATACTTCATGTTTACATTATAATCACATGTAGGCCTACCTAGGTATATCGTTGTTCTATACACTACATGAAATATAGGCCTACACTTTAAATCAGACAGATTTAATTATATTAAGTTATTTACTTTCGACATGTCTTTGATAAGGCTCACTTGAATTCCAACGTACTAGATTATTATGATTATTTATTAAGTGCCAGAATGGTACTTTATGAGATTGTGTGGGGGAAGGGAAACTGTCCGTCTGTCTGTGTGTCTTTGTGTCTGTACGCGCGATAACCGAAATACGCTTTATCAGTTTTTCATAAAACTTGACATACGGATTTACAACGTCCGTTATAACGTTATAACGCCTTTGATATAGGAACACGTCGGTTGACCGGTATCGGAGTAATGCCCAATTTAGTGCCTATTTTATGGTAATATTAGAAAGAATTTATCAAATGCAAATCAGTTCTCATGGCAACATTGCTTTATAGTGTTCATATAGGCTACGGTTTGGAAGTTGCAATACAGGTAACTTTGGCAAATAACACTACCCACATATTCCTTCGCATATGCTTATCAAACTAGACCTTATCAATTAAGCCCTACTTAATGAATCGATCTGGAGCTTAACTCGGAAATCGATTAAAAAAATACCACTTTCTGTGTATCATTATGATACACAATCACTGCAATAGACTGCAATTATCACTGATTAAACAAAAGCATTCTGGCACTTTGTCACATCGGTTTACCTGATTTTATTTATTTATTTTTTAACAGGACCTGCTATGTCGACCTGTCATGTTCCGAAAATATTCACAGTATTTTCTATTCTGGTGGTGAGCCTGTTTAAAGGAAAATTTCCACCTGGTCCAGGATCACTTCAAGACGGAGATAGTTTTGATTTCATAATCGTGGGCGCGGGGTCAGCAGGATGTGTTCTAGCGAACAGGTACATTCGACAATCTGCTTTGTCTTTCCAGTAATGCCTATGCTTTTTTATACAGCATAACATTTTCTCTTATAAAATATGTTTATAATATCTCTTTCTTTTCACCGATTTATTAGCTAAATAGTTATTTAGGGCTCGGACTTCTAGGTAAATACATTTTATTTTTTCTATTAGCCTACTTATGATTTCTGGACTTTATCAAAGTTCCGGTTGGGATCTTTGGATTCAAAATACTGAGTTGTATATCACATAAAAAAATATTTTTGATATTTCTTATTTGAATAAATATTTTTAGTAACTTAATATTTTTTACATATTTTACCACATATCATGTTTAGAAATGAATATTTTGAATGTTTTTTTTTTTTTTTTTTTTTTTTAATTGCACCATATATTCAATGTGTTGCGTTGTTATGTTGAGTCAGACAATAAATCAGGGCTGATTTGGCTTTTATTAGTGTAAATTTCTGTTTCCTCCCACTGCATTACTAAGTTGGAAACAACAAAACAATTGTTGACAGAATCAATAAAAGAAACATATTGAAAACAAACTTAACAAAATCAGTGGTTCAAAAGCAAACAAAATTGAAGAGGGTTACAAAGTGTTGCGCATCATTTCAGATATTTTAATGGGTAACAGTGTAGAGAACTTGGAGCAGATGGAACATCTGAGTGTCAATGTTACAAATATGCAAGATTAACATCCTGCGACTTTGAACATACATTTTCAAGATGCAAGTCTCTGTTCCGTGAAAATTGTCAAAGCTTAAGATTCACAACTTAAGATTTACTTTTGTAGTTCACTGTAAGAGTTCTACACTTGCTGACTAGAATGACTAGATGAGTACTTATGTAAATATTGGTTAAATAAGTTAATTAAAATATTTTCATATTTTTTAAACATATTTTCGACTTTTTAACCACATAAAAAATAAATATTTACGTTTTTATAAGCACCTAAAAGTCCGAGCCCTAGTTATTATTTTTCACGTGTCTTGGGAACAATCGTTTGAAATCAGTTTTTCGCATGCAGTCTTCTTTAAAATCGTTCTAATGGAGGAGGGGTCATTTGCTAAAACCGCAAGTAATGGAAATAAGCCAAGTCTGGACAAATAAATGTAAAAACCACGGTTTCTGTAGGCTTATCCATTCGTGAAATTGCCTACAGTTCGCAAGATGTTTGTAAATTTATTGTCATGCCTTGCTTTAAATGAACAAATTTAACAGGTATGTATTTCAAATTATAGCTAGTTAATTTTAAAATATAAACTAAATAATATTCTATAACATAGAGAAGCTGGTAGGCCTATACATGCTGCTTCTTCTATTTTTGCAAATATAAAACAAATCAGCTAGATTTAGGCAACACGCAAAAGACGTTTCATAAGAATAGAAATATTTTCAAAATCAACAATCCTCATCACTACCTTACCAGACTGAATCAAAATTCTATTCTATATGAACCCAAATGTTTTACCTCTGCTGGATTAAATCACAGAATAAATTTCGGCCCAATATTATACACCTCACTAATAAGAGTTCATCCTGAACTACTGTATATAAACTAAATTCAAGAAACAAATTTATAAAATTTATTCAACATAATGCATGACTCATTTTACAATATCCCAGTTTTTTTTGTTTTTAATTTTGGCTACTCATGCTTGTCATTCGTCTCAAACACATAATGTTTAATATATACGAGTATGTTTTTCTTTTGATTGATATCATTTACTATTTGCCTTGTTTTGTGAGTGTATTTGTGTATGCCATGCGTCTGTGTGTGTTCTGTATGTAGCGTCGCTTTGCCCTGAATGTTTTGTTTTTTAATTTCCAGTGGTCACTGTTTTCTGTTGTTGTGCTGAGCTGTGCCAGAACACTAAATTAGTTACATTTATTTTCCTATACAAGTCACACTTCCTATAGAAGTCCAATACGTGCTAAGCCCATCGCCTCGATGACCATATTCTAGAGGAAACTAAGGTATTATTTAGAAGTGAAAGGGCCGAAAAATTTGGTCCAGAGGCTCCAGCTTAGTTTTGGAATTTTTGAAATCTACGACACAAGACCAATTTTAAATAGATTACGGCAATAAAAATTAGCGTTCCTTTATTTACAATTAGTAAGTTTATATGGAAGTTTAAGATCGAACTGAATCGAGAACGTCATGTAAACGCGGACTGAGTCCGGAATTATATTATATTAATTTTCCTCTGAAAATGAAAATGAAGGAACGGATCGGATTCAGGTCGATTTCAATTCCATGTAAACGCTAGTGAACTCAATCCTGGTGCGCGCGCATACACTCACATGGCCTATCGTCATTTGTTCTATCAGCTGATTGTCTATTTATTAAAAAGACATACACACGCTGTAATATTAACATTATTAGCCATTTTGCCATAATTTGTTTATGGCGACAATAAATTAATGACATAACATACATTTCTTAACCATGGAATAAACACGGCGATTGTTTAACAGTTTAGCCACACAAAAAGCCATACATAACCAAGTTAGCCAATAGTATAAAAAATCTTAATCCACTCCCAGAACTTTCCACATAAACAGGGAACGTATTGAGTTGGGATCGGATTTTGATAGATTTCAATCCCGCATGTAAACATGGTAAATTACAGTCTGATTTAAACAACCTGCGACTTGTAACAGTCCACTTGAAGTGGAAAAGTGGGAAAACTGCGCTGTATTACGTAGTATTACTTGTATTAGAGCTTCAGTCAGCTGTTTAGCAGCACTCCAAAATGTAAACATCTCGCATATCTTCGGAAAACCCATGGAAACATACCCTTCCATACCCTGTCACAAGTCGCAGGTTGTTTAAATCAGACTGTAATCATAAGATCCAATAGTTTAATTGGTCACCTTGTGGATTTGTTTTCATTTACAAGGATAAAAAGTGCTACACACAAGATGTGTACAAGTAGGCTTACTAAATGATTTTCTAGAATAAAAATCCTGAAAATATATAATCTTTAGTTACCTCTCTTTAAGAAAAGAACCCTACAAATAAATGATCGGAATAAATTATAATTTGATTCTGAAGGTTATCGGAGGTTTCAAACTGGAAGGTTCTGTTGCTGGAGGCCGGAGGGGAGGAACCCTATATCGCTGATGTACCAGCCATGTTCCCATACTCCTTCAAAAGCGACATTGACTGGGCATACTCATCAGAACCGCAGAACAGATCATGTGGTGGCCAAAGATGTCCAATCGCAAGAGGCAAAGTGCTGGGAGGAACCAGCGTCATCAATGCCATGCTTTACAATCGTGGTAATCCTAGGGACTACGACCACTGGTGTGAAATGGGTAACGTATTTTATTGCACTACTGGTACTATTATTAGTTGTTACCTATACTTCTTTCGTTTCTTATTTCGACTTAACATAGAATAAATGACCGAATATGACAGATATTTCAGTTTAACGCAAAACCGTGTTATTTGAGAGACTGTTTAAAAGTATGTAGAAGAGACGACTAGCTTGTCGGGTTAGATAAATTCCTACATGTTGCGGTTGGTAGGATTTTTATATGTAAATTCATACAAATACATATGTGAATTCGTACAAAGACAAAATACTTAAATTCTTACAAAAACAAAATTTTCCCTTTCCACTTAGCACAGACATGACATAAGCAATTTTATACAGGTTGGTGTGATTAAAATGTGACCTTCATTCGTTATTTAAAATTACAATATTCTCAAACAGCTAAGCTTTAAGTCCTCGGTCAAAACATCGATTGAAATAAATAAATAAGTGTGGGACTCTTTCTTCACGTATCCAAATCTTGTGATTAGCCTACACGAATATTCATCCATCGCCTTTTGTAAAAATGTTTTTTTGAAGTGAAACTTCTTTAGCCGCGGTAGGGGTAAATCGAGAGCTTGTGTAAATCGTCACGAAAATAGTGTTACGCTCAAAATCGTTACGAAATTAGTGAGGTGTAACGGAAAGGACTGCACAGAAAACAATCAACTCAATGATTAGGCTTATACAAAATTTAAAAAATTCCAAAAATTACAAATTAAAAAATCCAAAATTTAAAAATCTAAAAATACAAAATTAAAAATTCGAATATAAAAAATTCAAAAAATATTCAAAGATGCAAAATTTAAAAAATCCAAAATTCCAAAATTAAAAAATTCAAAGATTCAAAACTAAAAAGTCCAAAAATCCAACATTTAAAAAATAAAAAATAAAAAAATCCAAATATTCAAAATTTAAAAAATTAAAAAATACAAGGTCGAAAATTAAAAAAAAAAACAAAATTCAAAATTTAAAAATAAAAATCGAAAATTAAAAAATCAAAAATTTCAAAATTTAAAAAATTAAAAGATCAAAAATTAAAGATCCTAAATGTCCAAAAACCCTATATTAAAAAGTCCAACGATCCAAAAGTGAAAATATCCAATAATCCAAAATTGAAAATATCCAAAAATTAAAACAAGTTTCACTTCTGTCGCGTGGCGTTCCACGCACACATTTTTTCTCTCCAATTTCTTATTTTTTTCTAAATGAGACATTTGCACACATAGTTTCACGTAAGAGTTTGTTTGTATTCTCTGCAGCAACTATAAAAATTCGAGTGCATGATATACGCATGCGCGAAATATAGCTTAAACTGTGCTACCAAACTACATAATCGTAAGAATTAACATATCTACATTTCTCGGATATTGTAGTAATTCACCTTTTTCTTTACCTGTTACGGTTTTGTAGGAATTCACAGATACCCTAGCTTGCAACTACTTAGTATTTGTAACAACAAAAAGTTCGAATAAAATGGAATTTAATCAAAATGAAAAGAAAATACTTTTACTCGTGAGTAGGTAGGCCCACCACTTTTATTTACATCTCCCGCCTAACAAGACTGTACTCGTTTTTACTCACAATATCGAAGAAATGAAATAAAAACTTTATTGTAGGCCTATGACATGAGATAAGAAATACAATATATGATAGGCTATAGATAGAATAAGAAATTTATAATTGGCTACAATGAACATTTTATGCAATACAATTTTAGAGATGGACATTTTGGTTGCAGACATTTAAATTCAATGGACGTTTGTGTACTGGGGTCTATTTCATACGTAGACATTTCAGTGTAGCTCTATGTACTTTTTAAGTTAACTTTTTGGCCTTCAAACTTTGAATAATATTATAATAATTGTTTCACTAGCTCTAGATTTTAGTAAATCTACAATTCTGTCGAAATATTAAATAACTTTATTATATATTGTACTAGCATGTGCCCGCGGCCTCGCCCGCGATAATTATTTCAAAAATTAAAAATCAATAGCATAATAGTTCAATCATTATATTTATTAACACCTAAATCACGTGGACTACATACCACCATTAGATAGATTCGCCTGGTAAAAGCGACCTCAGATTAGAGTTCCTTGGCCCAGAATACCCCTGTATAGTAAGTTTCGGCCAAATCGAACAATGTTTGACCATATTTAGGCCTATATTGATTATCCCTCTTCCGTTTAGGTTGAAAATTTCACATGTCTGCGTGCCTTGATATTCTAAACAAATGAATCGTCCAGGATGCACTTACAAAATCAAGCGATGGCCCGCGATAATTATTTAAAAAATTAAGAGCATAATAGTTAAATCATTATATTTATTAACACCTAAATCACGTGGACAACATACCACGATTAGATAGCGTCGCCTGGTAAAAGCGACCTCAGATTCGAGTTCCTTGGCCCTGAAAACCCCTGTAGTGAGTTTCGTCCAAATAAAACAATGTTTGGCCATATTTAGGGCTTACAACATTCAAGCGACCGCGAAAGTTTTATTTCCAAGGTATGACAAAAATAGCCAAAGTCAACTGTAATTGATTTGACATTGAAATGTATAACTGAAAACTGAGGTGCATTTTCCGATCCTTCAGTCCACCTATGTTTAAAATTTAAGATCTCTGCGTTGAGTAGATTTCGCTGGTCATCGCGGACAGACAGACAGATTCTGACTTTAATTCAGGAGATGTGACTGAAATTCTGTGTTTAAATGTTCAATCACTGTCGAATAAGCTTCATGAGTTGGAAATTGTGTTAAACGATAATAACTTTATTGCCTTCTGTGTAATCGAACACTGGCTTACCAGTAACAATTATGATTCTGTATGTTTTCCTGACTTTTCGTGGGCTGCAATCTATTGTAGGAATGTTTTACAGCATGGTGGTGTGGGCATCTTAGTTAAAAACAATATTACTTTTAAACCACTAGATATGGCTAAGTTCTGTATTGAATTACATTTTGAAACAGTTGCTGTAATACTACCCGATTATAAACTAATCTTAATCTCTGTTTATCGATCACCTGATGGTGATGTTAATTTATTTGTAAATGCACTGGAAAGATTAGTTATATCTTTACAATCCTACAAATCGCCTGTTATTATATGTGGTGATATTAATATTGATGTAACTGTTGATAACAAAATGTCATGTGAGTTCTTAAATGTATTAAGGTCCTTGAACTGCCATGTTACAAATGTGAAGCCTACAAGAGGAACGGCGTGTCTTGATAATGTTATCACTAACATGCCTTGGCAGTCCTTAGACAGCCACGTTGTGAACTTTAGTTTATCTGATCACCATGCCTTAGTTGTCAAACTACACAATATTATTTTCAATAACATTATTGGAACTAACAAGTTTTGTAATACTCGTGCTTTTAACGATGTTAACATTGGTAAATTTATTAGGTATCTAAGCTCCATTGATTGGTTTTATATATTTAATAGTAATATTATTTGTAAATATGAAAGTTTTATGTCTACATTTTTAGTTGGTTTTAATTCTTGCTTTCCACTTTTAACAAAAAGAAAGCATGTTAAACCGAAATAAAAAGCCAAGTTGGTATACAAATCACTTGAGGAACATGAAGTTACAATTAGAGCAACTGTCAAGTTTTATCGACTGGGCATCTAAATTTAATATCAATGCTGAACATGTTAAAGTTATTTACAAACAAACTAAGGACTACGTGACAGCTATAAAATGGGCCAAACATGAGTACAATGAAAGTTATATTAACAATTCCACTAACAGAATGGGAAGTTATAAACGGTAACCGCAAAACTGTAAACAAATCTCACATACAAGAATTTGATTCAAACGAATTCAACCAATATTGTATAAATTCAGTTACCGAAATTGTAAATAATGTTAATCACTGTGGTAATAAGGCTGTGCATTATTTAGCCAACATGAAATTACCCAGGGTCAGTTTCAGTTGGAAATTGGTCTCACAAGAAGATGTACTGAATGTTATTAATAGCCTAAAAAGTTCTAGATGTAAGGATATATACGATATAAGTGGGGAACTAATTAAAAAAATACAGGGAATCCATTTTATGCGGAAACTTTTTAACAGCGTTGCCCCTGCTCACACTTTCCCCGCTGTTGTGCTTGCAACGGCGGGGACCGTGTTCTGTTACTACCGGCAAATCAAGACTTTAACGTAACATAGGCCTAAATGTAGAGGCTTATTACTCACCATTTATTTGAGATACTGTTGAAAATCACCCCCGTCAGCAGTAAGACATGCCTCACATCGTTTAAACAAATTATTTGCCAGCTTCTGTAATTCCGCTTCGGTAATACACTGCACTGCGGCAATGCGGCAGTGATGCGAGGTTTCCTCATAAAATGGACTCGCTGTAGCTCCATATGTTACTGTGCCACTGACGCTCTGTATTAATGAATGCTTGGGAAGTGGTATTTTTCCACATTGTCTGAAAACCGCAAAGGTAATTCCAGTGTTCAAAAAGGGTGATTCAAGTAAGCTTGAGAATTATAGACCAATCTCAGATGTTCCTATTTTTTCAAAAGTAATTGAATCTATAATGCGTACTCAATTAATTGAACACTTTGAGACAAATCAGCTACTAACTACTGCCCAGTATGGTTTTGGAAAAGGCATGTCCACACTTGATGCAGTTGAACACTTAGCAAAAATGATAATGAATGGTTTTGAAGATTGTGATAATACTTTAGCTGTATTGTGTGATCTGTCTAAGGCGTTCGACTGTGTTTTACATGATAGTATTTTGACAAAATTACAGTGTTATGAGATTAATGGAAATGAACTCAATTTAATTAAATCATATTTAGTAAATCGTTCACAAATAACATACTTAAAAGGAATGTATTCTGATGTAATTAATATAAACAATGGAGTGCCTCAAGGATCTGTTTTGGGTCCTTTGTTGTTTTTAATTGCAATTAACGATCTATCTTATAATATTAATTGTAATTCCATATTGTTTGCAGACGATACTACAATCTTTGCATCAGGAAGGAATGTTCATGATTTAAAAGTTTTTATGGAATGTGTTTTTAATGAAACTGCCAACTGGTTTGAGGCAAATGGCTTTAAGCTAAATAACAATAAGACCCAAAGTATATTATTTTCACTGAAGAATGAACCTGAACCTGAGCAAGTGAACCTGTCTCAAGTAAAACTTCTAGGTATCATACTTGATCAAAAACTTACTTGGTCTGATCACATTAATTATGTTTGTGTGAGACTGTCTCGTGTTCTCTATTTATTGCGTCACTTGAAGCCAATAATATCAAAAACATATTTAAAGCAAGCGTACTATGCATTTTTCCATAGTATATTAATTTATGGTATTCACATATGGGGGAATGGAACTGGAATTGATAAAGTCCTCATTTTGCAAAAGAAAGCCATTCGCATATTATCAGGTGCTTGCCATGATGCCCATTGCAAACCATTGTTTATAGAAGAAGGTATTTTAACTATTATAAATCAATACATTTTTAACTGTCTAAGCAATATAAAAATGAATCTGAATAAGTTGACCACTAGGCAAGTTGTACATAATCACTCCACTAGATCCAATTATTTTATTGCCAAGCCCTCTGTTAGACTCACTAAAAGCAAAGATTGGTTTAGTGTAACTGCATTCGACATGTTCAACAAACTGCCATTTGAAGCTCACACTGTGAGTCTTAATAAATTTAAGAACGACTTGAAAAAGTGGCTTACACTACATCCATTTTACAATATCAATGAATATTTTATTGCCAATGTTGATATGATTTTTTAATGTGTTATATTGTTATGTGTTGACTTCTATCCATAACACCATAGGGGTGTTGATGATAGCAATTAAGAATAAGAATAAGAATAAGAACAGAAGGAAAGACACACACTTCCTTTTATTAATATAGATTGCAGTTGTGAACCAAGAAATTACTAGATCTATTTTACTTAAATGAACTCCATCTGCACTGCAACGATAATCTTGTAGGACCTTACACCAAAATAATATAACTGTGACGAGAAGTAGAAAAGTCGGGTTTTAAATTTCATTAACTTCCTAAAAATACCGGTAAATTTGACTTGGGTTTTCTCAGTCGCCGGGATTGGAAAATATTTACCAACCACAGTTCACCACCACAGTCTCTCCATACATGGTGATCATTAGACTTCGGACTTTTAGGTCGCTAAAAATCCTGTTTTAGGTACCTAAAATAGGCTCTAAAAATTGGAAAATAGGTCCTAAAAATCGTAAAATAGTCTCTTATAAAATCGTTAAGGTGCCAATTTTCTGAAATATCTCAATTGCAATGCAGAATATTATATTTATTGAAGTCACCATTAATCCGTAATCATGATAAAACTCAGATATAGGCCTGTGGTACACAGAATTATATATACCTATTACTAGGGCCTGTATTACTACCATAACAGTGAAAACCTAATCCCTGCGCCCAGAAGCTACGCATATCATACTACCATATTCAACCCCTTGTATCCCTCAGTAATTCAGAAAACTAGGTTTTTCTTTTACTGCATGTGGGAGCCGGAGAAAAACACTACATTTTCTTGGGAATTCCAAGGAATTTTTCTACTGAAGACGAAACATTCCTTACTATTTAACCACGTAACAAATGCGTCATGTACTGCACATTCCGAGCTAAAAATTTAGTACGAACTGAAAATAAATGCTAGAATTTATAACAAAAAATGACTTATTTTGAACTTTAGAGGGAAAACAAGCAAAAAGGCAATATTAGGCTCTAACATAAAAATAGGCTGTTTTAGGTTCTATAAAAGTATCAGTTATAGGCATAGTCACTTAATGAAACATGCTTATACAAGTTTTCGTCCATATATCACTTAAGGATTAAAATAGGTTTTTACCTAAAATCCGAAGTCTAGTGATCATAAACATTGAAATAAACCCAATGGGTTTCTTAAAGAAAATTCTCGAATCGTCATTTTAATATCCTCGCAAATTAAAAGAATTTTCACCTTCTATTATTTTCAGTCGATGACACTTGAACAAATGGAAAATATTCAAAATTATCTTTCTAAAATTGACCTCAATAGATTTGCAACTTATGCCCCTGGTAACGAGCGCTATTTTAACTTCATAATAAATTATCATTTATATTGTTTTCTTCAATTCTGTTTCGCGGCCATAAATAATTACTTGGAGGGCCGCCTGTTGGGCATGCCTAGTCTACATCGTTTCGGCCAAAGTTTGTTCTTAATTTGTTATTCCAGAAGGTATCAAGGCATAGACACAACTGGAAACCACCCTTAAATGAATAAATAAAGAAACGTTAGTTGTTTTGAAAGGGCCTTTATACGTTCAGCTACCGAACAAAGCTATAACAAAGGCTTTTATATTTTCCACTATAAAATATACGAATAGGAGTTGTATAAAGGATAATAAAATAGATAAATAACGTTGTTCTTGTAGTAATAAAGTTACCTTTAAATTGAAAGACTCCGATTTTAAGAATATAATGCGCAAAATAATAGTACACAATATTTAATATTAACAGAATTTGAAGCTATGAGTGAAGACCACATTTAAAGGAAAATCAGAGATTCATTTTACCAATAAAAATTTATAAACTCAATGAACTAAATCTTGAAGTAATAACATTGCAAACAACTGAACTGTGAATGTACTAAATCCATTGCTGCCAATAGTAGGTTACAAGAACATAATCCATAAAAAATATACATATTTAATTAAAACACTATTATGCAATTAAACTCCAAAATTATACGTAACTGTCCAAACTTCAGGGAAAATTTTCTTAAACTTGTAACAGTACATAGTTATAAATCTTAATTTTTGCATTATAACTTCCAGGTATTACTGGGTGGTGTTATGACGATGTTCTACCTTACTTCAAGAAGTCAGAAAATAATCTGAACCCTGATGTTGCCAGTAATAGGAAATACCACAACACTGGTGGCCTTCTCGGTGTCCAAAGATTTAAGTATACAGATCCAAACTCAGAACGACTAATCAAAGCATTTGTTGAACTGGGGTTTGACGAAGTGGACTTTGGATCGGAACATGTAAAAGGAGTTACTAATATCCAGGCAACACAGGTCGATGGTCTACGGCAAAGCACTAATACAGCTTTCCTTAAGCCCGTGCGAAATAGACGTAACCTTAAAGTAGTAACTGGTGTACGAGTAACTAAAGTGCTCATTGAAGATATGAAAGCTCAAGGAGTTGAGTTTGCTTCTGAAGTAACAAGAAATACCAGGATGAAAGTGTACGCTAGGAAAGAAGTAATACTCTCTGCTGGAACATTTAACACACCACAGTTGCTGATGCTCTCTGGAATTGGGCCTAAAGAAACGCTGGAATCTGTAAACATTGACTTAATAAAAGATGCACCAGTCGGTAAAAACTTACAAGATCATTCTACTTTGGACGGTGTTTTCATAAAACCAAACAGCACAAAAGTAGCAAACTTTTCCTTAGACCTTTATGAATATTCGAAGCCAAGAAAGAATGGACCATGGACTGGGATTGGTGTCTCTCAAACAAATGCCAATATTCAAACGAAATTCGTCGATGGCACAATAGAGTACCCTGATATTCAAATCACATTAAAAAGTACCTTGAGCTGCAGAAAAGCCAATCCATTACTATACTACGATTTGATTTCATACACGCCAATAATTTTGCGGCCAAAGAGTAGGGGTTACATGACTATCAAGAACTCTGATCCATTTTCTACGCCTCTGATTTACACAAATTATTTTTCTGATTCGAGAGACATTGACACAATATTAGAGGCATTTGAATTTATTAAAAAGCTGGCGAATACGAAGGCATTTCAAGAGGCCGGATTCACACTGGACGAGACTGCTATCCCTACAAGGGAACAAATCGAGACTGGAAGCCACCCATATTGGAAACTTCCACCTCAAGAACTTTCTTTCTCGTATTGTCACCCTGCCGGCACCTGCAAAATGGGACCTGAATCTGATCCTGAGGCAATTGTAGACCCAGAGCTTAAAGTTCATGGGATCTTGAATTTGAGGATAGTGGATGCTTCTATTATGCCAACGATAGTGAGCGGAAATCTTAACGCTCCAGTTATAATGATAGCTGAGAAAGCTGCTGATCTTATTAAGGCAGAGTATGGAATGCTTTAGTTCTGTATCTTGATTACCAAACTTGTAAAATATTTTGTTAAAAGGCCAATACTCCGACAAGTTTAAAAATTATTGAATATTATATGAAATCAGCTAATTGTGTCAATCTCTACTATATGCTAAACATAAACATAATCTTCTCCAGAATTCAACCAAAACAATTGTGTTTCTTCAATTAGAGCAAAAATCTACAGGTAATTAGGCCTATTTGCACCGTACAGCTTGAGGTTTTCTTGGCGTACATATTGGATACGTTTTTCTTAAGTTTCCAGTGAAGACAGTTTACCATACTCCTACGTTCTATAGAACTATGCTGCCTCCAACTTCAGGTATTCTAAAGTGTCGAACGGCAAGGTTTAAAAAACTGTTAGCTTTAATTATTTATAAGCTACTTGCAGTAAAAATAAAATATTATCTACAATATTATTTATATCAGTTGCTGAAATGCAATTTAGGCCTGTGACCGTCGCTGGTGTACTGGAATTTTGCCCCTCAAGAGATCTTTGACATGCATCTAAATCTTGAGACATGTACTGTATGTAAATGCCATCGACCAAGGGGTAGAAAGCCACTGCCATACAGACTGGTCCAGCCAGACTGACTATAAGTAAACTAGCAATGACGGAAATTATTATATTACTATTTATCACAGAAATTGATGTTTTCAATAAAACATTTATTAGTTGCTACAGTATGACACGATTTTACATGACTTTATGCAGTCTAAAATTCTGTAATTTTTAAAATAAGTACAGGCATATTACTAACCATACAAACTACAGTACTTTCAGCAATTCATGACCATTTTACATGACTTATCTAGGTTAAAGTTGAATTGCATTTAAATAATTATATTACTAACCATACTCATTACTAGGGACCGGATTTTTAGGTTTTTAAAAACACCGTTTTAGGTTTTCCAATAGGCGAAATAGTTTTTTTTAGGTTTTTTGTCAAAAATATCGTTTTCGGGTAGAATAATTGGTTTAATGAATTTTTTGCACTCCTTAGCTAGTAAGTGGTACTTACGAACGTTGTTTACATGGATCGTAAGTTGACATTCCCACACAGTCTTGTTGCTAAGGGCGGTTGCGATGAGGTTAAATTACTTACGGTCCAAGCGCTACGTCATAATTCATTACGATACACTTCATAATACAAGCCTTTATGGGCACGGCCCCAAGGACAAATATTCGGTTCCCATAACAACAAACACATGCGAATCACTTTCTGAAATAAACATTATTTTCAAGAATGTATTTACATAATATTTTCCGGTAATATCACAATTAATATAATTAAATTGATATAAATAATCATCGTGCAAAAAATAGCATGCAACACACGGGCCGTAAAGGCATTTACGGGTCTCGAAAACTTAAAAACCCTCGGCTGCGCCTCGGGTTTTCAATCTGTTTCCTCGACCCGTAAACGTGCCTTACGGCACTTGTATCGCAATATACTATTAATGTGCTACACAGGATTCAATACATAATACTTGTAAAGTTTAACTTAACAAAATTGACTTAAATTTGTGTAAACTTGCTTTAGGACAATATTATAGACAATTGAAGAAAAAAAGCATAAACAATCAAAAGAAGCAGTAATAAACTCGATTTCATTTGTTTCGGCATAATTAATACATCTCAAACCTCACACTGTGACCACTCAGTATGAATAAGAGGGTAGTAAATAAAGGCCAACAAGCGCTTTAAAACACGGAAATCTATACCCTTGTTCATACACGGCAACAATGGTTGTTCGTACGAATATTTGAAAAGGAATACGCCGGTACTCTTACATTTTCTCTCCTGATACTGTCCATCCTAGACGACAATGGGTTGAACGAAACGCTGGTGGTATTAATTTCAACCCGACAAAAATTGTCTTCCCACAAAATATCGATTTCTCAACTGAGAAATTTAACAAAAAAGACAAAAAGTAGCCTAAATTATGTATTTTAGGTTATATATCCCGTTTAGGTATATTTAAGTTTTTATACCCCATTTAGGTATTTTTAGGTGCCACAGAATTAATGTGGGTGAATCCTATGGTCATGATTCGAAAAAGTGTATGAGCGCTTTTTGTTTTGGAAGTAAGGGAAAAAATAGGTAAAAACCTAAGAATCGTTCCTACTCATTACCTCCAATTATATAATGGTTGTCTATATATAATATAAAACATTAATTAGTTGTTTGGTGTGACAAGGCAACACATGATGTTATCCAGAATAAAGGATTTTAATAGTTAAAATAATTATTTTACTAAGTAGCTATCAGTGGCGTAGCTTGACATTGGGTTCTGGGTAAACTGGATTTTAAAATATGAATTTATAACTGTTCAAATGATACACGAATTCCAAGTGTTTAAAATAATAAAATAATGTTAGTACCATGCACTTGGATTCGATTTCATATATACCTATATAAATATATTATTATTACTAGTACTACTATTACTACTATAACTAGTTGGCTAGTAGTAGTATTAGTATTAGTACCACAATCTTTATTAATTATTATCGAATTTTAGTGGATTTGGATTTTAAACTAAACTAAGTTACATAGATTTAAAAAATAAAGTATAAGATTCAATTTTAGAAAAACGCCTAAATCAAGCTTAGAAGCTTCGGTTCATACGATAGAGTCTAAAACGGTGTTATCCATACCTATTATATTAAAACATGCAACACGGAAATAATCACAATTTTAAGATAAACTAACACTCCACTCATGGCCGAGTGCACCATTCTCCGGTTTTCTCAGCCGTTTCGTTACCGCGGTAAACGTAATACCGGGGTATTCTCAAAATCTCTGTGCACCATTGCTAAAATACCGCGGTTTGCTAATGCCTGGAAATATTGCGGCTACTCTGCTCCGAATCCATTCCCACAGATGGTTTCTTCCTTGGCCGCTAGGTTCTCTCTCTCTCTGCACGTCTGCCAGTCACGGTGGCTCGCCTAGGCTATTGGTTTTCTAAATTCAATTTATTTGTTGCCTTATTATTCAATAAAAAGATGTTCATAAGGATAAAAGGGAATATTATATTGCGTATATATGCCGTCTGAATTCAAACTTTGAATTCAAGCACCATAGATAATGAGAATATTATAGGAGAAAAATTCCTCCGGCACTGGGACTTGAACCCAGGACCTTTGGCTATTCGCGCCAATGCTCTACCAACTGAGCTAAGCCGGAGCTCAATTCACAGCGCCAGATGGAACTTCTCTCCTATGACTGATTGCCCTATGACTGATTTTCTCCTATAATATTCTCATGTAGTGTCCAACAGAGACAATAATCTGTGGCTCATGAATGCTTATATATCTACCATAGATAATGTACCAATCGTGAAATGATTTGGTTTCGCCTACTACTGGTTTGGTTGAGGTGAGAAAGGAAGGTCATTTCAATCGATGTTACAGTACAGTGTTTTCAAAGATATGTACCATCGTTCATTCTTCAAATAGATCCCACCTGTATGCACATTTCAATAAAATAACATTGATGTTTTAAAGAATAATTCTCATACGTGTGCAATCCAAGGCAAAGCAACACCACGAAATCTCTGCTCTGAGTTCGACATAGCCTCGCTTTTATTCCCGTACGACTAGTAGAAATCTTAGGTGCAAAATCATGTGCATAGCCATGAAAGGGCTGTTATAATTATGTTCGTTTACGTGCAGGTATGATAAATTGATTACATACCCTGTATACCGATACACAGGCTATATCGTGATGCATGTAGCCATTCACTTAAATTTGGCCTAGGACCAATGGTTTTCCATATTTCATTTATTTGTTGCTTTATTGTTCAGTAATAAATGTTCATAAGGATAAAATGGAATATTATATTGCGTATATATGTCGTCTGAGTTCAAACTTTGAATAAATACTGTACTAATCGTACTAATCGTGGTTACGCCCACTAGCCTACTCGATGGACCTGGTTTGGTTGAGGTAAGAAAGGAAGGTCATTTCAATCTATGTTCAGCACAGTATTTGCAAAGATATGCACCATCGTTCATTCTTCAAATAGACCCCACCTGTCTCTCATTATTCTTTATGTTCAATTAGGTCTTGGCCTAGATATCGTAAATATGATACATTACGATGATCTCCATCTTGGAAAAAACCCGCGGTTTTCTCACTTTACAGCTCCTTCACGGCCGGTTTGCATCTTACCGCGGTAAAAGTCGAAACCGAGCACGGTGCAACGAAAGTATGACTTTACCGGGGTAAACTAAGCAACTTTACCGCGGTATTCTGAATACCGAGGTTGGTGCACTCGGCCATCAGTCCAATGACTGAGGAATGTAATGTTTATTTTACCGTACCCTTCCCTTTATTCAATCTATTGTCCGGCTTCATACTCGAGGGCTCTTCAAGAAAGCAGGTATCTGAAGAGACTACTTATGGCATCAGTTCTTTTCTTCTTTCAATATTACTTAACTTTACACAATATTATCTCTACACAGTCAATTATTTAACAAGGTTATAAAGCCATGCGAGAGTTATGGACTAAGCCGCGAGAAAATAGTGCGAGTGTTTTAAGAGGTGAAATAAGTCGCGAAAAAATTGTAATTTCAGTGCTTAAGTTAAACAAAATTACGTGACTGTTCTAATAGGTGAAATAAGTCGCGAGAAAATAGTTACCGCTACTTTGTTGCTTAAGATACAGATCGTTGCGTGAGTTTCCCAAGAGGGAGAATAAGACGAAAGAAAATGACAAATAAATGATTAGGGTAAAGCAAGTCGTGGGAGAGCTCCCTGAGATGGAATAAGACATGAGAAAATAATAATTTCAATGCTTCTGTTAGAGAAAGTGTATGAGTCTTCAAAGACCTGGAATAAGACGAGAGAAAATAGAAAAAAATAATTAGGACAGAGTAAGTCGTGTGAGATGGAAGAAGATGCGAGAAAATAGTTAATTTAGTTCTTATGGTACAAAACGTTCTGTGAGTTTTTCAAGAGGTAGAATAAGGCTAGAGAAAATAGCAACAATTTTATTACGGTAGAAAAAGTCGCGTGAGAATTCCCAGAGATGGAGGGAGAAAACTGTAATTTTAACGTTTAAGGTAGAGAACATTGTGTTGTGTTTTCTAAGACCTGGAATCAGACGAAAGAAAATAGTAACAATTTTATTAAGGTAGAGAAAGTCGCGTGAGTATTTCAAGAGCTGCAGAACACATGCTGGGGGTTGTGAAATCAGTTTTTGTGAATTTAACATTCAAATTTGGCGGCGTGATGCAGGAGGTGACGTCACAGCCCAGTGCTGCCGAAGCAACTCTTCACCGTTTTCGAAGAGACTAGCGTTCTCAAAAATCTCTCCAGTTTCTTTGATGGTAACTTTATGCCGCTCTTGCGAAACAAATTGGCCTGTCTTCGCAACGAGTAAGTTAACGCTTAGTGGGAGAAGTCATATAACTCGCACTTGATGAAACTGGAATGGCTGAATCATGGCAGTCTCAGCTCGCTCGCCTTTACTGCCGCATCATGAGATTTCGAGGCTGCCTAAGCACGCGGTACCACAAATTGACGCTTTATGCGTTGGGTTGGGGAATGTAACGGCGAAAAATATTTTGATGACGCGGCTAATGAGTTTATAATGATTAATGGCTTGGTTGTTGCTGCCTTTATTTATTTGTTTATGAATCCACTATTTCCTTACATTATTTAGGTAGTCTCAGTCTCAAAGTCTACCCTTACGCTACGTCACTGGTAGCTATACACTACTTCCAGTAATTCATAGAATCATTATACTGTAAAGCCGCATGGCTAACTCACTCACTGAAATAATTGTTTGCCCACTTCAAGATGAGCCTAAAACTTATCATCCTACTTTAGGAGGTGCTTTATAAAATTAAAACATAAGAAGGCACCACATTTTTTCTTAAACCAATTAGAATATTTGAAACCAAAAAAGGAGGGGCCATTGACTGTGTTTGGTGTCTCTGAAGTAAACTGTAACATTCAAACGAAAGAAGTCGACAGCTCAATAGAATATCCTGATATTCAACAACATTTGTTAGTTCTATGAACTGCACTTCAAAGATGGGCCCACTTCTATACTATAATTTGATTTCATATACCCCAATAATTTCGCGACCAAATAGTAGAGGTTAGGTGACTATTAAGAACTCTGACCCTTTTTCAATGCCTATGATTTATCCAAGTTATTTTTCGGATCAGAGATATTGATACAAAATTTCAGAATCTTTTGACTTTATAAAAAAGCTGGCAGACACAAAGGTAAGTTATTCAAGGGGGCTGGATTTTCTGTTATATTCCTATTCCTTCCTTCTATTCCTTCAAGAGACCAAATACAGACTGGAAGCTATCCTTATTGGATAGTTCCACATAAAGGTATTCACATATGGTCCTTTTTCCATTGTCTATAGATAAATTTAATCACTTAAAAAATTACACATATACAAGGATCCTTTAAAAACTGACATACAACGTTTCGACCCCACCTGTGGGTCTTCCTCAGGTACATTAAAAAACTAAACTACCTCTCTATTCTCCCATGTATAAATACCTTCAGTCACTGCTGCTTGGATTGTGCAGAATCTCCTCTCCAAAATCCACAAATCGACCATGTCTTGCTATCCATGCCTCAGGGATATTGAACTCACTTGCCAGGTTTACCAATTCCGTAGTGGGGGGAAATTTTATAGATGAATTGTGATTTATGACATTCCTAATCAATTGTAACCATTCGTCCCCTAAATCACCTTCATATCTATTAAGACTGTTTTCTTTTAGTTCAATAATTTTCTGGGCTTCGTAAATTTTCCTCCTAACCCTATCCCGTTCTATCTTGATTATGTTCATCTCCCCCATACTATGACCAGTTTCTATTATGTGTTGACTCAAACCCGTAGATTGTTTCTTAGATCTCACGTCTCTTTCGTGTTCAATTTTTCTAATCTGAAATGATCTTCCCGTTCCGCCTACATATATCTTCCCCAGTGATCTCAATATATAAACAGGATACACAACAGCTGTGCTTTGGAACTGCATAAATCGTGACGTTCACTTTTTGTTAAGTTGGCTACGCCGTACGTATTGGTGAAGTGTGCTTCCTATGGTAAACGTGTATTTATGAATGCGTTTTTGTTATTTTTCATGACAAAATGGTCAAATATTGCGTGGCATATGGCTCCACAGAGCTCCAGAGAAATGGAAGTGGACTTAGGCCCCTTCCCCCAGCAAAAGCTACGAACACGACTATTTTTAACTTCTTTTTCTATGGCTAGCCTTTTTGTCTTTCAGATCGTCTCCATGGGCTAAGCTATACGAAAAAATAAAAGCCAGAATAAGGGAGCGAACTCATGTAGTATTTAATGTATTTATTTATTAAATACAAACATATATTAGTCCAAAACTATTAAGTTAACTAATTAGGAAAATACAAATATGTGCATAATTAAAAAGTAATGAAATGGGAAAATGGTCATGTTTAAATATGACAAAAATTAGGACGTGTTCTATTTTTCATCAGTTGAATGATGCATTTCAGCGCAGTATCCAACTACGCATCTCCTAGTAACCTCTCACAGCAGGAGACCAAAACATTGATAATAGGAGTCAATTTTTTTAAATTGGTAACACGTCAAATATGCAATATTTGTATTTAATACAAAAATTCCGATGAGCAAAAAAAGAGGTGGAACATTAATTTTTATATTAGGGTGGGGCATCACTAGGGGCCCTCATAGTAAGTGGGGCCTGGGGCGGACCGCCCCCACCGCCCCGCCCTAGGAACGCCACTGGTCACCCACAGCGAACAGTACATTAAGCAGCAGACACCTGATTGCTATAATGTCAAGGTCTGGTGCACTCGTAAAATTACTAAAAGATGCTGTACCATCAGTCTTCAATTTTCCAGGACATCTTCAAAAAATTATTGTTCCAAAAAGACAAGTGGTTCGTAATGTGGTTAGTAGTAGGCCTACTTTAGGTACCATGTAGGAATATAAATTATGCAATATGTCAGTCATGTAAATATAACTTAGTATTCTTATGCATTTAGGCCTAAATTTTCCATGCTAGTTTTTAATCGCAGAAATAAGAGGAAGCAGAAGTTTTTGTATAAGACCTCGCTGAAAATTATACGAAAATAGATAAACAGACACAGTGGCGGACGCAGGGGGGGATAGGGGGGTTATATCCCCCCCGAAATTTAAAAAAAGGCTATATATGTACTCTAAGTGGCCAGTTTTATAAACTAATTTTATATGTAAGTTGAAAATCAAATCTCCCCCCCCCCCCGAAAAAAATTTCTGCGTCCGCCACTGAACAGACACAAACAGATGACCTCCCACCATCTCCTATCAAAACAGAATTGAGAAACAAACAAAAGGCTACAGACGATTGTCTGTTGCAAGAACAAGAAGATAAATAGCATGGCTAATTAATTTCAGATTTGAAGAAAAAGGAACTTCTAAGTAGTATTAAGACTTAAATATTTTGAAATTTCATTTCAGTGGCTTCCCTTTGCGCTAGTCTACAGGAAGTATTACAAAAAATAATAAATAATGTGAATTGTATCCAGTACAGTAACGGTACAGTTGAAGGTCACGGTTTATGCATTTCCAAAGCACTTAGCACAGATTTTGCCTATTCTCTTTATATATAGAAATGAAGCATAATATCGCAATATGTAGGCCTAATGTGAAGTTATTTTAAATTTTTAAGTGCGAGTGTTTACAACTGTTTACCAATGCACATTCACGCCTGATTTAGATTAAAGAAATATTTTTACCAAACCATTACAATATGAAATTAGTTTTGTTATGTACTTAAAAAGCATCAAGTAGTTTATATTGAAACGCTTCATTCATAAAAGTTTTTAAAAACGCCAATACATCTTCATAATTCCATGAATACACATGAGTTTGTTAGAAGGAGATACGGGATAGGAGCTAAAGTATACGTTCACTTTCATGGCGGACCGCGAACCCTGCCGTCACGATTTTTCATCATGCAGTGCTACCTCCAGTATGTAATAGAGCTCAATGATCTTCCCGCACTCATTGCACGATATAGAATAAACCCCAGCCATCGTCATCTTGCTCTTCTGTTTTCCTAGTCGTTTATGGTTCGAAAAAATCTTCTCAATTGTCATCTCTGTCCTATATGCCACTCGTATATCGTGTTTGCGAAGAACCCTATCCAGCTTTCCACTAACCTTAGGTCTATATACCATTCCAACAAACTTGTTATCCCTATTCATTGTGCATGGTTTCTCACTAATACATCGCCTCTCTACAGAATTCCAAATTTTACTCAAGGGTTATTTATTTATTTATTTCTTAAAGGTCCCAAAGAGCACATATGGCTCACATAAAGGGACAGTCAAAAGTACATCATAGGCAGACTTTACAAAGTAATAGAATAGAGACTGCACAGATTATAAGAAAAATATATAAATATACAAAACAAAGAAAAATATGTCAAAAATACATGGAAAGACAAAGGAGAGTAGTAATTTATAGAATAGAACCAGAGTTCAATACTTATTAATAGACTAAAGTTAAAACAAATTAATTTAAGAATCCAAGTAATAATCAAACATAAGTATAGAATATAATACAAGGGAGAAGAGCAATTAAGAGAAAGAAATTTAATTAAGTAAAATTAGATTAATTAAAAATTAAATATAATCTACTTGCTACCCAGAAGTTTAAGCCATTAAACAATTTACTTAATACTAAAAGAGCACAAAGAGTCACAAACAATTTTTCTTCTTAAAACTAAATTTACAATACTACAATTTACAATACTACAATTTACTTAATACTAAAAGAGTACAATGAGTCACAAACAATTTTTCTACAGAAAGTTATATAAAAGATTTTTTTTTTTTTTATTTCCTACAATCGCTACTGAAATTATTCTTTTGAGATGTTACAGAAAATAAAGATTGAGTTATCAGTTATAGACAGTTATTGAAATATTCATTAAGCAGGTGGGCTTTAACCTGTTTTTTGAAAACCGTTAATTTGTTTGCTTTTTTTATATCCTGAGGTAGATTATTATATTGTTTTGTCATCATGCTAATAAAACCCTTTAAACCGTATTTAGATGTTTCAGTAGTATTTACTATGAGGTTATTTTGATCTCTTGTATTATGATCATGTATATTATTGAATTTGGGGATGTAAATCTTACTATGGAACAGATCATTGAGAACTTGGAAAGCAAAGGTAGTGATTGATAGTTTTAGTTTTAGGTTAGAAAACTATATCCATTTACTTCCCCTATTCTGAAAACCTCATCCTTCTCTTTTCTTAAATCCTCTTTGTTGTTGCATAGCATAAAAGCTCTATAAGCCATATTTCTCCAAACACTTTTCTTCATCCTAGGGTGATGGGCTGATTTGTTGTGTAAGTACATGTATCCCGCATTAGGTTTTCTATATACCCCTATCTTGCACTTTAATTCTCCTATCTGTATTCTCAGATCTAAAAAGTTCATAACTTTACTCTTTGGTAATTCCAATGTGAATCTAATTCTCTTGTGTTGACTATTGAAGTCGCTTAGCAAGCGTTCCGTCACATCACTTCTCGACACAAACAAACAGTCATCCACATACCTCATAAAGATACATATCTCATTTCCATATTTACTCAAAACAGTTTGTTCCATGAAATGTACAAAAATGTCCGAAACAATACCAGATATAGGGTTCCCCATAGGTAATCCCTCGTTCTGTTTATAGATAACTCCTCTAAACTGAAAGACACAGTAATCCGTACATACTTTGAACCATCTGTAGTATTCATTGGCGATTATACTATTCACTCCTAATTCGATTAACCACTTGAAGACACATTCACCTGCCTCTTCACGTGGGACACTAGGATTAACGACACAATGTCCAAACTACCCATGAATAAACCCGGTATAATCCCCATAATGGTATAATGGATATAGTTTTCTAACCTTGAGTAAAATTTGGAATTCTGTAGAGAGGCGATATGTTAGTGAGAAACCATGCACAATGAATAGGGATAGCAAGTATGTTGGAATGGTATATAGACCTAAGGTTAGTGGAAAGCTGGATAGGGTTCTTCGCAAACACGATATACGAGTGGCATATAGGACAGAGAGGACAATTGAGAACATTTTTCCGGACCATAAACGACTAGGAAAACAGAAGAGCAAGATGACGATGGCTGGGGTTTATTCTATATCATTTCAGATTAGAAAAATGGAACACGAAAGAGACGTGAGATCTAAGAAACAATCTATGGGTTTGAGTCAACACATAATAGAAACTGGTCATAGTATGGGGGAGATGAACATAATCAAGATAGAACGGGATAGGGTTAGGAGGAAAATTTACGAAGCCCAGAAAATTATTGAACTAAAAGAAAACAGTCTTAATAGATATGAAGGTGATTTAGGGGACGAATGGTTACAATTGATTAGGAATGTCATAAATCATAATTCATCTATAAAATTTCCCCCCACTACGGAATTGGTAAACCTGGCAAGTGAGTTCAATATCCCTGAGGCATGGATAGCAAGACATGGTCGATTTGTGAATTTTGGAGAGGAGATTCTGCACAATTCAAGCAGCAGTGACTGAAGGTATTTATACATGGGAGAACAGAGCGGTACTTATCCACATAAAGAATTTACTTTTACATACTGACCCTGCTGGAACATGCAAAATAGGTCTTGATTCTGATCCTGAGGCAGTTGTAGATCCACAGCTCAAAGTTCATGGGATCTTTAATCTGAGGATTGTGGATGCTTTGATTAGGCTGATAGTCAGTGGAAATAGTCAATATTAACACTCCGGTTATAATGATCACTGAGAAAGCTGATGATGTCATTAAGGTAGAGCATGGTATGATTTAGATACGTAACTTGATTATCAATCATCTTAGAATTGTTAAGTATTTTGTTAAAATACCAATACTCAAAACTAAAAGTTACACAGTTCTATGTTATCCGAGTTAAAGAAAATCTGTTTTTTACACATATTAGTTCCTGTGTATATGTCGTTTCTCCTCCATGCCAAAACCACACAAATGAAAAAGCTCAAATTTTGCATGAACACAGTTCTTAAATCTAGAAAGTACAGTATCTCCATTGCAGATATTTAGTATTATTAGGTCAACTGTTATCAAATCAAAAGTTCTTTGCTTTTTACAAATAAAATGCCCAGGAAAAGGTGTAAGTTAGTAATCTTTCTACAGAATCTAGAAAATCTTGAACACACTCTGTAAAAGAAAACAAGTTGAATCACGCCCAAATATACAGAAGAATTAGATGCTGGAAAACATGCTGCCTGGTGATGTAAGACATCAGTTTGCACAGACACACTCTAGAGAGAAAAGCAAAATAGCTTTTTGCTTGTATGAAGGATGAGTAACCAGTTAGTCCTTTATAAAACATAGGCTTCAACTGAAACACTTTACCTGAAAAATAATCCATTTTTTTTGTAATTATTTTGTCTTTGGAACAGGCCTACTTAGATTCCATGATTTTGTCAAAAGCAATGTAACACCACTAGGATTTACATGCACTAAAATCATGGAGATATGAATGCAAATATGATTTTACAAAAATAAAACATGCATTAAAAACAAACAGTGCAAAATATATTGCACAAACTTTCTCCATACATGTTAAGATTTGTATTATTGAGGTTCTTAGGTTGACAAAAGGAACCGGTATATACAAAACAATTCGCGGGTGCACAGGCAAAGAGAGTTAAGTCCACTTTCTAGTTACTGAGAATTACAGTGATTTAACACGCTTTACCCTCCCAACATCGCTTTAGAGATGGATAAACCCATGAGGCACACATACATAACTACCGTACAATTTTGAATATGACTTACTGGACTTAATACAAATGTAGAGAACATTTTTATCTATAACTCTATGGACATATCTCAGTTTTTGAGGATGGTGGACTTAACTCTCTTTGCCCGCACACCCGCAAATTAATGTACAACCTCCAGGTTAAATAGAATTAGGAATCTTACCAATTTTTATATAACTTAATATTCTTCTTATAGCATCCCATACATAAATGTATAAATCATTATTGCTCTGACTATTCAACATAGGTCAAGGAAATAAATCATAAAAGAGAGCATACAATTAAACAAAGCAAATATAATTTATTTGACTTAGGACCACCTTAATTATTGCTATCTTAAGTGGGGATTTTTATGGACCTATGGCTCTTGTAATAATTCATTCCTGTGCATCTGTTGCTTTGATAATGTCTTCTTGACTGAAATTCAGTTTAAACAATTATGATACTGGGTGACAAAGTAGCAATGAGCTGTGGAAATAAACTCCTACAAGTCCAGCATGTGCTTTTGCAAATGAGGAAACCATGAAAAACCCAAGTCCAATTGGCCAGCAACAAGGTTTCAGATTTGTACCCAGAACATCCTATCTCTGCCACCTTGCTCGGATTGGATTCTTTGTGTGTGCATTATGAAATAAGTTTTACTGCATTTTACAACTTTATTAATCGTAGTATGCTTGAATTTTTTGCATATGCTTTATGAGACAAGTATATTGCATTTTAGAGCTTTATTATTCCTAGTATTCTTGTTACTAAGGAAAATAAAAGAATAGCATCATTCGTATTTTAAAGATGTTTTTTAATATTGTGCACTCAAGACATACTTTTTTCATTTCTATCTCAATATCTATTAATTTTGTAAAGAAACTGTAAAAGTAAAGTGTTCCCTATACAGGTTATGGAGGCCCTAAGGGTTCCAGGAGGTTGAGGCTCCCAGATGTTAGACATTCAGCATGTGAAGGTGGTAAGGTTGTCAGCCTTATGCACCAGCCAACTTTACCCCCAGGATTGCTCCTAGCACTAGTTTCTATTAGAGGCTGAGTCGATACCAGGGCCATAGCGCCACCAGAAAAACCCATGTCAAATTGGCCGGCCACGGGATTTGAATTAGGGACCCCCTGAATGTGAGTCAAAGATGTTACCATCTTGGCCACCTTGCTTGGTTAAAGAAACTGTATCAAATAAAATTTTCATTTTAATTTTCTACAACTTCACTTCATGTATCTTCTACTGTAATGGAGATAGCATAGAAAAATTAAAAAAGTGACAAGTAAACTACCCTCAATTAATTTTTTACAGAAAAACGAATATAGTCATTTGATTAGTCAAACTTAGTAGTTTAGAAATTTGCATTTTTATAAATAACATTAGAACATTTTTTTTCTTTTTCAAAAATCAAAATATTTTAAAGTTTTCATGTAAAGTCCCTTTAATATTTCAGTTATAGAAACCAAATTCTGGGCAGTTCGATAAGATTTCAAAAATGCCCTTAATTTTTAAAAAAGTACAATGAACGATTTAGCCACTACAGATGTACACAGAAAGACAGGCAGATGCCATTCCAAAATACTATTTTCGATTTCTAAGCATCATGGAACATGTTTTCCTGGTGTTATCTCAATTTTATATATATATATATATATTTTTTTTTTTCACAATCACAATACTTCCTATGTGAAAAAAATACAACTGCACCAATAACCTTTCTTCATATTTAGAAGGATGTACATTCCTTAGAATCCCTAAATTATCGCAGAATTTTTTTTTTCATTTGTTAGCAAAAATACAAGAACTTCACATTACTATAGAGGACACTATTTGAAAACCATTTCAGTAATTGTGAAGTGTTTATTTGTCTGGAAGAATTGCACTGACTTTTTTTCACTCTATCCAAAGCTGGATTTTTTCCCTCAATGAGAAACACAAGATATACACTTAATAAGCTGACTAAAGGCTTGATCTTAGCTGATCAATTGTTGTAACAAGACACAAGTAGCAAGCTATTCATTAAAAGAGATGGCAAACCAAAAAAAGTAATTAAATATATAAACGTGTATAAGGTAAAGTGGGGTACGCCGTAGCGTAGTGGTTGAGGCGCTGCGCTACAAACCGGAAGGTCGCGGGTTCGATCCCCGATGAGGTCATTGGAGTTTTTCAATTGGCCTAATCCTTCTGGTGGCACTATGGCCCTGGGGTCGACTCAGCCTCTAACAGAAATGAGTACCGGGAGCAATCCTGGGGGTAAAGGCGGCCGGTGCGTAAGACTGACAACCTTACCACCTTCATGTGCCGCTTGTCTAGAAATCCTGGAGCCTCAACCTCCTGGAACCCTCTGGGCCTACATGGCCTGTAATAGGGAACACTTTACTTTTATTAGGTAAAGTAAGATGGGCAAGAGGGAGTCAAAAATTATATTTCAGAGGTGACTGTCAAACTGGTATACTGGTCAAAGGAGGAGCCAACAGCAGTGAAGGCTAGTGCCGTTAATAATTGAGGGGAAAAAAGTCCATATACAGTGGCGTCGCTAGGACCTGGGTCGTTATGGGGGCCTACCCACTATTCACAATAACTGTGACCTCATAGTGAAATGGTATAGGCCTAAATTATTACTATTCATACCATTCAATTCACACAGTCTACACAAATGTAGGCTACAAAAGTAAGAGCTGCCAAATTCATGACACTATTTCTGTGGACCCTGAATAAACTATTTAATAATGGAATACTCTAAGTTTTCATTTGGGATTCACATGTTTATTATGCATTAGGCAACATTAGGCAACAATGTTTTTGCCATAAGTTTTCTTACAATACCAGTACTGACTTACGACCAGAGGATATCCATGTTAGTATGCAATTCCTTCGGCCATGGTATTGAAAAGGTAGGTCAACTAAATATTTGTGATTTCACAATATCATATGTAGCCTGGTAAAAATGTTACAATATTTATGCACAATAAAATCTCGACAATGATGTCAAACAACAAAACATAAGTTACTGCTTGGAATGCATATCTTTATCCCTAGGGAGAAAAACATACAAATATGCACCATAACCATCACTTATTCTTTGATTTCCTCTTCATGATACTTTGGAAATCATAGTATGAAGGGAAATATAAATGCTCTCTCCTGCTGGCATTTAATTTACTAACTTTACTACTCATTTTCTGATCAACTTTTATTGATCAATCAGGACCAGATTTATACAGTGTGTCCACGCTAGAGGGATCGAGAAATAAATGCTCGCCAGTTAAAACGAGATAAGGATATTGCTGCATTCTGCATATGACAGGAAAGGGAAACTCTCCGAGATTGTGCAACACTGTTTACAGACAGCTCCACGCGCATGCGCATGCGCGTCAAGATCTTTTGTCTCGAAATGTGGACACCGCAACAGAAAGTTCAGTGCGTGTTATGGCTAGCAGAAAAGAAATCTGTTACTCGGATGCAACGCCGTGTTCGTCGTACGTGGAATGTGGATCCACCTGGTCATAAAGCGATTCTCCAATGGGACAGAACACTCCGAGAAACAGGTTCTTTACTACTCTCGATCCCTCTAGCGTGGACACCCTGTATGCAGAACTACACAAAAATGTGAATATAAAACCTTTTGTGAGTTATAAATTTGAGCTGCCCTTAAAAAATTGCAAATCTAGGCTTAGGCCTATTTGGCCCATTTCAAATTTCCTGGGACCAGTGGCATAGTGTGCTATATAAATTAGGTAAGCTAATTCCACAAGATATACAAGTTGATAAATTTCTGTAGCATTAAAAGAATAATTTTGGCCTTTTGTAGATTTTTTCCTTGCACATTTCATGGGTATCACCAATTACACTGTTCCACCTTGTTAGATGATTTCTTACTAGTAAACGACTATTTTTAGATGGGGAATATTTCTTGTAACTGTTACATGTATGTAACGGTAACGACCTGTTACAAAAAATCAAAAGTAACGGTTACCAAAGCTCCTCCTAGGATATCTTATTTTCGTCTCAACCAAAGGTGGAACCAGAAAATACTGAAAGTTTGCTATTATTTGGGGTGTGGGGTATGGAATATCCCAAAAATGGGGGTCCGGGAGTCTTCCCCCGGGATTTTTGTTAAAAAATGAGGGAAAAACACGTCGTCCATTTAGCTCATCCCAATCAAGACATCTAGATGTGAATGGTGGAACTACTAACAGTATCGAGAGTTACACCCGTTACATTATTTTCACCTGCTCCAGTTACTCTGACCTGTTACTGTTACTCTCACCTGCTCCAGATACTCGATCTGTTACTGTTACTCTCACCTGCTCCAGTTACTCGATCTGTTACTGTTACTCTCACCTGCTCCAGTTACTCGATCTGTTACTGTTACTCTCTCCTGTTCCAGTTAATTCTAATATTTCTGTTACAAGTGTTTTATCCGTGACTTTCACCTCGTTTTCAATATTTGAAAAACAAAAATAATTTTAAAAAATAAAAAATAACAAAAAATAAAAAATGAAAAAAAAATAAAAAATTACAAAAAATCACAAAAAATAATAAAAAATAAAAATTAATTAAAAATAATTTTAAAAAAGTAATTTTCTTAATTATTAATGGTCGTAAAGAGTTTATGCATAGAATTCATGCTGGCTGATCTCATAATTATTTCTTGCTTTACATACCACTTAGAAATTTATTAAAATAAGATTTTGCCTTTACTGGATAATTTAAACTTAGAATGTGGATATATAGCATGAAATATGAATTCAATAACTACATAGTAAATTATTCTAAATAATATTTTTAATTTTACTACAACTAATAAAATCCCTATAATATAAAGCCACATGGCTGACTCATTCACTCACTCACTCACTGACATTAATGTTTGCTCACTTCCAGATGAGCTAGAAACTTGAAATTTGGTACACATATGGCTTTTAGGCTGTAAACCACCGGAAAATTCCAAAAAGTAGTTTTTTTTTTATTTTTAGCCCTAAAAACCCGCGAAAAAGGGCTCGTTCACTGACATTAATGTTTGCCCACTTCCAGATGAGCTAGAAACTAGAAATTTGGTACACTTATATCTTTTAGGCTGAAAACCACAGAAGAATTCCAAAAAGTAGTTTTTTATTTTTAGCCCTAAAAACCCCCGAAAAAAGGGCTCACTCACTGACATTAATGTTTGCCCACTTCCAGATGAGCTAGAAACTAGAAATTTAGTACACTTATTTCTTTTAGGCTGTAAACCACAGGAAAATTCCAAAAAGTAGTTTTTTATTTTTAGCCCTAAAAACCCCCGAAAAAGGGCTCACTCACTGACATTAATGTTTGCCCACTTCCAGATGAGCTAGAAACTAAAAATTTAGTACACTTATACCTTTTAGGCTGTAAACCAGAGGAAAATTCCAAAAAGTAGTTTTTTTTATTTTTAGCCCTAAAAACCCCCGAAAAAGGGCTCACTCACTGACATTAATGTTTGCCCACTTCCAGATGAGCTAGGCCTAGAAACTAGAAATTTAGTACACTTATATCTTTTAGGCTGTAAACCACAGGAAAATTTCAAAAAGTTTATTTTCATGTCAATAATCGATGTTTTTTACATCGATGGAAAACAACTGATGTTTTTGCTACATCGATGTTTCTCCCCGACATCGATGTTTTTGTAACAAAAAGAAGATTAATAGGCTCCCTTGGTTCTACGATATAATTTTATTTACTGGAGCTTAATTTCCCAAAACATTGATTTTTTACATCGATTGTTTTCATGGAAATACTTCTGTTTATTTATGAAATTTGCCTAATTTTCTGATACCGTGGCATTTTTAAAAAAATACATCGATTTTTTTCCTAAATACGTCGATGATTTCAGGTCGATATTATCGTCATATCGATTTTTTCAGGTCGATATTATCATCATATCGATGGTTATCTCCGATTTTAACCTCGATATTTTAACTATCGATGCTCATCCCTAATTGAAAGCTTAATTTTACAACTGTTATTTGATTTCGGGGGTCCCTCCCTAGAGTCCCAGCCTTGGCTATGTCCCTAACCGGGGGGGAGGGAGATAAAAGGGCATTCCCCTACAAGTGGGAAGTGATCTGGCGATTAACTACGTAATATACTAAAAAAGTAACAGGTAACGGTTATAAATAACAGAGTCTTTCGTGTAACTGTTCCAAAAAAAAGTAACAGGTTCCAATCTCTAAATAGCTGTTTCAACTCTCTCTCTGTATCTTTTGTATTTATGTATCCATCACAATTTTGTATTGAGAGTTATTTCTAAATATTACTAATTAGTTACGAGTTAATCTCCTGCATATTAGTATACTGTAAATTCCTATTTAGTAATTACTAGAGCCCGGATTTCCATGCAAATGCATGTTTTTATATACTTCGGTTACACTTCTTAAACTTTGTAGTTAGTCATTACATGACTTATGGATTCCAAATAACCATACTTTTTTCGTGCATGTTTGCATATTTCGGCCTTTTTATGGCAAAATTCATGCATAATGCATGTTTTGGATTTTTTGGGTTTATTATAGCATATTCAGACGTTTTTAATGCATATAAACCCTCATTATCTGGTTTTAGTGCATAATATCAAGTTACCATGCATAACTGTGCATATTATGAATGTGCCTCCCTAAAATCTCGGCTTTTCAAAGAAACGTGAAAAATGTTGTATTGTATTACCATTGTTATTTGATTGACTTGGCAACAGAGTCTGCCACCTGCATGAATTTGAGAGTGCAAACTACTGTTTACCCTAAATAAACAGTAATATAATACACCAGGCTACAAAAGAAAATGCCGACTCGCTTACCCCCACCACCTTTTATTGAAAGAAAACTGCTATAACAGAATGTTCTCTGCTTGAATTTGTCAGTCATTAGCCATTGTTGAAGACGTTGAATAATTATTATCTTTAGAATCGTGTTGTGGAGAAATGGGTGTGACAGTTAGGTAGGGAAAAACTTAAGGTACTTAGTTCAAATCCTGATCTTAAACTTCTGAAAACAGTGAAAGACGTATTATGTGGAAAAAATGTAAAAGACATGAAATTCGATATCACCCTCAGTCAAATTTCTTCCCTTAAGTAGGCCTATGCACCTGTTACTTCTTGTGAAGTTGAAATATCCTTTTCTGCGTTCAAGAATGTCCTAAACTGATAAACGCACGAGTTTAAGTGAGGATAAATTGGAAAAACTCGTATATTGTTTTAAGAGAAATTGAAATATATTGCAGTACAGTGCGGATTTTTGATAGTGCATGTTTCGGACTTCATTGTGCATATTTGGAGATACGATAGTGCATGAATGCATGCATGTTTTTAAGTTTGATAGTGCATGAAAATCCGGGCTTTAGTAATTACATGTGTAGGTGGTACCTCTTCTGTAAAAATTTCAATAATTCTATCTTTTTATTGTATTACCGTATTGTATCTATTACCTGCATCTTGTATGATCGATGGACTTAAATAAATTTGTTTTGAATTTAAGACAAAAGCCTTAGTGCATGTATCACGTTAGGAAAGATTCTCTCTCGAATGTGTAAGTGTGATATGTTTATTGAGATTAAGTTTTCGAGAAAACGATTTATTGCACACATCACACGAGAATGGTTTATATCCTGTATGAGTGAGTAAATGTCTGTTCAGACTCTGTCTCCGAGAAAATTTCTGAGTACACAAACCACATGGGAATGGTTTGGTTCCAGCATGAATTAGCAGATGTGTTAGTAGATTCTGTCTTCGGGAGAATTTCAGGGAACATACATCACACGAAAATGGCTTGTTTCCGGTATGAGTGAGCAGATGTGCTTTGAGGCTATGCTGTTCAGGAAATGTTTTGCTACAAACATTGCACGGGAATGGTTTGTTTCCAGTGTGAGAGAACATGTGTATTTTGAGACTTTGTCTTTTAGTAAATGACCTTGTACATATTTCACACGAGAAAGGTTTTTCTCCAGTATGGGTACGCAAATGAGTTCTGAGACTGTCTCTCCGTCCAAAACTCTTCTTACAAACTTCACAAGGGAAACACTTGTCTCTAGTACGACGAGTCTTACGGAGACTGGTTTTAGAGGCTGTGTCCGAACATCCATCGTTAGAGTATAACTGTTCTGTAGTGTGTTTAAGCTGAAGTTCATTATTTCCGCCAGAAAATCCTGGGCGCGAAATTGGTTCAAACCTGAGAATGGTTCTCAGTATAGAGCTGCTATCATCATTGCATTCTGTATCCTGTGTGTCTATGGAATCAAACGTAATCTCTTCCTCCTTAATTTCAATTTTAACTATAGGCTCCATTCTGTATCATGTAGGCCTACACTCGATATTTAAACCGGAGTCCAAATAAAGTTCTTTCTCTTTATATGCTATTCACTAAACTATATTAAATACCCAACTGAAATACAATTTAATTTGCAGTTCCAAGCAACGAGTGCACATCGCTTGCAGCAGATTTTCGGTATTTTCTATTTATATTTTACCTAATCTCGCTGGCTGGGTGAATACTGGATAGTAATATACGGCAATACAGCGCATTATCACACTCGCAGTGGCATTCTGTCCTTGTCGATTTATGTTTGAGAAGGCCGCGAAGTTTAAACACATTCTTCTTGAGGCTACACTCTGGTTCAGGGTGTGATCATGGTGAAAAAATAGCATCTGCTCCCCAACGTTGCAATACAAAACCGCCCGTCTCACTCATTCCCGTTCATTCTGTAGAGAAGAAAGATGGAGAGCGGCAACCTTCCTGACAGCCAGTTGTCCAGGCAACGGGGGGAAAAAATCGTGTAGTTTTGAAATTTGGCAGAGTTTTTAGGGGGAGAGTCCTGAACTACATAGAAAAAGTCCCCAAGGGTGGGGGATGAGGGGGCCCGTAGAAGGTCCCTTTTTTGGTTTTTCGCTTATATCTAAACAACGATGCATCGTAGAGGAAAAGTTACTTTACTCAAAATTAAAGCTGATACAATTTCCTACAAGTTTGACCCTATACACCTTTTTCTATTTTTAATAGCTTAGTAGATATCCGCCAGCGAAAGTAACAAATTTTCGAAAAACGCTATTTTTCTAAGAACTAGTTTGCTTGGTAGCGGGCCATTTTAATTACCATCTGCTCCCTCTTTTGTTAAAAAAATTATTATATTATTAATTATTATATATTTATATATAATATTATAATTATTAAATAGATTTATATAAAAAAGAATTTCCAGAAATGTCATATTTCACCATCTTTCATTTCCTGAATTATTAACCCTTCTTAAATATGATTCACATGAAATTTGTTGGAAATGTTATATAGTTTAATTCTGTGCATAAACCTTTTCTAGAACCAATAGTATTTTAGGTATTCAGGGAAAACTGAGAAAAACTATTTAAACGTACCCCCACCCCCTGTCACTTTCCATCCATGGCGACTTTTAGTAGTGTTGTTTATAACATTGACCCGCACATCTCTACAAATTCAAGACTACATGATATTTCCCCCATACTTTTCTTTTGTTGCCTGGACTATAATGTATTTTCCATTACATGTACTGTGCTTATACCATAAACGGAATTTTAATAAATGCAACTTTAATGGCTGTGAAATATTTCTCCGCTTGTTGCAAGATTTAAATACAAAATACACAGTTTATGTACAAATGTAACCTCTAAATAAAGAGAGAGTGCAATGCACGGTTTTCTTTCGAAATCTCGAAATTTGTCCGAAACTTGAAATTGATATAACTTTTGAACATTTGAAGACAAAATAACAAATGACTACTCATTTTAAAGGAAATGCAACTTCTCTTATGAGGGCATTGCTATACACTTAAGAGGTGAAGCGCTTGAAGGCAAAGTGTGTCGAAAAGCGTAAACGATAGCTTTTTGGAAATTTGTTATTTTCGCTGGTGGATACCTACTAAACTATTGGGAACAGAAAAAAGTGTACAGGACCAAACTTGTATGAAATTTTATCAGCTTTAAGTTTTAGTAGAATAACTTTTCCCCTACGATGCACCAATGTGTAGATATAAACTAAAAACCAATAAAAAAAATATCTTCTACGGCTCCCTAATGCCACCCGCTCACCCCCAACTTCGGGGACTTTTAGTATGTTGTTCAGGACACCCCCTAATCCCTACAAATTTCAAAACTACACTTTTTTCATAATTAGTTTTTTTTCTAACCTTTAGTGAGTGAACTAGTAAGGGTGTTTCTGTGGTGGTAAAGAATGTACTGACACTTTAAAAAATCTCTTTACATCCTTACATTCGAATGTGGTTGAATCCTGAGCAAGACTTAATCCTACTTAAATATGATTCCCATGAATTTTGTTGGAAATTTTATGTAGTTTAATTCTGTGCAAGTAGTATGTGCGTGCTTATGGCGGTGTAGGGGAAATGGGGTGGGGGGTGATGACGTCATCACTTCCCCTCCAAGATGGTGGCACTTCCGGTTCCGGAACAAGATGGCGGCACTTCCGGTTCCGGAACAAGATGGCGGCACTTCCGGTTCCGGAACAAGATGGCGGCACTTCCTGTTCCGGAACAAGTTGGCGGCACTTCCTGTTCCGGAACAAGATGGCGGCTAGCGCGACATTCAAATTAGAAAATGCAAGAACTGGCGCCAAATTCAAATTAATTTTATATTTATATTTATTTAATAAAATCTTGTCGTAGAGGTGGACTCGAACCTTTCAAGTTGTCATTACCAAGTACATGCGTTTAACCGCATGACCACGCTGACAATCGATGATTCAACCCAAACATTGTCTGATATATAATTCAGTGACGTCATGGTTATTTGATATTGTACTTTCATAGTTGATTACTAGATGGAGGTTGTGTAACATGGTTATTCAATCTTGTACTTTAATAATTGTTTACTAGATGGAGGATTTGTAACATACCGCTAGATGTCGGTTGTGATATAAGATGGCGGCTAGCGCCAAATTCAAAATTCGAAAATGCAAGAGTGTGCTAAGTCGAAATTTAACCAACTCCCCCCTTACGAATACAACGACTACTTTTTAAATTCTGAAATTTTGTGTACGGTAGACCATCTTATTTTTTATGGATGCAGCGCCAAAACTGTTAACCAAGTCCCCCCTTAAGAATACAGCGACTATTTTTAAAAATTCTGAATTTTGTGTACGGTAGGCCAATTTCTTTTTATGGATGCAGCGCCAAATCTGTTAACCAAGTCCCCCTTACGAATACAGCGACTACTTTTAAATTCAGAATTTTGTGTACGGTAGACCGATTTCTTTTTATGGATGCAGCGCCTAAACCACCATTACGAATACAGCGACTACTTTTTAAATTCAGAATGTTGCGTACGGTAGGACAGCTTCTTTTTTTATGGATGCAGAGCCAAAACTGTTAAACAAGTCCCCAAAAACGGTTAACCAACTCCATTACGAATACAAAGGCTACTTTTTAAATTCCGTATTTTGTGTATGGTAGTCGAACTTCTTTTATGGATGTAGTGCCAAAACTGATAAACAATTCCCATTACGAATTCGGAATTTCGTGTATGGTAGACTATTCTGAATTAATGTTTTAAAACAATGTTTTTAACTAGACACAAAAGACGTAATTTCTGTAAAACTATGAACTGGTCCTATAATATTGTTACAGACTTAAATGCGTTACATAAAAATTTTGTTCTAATGGTAAATTGAAACATCACATGATACAATGAGAATAAATCATGCCACCGTTACTTGCAGGCTGAATCTGTAACACCTTTTCGTGATAAAATCTATATTTTGTTCATTGATTACTTCGGTAGAATTTGAGAGAGCTTTAGCTGTATGACTCACAAGTGGGATGATATAATTTACAGCAAAAACTTTTTTTCTAGCGAAGCGATTTAATTCAAAATTTGAACAATCACCTGTTACACTGTAAGTGCAAAACCTTTTAAAAATCAAGGCTGTAGCTGCTATACTTCAATGAATATTTTTTTTTAAATAAGTTATATATTAACGCGAAGGAATTCGTACTAATTTGCTATGTATGACTCACAAATGGATGAAATAATTTACAGCAAAAACTTTTTTTCTACCGAAGCGATTTAATTCAAAATTTTAACAATCACCTGTTACGTTGTAAGTGCAAAACCTTTTAAAAATCAAGGTTGTAGCTGCTATACTTCACTGAATATTTTTAAAAAAATAAGTTATATATTAACGCGAAGGAATTTGTACTAATTTGTTATGTATGACTCACAAGTGGAATGAAATAATTTACAGCAAAAACTTTTTTTCTACCGAAGCGATTTAATTCAAAATTTGAACAATCACCAGTTACGTTGTAAGTGCAAAACCTTTTAAAAATCAAGGTTGTAGCTGTAATATTTCCCTGAATATTTTTTTTTTAAATAAGTTATATAATAGCTCGAAGGAATTCGTGCTAAGTTGTTATGTAAGATTCAGAAGTGGAATGAAATAATTTACAACAAAAACTTTTTTTCTAGCGAAGCGATTTAATTCAAAATTTGAACAATCACCTGTTACGTTGTAAGTGCAAAACCTTTTAAAAATCAAGGTTGTAGCTGTAATATTTCCCTGAATATTTTTTTTTTAAATAAGTTATATAATAGCTCGAAGGAATTCGTGCTAAGTTGTTATGTATGATTCAGAAGTGGAATGAAATAATTTACAACAAAAACTTTTTTTCTAGCGAAGCGATTTAATGTACACCCTTTACAGCTGATTTTTGGATAGGACTTTCTTTTTCAGAGGTAAAATAAAAACAGCATTTAAATGTACCTTATTTTATTTTCACAAGAAATATTATTATAGTACAGCAAAGTGGTACATACAAATCAATAATAGATGGGAGGAATTCCTTATTACAGATAAAATCAACCGTTAAAATTTCTTAGTCACCCCAAGCCGACGCGGATCTTATACACGGAACTGAATGAAAATACATCATGTACAGATAAAGATCAACCGTTACATCCTGAATAGTTCCGGGTCACCCCTGCCGACACGGAAGTGACTGAAAATACACATACATACAAACATCCTGCTTGCTAATTGTAGATCATCAATATGACACGTTCCTCCAGTATAGTCAAATTTCTCCTAAACAATATTACAGAGTTCATCAAAATATGTTTATCTCTATACAACCCCAGGCTATGTGAATGTCAGTAGTGAAAAGTGATAATAATAATAATAAAAAAAGTTACAGAATTACTTATACCATTTGCGAAAGCTGTTTATGTTTTTCCCACTGCATAGAAATTGCAAGATAAATAAATAAATTTATACTTACATAACTTTTTCTTTTCTCCTTCCAGATGAACAGTGTTAGTATTACTATCAACTAATTGAAATGACTGTGAAAGGATTAGGAATACGGTTAAGGTGAATTTTCATATCAGAACGTCACAACTTTATTCTGTATCATAAGATTGTCACGTTCCCATGAAATAATGTGTATAAACAAAGGGCTTCACTGTAGTAGAACTGTATGATTTATTTCATAGGTAACGATGTCATATAATGATAGATTTTTCCCAACTTGTACGAACACCCTCTATGTTTATATAATTAAACACTTCACTTTGCATGAGTACAAATTTACTCGTGATGTCATTTATAATAGTAGTGGAATCATAAAGAGGTAAGTAATCTCCTTATTACGTAAAATAATGCGAGAACTATCGTAATGTATCACACATTCTTTCAAGTCCTTACATCTCTGTAATTGAAATAGTCTTCTCTAAACAGTAACGTTGTTTTATGTAACTTGTTTAACTTCAGGTTTGTTTAAAAACACGTAATGAATATTGTCTATGATCCATGACTTTAAACTTAAAACAATTTGTTGTGCACATTTTGCTTCAGGAAAAGTATGAAATTTACAGACAGTAATACATTTAGGTAGAATATTTAAATTTGGACAATTGAAATCAAATAGATCGTAGACCTCAACAGACGGAATAATGTTTTGTAGAAATTGTTTCTTCTGACAACCTTTCACAAATACATGATCACAATTGTTGAAAATGTTTCTCACAATATTTTCCATATGAACATAATCTACAAACCCAAGATCGTATTGTAATCCATGATGAAAATGTTCTAAGTAATGTTTTGTCATCTCGTTTACAACACTGTCTTCAGGACTGTTGAATAATATATGTACACTGTTTTCACCTTTCAAATCACAAGAAAAAAATTCTTTTACAAAAAATACCGCTGATGCTGCGTCGACATAACCCTGTACATCAACAACGCGACCATTCCTGGATCAAAAGAAAATAATATATTACTATCAAAATTCAGACGTTTACGCAAATATAAAATAAATAATGATGTGTTTCTTTGTCATTAAGATCTGTTCTTTCTTCCTTTTAAAAATAGCGTTGTTGAACACTGTTTTTTTTTCATGAACCGTTAACCAGACTTAAATTGTATGCATTAGATCCGTCGAAATGTCCTTTATACACTAGCCCTAATTTGCATATGCCTGTGTTTATAGAATCAAAATCTTTCGCCTCAAACTGTTCAGAATACTTCTTTGGCAGAAAAACAGCCAGAAGTTCCTCCTTGTTTGACGTTTGTAATTCCAACAACACAGAGTCCCCATACTTAGTGTGTTTTAATTCAGCTGATAGAACATTATATGTTTGCCCTATGACTAGTTGCGAAATGGAAACGCACCTTGCTCCGTAAGTGGTCTTGTTGAATTTTTCGATTATTGAAACCATCTGAAAAGCAAGAAAAGAGTTTTTTAGTATATAAATTATGTTAACATTAAACTGTAGCATGTGTTTATGTAAAAATGAACAATCGAAGGACCTACAAATAATTAACAAAACTAGTAAAAAAAAAATAGAATCTATTAGAAATAGGAAAACAAACAAGAAGTTAATTATATTTAGCAGAAAAAAAACACTATGAATAATAATAATAATAATAATAATTTTAACAGTCTAGAAAGTGTGCGTGATGTAATTGTTTATTTCTTCAGAAAACGAAGTTAATAGAAATAGGAAAACGAAAACGAGAAGTTAATTATATTTATTTTATAATCAAACGTGGCCTCACTTACCTCTATAGTTTTGTAGGAGAAAAGACAATGATAGAAGAACAGATGTAGATGCTGACGTCAACTATGTAGTCTTCACTATTAACACAGCTATGAAACAATGATTCAAGACGGAACTGTCCGGCAGTTTATATAGATTGGAATGAGTAACGGTTTCGTCAACCCGGAACTTTGTTCGAAAATAGAATTATATGCAGGATGTAGTTCAAAAACTGTTACGACCTGCTCTTATACTTTAGTCGCATTTAGAATTATATGACTCAACCGGATCTTATAAGAGTACATCCTTGTTTACAGACCTAGATACAATGACCTTTATGCGGATATCAGATAAAGGGTTTTTCCTTAACTTGTTACGACCTGTTCCTATAAGGAAATCCTATTTAGAATTATATGACTCAACACGTTCTTACGCTAGTACGTCCTTGTTCGAAAATAGATAGATACATAGTTAATTAGAAACCGGAACCGTATTTCTTAGAACTTTCACAAGTTTCGTATTCAAAAATAGAATTAGGTGGGGGAACCGGATTTCATACACGCTGTTTACTGACAGCAATTACGTTATAGTTTCAAGCTTATTCAGACATGATGCGGATATCAGATAACGGGTTTTTCTTTAACTTGTTACGACCTGCTCCTATAAGGAAAAACAGAGCTTGTGATAAAAACGTATAACATTATTTAAATGTAGAAATGATTACTAACATGTGCCAAATTAATTTGAAAATGTCATACATGTGCACTTCATTTGCTATGAAAGCTAAAATATTTATGCAACTCACGGTTGAAAACTTACAATGCGTGCCTTTATAACAGTTACAAACTCGAAATTTAAAAGGTTTTGCACTTACAACGTAACAGGTGATTGTTCAAAGAAAAGAGTTTTTAGTATATAAATTATGTTAACATTAAACTGTAGCAAGTGTTTATGTAAAAATGAACAATCGAAGGACCTACAAATAATTAACAAAACTAGTAAAAAAAATAGAATCTATTAGAAATAGGAAAACAAACAAGAAGTTAATTATATTTTTTAAACAAACAAACAAACATGACGTCACTTACCTCTATAGTTTGTAGGAGAAAAGACAATGATAGAAGAACAGATGTAGATGCTGACGTCAACTATGTAGTCTTCACTATTCACACAGCTATGAAACAATGATTCAAGACGGAACTGTCCGGCAGTTTATATAGATTGGAATGAGTAACGGTTTCGTCAACCCGGAACTTCGTTCGAACCAGGTGAATTCGGCTCCTTAGCGTAGTACATCAATGAAAGTTTCTCCTCGTTCATCTGTTGAAGCTGATCTTCACTCAGCTTTCCAAACCTTCCTGGTAGAAAAACGCTGCATCCAATCATTAAGTCTATAACGATTCTCCTCCCATACCTTGTATACACAGATCGAGCTTCCTTTACCGGATAAGCAAGTCCAATTTGTAGCTCACTCAACGACTTGTTACATCTCACATCGGGGACGTACACAGTTGAATAACGCTTTAGAGTGGATACTATAGACGTCTTCTTATTCTTGGTTTCTTGTGTATTTGGTAAGTCCTTCGTTGTAATATCTAATATATCAGCAACAGTAGCAGCTGTAGTAGATTTAGGTGCACTTTTACGATCACGCTTCAATGTTGACATGTTGTAAGCTTGAAGATCATTCCTCAACACAACGTGTGATTAAAAACTTACAATATTATTAAATGTACCAAATTAATTTTGAAATTGTCTACCTTGTACACTTCCATCGTTATGAAAACGAACTTATTTATACAAGTCATGCATGAAAACCGACAAAGCGTACCTTTTCATACTGTATAAAACACAACTGATGATTGAAAATGTACAACTTTATTCAGATGTAGAAAATATTAGTGCTTTCACAGCACAACTTGTGATTAAAAAAAACTCTAGCGTGTCTTTTCGTAGTGTATAAAACAAAACTTGTGATTGAAAACGTACAATTGTATTCAGATGTAAATAATAATGTTATTACAACCCAACATGTCGTAGATTAATTGAAAATGGCATACATGTACACTTCACTTGCTATGAAAACTAAAATAATTATACAACTCACGGTTGAAAACTTACAATGCGTGGCTTTCATTTGTATAAAACACAACTTGTTATTAAAATCGCCATGAAAACTATATTATTTATACAAGAACTGTATAAAACACAACTTGTGATTGAAATTACGCGCGACGAGTTTTTCTTCAATTTCCTCCGAGATAACCTAACCTAACATACCGTAGCCTAACCTAACCTAACCTTTCCTAACCTAACCTAACCTAACCAAAGCGGTGATATAATAAATCGTACACTATAAGTTGGGTTATGCGACGATTTTTTTTTCTTTCCTCCGAGATTTCAATACAATTCTATTAATAGACTTTATTTACATTTATATTTTTGGTTTGTTTCAGACGTTGGATGAATTAAAGGAATATTTTTATGATTGGTTGTACTTCTAAGGCTTACTGTATTCAAGATATTGGTAACCTGAAGAACCACCTGTACCCAGTTGAGCAGAGCCGATCATGCGTTGCACCATAAGTACATGATTATCTGTTAGGGATTCAAGAAAAAACATTATACTTTTTTATTTGTTGCAAAAAATTTCAAGTATGTAGACCTATAGAATGGTTAGTAACATACAGTGTTCTTTTTAATTGTTGTTAGTCCATAGTGGCAAACTATTTAATTAGAAATAATAGATGATTGCCACACGTAACAATCTCTTCAAGATTAGTTTGCAACCTTCAAATCTAACTTGACACTTTTTTAGTATCTGCCGTAAATATATATCAATAAAAGGTTAAAGGAAAATCCGGTATCAGTGAAAATTATTTCAAAACGATTTCTTTTATTCATCGAATAAAATAAATAGGGTATATCCTAGAACCAAAGACACCTCCATACTTCCATCACACATCATATCATATCTATTTTTTTTACAGGACGCTGTTCAACCTCGCATATTATTATATCTGTTTGAAAATCAAAATAGTTTAGAAATTCTTTCATTCCATGTATTGCATGATGTGGTTATGTTGCAATATTCTCACCATGAGCTAAATTATTCTATTTGCTAGAAAATTCAAAATAGTTTAGAAATTATTTCATTCCATAGAATGCCTGATGTGGGTATGTTACAATATTCTCAACATGAGCTAAATTTCTTTATTCGTACAGTTTCTCATTATCCCATTTTGCTTTAAAGTTTTGTTCCCACGTTTTCGTCACGTAGACCAGAACAAGTGGCCGCAACACCTGGCCGGAAGTACATCTTACATTACAGCTGAATCATGAATTCTTTATGTATAACGTCATCACTATAGACTTGTTCAAACTCGTTTCAAGGTCTTACACAGCACGTGTAGGATAGGTTCAAACTTGTTTTAAGGTTAGTCGTAAGTGAGAAGCATAACGCGCAGGATGGCTCTGTATTATGGATCGATGTTTGATATGCATAATCAATCTGATCGACGTAAAACTTTTAAAGATTGGCCATTGACATTTATAGACTTGGACAAAATGAGCGAAGCCGGATTCTACTATATTGGATACAACGACGTAGTCGAGTGCGCGTACTGTCATACGCAGATAGGACACTGGGAAAAAACGGACGATCCAGCAAATGAACATAGAAGATGGGCCCCCTTCTGCAGGTTTATAAGTAAAACTAAAGGTGAGGTCCTCATCGACATGGGACGAGATGATTGTGGCACAGGTGAAATGACGAATGTTCCTGACGAGCATGATCATGTACAACAAGAGTGAGGGAAAGGTGAACAGTATATAATACCGTAGTTACATGTATACATAGTTTAGTGATCTTCAAGCTTACAACATGTCAACATTGAAGCGTGATCGTAAAAGTGCACCTAAATCTACTACAGCTGCTACTGTTGCTGATATATTAGATATTACAACGAAGGACTTACCAAATACACAAGAAACCAAGAATAAGAAGACGTCTATAGTATCCACTCTAAAGCGTTATTCAACTGTGTACGTCCCCGATGTGAGATGTAACAAGTCGTTGAGTGAGCTACAAATTGGACTTGCTTATCCGGTAAAGGAAGCTCGATCTGTGTATACAAGGTATGGGAGGAGAATCGTTATAGACTTAATGATTGGATGCAGCGTTTTTCTACCAGGAAGGTTTGGAAAGCTGAGTGAAGATCAGCTTCAACAGATGAACGAGGAGAAACTTTCATTGATGTACTACGCTAAGGAGCCGAATTCACCTGGTTCGAACGAAGTTCCGGGTTGACGAAACCGTTACTCATTCCAATCTATATAAACTGCCGGACAGTTCCGTCTTGAATCATTGTTTCATAGCTGTGTGAATAGTGAAGACTACATAGTTGACGTCAGCATCTACATCTGTTCTTCTATCATTGTCTTTTCTCCTACAAACTATAGAGGTAAGTGACGTCATGTTTGTTTGTTTGTTTAAAAAATATAATTAACTTCTTGTTTGTTTTCCTATTTCTAATAGATTCTATTTTTTTTACTAGTTTTGTTAATTATTTGTAGGTCCTTCGATTGTTCATTTTTACATAAACACTTGCTACAGTTTAATGTTAACATAATTTATATACTAAAAACTCTTTTCTTTGAACAATCACCTGTTACGTTGTAAGTGCAAAACCTTTTAAATTTCGAGTTTGTAACTGTTATAAAGGCACGCATTGTAAGTTTTCAACCGTGAGTTGCATAAATATTTTAGCTTTCATAGCAAATGAAGTGCACATGTATGACATTTTCAAATTAATTTGGCACATGTTAGTAATCATTTCTACATTTAAATAATGTTATACGTTTTTATCACAAGCTCTGTTTTTCCTTATAGGAGCAGGTCGTAACAAGTTAAAGAAAAACCCGTTATCTGATATCCGCATCATGTCTGAATAAGCTTGAAACTATAACGTAATTGCTGTCAGTAAACAGCGTGTATGAAATCCGGTTCCCCCACCTAATTCTATTTTTGAATACGAAACTTGTGAAAGTTCTAAGAAATACGGTTCCGGTTTCTAATTAACTATGTAACTATCTATTTTCGAACAAGGACGTACTAGCGTAAGAACGTGTTGAGTCATATAATTCTAAATAGGATTTCCTTATAGGAACAGGTCGTAACAAGTTAAGGAAAAACCCTTTATCTGATATCCGCATAAAGGTCATTGTATCTAGGTCTGTAAACAAGGATGTACTCTTATAAGATCCGGTTGAGTCATATAATTCTAAATGCGACTAAAGTATAAGAGCAGGTCGTAACAGTTTTTGAACTACATCCTGCATATAATTCTATTTTCGAACAAAGTTCCGGGTTGACGAAACCGTTACTCATTCCAATCTATATAAACTGCCGGACAGTTCCGTCTTGAATCATTGTTTCATAGCTGTGTGAATAGTGAAGACTACATAGTTGACGTCAGCATCTACATCTGTTCTTCTATCATTGTCTTTTCTCCTACAAAACTATAGAGGTAAGTGAGGCCACGTTTGATTATAAAATAAATATAATTAACTTCTCGTTTTCGTTTTCCTATTTCTATTAACTTCGTTTTCTGAAGAAATAAACAATTACATCACGCACACTTTCTAGACTGTTAAAATTATTATTATTATTATTATTATTCATAGTGTTTTTTTTTCTGCTAAATATAATTAACTTCTTGTTTGTTTTCCTATTTCTAATAGATTCTATTTTTTTTTTTTACTAGTTTTGTTAATTATTTGTAGGTCCTTCGATTGTTCATTTTTACATAAACACATGCTACAGTTTAATGTTAACATAATTTATATACTAAAAAACTCTTTTCTTGCTTTTCAGATGGTTTCAATAATCGAAAAATTCAACAAGACCACTTACGGAGCAAGGTGCGTTTCCATTTCGCAACTAGTCATAGGGCAAACATATAATGTTCTATCAGCTGAATTAAAACACACTAAGTATGGGGACTCTGTGTTGTTGGAATTACAAACGTCAAACAAGGAGGAACTTCTGGCTGTTTTTCTACCAAAGAAGTATTCTGAACAGTTTGAGGCGAAAGATTTTGATTCTATAAACACAGGCATATGCAAATTAGGGCTAGTGTATAAAGGACATTTCGACGGATCTAATGCATACAATTTAAGTCTGGTTAACGGTTCATGAAAAAAAAAACAGTGTTCAACAACGCTATTTTTAAAAGGAAGAAAGAACAGATCTTAATGACAAAGAAACACATCATTATTTATTTTATATTTGCGTAAACGTCTGAATTTTGATAGTAATATATTATTTTCTTTTGATCCAGGAATGGTCGCGTTGTTGATGTACAGGGTTATGTCGACGCAGCATCAGCGGTATTTTTTGTAAAAGAATTTTTTTCTTGTGATTTGAAAGGTGAAAACAGTGTACATATATTATTCAACAGTCCTGAAGACAGTGTTGTAAACGAGATGACAAAACATTACTTAGAACATTTTCATCATGGATTACAATACGATCTTGGGTTTGTAGATTATGTTCATATGGAAAATATTGTGAGAAACATTTTCAACAATTGTGATCATGTATTTGTGAAAGGTTGTCAGAAGAAACAATTTCTACAAAACATTATTCCGTCTGTTGAGGTCTACGATCTATTTGATTTCAATTGTCCAAATTTAAATATTCTACCTAAATGTATTACTGTCTGTAAATTTCATACTTTTCCTGAAGCAAAATGTGCACAACAAATTGTTTTAAGTTTAAAGTCATGGATCATAGACAATATTCATTACGTGTTTTTAAACAAACCTGAAGTTAAACAAGTTACATAAAACAACGTTACTGTTTAGAGAAGACTATTTCAATTACAGAGATGTAAGGACTTGAAAGAATGTGTGATACATTACGATAGTTCTCGCATTATTTTACGTAATAAGGAGATTACTTACCTCTTTATGATTCCACTACTATTATAAATGACATCACGAGTAAATTTGTACTCATGCAAAGTGAAGTGTTTAATTATATAAACATAGAGGGTGTTCGTACAAGTTGGGAAAAATCTATCATTATATGACATCGTTACCTATGAAATAAATCATACAGTTCTACTACAGTGAAGCCCTTTGTTTATACACATTATTTCATGGGAACGTGACAATCTTATGATACAGAATAAAGTTGTGACGTTCTGATATGAAAATTCACCTTAACCGTATTCCTAATCCTTTCACAGTCATTTCAATTAGTTGATAGTAATACTAACACTGTTCATCTGGAAGGAGAAAAGAAAAAGTTATGTAAGTATAAATTTATTTATTTATCTTGCAATTTCTATGCAGTGGGAAAAACATAAACAGCTTTCGCAAATGGTATAAGTAATTCTGTAACTTTTTTTATTATTATTATTATCACTTTTCACTACTGACATTCACATAGCCTGGGGTTGTATAGAGATAAACATATTTTGATGAACTCTGTAATATTGTTTAGGAGAAATTTGACTATACTGGAGGAACGTGTCATATTGATGATCTACAATTAGCAAGCAGGATGTTTGTATGTATGTGTATTTTCAGTCACTTCCGTGTCGGCAGGGGTGACCCGGAACTATTCAGGATGTAACGGTTGATCTTTATCTGTACATGATGTATTTTCATTCAGTTCCGTGTATAAGATCCGCGTCGGCTTGGGGTGACTAAGAAATTTTAACGGTTGATTTTATCTGTAATAAGGAATTCCTCCCATCTATTATTGATTTGTATGTACCACTTTGCTGTACTATAATAATATTTCTTGTGAAAATAAAATAAGGTACATTTAAATGCTGTTTTTATTTTACCTCTGAAAAAGAAAGTCCTATCCAAAAATCAGCTGTAAAGGGTGTACATTAAATCGCTTCGCTAGAAAAAAAGTTTTTGTTGTAAATTATTTCATTCCACTTCTGAATCATACATAACAACTTAGCACGAATTCCTTCGAGCTATTATATAACTTATTTTAAAAAAAAATATTCAGGGAAATATTACAGCTACAACCTTGATTTTTAAAAGGTTTTGCACTTACAACGTAACAGGTGATTGTTCAAATTTTGAATTAAATCGCTTCGCTAGAAAAAAAGTTTTTGTTGTAAATTATTTCATTCCACTTCTGAATCTTACATAACAACTTAGCACGAATTCCTTCGAGCTATTATATAACTTATTTTAAAAAAAAATATTCAGGGAAATATTACAGCTACAACCTTGATTTTTAAAAGGTTTTGCACTTACAACGTAACTGGTGATTGTTCAAATTTTGAATTAAATCGCTTCGGTAGAAAAAAAGTTTTTGCTGTAAATTATTTCATTCCACTTGTGAGTCATACATAACAAATTAGTACAAATTCCTTCGCGTTAATATATAACTTATTTTTTTAAAAATATTCAGTGAAGTATAGCAGCTACAACCTTGATTTTTAAAAGGTTTTGCACTTACAACGTAACAGGTGATTGTTAAAATTTTGAATTAAATCGCTTCGGTAGAAAAAAAGTTTTTGCTGTAAATTATTTCATCCATTTGTGAGTCATACATAACAAATTAGTACGAATTCCTTCGCGTTAATATATAACTTATTTAAAAAAAAAATATTCATTGAAGTATAGCAGCTACAGCCTTGATTTTTAAAAGGTTTTGCACTTACAGTGTAACAGGTGATTGTTCAAATTTTGAATTAAATCGCTTCGCTAGAAAAAAAGTTTTTGCTGTAAATTATATCATCCCACTTGTGAGTCATACAGCTAAAGCTCCCTCAAATTCTACCGAAGTAATCAATGAACAAAATATAGATTTTATCACGAAAAGGTGTTACAGATTCAGCCTGCAAGTAACGGTGGCATGATTTATTCTCATTGTATCATGTGATGTTTCAATTTACCATTAGAACAAAATTTTTATGTAACGCATTTAAGTCTGTAACAATATTATAGGACCAGTTCATAGTTTTACAGAAATTACGTCTTTTGTGTCTAGTTAAAAACATTGTTTTAAAACATTAATTCAGAATAGTCTACCATACACGAAATTCCGAATTCGTAATGGGAATTGTTTATCAGTTTTGGCACTACATCCATAAAAGAAGTTCGACTACCATACACAAAATACGGAATTTAAAAAGTAGCCTTTGTATTCGTAATGGAGTTGGTTAACCGTTTTTGGGGACTTGTTTAACAGTTTTGGCTCTGCATCCATAAAAAAAGAAGCTGTCCTACCGTACGCAACATTCTGAATTTAAAAAGTAGTCGCTGTATTCGTAATGGTGGTTTAGGCGCTGCATCCATAAAAAGAAATCGGTCTACCGTACACAAAATTCTGAATTTAAAAGTAGTCGCTGTATTCGTAAGGGGGACTTGGTTAACAGATTTGGCGCTGCATCCATAAAAAGAAATTGGCCTACCGTACACAAAATTCAGAATTTTTAAAAATAGTCGCTGTATTCTTAAGGGGGGACTTGGTTAACAGTTTTGGCGCTGCATCCATAAAAAATAAGATGGTCTACCGTACACAAAATTTCAGAATTTAAAAAGTAGTCGTTGTATTCGTAAGGGGGGAGTTGGTTAAATTTCGACTTAGCACACTCTTGCATTTTCGAATTTTGAATTTGGCGCTAGCCGCCATCTTATATCACAACCGACATCTAGCGGTATGTTACAAATCCTCCATCTAGTAAACAATTATTAAAGTACAAGATTGAATAACCATGTTACACAACCTCCATCTAGTAATCAACTATGAAAGTACAATATCAAATAACCATGACGTCACTGAATTATATATCAGACAATGTTTGGGTTGAATCATCGATTGTCAGCGTGGTCATGCGGTTAAACGCATGTACTTGGTAATGACAACTTGAAAGGTTCGAGTCCACCTCTACGACAAGATTTTATTAAATAAATATAAATATAAAATTAATTTGAATTTGGCGCCAGCTCTTGCATTTTCTAATTTGAATGTCGCGCTAGCCGCCATCTTGTTCCGGAACAGGAAGTGCCGCCAACTTGTTCCGGAACAGGAAGTACCGCCATCTTGTTCCGGAACCGGAAGTGCCGCCATCTTGTTCCGGAACCGGAAGTGCCGCCATCTTGTTCCGGAACCGGAAGTGCCGCCATCTTGTTCCGGAACCGGAAGTGCCGCCATCTTGTTCCGGAACCGGAAGTGCCGCCATCTTGTTCCGGAACCGGAAGTGCCGCCATCTTGTTCCGGAACCGGAAGTGCCGCCATCTTGTTCCGGAACAGGAAGTACCTCCATCTTGTTCCGGAACCGGAAGTGCCGCCATCTTGTTCCGGAACCGGAAGTGCCGCCATCTTGTTCCGGAACAGGAAGTGCCGCCATCTTGTTCCGGAACAGGAAGTGCCGCCATCTTGGAGGGGAAGTGATGACGTCATCACCTCCCACCACTGATGACGTCATTACCCCCACCCCATTTCCCCTCAAACCGCTACATACCTTGCCCTATACTACTTGTGCATATGATATTCATGATATTCAAACCCGTGCTCAATTAATTACAGAATCTACATTAGATCGTCGGCTTATACATCTCGTATTCATTGCACCAGTAATTTTAATGAACTGAAATAAAGTTAAGTTCCCCAATTCGCAACAGATAATAGAGTAGTAATAGATTCGCCATATTATTCAAACTTCGTGGGATTCACCAATATAAACAAAGAAAACTTATCTCAAATGCAGTGACTCGGTTCTATATCAATAGATCTCAGGGCAGCCAGAAAAGTCAGCGCTCTGTAGCATGAATTATTTATCATAGTTAGCGCTCAAGGGCAGGGCCACTGAGAGCTAGCACTGGACCCGGTGCAGAATATATGATTGGGTCCTCTCTTCAAATTTATCACTGTAATTTTACCGTTATTTTAAATAAGGTTGGACGTGATTTAACCTTAAGGTTTTGTACACCTTTAGCTATGAAAATTTCACTTTTAAGCATTAGGATTCTTATTATATATTATTATTATTATTATTATTATTATTATTATTATTATTATTATTATTATTATTATTATTATTATTATTATTGAATTTCCAAAAATACAGAACCCTATTTTACCAGATGGCATATTAGGGTTATAGATTAAACGTATATACAGAGTATTCAGTAAACTACATATATATATTACAATTTTGCAAAAACACTATTCATGAAACTTAAAACAACTTTATAACTTTGCTTATTTAAGAAGAGACGGTAGATTGGTGTAGTAAAGTCAAAATTTAGAAAATTTAAATATAATATTAACTGATAACGTTCATGCGTAAATAATGGACAATGAAATAAGAGGTGCCGAACAGATTGGCTTTCCTCTTTACATATACAATTTGCAGAGGTAGTAATTTTAAATCGATGTAAGTATTCACTAAATTTCCCATGCCCTGTTAAGAATAATAATTATATAATAAGAATTATATATATTACACAGCTGTATATTAAGACATTTCGCAAGAAAAAGTTTTGTAATTATATATTTATATAATTTGAAGTCTGAAAATGTTGCTTACACCAACAGTGCTTGTTTACCTCTGTGTTCTTATGGCATCATTCATTTATTAATTCTGTGGACTTACTTCTTATTAGAGGGGCTGTTGTATTTGCTGTACCAATGGGAGCGTCTCTCGTTGTATACGAGTTAGTATGGTGGAATCCATGTTCATGTCAACGAAAAGAAAGAAGACAATAAGCTTCCTACATCCCATATCTAGCTTGCAAAAAAATCCAACACCTGCCTCAATGGATTGTTTTCTGAGCACTGCACTCCAGGAAATGTAATTTGATAAATGAGAAAACCGAAATCCGGAAAGTACAGTATTATATTAACTAAGATGAATGGGATGAGGGTATGCTTTAGCGAGTTTTTAAAAAAACGCTCATGTTTCCCCCTCTGTAAGAACGTGAAATATCGGATTATGTGAAATCTGTCTTCACAAATGTATTGGTAGCACAAAGAACACGCCGATCTCAACTGTGAGTATTTCCACAAGAACCTAAATTTTCATATCAAAGCTTCATTGCCTCATATCGGGGTTTCAAGCCAGAGACTTGTCAATAATAACATTTTTTTAAAAATTATTTTGAATAATTCTTCAGAATTAGTATCTGTTCCTTTGTTCGAGGTTTTGCCATGAAATTATTTTCTCAATATTAATTGCGCAGGCAACAACTGTGAATGACATACCAGTTTTCAGTTCGGTAAATTCTCAATGTTTCTTACGTCAACATCAATGGAAGTATTTCGAGCATTTCAGCTGACAAATTTAACTTATTGAGAGATTCAACAGCAATGACAACCTTAACTGATCTGCAATTGGTCGTACAGCACATACATTATCAACCTGCGCATACCAACGGGTATCAGACATAGAATATAGTGAGCTACCAACAAACTGTTTCAAAATTTCTGAGTTTTGTCAAAAATAAATTATATATTTACATTAGAGGGCAACCATTATGAGGAAAAAATAAAGTCCCCCTGTGGCTTGGGCTCCGGATTATTTTTCCCTCTCTGCCACCCTCTCCTCAGGCCTGCTCACGAGCGGCGCCAAAGAGGGGGGGCTGATTTGTCCCTGGCCCACCCTCGCTTTATTAAGTGCCAGTATGGTACTTTATGAGATTGTGTGTGGGGGACGTAAAATGTCTGTCCGTCTGTCTGTCTGTCTGTCTGTCCGTGTGTCTGTACGCGCCATAACTCAAATACGCTTTATCGGATTTTCATGAAACTTGGTATACGCATTTATAATGTCCATGGGAAGAACCCTATTGTTATTGAACCAAATCGGTTCTCCGGTACCGGCGTCAAATTCAATTTAGTGTTTTTATTTAAAAGCGCCATAACTCAAATACGCTTTATCGGATTTTCATGAAACTTGGTATACACGTTTATAATGTCCATTGGAAGACGTCTGTTCATATTGGACCAAATCGGTTGGCCGGTACCGGAATAATGTCCAATTTAGTGCATTTTTATGGTATTATATAACAAAAGGCCCCATAACTCAAATATTCTTTATCGGATTTTCATTAAACTTGATGTACGCATTTATAACGTCCATGGCAAGAAGCCTATTAATTTTGGACCTAATCGGTTGCCCGGTACCAGAGTAACGACTAATTAAAGGTCACAAGTTTTTTAATTTTTGTCTACCGGTATAATTTGACAGTTAACACTATTCCTTCACTTATGCTTATCAAACGATACCGTCAAACTGACTGAGTTGGCCAAATGGTAACACCTTGGACTCGTATTCTGGAGGTCCCCGGAACAAATCCCGAAGCCGGCCGATTTGACATGGATTTTTTTATTTTATTTTTAATTTTTATGTGAATGCGCGATTGTCAAGGTATCACAAATCTGTAGTTCTGTTGACGCTGGTCGATTTTAATCTGATTAGAAAACTTATTTTCTGCATATCATAATTGTAATTATAATTGATTCAACAAAAGCATACTGACACTTTGTTATATCAGTTTACCTGATTTTATTAAAAATTCAAGGTGAAGTTCAGAGGATAAGAGGTTTTAAAATTTGAAAATGGACTTTAGTGAAGCATTTTCTTTTATTTAAAACATGTGCAATCTGCCTAGCCTACTTTTCAAAAGTTACTGTACGTAATAGAGTTATCTGATCAGAGCCGCCGACTTCAAAATATTGTTGGGGGGGGGGGGGAAGATTGGATTTTAGTAGCTATGGTCTACACAGGCCTTAGGTACATCATAAAAACTTAAAAGTTGAGGGGGCAAAAAGTAACTGAAGACGCCGGCATCCAGTTCCAGTAACGCTTCACATTTAAAAATTTGAAGGTGGGGAATAGTTGCTGGGAAATAAATTTAATCCAAGCAATCCCAGAAACCAGAGTTCTTGTAATGATTTTAAATTCCTTGTCCGACAATGTTACAATGAAAAATATTCAACATATATTAGGATGACACAAATTTCATTTTTTAATTCAGATTTTATTTTTACTCGTTTGAACATCGAGATCATATCACGATGTTCTGTGTGTATACCAGTAGGCCATGTAATTACTGATGTGTATCTGTTTACTTAGTTGAAGTGCTTATTGTATGTGATAATTTCAAATGATATTCGATTTTAATGAATATGGTACAGGATGAAATAGGCGATGAGTTATGGCAAGTAAATATCCAATTCGGCGTTTGCCTTTACGACTGGGGAAAATACGAAAAAATCTAAGTCAAATTGGCCGGCCATGGGGTTTGAACTTGGGACGTCCCGAATGCAAGTCCAAGACGCTACCATGTCGGCTACCTCCTCGGTTTTAATTAAACTATTTATCATAGGTAATCCCACGAGAGTTGACGAGTTTATCGATAGATTCGCGACTGCGCAGCAGGAGCGAGGATTATTTAAATAATAATTTATTTCGTGCTTTGTTGTATAAAAACAATACTAACAGTTGTGAGATCACGGCATACTGTGAATCAACCATCCATGAATCGATTCGAGCAACCGTGGTGTAATCAGTGGTACCAATATTGCATATATGACATAGTTAACTTCATTCATGTAAGCACCGTAAGCTAACAGCAGAACAGAATAAAACCACTCGAACTGGCTTGCACTGAATCGAAATTGTGTTCTTAATCAATGTACATTTCTATTAGTTCAATTTTCAAACAAGTTATGTTATATAAAATAATCTGTTTTCGTGCCGCTTAGTAGCACCATCTGACTATTAATCACTGCACACGGATACTTGCGTCTCCAGTAACGAGCAGACGGTTTTATCGCGAAAAACACCCTCCTCTCGATTCCTATAAGAATATTGCAAGATAAACGGCCGTGATTGGTCTATATCCGAGGAATTGCTAAATGTTATTGGTCAATATCAAACACTCGGCGTGTCATTTAAAGACATGAGCTTGATAAAAAATATGTACACTCATGGCCCACCTACAGAAAAAATCCTATCACCGTCACTATATGCACACAGGGCTGTAGCTAGGCGGTGGCTAGGTGGGCCCCCGCCAAGGGCGCAGGTATAAAGAGGGCGCAAAATTAACCACGAAAAATACCACTTTTTTAGACTGGTGCAATTTGTCAAGCAATAGAATTCTAGATTTTATGAATTAATTATTTTTTAAGTAGTTCAATCGTCTGAAAATAAGGTTTCAGTACCTTGAAAGTCCAACACTTAGTTCATTTTCAAATTGAGGTTTAGGTTTTCTTTGATAATAACAGTGTTTTTATATTAAAACAAACAATTTTACAGAAATTTAGAAAAATTGTTCAGACCCCCCAGCATTGGAGGGCGCAGATTTGTCAGACTCGCCAAGGGCGCAAAAGGACCTTGCTACGGCCCTGTATGCACATGGAGCGTCACAGTGGAAATTTCCTGCATGACGCCATTTTCCATTCAGTATGAGAAGCAGTGTTTTATAAATTATGACATGTAATTAAAATCGATATGTTTGTGTATAATTGAGCAAGATCATTAGGCTCGTTGAATTGATTGCTTGCTAGTAATAATTGCCTATGAATTGAAATCGTATTTTTTAGTAATTTAACAGCGATAAACGCGAAATTTTACAAATCAGCTTTCCTCGGCTATATTTAGCTCTGTACACGTGTTAAATACTAGATTTAATCAAACTGAATCCATGAAATATCGCGAAATTAGTTCGACTGTGCGAAATGTCTAAATAAGCGCGAAATACTCCCCTTCCGTACATAAATGCACATATGTGTACAAAAATTTGATTATAAATCGTAATATCTTGTTTTAGTGTAATTGTTTCCTCATTTTTTGAAGCATGCTTCCTGTTCTGCTATTTCTATGGATGCCGAGAAGTTATCGACAGACCTACTTGTGATTAATTACAGCAAAGACTGAGGAATGTATACACTCGTTAACGTTAACACCAGAACCAGTCATTTTATTTTACCAAAAAATACAGTCACTACGGCTATTAATTAAGCATATAATTCTTGTATTTAAAACAAATGAGTCGGTATCAGCCATAAGTAGGCCTATAATCGATAGTTAGTGTGTAAATTGGACTTTTATCGTGATAATCCTGTGTAAGTGATAATCCTGTGTAAATAAGCCTACTATCTTAACTGTTAAATATTAGAAAACAGTACGTGCACTAACGCAACTTTTGTTATCAATTTGTGTTTTAGCTAGAGGAGCTGACTAAGGCGTACCTCAACAGGTTATTATTATGTTATAGAGTTTAACAATGGCCTGTATAGTTTTTTACTGATCGGTCAAAATATATATTAAAAAAAAAAAAAAAAAAAAAAAAAGGACTTTTATCGTTTCAGCAAGAATCGAAGTCCGTTAGGTTAATTGTTAATACGTCGCACATGCGAAGTAGAACAAATCCTCATATAATTTTTTACAGTTTTTTACTGGAATAAACCTTTAAGAACTATAGTCAAATATGATAAGTTTCTGATTGATTCTTCCATGAAATTACGAATCCACTGATGATGAACAACCACAATGATAAATTCATCAAAAATATTGTTAAAACTCTCGCGATGCTGCATATTCATAATGGGTATAAAAATTATGATTGGCAGAGTTTTAAAAAAATATTAGACATTTCCATAGCTCAAATCAAAATAGTGACAAATGAGTGAAATAGTCGATGTCATTGATCGATGTCCATCCCAATTCAAATTTTAATAATGAATTATTAAAATTAAATTGATACTGTACCGGTACTGATTAATATGTAAATACTGTAAGTATTTTAAACACCGTCCAGTTGAGTGGGGTATTTGAATCGACATTTCAATCTGCAATGTGGCCTTCTAATCTGCCTAGAACCCAGGAAAACTACTACCGATTACACTGTCATTTTCATTACCGTCATTACTCATTATCGTTATCTAAAACAAAAGTCGTACGCCGGTCAGAAAATAAGTTTCCAGTTGGCGGTTAGTAGCATTTTGGGAAGGTGCTATGAAAGAAGATTCCAGGTATAAGCATATCGATGAGGAAAACACAACCAACTGAACAGAAACTAACTTGTAAGGATATACACACGATATTTCAATCAAAACTCACCAAACTGTCAATTAAACAATATTAAATTTTATAGTATTGTAGTGAACATGTGCTCAAAGCATTAAAGTTGGGTTTATTGTTATTTAACGACGAAAGTCAACTGTAACTTAAAACTGTACCGTCGGCGGTGTGACGGAATCAAGCACAGAGTACGTCTATACGCCTACTATCGGAAAATAGACCTCGATTAGTGTTGTTCCATTCACATATTTCAAATGTTTCAAACTGACTTCAATACCTGTCCTGCTGGGACTGCTCTATCATCACTGCTGTCAGTCATAACAACCCTCATCAATTCACAGACCCCGGAGGACATCGCCTCAACATCCCAACTACAGAATGGCGATCATTACGATTTCATTATTGTGGGCGCTGGATCTGCAGGATGCGTGTTAGCTAATAGGTAAAGACAAAATCATGCAATGACCAATAACCAATAATTATATTAAGAGAAATTCCAAGATAAATGTTTAATTACTGGACCTACCCTTGTCTCTTTTATTTACAATAATAATTAGTACCAGTGATGGGAAGTAATTGAGTAAAAGTAATCGGATTACAGTAACAATTGCAATCAATACTTTTTAAAAATGCAATTTCTACTTGTAAATTACTTCTGGAAATAAAATAAGTTAGTAATTGTTACAATTTAGTAGTTGTTAGTATTAGTATCATTCTCGCTTGCTATATCATCATTAGGGGCCGGATTCTTAGGTTTTTACCTATTTTTTTCCTTACTTCCAAAACAAAAAGCGCTCATACACTTTTTCGAATCATGTCCATAGGATTCACCCACATTAATTTTGTGGCACCTAAAAATACCTAAATGGGGTATAAAAACCTAAATATATCTAAACGGGATATAAAACCTAAAATATCTAATTTAGGCTACTTTTTTGTCTTTATTGTTTTTCAGTTGAGAAATCGATATTTTGAGGATGAAAATAATACCACCAGCGTTTCATTCAACCCATTGTCGTCTAGGATGGACAGTATCTAGAGAGGAAGTGTAAGAGTACCGGCGTCTTCCTTTTAAAATATTCGTACGAACAACTATTGTTATTTGTTGCCGTCTATGAACAAGGATATAGATTTCTGTGTTTTAAAGCCCTTGTTTGCCTTTATTACTTCCCTGTTATTCATAATTAGAGGGCACATTGTGAGTTTCAAGAAGACGTGTTAATTATGCCGAAACAAATGAAATGGAGTTTATTACGGCAGTGGATTGGCGACGACCTGAATTTCACAACAGATTGGCAAAGTAATATTTTGTCAAGCCTGCCAGAAACTCGTAAGTATTATTTACCTTTCTAGAAAAGGGGGACATTTTCGTCCCTAGTTGATCTGGTGTGCGGTTAGCATGCGTAACAACCGAAGAAAGGAAAATAATCAGTTTCACATTAACCACATCCAACCATAAAGTATTTTACTCACTAAATTAGAAGCTTCGGATTCGAATCCTGAGAAGGGTAGTGTCTATTGACTATTAACTAAGAGATAACAGGAAGAACTTCACAGTTGAGAATCTTGAAAGATATTTAGTGATATACTGTAACCAGGAAATGTGAGGCAATCTTATTTTCATTGCTTCTTTTTATTGTTTATGCTTTCTTTCTTCAATTGTATAATATTGTCCTAAAGCAAGTTTACACAAATTAAAGTCAATTTTGTTAAGTTAAACTTTACAAGTATTATGTATTGAATCCTATGGAGCACATTCAAATTCACTAAACCAATTCTATCCGAAAACGATATTTTGGACAAAAAACCTAAAAAAAACTATTTCACCTAATGGAAAACCTAAAACAGTGTTTTTAAAAACCTAAAAATCCGGTCCCTAATCATCATCATCATTACTGTTTTTGCAACTAATATCCAAATTACAGTTAATATTAACAAAAAGTTACTCAATGTTACGGAAAATATTCTCAATGATAGCCTATGTTTTTTTGTTTGTTTTAGGCACAAGCCCAAATTATTAATGAACAAACAAAAAAACATAGGCTATCATTGAGAATATTTTCGGAAACATTGAGTAACGTTAACAAGTGTATGTTTTTTTTTTGTTTGTTCATTAATAATTTGGGCTTGTGCCCAAAACAAACAAAAAACAAGGAATTTTTAGGTACTGCCATTTTGTAAAGCAATTGTAAATGTAATTGTAATTTTACTGATTACTTTTTGAAGAAGTAATTTGTAATTGTAATTAAGTAAAATGTCTCTCAGGTAATTGTAATTCAGCCCAATTACTTTCTTTTTGTACTTTTCCCATCACTGATTAGTACACACATAATGTTCACAGCACTCTCATTAATTTCATTGATATAAACTTCACTAGACTAAGGAAAAGACAGCAAACTTGTAGGCCTACATACAGTTTATCGGGGTCAAATTATTTAATAAACTCCCTCTTAGTGCTTAGTGCTTAGATATACCTCGTTAAAACAATTTTAGAATGTTTTCATTAAATGGCTAAAAAGGAATCGCTTTTATTCAATTGAAGAAATGTTAGCACATAATATATATGACCCAGAATTTTAGACAAGCCTCAGATGTTGTACTTTCTTTATATCTGAACTACTGTAATTTTATTTATCTTGACTTTATTTTGATCTGTGATAGACTAATTAAGCTTAAGTTAGAGCTTTTTTTTATATTTTATTTTAACAAACGAACTTTGTCAATACTATATATATTGTGGGAGGAGATTAAAGGGTTCTTGATTCTTTATTATTTATGTACGTGCATGTGTACATGTATGTATGTGTATGTGTGTATGTATTTGTATGTATGTAGGCCTATATGTAAGTTACGTATACTGTTATAATGTATTATACAGTCTATCTACGTATAGACTGACGTGTTTCAAAAGTGGTATAAACTTGAAGGATTAAAAATCCAAAATAGTGGAAGCCAAAAAGTTAGAAAATCCATCTTCGAAATAATTGACACTGTAATTTCTTATTTACTGTCAAACTTATCAGCTTTGTGTGTAATAAATCGATGTTTAACCATTTTATTAAATTAAATAGATACTACTTGTAGGCCTAATGGTATTAAAAAATACTACATTTGGAGCACTTTCTATTTTGGCAGACATCATGAGTGCAAATATATTCCAAATTTAAAACTAGAATTTATTTAGAAGAAAAGCACAAATTAATACACGCATTATGAGAAGTTCATTAATTTTAATGTTATCGCAAGTATAATTATGCAGAAGTTTCCGTACGAAGAACGGTCAGGAAAATCTATTTCCCCTCGCCTCAAGAAAGCTGGCAATGGTATGTAAAAAAAAATACTAAAACAGTAGTGCAGTAGTAACAGTAGTAGAGTTTCAGTAAAGAAAAACGGACGAAAATTGGTGCATGTTGTAAATGCTCATGAAATTGAAGCATCTCTTCAATGTAAACTGATAGTATATTTGCTTGTCATTGGAAGAAATGTACAATTGAAAATGGGTCTTATCCCCGACGTGTGGGGTTTTGAAAGCGGCACATTTGCTAAATCGAAATAATTTGGTAAGTTCGAATATTGAATAAATTTGAATTTTTAATGCCAAGAATTTGTTTGTTTGGCTTGGTTGTCATTTGCAAGAACAGTTGGATGTTTTTGCATTAATTTATTGAAACATTCAGCACTTTTGTCTTCTCACCACTCTTTAATATGGCTTACGTTTATAATTATTCCTTATTTCACATAATATTATCTTATCACTGTCCATAGGATAAGTATCTGTAGAGGTCGCCATGTTTATTAGCGTTAACGGCAAACACGCAAACCGATCACAGAACACACAAAACAGAAAACAGTATATCCCTGTGCTAAAATTAACATCACAGTCCACTTGCATGTCTAAGTGGAGCATTGCGAATGCAAGGAAAGAAATCAGCAGAATGGGAAAACCATCAAACAAAAGAGATTTAAGCATGAACTGGACAAAACAGATGAAATTGTGAAATGTGTCATGCGTTTTTCTTTAACAACGAACCACTAATATTGAACACAATTTTAAATAGTGTAACCAGAGAACCTGAAATGCCTTGTTTTAAGAGGTCGACATTTCATACATTGAGTTTATATGAGAATTGTCGTATTGTAGTAGTAGAGCAAGTAGATTATTATTTTTTTATTATTAATATTGTTTTATTATTATTATTATTATTATTATTATTATTATTATTATTATTAAATTATTCAGCATACAGTTATTAATCTGACTTGTATAACTGTTAATCAACGAAAGTGACAGCGTCGGAATATCTTCCCCTCTGTTTTCTGAAAGATGCGGGAAATCGCGAAGTGATAGGCCTAGATTGTTTTGTTTATTTGAAGTAGGTTTTTAGGCTGGATAGATAATAACTAGGGCTCGGATTTTAGGTTTTTATAAACCCTGTTTTAGGTTTCTAACATAATATAAAACAGTTTTATTTTAGTTTTTTTTACCATTTTCAGACGATTTTTTTAAGTTTCACTTCAATAAGTACAATAAACACATAGAAAAAATAGGCCTATATTAATTGATTCTATTTTTACTCAAATTCCCATGGCTCTGAACCACAAAACTTTAGGAATACATTTTGCTTAGTTTTAGAACTACCCCCGTCATTTCCAACTCCACCACAAACTCATTGTATTAATTATTATAATTATTATTGTTATTTCATTGTATTTTACTTGAAAAGCAGTTTTAGGTTCTAACGTCTTATTTAGCCATTTTTAGGTTTTATAAGATTGGACTATGTGACTGCAATGACTATGAAATGGATAAATTTTTAAAATATCACAGTTAGCTAACAAGGAACAAACCGTTTAAAACCTAAGAATCCGGGCCCTAATAATAATGCTTCTCTACTTAACTTTCCAGAATTAGGTATTGTTTTTACTCTCCTTATTGAACTTTCGAGCGCTTTCTCTTTTGATTAAAGAGCATACGTCATAATGGTCATTCTGCATACCCGAGGAAAACTTTCTGCGTCTTCAAGTGGTTTTCGTATTTGCCTTTTTTTTCCGCCAGTTGTATAACCAATATTAATGCGAACATAGCCTATATTTTTGCTTGTTTTGAAAATTCAAAATGGGGGAAACGACCCTTGCATCATATCAAAAATAGAAAACTATAAGATGATTTAATTAATACAGCGAAAACGACCCTTGCGCCAAAATGGCTCTTTTCAGAGCCAACATAATATTTCACAATTACAAATAAATGGTGCAAAAATATGTTGCACAAACTTTCTCGCATATACGTGTTAAAGGCTAGTACAGAAAAAATTAAATTAAAGAGACAATTAAATTTTACTTAATACATTTTCATAAAACTTACAAGTATCTAGGACGGAAAGCTTCAGGGTCGATCTTTATGTTCAATGCTTTTACTGTGAAATAATAATAATAATAGTCAATGGCAGTAAAACTGCATATTATTAGTACTACTACTACTACAGGAAAATTCAAATATAAGTCACACCTTGGGATGAATCGGTCCCACCCAACCCACCCTCACCGATGCAGGACGTTGGAGGTATGACGTCACACCGCTAGACGAGAGGTGATAGGCTGACAAACCTTGCGGGATAGATAATATGCCATATTTTCAAAACCTATAAACAGTGTATCGTACATTATTCGAAAATGCAAGGGCGCTTCGCTACGGCTCCCGCCTCCGCTTCGCGCACTTAACTATGTGGTTAGTGTTATGCATTATTTAGCTATATGAGAGGTGAATGCAAGGCACTTGCGACAGTATACAAGGACAGTTGGTCACTCTGCTTCGCTCAGAAACAAAATACATCACACAGTAAATGCAAATGTGAATATCGAACGGACTTATATTTGAATTTCGCTACACTAAAGCTAAAACTAAACTCCGTGGCACTACATCCCTTGAGGGATTTGGTCTACCAACCGACCAGTGCGTCATCTACCACAGGCAGATGGCAGGGTTGGGGACATGTGGTCAGCATGCCGACTCCCACGACCGTTAATGGTGGTTTCCATGACCGGAGCCGCTACTTCTCTATCAAGTAGCTCCTCAATTTGAATCACGAGGCTGTGTGCACTCCTACCAGACCTCTCTACCTCAGAAAAATCCAAGGATGTACCGGGGATCTAACCCGGACCGACGGATCTGACGCTAACCACAAGACCACGCCGGCGGTCCTACTGCTACTACTACTTAGGTTGTATTCCACGCTTTAACTGCATTGTAGGTCATGTAATGTGTTTAGTATGTTTGCGTGAACCATTAGTCTATTGTAACAACTCATTCGCGTCATCTGTTTCTATTGTTTAGTGATGTCTTCGTATGTGGCATTCAGTTAAAACGATTATAATATCCAGTGACGTAGCGGCGATGAGTTATGGAAAATAAGCAAGTCCTACAAACCCGGCGTTTGCTTTTGCGAACGAGGAAACCATGAAAAACCCAAGTCAATTTGGGCGGCCACGAGGTTTGATTTGAACTCAGGACCTCTTCCCTGTTAGCCCATAGGCCTACCACCTCGCTGTAATTGGTTTAGTGTGTTCATTGCGACTGAGCTAAACTGATTGCATTTCACAACAATAAGTACATTAGGCCTATAGTTTTCTTGTAGAGGTGTACATATTCTGATTTTAGCTTGCTTGCCCCTTTGAAATTCGGCAATCAGTCACAGCTTTTAACTTGCTTGACAAGTGAGCAAGCCAGATTACTACGATGATAAGCAATACTGTCGCTATGAGGCACAAGCTCCTCTAAACCTGGTGGGTTTCACGGGGCCTAAGGAAACTGCAAGGCCTTGCGGAAAGAATATGAAACTGGGTATATCAGTGCACTGGTAAGTCGTGCAGTTACTTAGTTGAGGAACTTCAGATGTGTTTAGAGAATTTTACCCTGAAGGAAGCCGAGGAGAAACTAAAATGTGGAGAGTTTGAATTATCAATGAACAAAGGTACTAGTCCGGCATAGGAAAAATTTTCAAACATTTTCGAGAAAACATCATAAAATCAATAATAACAATAACAAAAATCCCTTTAGGCAAGCCTACAGGCTGAGGTAGATTTCGAAGTGCTTTTGTTTTAATTTACTGTCGCTGCGTAGCACTCTTCTTCTTTAGCCTTGGCATGACAAACCCTCAATAATAACTGCAAAAAAGAGGAAAGATAACTTTTTCAAACATTCAAATCTTGCCTTATATGAGAACTATCAAGAAACTAGTTATTGATTTGTAGAGTACTCATCAAGAGCTTTCCAACGATACCCCACAAGATGTAGTTAAAAAATTTCGAATTTCCATCCTCCCACCCCACTCCAACTCGTACCCCCAAAACCCCCGAATCGTTGGTGTCACTGTGAACTCCATAAGGAGTACTCTAATTTATTCAAAAAAGTTTCCCTCTATACTTCATAGGGGCCGAGATATAAATGTTTTAACATTTCAACCCCCTCCCCCGACCACCCCCTTAGGCCAATTTTGCTCATTAACGAACTTGTCCGATCCGAACTAATGGGCCTAGAAATAACGTAATAAAATTTGGGTCAAATATCTTCAAAATTACGGCCACTAGCGTGTAATGATAATATCATTACATAAAACTATTTTTTCCCGTGATATTTATATATATTACGGGAAAAAATAGTTTTATGCTGCACCCTAGGCTCCTCTCTAATGAGGGCCGCCTAGGAAGGTGGGGTTTAGGGTTTCGTCACAGAAGAAATTCAATGTGAGACATAATAAACCTCGTGCTATTCAGTATATTGCTCCTAAACTAACATAAACGTTCCTAACCTAACAAAATGGCGGAGCTTGGCTGGGGTGCAGCATAAATCTATCTTTTGCCAATTTTTCGAAAGTCATGACATGGTATCGATTGCAATAGGTAGATTTTTCTTCGAAATCTACCTAATAATAAAAATAATAAATGTGTTAAGACGCTAAAACAATTTTTATACTTTATCCACCTTTTATTTATCTGCATGATGAATTTCTTCTACCAGCATGTAGAAAAGCAAGAAAGTATTACCTACACTTAGCAACTACAGTTGTTTAGCTGATAGGAATGTCGCAAGCTTATTCTGGCTTGCCTAGGTTGGGTTTGACCTGACCCACCGAGCTTAAATAAACCTGCCTGCTTGCTAGCTATGACGCTGGCAACTTGCTTGCCTGGCGTTCAAGCGGGTATGGGCAAGCTAAAATCGAGATTTGTACACCTCTATTTTCTTGTTACCAGTGGCAACAAAATGCCATTCATATTTTAATTGATAAAATGTTTATTTATTTATTTATTTATTTATTGTAAGAAAACCCCAACGAGCAAAGCTCACCTTAAGGGGCTATATACAACATGACATGCATTGTGATACATAAATTTTCAATTACAAATAACTTATAAATATACAAGAGGTGCAATATATACAAGAGGTACAAGGTACAGAGTATATAAAGAAATGTTTTAAACAAAAAATGTTCATTTTAATTTTCTCTACAACTTTACTCTGGTAGGTTTTCATGTATCACCTACTGTAATGGATATAATCTAGAAAAACTGAAAATGGATACGAGTAAAGTACCCCTTAAGTCATTTTTGTAGAAATACAGATATAGCCATTTTATTATTCATAGATAAGAGTTTCCAATTTTAAATTTTTATTAAAATCGTTAGAGCCATTTTTTTTTAAATCAAAAATTTTAAAAAAGTTTTCATGAAAAGTCCCCTTAATATTTCAGTTGTAAAGCTAAATTTCTGGGCGGTTCGACAAAATTTCGAAAAAGTCCTTATTTCAAAAAATGAAGTAAATACAACGAGCCGTTTACCCGCTGTGCTTGTCCACAGACAGACGGACAGAAGTCATTCCAAAAATACTTTTTTCGGTTTCTAGGCTTCATGAAACATGCTATCCCGGTGTTATCTCGACTTCGATTTTTTGTCACGATCACAATACTTTCTCTATACTCCGTATAAGCGAGAAAGTAAAAACGACCCTTGCACGAAAACGGCTATTTCTCATGGTATTCAAGCTCTCTAAACTTACTTAGACAAATTTTCCCTTCACCGGTCAGCAATCGCTCGCGGTGTACTGGTTACGGTACTAGCTAGCGATCACGGGTTCGTATACCGGTCGATCCGAAAGTTACAGTTGGGACTGTCCCAAATAGGTAGGTAGGGCGAGGCGGAGGTGAGAGAAAGGGAGGAAGAGGGTGGAAAAGGTAGAGAAGAAGATAAAAAAGAAGAAATGAATTACTTAAGTTTTCCCGGTTTCAACTTTTAAGCAATAGATGGCGTTCGTAGTAGTTAAGTTAAAATAGAGACATCTACTAGGCGACAATTGAACACTTCCGTCCCATTAGAGAGTTGGTGGGAGGAGCCTAGTGTGCTACCTTTTAATCTTATGTTTCTGCTTTTACACAGCAATTTTTGGGACGCATTTATGCAACAGTAGGCCTAGGCCTAGCAGGGAACAGGTTAAACTAGCTTTAAAATAAAGATCATGCGCCGCAAAATTGATGCATGCCGTTATGTGTCAGTAAAAGCAATACGCCAATAAGTCACTTATAAGAGATTTGGCCTGTTAATTATACAGGCCTAAGCATGCTTACGGTACGTCAAGATCGCAAGCCAGAGATCTGAAAGAGCTAAGTGTTTCATTTTTTAAGGAAGAAAAATAAATAGATAAAACTAAAGAAAGAGTACATTAATATTTTGTCATTATGCCGTGAAATGCTTACTTGAGTACTCAGCACCTCTTCCACAATTAGAACTCTCCTTTTTCTGTATTTACAACACTCGTGGAATGTCTTTTATTTATATATTTTTATTCCACAAAATACAAGTTTTATTTTGTAACTGGATTAGCACTGAATACGCACTTTCAGATCGTTCTAATCACCAGAATTAATTACCGATACACTACTAAATACACTACCACTAACACCACACCACAGGTAAACTTGCAAGGGTTGTAGCTGTAGGAACAGGAAATGAACAGAATGCCACCTGTGGCTAGCTTTGGGAAGTATGAAAAATAGCGAAACCAAAACAAAGTAATTCAAAATGGAATTATGATGTGTTGCACTCACGTAACTTTCTCTACTTTTTGTAGAGGGCAGAGGCATTAGAACGTCCTCACTTCACATTCTGAAAGAGGCTGTATTGCAGAGAGTACGTATTCAGTTATCTCAGCCTCATTCATTCTTCGGTGTACTGTTTAAAGCATTGAGTCTGTGCAAACGATCCTTGGCTACCCTTCATAGAATTCTTGCGAAAAATGTTTCAAATAAATATTTTGGCTCTTATCGGTATCGGTATCTAATGTACAAGATTTGAACAAAATCGTTAAGAGATTTAGAGAAAATTGCTAAAAATTAAATTTTTTTTGTGTAAAATTGTAATAAAAATAAGAAAAAGTCATTGTCACGTTTCATGTACCAACCCTGAATAAAAAACAATCCAAATAAAATCTTACGTAATACACTCATGCAACATCAGGAATATAATTTTTTATCTTTGAAGTCTTATCTAGAATAAAGAGGCTCTAATTCAGGAGTGAATATTTCAGCTGTTTTAACCTCCTGGAAAGGTAAAATAGGGTGCCTCAAAAGCTGAGTTTTCTACAAATGCTGGTTGGCTTATATCTACCCATGAAAGAATGTTTACAAAATTGGGTAATTTTTAGCTTTTATGATAAGCACCTCATGTAAAGAATTTTTAAAAACTGTTGGAGCCCTTTATTTAGGAAATTATGAAAACAAACAAAAACGTTTGGAAAATTGGTTAAAACAGTTAATTCCAAAGACTTAGTGCGAATTTGGAACTTGTTCACTATGCATTAAGGTAGGCCTACTGTATGGTGTTCTAATGTAACTCATCCCCAAGCAAACAATTGGTCATCATGCAGAAAAGGAGAGTGAGAATTGCTAAAGAAAAATTGAAAATCTTACAAATTAGGGACTTAGGCCAATCTGTATTTACATTTTAATTACTTCTTTCATAAAACGAACCTTCTTTTCCTATGGTGTAGCAGTTTGAAATCGAATCACAGCCTCCAAAATCATCTGCCTTTATCTGGCCCTGCCCTTGGCAATTGATGTCCATCATCTGGTTTGGAGTAGAGTAGGCCTACTAGCATTTCTTGCCACTGCATTGATTCAGCAATCCCTGAGTCTTCCTAAAGGTCTTCTACTTTCGATTGAGCTAAATAGTACTTTCTTAGGGATTCAGTTATTACCCATCCTAATAATATGCCCAGCCCATTGCTGTCTTTGAAATTTGATGGTGGTGGATAACTTGTCTTTATATAGGTTGTATAATTCATTGTTATAGTGTATTGTCCACACCATTGTCCTGAGTTGGGTCATATATTCCTAAAATCCTTCTTTCGAAGGTGTTAATTAAATTAGCGGCTCTTTTATTCAGAATCTGGGTCTTGCTGCCATATGTTATTACTGGTCTGGTCATGACTTTATACAGAGTTGCTTTGGCCTGACGATAAAAATTTCTTAACTTGATTATTGATGACAGTGATGCATACACTCTATTGGCTACATGTATCCTTATCTTAATTTTATCATTTTCTTCTGTTATCCAACATCCCAGATATTTGGATTGTTTGACTTTTTCCAAATTCAGGGGTTCAATTTCAAACTGATAAGTTTCCTGACTTTCCTCTGTGCAGTGATCATAAGTCATGTCTTTTTTTTTTTTATTCACTTGTAATAATAAAGATATGCATCTATAATTCCTACAGTAGAGCTTATTCCCCTTTTTATACATAGATACTATTAGGTTATTTTTCCATTCGTTGGGCATGTATTCTTTGTTCCATACTTTTTGGATCATTTTATGTATTTCTGCCTCAATTCCACCATATTTAATCAATTCATTTGGGACTGTGACATCTCCATGGCTTTTAAGTTTTTTTATTATGTGTTCTATGATCTCTTCTACTTCCTTTAGTCTGGGATCCCCTACATTGCTGTTTATCCATGATTCTTCAAAGTTTTCTTCAACACTTTTTTTGTTTATATCCATGACCTTTATCGGCTCTGGATTTAGCAATTTATTGAAGACTTCCTTCCATCTATGAGGGTGTATCAATAAATAACCGGACTAATTTTGTAATGAACACATAATGACTTTATTTCATTCAAATTTACTTGCAAACTTTCAAAGTATTCTCCGCCTGATGAAATACAACTATTCCAATGATTTACCCATTGTTCGAAATACTCACTGAACCTCTTTTTTGACAGTCTGTTCAGTATACCCATGACAACGTTGTTCAACTCCTTATCACTTTGAAAATGGCAACCATGTAGCTCCTTTTCCATTTTAAGGAATAAGGTGAAAATTGCAAGGTGCGAGATCCGGAGAATACAGTAGACGAGGCATGAACTCAATGCCCAATTCTTTGATGACATCTTGAGTTGCAGGCGCTCGATGAACCAGTGCATTGTCTTGGTGCAAACTCCATCCTGTCCTGGCAAGATCTGGTTCCTAAAGACAAATTCATTATATCTGCAACCTTTGCAATTGTTAATGCGACGACCTTCTTGCACAATTGCATCAATTTTGTTGACGTTAACTTCCGTTTTTGCTGTTACGGGTCTTCCAGGGCGTGGAGAATCTTGAAGGTTTTCATAACCCTTTTTGAAACGTTTGTGCCATTCAAAGACTTGTATTCTGCCTACATCATGGTCTTTATATGCTTGCTGCACCATTTCTAAGGTTTCTGTAGGAATTTTGTCTACAAGAACACAAAACTTGATTTATGCCCATTGCTGCAATTTCAATCTCATCTTGGGTACAGTAAACACCACCTGCGATATTCGGGTCTAATTCCTAAATGAATCGTTTTATATGATTATGGGATTCAGAGCACTGCTAGACGAAGGTTTCACCTTTTTGCAGTTAGCAGCCGTTGTGCTCCAGGGTGGTTATTATGTTGCCATCTTCATCATAGCATAAGTTTGTAATGGCTATAAATCCTTCTTTAATAATCTTGATTTTCTGATAGGCAAATTAAAACCAACTTTAGTATCAGCAGTTAAAAATACCCTCATTTCTATTAATACTGAAATACACAAGTATATGCTATGAAAATGAACATAGAAACTCATGTAATTACAGTAACATACAGTGGTGAATTCCCAAAATTCTGACCTTTTGTGAAACCTTTTGTGTAACTCATATATTTTAATTTTTGGCCTCCTGAGTTAATAGGAGATACTGATTAATAGGCTGATACAGCCTCTTGTGAACCTTACCTTAAGAATAGGAGTTATAAGACAATTTTTTAGCCTAAACCCTCAATAGAAGTTAATCAACTAATGAAGCGAAAGACTAATAAAAAAATTGTTTATTCATATATAAGATGAAGTTTATTAATACTTACCTTAAGAACTTTGTGATCTCCCTGTGGCTCTATACTTTTGTAAATTACTAAACACTTATCTGTATATATATCTGTATATATGTATATATGTATATCTGTATATATGATTAAATTGGATGAATAGTTGCAATTACAGTTATTACCCATTTAGTATCCTAAACATGTGATAGGCTAACTACTGATTTAGAACATGCTTTCATGAAGATATTAACAAATTCAGATTCTACTACCTGGAATCAGTGGCTTTATATGTCAAGACATGAGAGGTGGTGTTGGCTGTTAGATCGCAAATGTGAATAACAGAGTGTCCCAATAAAATGTATACACTCTTTAAATGATTATAACAGCAACAATTATTATAATATAGAAAAGTTAAAAAATGAAAATAATGTGAACAAATGTAGAAACCAGTCAATTAATTATCAAAAGTGTTCAAATTGTTGCCAAACAGATGGGTAGGACGAAGAGGAAGTATCGAGTATCCTCCACGCTCACCGGATTTGACCCACATGTATTTTTTTCTGTGGGGGCATGTTAAACACAATGTTTACACCACAAAACCAGCTACAATCAATGAGTTGAGAGCTGCCATTGAAAGAGAATGTGCCGAAATACCAATTATAATGATTGGGAACATTTTGGATTCAATCAGTCAGCATTATCAGCTGTGCATGGACCACAATGGCCAACAATTTGAACACTTTCGATAATTGGCTGGTTTCTACATTTGCTCACATTATTTTGATTTTTGAAACTTTTCTGTATTATAATAATTGTTAGTGTTATAGTCATTTAAAGAGTGTATACATTTTATTGGGACACTCTATTCATGCACGCTGATACTAGCAACCCTAGTGAGGAGCACATTAGCCTAGCCCTGGTAACTTGACACCTCCTCGAGGTGCCCTGAGTTTCTACCCAATGCCTATTTCACGAGGTAGTTAAAGGACTACAACAGGCTTACAAGGGTCGGTTGTCAGGGTGAAACCTACCTTAAATTTGGCATTTATTGCATAACAACACGCGCCAAAAATTAACTGCTCATATAAACATTAAGTGGGTGAAAATTAATTGCGAATCTCGTAACTCGAAAAATTGAGTAGCCTCATACAGCTGTTAGTGGCAGGGGGTTGTGGACTTTCCCTACCTACCATGCGCAATTATGTCAGCTGTCACAGGTTGCAAAGTTAGGTTCCAGCTTCCCAGACAGACTTACATGTAGTTTGCCATATCTCTCCTTTCCTTATCACTATGAGAGCTAATAATATTGTAATAATGAATAATAACATCCTCTGATGCACATGTTTATGTTCCAGTAGCTCTCTTGAACTAATCAGTATCCGTTTAAGTGTTTAGGATTAGCAAAATTAATCTCAAGTGCTGTTTAAATTAATTTAATTATTTTGTTTACTTTTCCCTATAATGATGGGCACAGTATGTAGAATGATCACAGCTATAGTTAAGGGTATATGCGGGTATAAGCTGTATACCTTCAGCATAACCTCACTCCTTAGCGTACGACCTCAGATGTTCTATATATAGGCCTACCTTCTGCTTTAGTGAATTTTCTTTGTTCAACCTTCCACCAGTGAGTTAACACTCCAATGTACACTCAAATAATAGCCACCTTCATTTAAAATGCCAAATTATGGGAAGTTTGTAGCACACAGTGGCAGATCCGGGGGGGGGGGGGTTTTCTTTTACATTGATTTGACTTTTTATTCATCAAAAATAATTACCTACTAAAATAACATGCAAAATGAATTAAACACAAAACAAAAACTTAAAGCATTTATGTACTCACCCTGTTTCAATCGGAAGATTGTAAAATGCTAGTTGAATAGTATTTATATTCAAGATTCCTTGTGTCAACCTACAAGACAGCAGTTCCTTATGTTTAATTATTATTATGAATGATTAAGTTTAACAGATTTCTTGTGAACTATTTCAAAGCACAACTTACTTAAAGTTAAAAGGTAAGAAGTTGGATGTTTAATGATTTTAATTTTTATGTAATAGCCTATATAAAACTGACAAATTTGTCTCTTATTGCCTGGAGTTTTAGTCTGCTGATAAATTTTGAGGAATCACCCAAAGGACCTAAAACAAATAATTTTGCACTTTTTTTCCCCCGGGGATGACCCCTGGAGCCCCTTGTTTTTAGGTCATTCCACACCGGTATGTCTAACTTACTGGGTTTTGCACCAAGCAATTGAAAAGTAATGAACATATCAGAATATATTTTTTATAATAAAGTATTCTAGGAGAAACATAAACTGGATTTCCCATCATATTCTTTGCCAAAATCATTACACCTATCCCTTGGTACATAAAACAAGAAATTGGCTATTATTTCACATTTCTGCCTTAGCAGCAGAAATGAGATTTTTCCAGAAGAGTAGCTGGCTGAAAAGAGAAAAGGTGTCAAATAAAGACCAGGCAGAACCAATGAGTGCAATTCTTGTTACAAGGTCATGTGAAAGCCTACCTGTATTAACTGTGTACTGTTATTCTACGTACTAGGTTGTCAGAAGAAAGCAAGTGGTCTGTACTGCTATTAGAAGCTGGGGGAGAGGAACCTGAAGCAGCAGACATTCCAGGATTGCTGCCATATAATGTTGGCACCAGAATAGACTGGTCGTATCAGTCAGAACCTCAACCTCGATCATGTGGAGGTAAACCTTGTGTTTTCCCCAGAGGGAAAGTCCTAGGCGGCTCCAGTGTTCTCAATGCCATGGCCTATAATAGAGGATTCCGTAGAGATTACAACAAATGGCTCGCAGCAGGTAAGAGTACATCCTTCATGGGCGTAATTTCAGCTTTTTAACTGGGGTGGCAAGGTCTGCCGGGGGTCTGGGAGGTATGGAAATTTTTTAAAATTTGGCGTTAAAATGATGTAGTTTAAGCATATTTAAAACTTTTTTTACATACCATACCAGCATAAATGTTAAGTTTAATAAAGTTTAATAAAGAATCAAGATTGTGACACGTTTATAAACTGTAATTTTTCACTTGTTTGCAAATAACTTATATTTATATTTGGGGTGGCAAAAAGAGGGGTTTGGGATTCAGGGGTGGCAACTGCCACTCCTTGCCACCCCGTAATTACGCCACTGCATACAATCAATAGTCCATTACACATTAAATTATATGTGACTAGCTTAAAAGGCCCGACGTCGCCCAGGTTTTTATTTTGCAATTGAAAATTATCTTATGAAGGACTTTCGATTTTTAAATTATAGGTATTTAGAATTTGAAATAGGAAGAATGATTTATCACACTCAAACTATTCCCTCAGAAAATACTTGGTATAGCTTTTTATGGCTCATAGAGGATGTAGAATTTTGCATTCCATCGCTTGTACACAGCAAGCCTGGTAGGGGTTCAAATAAGAAGAAACATAAATTCCGGTAACATAAAATTGTATTGTCTTTGCGGAATATTTTATTTCTCACTCTCATGTTACCATAAAACCGTTTTGGGGATGAAATTAAACAGAAATGTAATATCACTTTCATACTTCTCTCTCCAAAACCTGATAATAATATACACATTACCATACCTCGTATTGTTTTCTCTATGTCCAGGGTAGAGAAAGTTATGTGACTGCATTAATTCCATGGATTTCATTCTTTAATATTTATTTATAACATGGATTATATTGATAGTTCTCTAATTTGTCAAGTCTTGTTTCATTTATTTCCAAAGCCTTATGTGAAGACTGCCAACAATACTGTTGTCAAGAGAACTGTGATTTGGATTTGATAATTCTGTGTAAAAAGGGATTAAGTATTCTCAAAAACATTTAATTTTTGGCATTTAAAATTTAAAAATTTAAAAATCCTTTCTTAGTGAGCACCTACATTATACAACGAAGGTACTGTCAAAATTCCAAGTCTCTACCTGTTATAGTTTAGGCTCTACGTTGATTCTCTGTCAGTCAGTCAGTCAATCAGTCAGTCAGTCAGGACAAAGCCTTTTATATATATAGAGATATGGCTCCAAGCATTTGCATGTCAAGTACTGTTCCCGCTCCCACGGTAGCTCGCAGGCGAAATAGGGACACGGGGAAACCTCTCCGGTTTGAAGGATGCTACACTAAGTCAAGTTTAAATACATTTATTGAGCCCCTTGAAAGATACAAAGAGCACAATGGACAAAATGATAAATAGACCCTTTAAAATACAAGATGGAATTTTGTATCTTGCTTTACAAATAAATTCCTCTTCCTAGCGGTGCCGAAGAAGATGAAATGTTGATGAAGTCAAGGGGAGACGACTTAGTAAGCTCCTTCTGGAAAATAAGGCATGCTTGCCTTATAAGACTGATGAATAGCTCGGAGGACCAGAGCAGAGCAATTTTTATAGTCGCGCTTGCTCGGACGACTGAGAAAGAATTTCACTATTCTTGAAGTGAATGCACACTTTCAGCAAATTATTTTAAGGTCGACTTGCTGCTTCGACCGAGAATAAGAACCTTTAAATGTTGCTTCGACACTGCAACTAAAATTAAGCACTCTGAAATATTCACTTCACAGCAGTACTTACAGTAAATCCTTTTACTTAATGAGTTACGCATTCAAGTCCATACGGTTTGATCAGGGAAGTAAAAAACTTGGCTTCACACATTTGTAATTGAATCACAAATAAATTGCTTTGAAGAACGTATTAAATTGCGTCTCTGCAATAACTAGGGCTGGGAAACTTCAAATTCCCAGCTCGACAATAATAACTAGATTCAGAATTCTGAACTGAAAACTAGCCTGGCGAAAGCTTCGAACGAGAGAATAAGAATGAATAGCAAGAATGACAGACGTCACGACATGTGACGTAAAGCAAGAATCCCATTGGCCAAGAAAAACAATAAATAATTAATCTTGGAAATAAATCAATTAAGTTACATTAAAATACTAAAACATAAATAAGAGAATTAATAGCATTACTTTAAAACTGAATTGTTTCTTTAAAAACACAAAATTATGAATAAAATATACTAAAAAATAATCAGACTGAAACTTTGGGTTGGAGATTATAACATGACTATCCAAAAAATGAAAGATGCGACAGTCAAATGTTATTTCTGATGCGAATTGATGGGAGAAAGAACAAACAGATAAGTAAACATATTTAAAATTATATTGAAGACACAACAAGAAAATAAAACAAGCGAAGTCACAAGCCTGTTGCCATAGCAACACGGCGAATGACCTCGCGAAACCAGCTAATGCCTCAAATCCGGCCAGACACGAATGCTGGACGGAACATATTGCCCGCGATAATTTCGCTCGTGAAATTATCTAACAGAATGTGACGTCAAGCAAATTCGTGAATGCAAGGATTCGAGGCCAAAACAACTATCAAATCGCAATAAGTCAAAATCGGTGGAGTGGGATGCGTCCGGCATCAGCACTCTGAATGAAAGCAGGTGTCACTGTCCCTCTTCACTGACAGGCAGAGGAGCCAACTTGATGAGGGGCCTCTTATAAGTGCCTGAGACAGTGCGCACAGTGACAACTCTGACAAGGCCGTCTGGGCCTGGGTGTACTTGGTGCACCAGACCAAGCACCCACCTATGAGGAGGTACATTGTCCTCGAGAACCAATACAGGGGTACCCAAAGGAACGTCTGGCAGTACCTTGTGCCACCTTGCACGACGCTGTAGCGTGTGGAGATAATCCACGGACCACTTCTTCCAAATGCAAGTGACCATCTGCTGAAGATGGTTCCAACGGGAACGCAGGCTGTACCCACCAGAGAGGTCAGGACTGGGCACCGATACAATGGGCTTGCCAATAAGAAAGTGGCCGGGAGACAAATATCCAAAGTCATCCACGTCCTCAGATAACGACATCAAAGGACGTGAATTCAAGAATGACTCAATTTGTGTGAGAACAGTAGACATCTCCTCGTAAGTGTACTTACAGGACGAGGACATCCTCTTCAAGTGGAACTTCAAAGAGCGTACTGCCGCCTCATGAAGCCCTCCCATGTGTGGAGAGTGAGGAGGCAAGAAACGCCAATGAATGTTCAAATGCGCAGTGGCGTCTTGCACTGCGGAGTGATGTTCTGATGACATCAAAAGCCTAGAGAGGTTCTGCAGGTCGGCGTGGGCTCCGACAAAGTTTCTACCATTATCACAAGTGATTGAACTTGGAATTCCACGACGACTTGTGAACCTTGACAATGCCGCCAGGAAGGCACGTGAGGTGAGCGAAGTCACTAGCTCAACGTGTACGGCCTTCGTGGACATGCAGACAAAAATAGCAACGTAGGCTTTGGTAGTCACCTTGGACCGCGGGCCACCAAACTTGAGAGAGAATGGACCGGCGTAGTCCACACTAGAGTTTGTGAAAGGAGGGAGAGGATTTACTCTCTCAGGAGGCAGATCAGCCATCTTTTGCTGAAAAGCCTGAGCCTCAAAGCGGAAGCAAACACTACAGCGCCTCCGTACACTGCGAACCAGCTTGCGAATGCAAGGGATCCAATACGACTCTCGCAAGTGTGAGATGACTAGCTGAGGTCCTGCATGACCTAGATGCAAGTGCACATGGAGAACTAACTGCCTGGTGAAAGCATGCTCTGCAGGAAGTAATATCTGATGCTTGTTGTCAAAGGGTAGGTTGGACCGACTGAGACGTCCACCTACACGCAGGATGTTATCCTGAATAAAGGGGCATAGTTGCCGGATCTTACTAGAAGAAGGCAAATCTTGCGAGGAAGACAATGCTTGAATTTCCTTTCTGAAAGCATTCCTTTGAATGATTCTAATGCAAGAATGCAAAGCTTCAGTAAGCTCTGACGGCAACAAAGGGCCATTGATAGGTGACTTGAGTTTCAAGTAATTATTAATGAAACGTCGCACATAAGCCATGACCCTGATTGTTTTCAAATGTGAAAACTTAGTCAGCCATGGGCTTAAGCTTGAGGTTTCGATAGTGACTAGCGCTGCTATCTTCACCTCTGGGAGAGACGAAGACTCGAGCTCAGTGGGCAAACTGGGCCACTGAGTGGAGTCGGCAGTAAGCCAAGAAGGGCCTGACCACCACAGAGAGTTTTTAAGTAGATCAGGAGGGGTGGCTCCCCTAGAGATGAGATCAGCGGGATTGTCCTTAGATGACACATGCGACCAAGATTCAATGGCAGTGAATTCTTGGACGTCCGCGACTCTGTTAGCCACGAAGGTCTTAAGTTTAGAAGGTGAATGGTTTAACCAACCAAGTACAACCTTGGAGTCACTCCACAGGTGTACTGAACTTATAGAAAGTTGCAGCGCAGGTAACACCCGGTGAACTAACGTTGCCAACAAGTGAGCTGCCAACAATTCAAGGCGAGGGATAGTCGTTGCCTTCAAAGGGGCAACCCTAGACTTGGCACAAAGCAGACAGCTCTTGGCCTTATCGAAGTGATTAGTAGATCGTATGTACAGACAGGCGCCATATGCCACCTCGCTAGCATCACAGAAACCGTGCAACTGCACAGATACGAAGTTCTGCTGTAATGCTAGCCGAGGGATAGCGATGCTGGAGATGAACTGAAGTTGGTTGTGAATCTTGCGCCACTTGTCGGCGACCGCAGAAGGAATGGGCTGGTCCCATGAAGTAGTCTCCTTCCACAAAGATTGGAACAGAATCTTGCAGTAGGACACTATAGGGCATATTAGACCAAGGGGGTCAAAAATAGAGGCTATACAAGATAGCAATGTCCTTCTGGAACAGGTGGTGAATGGCTTGGAGGGATCGACTGAAGTTTCGATCCTGAGCATATCGTCAGAAGGTTGCCATATGAGGCCTAGCGCCTTTATGGAGGAGGTGTCAGAATCACCAAAGGTTCTGTGATCGAGAGACTCCCGCAGCTCAGGAGGAACGTCTTGGAGCAGTTCCACAGAATTGGAACTCCACTTACGAGGATTGAATCCACCTAGGGGGAGAAGCTCTCTCAGCTGAGAGACAATAACCTTGGCCTCAGACAGCGTAGCAGCTGTGGCCACTATGTCATCGACATAGATGGAATTGTTTATGATGGAGGCTGCTACAGGAAACTTGCTTCCCTCGTCGATGGCTAGCTGTTTAAGAGCTCTGGTTGCCAGGAAGGAGGCAGAAGCAGTGCCATAAGTGACCGTGGTTAGGTCAAACAGCTGAATAGGGTCTGACACAGAAGTTCTCCAGTAAATCTGCTGGAGAGGTTGGTGGTCGGGATGGACTAAGACCTGTCTATACATCTTCTCGATGTCCGCTGTGAACGCCACTGGATTGAACCTAAAGCGTAGGAGGATCGAGAAGAGGTCAGGTTGCACCACCGGACCTACCGCAAGGATGTCATTGAGTGACTTCCCGTTAGAAGACTTCGCCGAAGCATCAAAGACTACCCTGAGTTTTGTCGTGGTGCTGGAAGGCTTCAAGACGGGATGGTGCGGGATAATATACTCATATTTCCCGAGTGAACTCCGAGAGGCAGGCTTCATGTGACCCAATTTCAGATAGTCATCCATGAACCTGTTATATTCCTCTCGAAGGGTTTCATTTGAAGACAGTCTTTTTTCTAATGAGAAGAATCTCTTCTGAGCTTGTAACACTGTGCTCCCCAGGGATTCTGGAGCTGATACAAAGGGCAACTTTACAATGTATCGCCCATCGGAGTCACGCTGAGTATTGGCAGCAAAATGCTGTTCACAAACTGACTCGTCAGGGAAGGGGGCTGAGTTAGACACTCGTTCTAACTCCCAGAACCGGGAAAGCTGGTTACTCACTAACTGGTCAGCAGTTAGGAAGGCTGAGTAATTAGAAGACATAGCCTCCGAGCATTCAGGCTCATTGGGGCTTGCGTCAAGATAACGCTTATCCGTGGATCGGCGTCGATGACCATTGGAAGTATGGCAACGCTGTGAAGGGAAAGGCGCAGAGGGCAGTTTCCCGGCGAAGTACCAACCAAGGTGCGAGTTCTGAATCGTAGGTAACTCACAGGTGGAAATTTGCCCTGGACACACCACTTGGGCGCAAATCTCCACTCCAAGAAGTAGATCGACACACTTAGGACGACTAAAGAATGGGTCAGCCAAGGGAAGATTCGGAGGAATGTTCCAATCTTTGGTCTCAATAAAAGAGTTCGGGAACCTTTTCTCCGAAATCTCCGGAACGACAATGGCCTGTGCATTGTAGCGCCATGAAGTCACTCGCGACTGAATCGTGATGCTGGTTAGCTTATGTGTGCTAACATTAGTGGACAAAATTCCCGCTAGCGTAGTCCGCTGCGCATGAGGAGCTAGTCCAAGACGCCTAAACAGCCTGTTGCTAATAAGATTGCAGTCTGAACCGCTATCCAGGAGGGCTGTGGCCTCAACAGGCGAGCCGTCTGAGTCCAGGATGCGGACAGTAGCAGTAGGAAGCAAGCAGCGCTGCTGGGTCTGACTAGAAGCCATAACACCTGCAGTGTTGGCTGCCTGGTGACTATCGCTAGTAGGGTCGTGGAGGAATGTGCTATGTCTCCCAGCACATCTCCTGCACTGAAAAGTCCTACAATTGTTGGCATGCCCTTGACTAAACAGGCATACGCGACACAGTTTGCGGTCTCTAACAAACTGGTCTCTTTGAGCGAAAGTCATGCTCCTGAAGTCGCTGCATGAAAACAGGTCATGCACAGCAGTACGACAACAGAGACATTTAGGCCTCGGAGAAGAAGACTTTGACTTGGAAGGAGCCGGAGAGCTCGGAACTGACTTAGCAGCCTGACTTTTCGTGGCAGCATCAGTCATCTGCAGTATGCGAACTCGGCTTTCCAAGAAGACAAATAACTCCTTGAGAGTAGGGAGCTTCCCTATTTTGACAGATGACTCCCATTCTCTGATGAGGTTCATCGGAAGCTTGTCGATGATAATTCTGGTAATAATCAGATCTGACAACTCCACTTCTGTATTAAGGGAATTCAATGCATGTACCGTGCTTATAAAATGATCCAGGTATTTCTGCAGGGATTCTGCAGAATACCTCTCAATCTGAGGGGGAGAGAAGAGATTGTCCAGATGGGTGTTGGCGATTAGCCGGTCGTTATCAAACCTATCAATCAAAGTCTGCCACGCCACCTGGAAGGTCGCAGCAGAGACAGGAATATTCTGAATGACCGTACTAACCTCTGATGACAGGCAGGACTTCAAGTACTGATACTTGTCCATGTCCGAAATGTGCCTGTGTTGAATTACCAACGACGAGAAAGTGTCACGAAACTCGATCCACTCAGAGGGGTTCCCATTGAACTGAGGAAGACGGATTTCGGGGAGTTTCGGTAACAACGGCGTGACAGGGTCGAGCGAGGAGCGCTGACTGGCAGTCTGCGCTTGCTCGGGTTCATATAGCTGTTTCTTTTCAGCTATCATGGAGTCAAAGAAACTGATAACTTTGTAATAATCAGCTTCCACTGCGTGAAAGTCGAATTCATGATCCTGGTAGGCCTCGTCAATGGCCACCTGAGCATAATCTGACTTATAGGCCTTGAAGACCTCTACGAATTCAGAGCGGCGAATGCGCGCCTCATGAAGCGTAGTGAGATCTTCGATTTCGTACTCTCGCATAATCTGCATTTGACGCAGAAATTGCGACTGCAAGTACTCGAAGCGTCTTATTTTAGCCTTTTGGGCAGCTTCGGCCTGGGCGTGGGCTTCGGCTCTCTTAGCCTCAGCTTCCTCACGGGCCAGGGCAAGCTGAAGGAATTTACACAACTGAGAGTTGCCTCTGGAAATGACGGCGTCGACTTCTGCCCTATAGGCTTCTTCAGCATCAGAATAATCCACACCGTCGATTTCAGTCTGCACAAGGTCGAACTTAGCTGCAAGTTCGTCTAACTTAGACTCATACTTTTTGAGTTCAGGATATGTGACATCTTCAATAGCTAAATTACTAATGACATTAACCTGCCGCGTAATCTGGGCCTTAATGGGAACTCGCTTGGCTTTAAGAGCCGTCAAACCGTCTGGACTCGACATAGTGACTTGCTTATACAATGTCTGAATTAAATAGGTTGCCCGCCTAGAGCCGGTGCAACAATGACAAATTAAGGTTTGTTTATAAGAATGGAGTGAGTTGCCCGCATAGGAGCATACGAGTAGACAAAGAAATAGTGTGTAGCTGTACAGGTGTAAGTACACAGATGTAAATGTTTACACTTTACAAGAAAGTACAGAAAACTTAATTGAAATCTGCCAGAGACCTCCCTCAAACGCAATGCGGAGGAGAACCACAGATACTTATAGCAACTGACTTTAAACTACTTATTACTGATGGCTACTGATGGTAGCGTCTCACACCGGCGGCAAACTATACCGGGAGAACAAGATTGATATATAAGAATGACTAGAATTGTGGCTAATCACTGAGGTCTCTGTAATAAGTGACCAAGACAAATTAAACTGTTAATTGAATAGTTACTTTACGTTAATTATAGGTCACTAACTATCAATGCATCTTCAACCATAGGCCTCTGGGTCATATCTAGGCCCGGAGGAACCACAAAGAGATGTTCCCGCTCCCACGGTAGCTCGCAGGCGAAATAGGGACACGGGGAAACCTCTCCGGTTTGAAGGATGCTACACTAAGTCAAGTTTAAATACATTTATTGAGCCCCTTGAAAGATACAAAGAGCACAATGGACAAAATGATAAATAGACCCTTTAAAATACAAGATGGAATTTTGTATCTTGCTTTACAAATAAATTCCTCTTCCTAGCGGTGCCGAAGAAGATGAAATGTTGATGAAGTCAAGGGGAGACGACTTAGTAAGCTCCTTCTGGAAAATAAGGCATGCTTGCCTTATAAGACTGATGAATAGCTCGGAGGACCAGAGCAGAGCAATTTTTATAGTCGCGCTTGCTCGGACGACTGAGAAAGAATTTCACTATTCTTGAAGTGAATGCACACTTTCAGCAAATTATTTTAAGGTCGACTTGCTGCTTCGACCGAGAATAAGAACCTTTAAATGTTGCTTCGACACTGCAACTAAAATTAAGCACTCTGAAATATTCACTTCACAGCAGTACTTACAGTAAATCCTTTTACTTAATGAGTTACGCATTCAAGTCCATACGGTTTGATCAGGGAAGTAAAAAACTTGGCTTCACACATTTGTAATTGAATCACAAATAAATTGCTTTGAAGAACGTATTAAATTGCGTCTCTGCAATAACTAGGGCTGGGAAACTTCAAATTCCCAGCTCGACAATAATAACTAGATTCAGAATTCTGAACTGAAAACTAGCCTGGCGAAAGCTTCGAACGAGAGAATAAGAATGAATAGCAAGAATGACAGACGTCACGACATGTGACGTAAAGCAAGAATCCCATTGGCCAAGAAAAACAATAAATAATTAATCTTGGAAATAAATCAATTAAGTTACATTAAAATACTAAAACATAAATAAGAGAATTAATAGCATTACTTTAAAACTGAATTGTTTCTTTAAAAACACAAAATTATGAATAAAATATACTAAAAAATAATCAGACTGAAACTTTGGGTTGGAGATTATAACATGACTATCCAAAAAATGAAAGATGCGACAGTCAAATGTTATTTCTGATGCGAATTGATGGGAGAAAGAACAAACAGATAAGTAAACATATTTAAAATTATATTGAAGACACAACAAGAAAATAAAACAAGCGAAGTCACAAGCCTGTTGCCATAGCAACACGGCGAATGACCTCGCGAAACCAGCAAATGCCTCAAATCCGGCCAGACACGAATGCTGGACGGAACAAGTACAAAACCCTGAGTTATATTCCTGGCTCAGGATATTTTTTCTTCTCTTGATTAGAATGTAGACCTCAATGGTGAAAAACGAATTGAAATGTTTCAGTATTAACTATAGGATTAATACATGCATTTATGTAACATGTGGGACTGTATATCCAATTAAGAAATTATGATTGTCAGTTCTTTAATTTTGACATTTCTGTATTTACTGTAGAACTTGCATGCATGCATATAATTATATTAATAACACAATTATTAATAACACAATACATCCAATATTTTAATAATCTGTTTCTGCTTTTGACCTTTAATAACTGTTGCAAACAATATCAATTTAAAAAGTATTAGGATAAAATACATTTTTGATAACTCTAAAAGCAAGACCCGTGATTGTTTTAATGAAGCTGGTAGGCCTATGTACAGTGAGTCCCAAGCAAGAGTTGGCCAATGATGTGGGTTTCTGCGTCGCGGCAAAGCTCCAACTCCTGAGCGATCGGGTGAAATATCTACGCAAATAAAGCCATAACTGGTGTAATGATTCAGGTTCTCACATTTACAGTTAGAATTACAATGAAAATAACCACGTACTTCATCACAAGAGATGTTGGAAATGCCCTCCTCTTGCATCCATACAGCACTGGCACCTTTTTAGGAAATTTTCTTTCACGCGCGTAAGTTCAGCTTCCAAGATAGAGTTAATTTCTCTTGTGATACTATCTTTAAGTTCTTCTAATGTATAAGGAATTGACCAATACACTTTATTTTTCAAGTTCCCCCATAAATAATAGTCACATGGGCTTTGTTAGAAGAATGATTTCTTGTAAACTACTGGCAATAGAATCCTGCGACAAACATGACTGACATTCTAATTTACTCTACATTTGTTTTATTGATGTAATTAGGCATTGTTCCATTAAAAAAATTGTATGTTTGCTCAAAAAACACACTTTGTAAGTATTATTCAAATCTCTTTATAGGCTAAACGTACGAGCCCCTGACTACCAATCAATGCTGTGAAAACCATACATCAATAGCACTTTCCATGTCTGAAATATCTGCAAATTTTAGGTGATTCACCCTGTATACTAATAAGTAAAGTGTTCCCTATTACAGGCCATGGAGGCCCAAAGGGTTCCAGAAGGTTGAGGCTCCCAGATGTTTAGACATCGGCACATGAAGGGGGTAAGGTTGCCAGCCTTACGCACCGGCTGCCTTTACTCCTAGGAGTGATCCTGGTACTCATTCCTGTTAGAGGCTGAGTCGACCCCAGGGCCATAGTGCCACCAGAAAGATTAGGCCAATTGAAAAACTCCAACAACCTCATCGGGAATCAAACCCATGACCTTCCAGTTTGTAGCGCAGCACCTCAACCACTGTACACTATTAATAAGATGTAAAACTAAAGAAATTAGTAAATTTAAGCAATATAATCTCAGTGACATAAAATATTATACAATATAAATTAACCAAGGCTAGATGACAAGACATTGCTTCTAGTTAGTGGTGAGATACTTGAGTAACTTTGACCTAAAAATCTATAGGCTCCAACTACCCCTGATGCCTGGTGGTAAGGAGTTCCAGTTGCAGGTAGTGGCCACAGTACAGAGATGTTTGATTGACGTGGAATTGACAATAGACTGCTATTCTGAGATCGTGTCTTGCAGTTTTGTTGGGAAAGACAACAGTGAGAAAAGGGAGACGAAATAATTAGGTGCAGAATTATTAAGTATCAGGGTACAGTCAAGGAGTGTAGTAGGCGATTGTCCTTTAGTCGAAGCCAGGATAATCACTTAAAATAACCCATGACTTTATCATACTGATGTATGTTGAATATGTGACGGAAACAAGAATTCCTAACACGCTATAGCTTACAGGAGAAGTTAATTCAACAGTTAGGTCTGTAAACAAGACAATAGTCAAAGTGTGGCATCACTAGTGTCTGTACTAATGTCTGCTTTAATTTAGCAGTAGGAAACTTTTTAGTCTAAGTGAATGCATAATAAGAAATGTTTTTTTTTTACAGATATGTTTAATTTGTGTATTCCAGTTCATGATAGAGTCAAAGAAGGTCTACACCATCAGATTTTTCATAATAATGCTAAGTACAGAAATTATGGGCACATTTCATTATTAATTTGACACTAGGAATATTTTTGCAGGAAATGATGGATGGGGTTATGAAGATGTGCTGCCTTACTTCAAGAAATCTGAAAATAACTTGGATCCAAAGTATTTTAGTGATAAAAAACACCATGCTAGGGGAGGATATCTGAGTGTGCAGCAATTTCCATACCAAGATGAAAATGTTCAGTTGTTACAGAAAGCTTTTTCCGAAATGGGCTACAGTGAGGTTGACTTTAATTCTGAGAACATCACAGGATTCATGAATATTCAAGCAACACAAGAAAATGGTTTACGTTATAGCGTAAACAAAGCATATATTTATCCAGTCCGCAAAGACAGATCTAACCTTAAAGTGATTACAAATGTAAGGGTTTCTAAAATTCTTATTCACTCAGAGAACAAAACAGCATATGGAGTAGAGTATAGCCTAGAAAAGGACAGACAAGTAAAGGGAAAGGTTTTTGCAAAGAAAGAAGTAATTGTGAGTGCTGGTGCAATAAATTCCCCACAGTTATTGATGCTATCAGGAATAGGTGCAAAATCCACACTCACATCACTGAAAATCCCAATTGTACAAGATTTGAAAGTAGGACAAGGTTTTCAGGATCATCCAACTGCTCCTGGAGCATTGATTTCACTGAATAAAGGAACGCAAAAAAGCCCGAGTGAAAGTGATGTAATAATGGATGCTATTAAATACTCTTTAGAAAGAAGAGGAGGACCATGGACAGCAACAGCTGTAGGTCAGATACAAGTAAATGTCAAGTCTAAATTTGCAAAAGATTATCCAGATCTGCAAATGTATTTCATACCTTCCCTTACCTGCACTAAAGCTACCTCTCCCATGTGTTACTATGATGCTATCAGCTTCCAGCCTTTAGTTGTCAATCCAAAAAGCAGAGGAAGAGTCACTATTAAAAGTAATAATCCATTTGATAAACCAATGATATACCCTAATTACTTTAGCGACTCTAGAGATATTGATATATATCTGGAATCTTTTAATTTTCTACAAAAGCTGGAAGCAAATGAAATTCTCAAGAAAGCTGGTTACAGTATAAATAGAACAATATTCCCCACAAAAGAAGATCTTGAGTCTGGGAATAACCCGTACTGGCAGACAATTTCACCGTTGTTTAGATTTTCTATATCACATCCTTGTTGCACCTGCAGAATGGGGGCTGAAACTGACAAGGAAGCAGTTGTGGATGCTGAACTTAAAGTATTTGGAATTAAACATCTGAGAGTTGCAGATGCTTCTGTTATGCCAACTCTAACTAGTGGGCCCATCAATGCACCAATCATTATGATTGCTGAGAAAGTTTCAGATATGATCAAGGATTACTGGCATAAACTTGGTTCACAAGTTAAAAAGTAATGAAGGTGATGATATTCCAAACGTGTGTTTCCTCTTATCAGTCTCATGGTAGTGAATGCTGTAAAGCATATTGCTTAGACCAGCCAGATTTAAATGTAGCCTACCTCATAGAAGGAAACCAAGTTCTAGGCATATATCATACAAGTTTTTACACATATATTTATGCAATCTTCAATAAATGTTACCCTTTTAATAAAATGCCTTTCTGAAACTGAATATTCCATTTTAAAAGTATAAATTAATTCAAAAACTGAAAATTTTACACTAAAATCAGAAATTTCAAACATAATTTTTAAAATTCTATTACAGTATTTTTTTAATCCATTTCCCGTTCATGCTATCATGGTGGAAACTCAAACATCCTGCACTCAGTGCCAGTAACCTAATATATGAGGGGCATACTGAAAGTCGTCAGCAACATTTTTTCACAACCTTAATCTTTATTTGTAAGTGAAACCAAGTATATCATCTCAATCTACAGACCTTTCTTTCACTTTTCTACATAGTTTCCATTTTTTTGCACAAATATTTCCCATCGTTCTGCAAGTTTGAAAATACCCTTGCGATAGAATTCCGTTCCAGGAGAAAGGCATATCACTGTGAATGAAATCGCTGCAAAACTTGCAGTTGGACATAGTGCGGTGCAAGAAATTATTCACAGTTTAGGTTATCGGAAGGTTTGTGCCCGTTGGGTCCTACATTTATTGTCCGAGGACCACAAATGTCAGAGATGAACCACTGCCCAAAACCTTCTTCAGAGATTTTGAAATGAAGGTGATGAATTTTTCACGAGTATTATGACACGAGATGAAAGCTGGTTCCTGGAGATGAAAGCTGGTTCCATCATTATGAACCTGAAACAAAAGACAGAGTATGGAATGGCATCAGTGTCTACAGGCAGTTGGAATGGAATTCTATCGTAAGGGTATTTTCAAACTTGCAGAACGATGGAAAACATATGGGCAAAAAGAAGGAGATAATGTGAAAAAGTGAAAGAAAGGTCTGTAGATTGAGACAATATACTTGGTTTCACTTCAAATAAAGATTAAGGTAGTGAAAAAGGACGCTAAGAAAAGAAGAAAAGAAGAAGATAGATGCATTTGAAATTTGGGTATGGAAAAAATGATTAAAGGTATCATGGGCAGAAAGAAGGACTAACATATCAATTTTATTAGAGATTACACCAGATTCGCCACTTGAAACACTAGCAGTGAGAGGAAAATTAAAATACTTTGGTCACATAATGAGAAAAACAAATTCATTGGAGAGAGATGTAATGCTGGGTACAATGGAAGGAAAGAGAGGAAGGGGAAGAAGAAGAATAAGATGGCATGCAGAAATATGCAATGCCACCAATCTGAAGTGGGAAGAAGTGATAAGTGTGGTCAGCATTCAAAGAAAGAGCCGAATGGAGGAAGCTGGTTGGAAGAATGTCAAGGGACAGAAAATAACAGTTCGAGTAAAATCGGCTGGCATCTGTCTGCCTAGAAAATCCTCACTAGATCACCAAGGAATGCATGCGATCTGATGGATCTACCTACCTACACTTGGAACTCGACAAGTATCTTCAAGAGCTGTTTGTATTTAACTATTTTTTATGAAAATATTTTCACATATTATCCATATCATAAAAAGTATAGTTCGCAATACATATATGACGTGAATAAAAGAACTTCAGAAACTCAACTCAACTTTCTTCTCCTAATTTTTCCTCCATTATGTTAACATACACTTCTTGTATATCAATATACTATTTCAAACTACACATGTTATAATTAAATTATAATTAAATTAAATTCTATGGACTATTTAGATGAATCTCCATGAAAGGGTAAACAAAATTATGGGATTTAAATTTTGATAAAATCGTAATAAATATAATTCATAAAATCACTTATGTGAACTATTTCATATTTCCATCCTTAAACTTGTTTTGCTAGCCATTATCTATACCCTAAGGCAGCGTTTCTCAACCTATTTGAGCTTGAGGACCTGTAAAATGTCTAAAAAATTTTACGGATCCCTAATTTTATATCCCATTTTTAAAAGAAGGCCTATATTCTTAATATTGGGGTATTAATTACAGATGATTGTAACGAAATATGTGAAAAAATTTTACTTCTTCACTTTCCACTTGCTTTGTGATATTTTTTGTGTCTGTGGACCATCTGCACTATCTTCGCAGACCACCAGTGGTCCGCGGACCATAGGTCGAGAAAAGCTGCCCTAAGGTATAAAAATTTCATAAGGATTGGACAGTATTTACTATAAAAATATAGTGTAAAGGACAAAATGTACCGCACAAGTACCGCATGATGATGATGATGATGATGATGATATTATTAATAATAATAATGTTATTACATCTTTAGCTATATATTGCATAGACAGACATTGTCAGTATTATTTAGGAGAAATAAAGTACATTGACTGCAGCAATCAGATTTGTAAAAAATCCTTAAAAGAATAAAATGTCTTCTCATATAAAAAATCTTTCACTTTAAATTTAAAACAGCTGAGATTTTCCACATTTAAAATATTGGCTGGTAAATTACTGATAACCTGGCTGAAAATTTAAACTGATGATTTAGTGTATCTAAAAGTTCCATATTTAAAAATATGTATATCACCTTTAGTTCTTGTGTTGTGCTCATGTAATCCTAATTAAAATTTCAACAGGTTTTGTACTGAAATTAATCATAAAAGTCGTCAAGCACTTTGTGACTTAATATTGTAAACATCTGATTATATTAGCCTACATGTGACCCTGCCAGGGAATGCCGACCATTAAGTCGGAAAAATATATTTTCTAATTTGAATGGATTCAATTTCAGCATAAAATTCTGAGTTTTCTAAAAAAGAAATACCTTTAGTTCAAAACTTGATGTTTTATAACCTTTGAAGCTTTATTGTTCAAAAATTATAATTTATGGAAATTGATCTCAAAAGACAAGAAAGAAACTTTTCCATGTTTTAAATATCAATTTCATATTACTGTGATACCACACTAATAGAATATCCAACCACATTACTAACTTACAGCATAGCAAGTATTTCTGTTGCCAGTATTTATTTTTTTCACAGAAAGTAATAAAGAAAACATTAGAGTCTGTTTGGTCTAAGTTGGCACAGTTGAGAAAATTGAGACAGAAGATGTTTGGCATAAGTCAGGCATTGAACAGAAAGAGATAGAAACATACTATTGTGAAAAGTTACTCACTCCCTATTTTGAAGCTGTCACTTATGACGAGGGTGGCAGAGGAGAAATACCCATCATTGTAACAGCAAGAAGCAGTGGTGGTCAGTGAGGCTTATGTCACTTTCATCAGGATCTGAATCGCCTAAATTCATAATAAATTTCCCCCACACCAAAACTATACTGTATTTGACCCAACGAAACCCTTTAATTTTCTAAGCATGAACACAAGCATTTTTCCAATGCACAGAATTCACTTTTTTACTTCATCCGATACCAGTTTTTCTTCTTTGCTAATTCTGACCGTGATATCGTATTTTACCAGTGCCCATATTAGTTCAGTAGGGTTTAAGTCACAATGGTATGGCAGTAAACGTATAACTGTGTGGTCATGTTGTTGTCTATCTGGTAATGCCTGTGATTGTCTTTACTGATTTAATTGAGTCATATAGCACTGATTTTCTTGACACGGGAATTAATATAGACTCCACTTAAACAAGTTTGACTGTCTGATTTTCACACGGAGTAGGTATAACGACAAGCTTCATAATCTGTTCATAATCTATAAGGGTAATAAATCATGGAGGATGAAATGGGCTGAACATGTTGCACGCATGGGGAGGAAAGACATATCTCAAAAGTATTGAATGGGAGACTCAAAGGGAAAAGACCTCTTGAAAGATCTAGACGTAGGTGGGAGGACAATATTAGGATAGATTTAAGGGAAATAGGATTCGCAAGGGATGGTTGGATGGAGTTAGCACAGAATAGGGTTGAATGGCGGGCTCAGATAAGGAATGGCAGCAATGAACCTTCGGGTTCCATAAAATAGATAATATTCCTTTAGCTTGCTGAGGAATTGTCTATTGCCATTGAGTAAGTAAGTGTAGGTAGGCACGAGGTTTATTTTGAATTGTAGCTAGCGTTATCCATTAGTGTTAATGAATTTGGAGGAATATTAGGAATAGAATTTTGATCAAATCATATTTGAAGACAGTTGCATTAATCTGTTCCTTGGTTTAAATTTGCAACATAACATGTCATTAGGGATAAAGCCAGATTCAAAGTCCTCATGAACGAGTATTTCTTTATTCCTCTCCTAAAATATTAACCCACGTTTCTCCCAAATGAATATTAAGGTGGTCAGAATTGTGTAAGTTTTTTAGTTCCCGTTAAGTATGCAAATCGTCATATTACCACATCAGGTTTTTCTATAAAAATGTTTCTCTTCTGATTATTTTTTACATACCGGAATTTTAATTGCTTTAATACCTTACACAGCGCCCTTTTGCTACCGTTAAACAAATTTTCTTGTAGTATGATATATATAATATATTCCAGTGACATTTATAATGAGACCGTAATAATAAATCATGCTTTTCTATACGACAATACGAAAGCTGAAACACATGACTTGTGACAATCACATAGGCTATGTGATTTCTATCTGTGTGTGTGTGTGTGACAATCACATAGCCTACGGTATCATTTAAATGTCACGTGAATAAAATAATGCAGTAAATCTCAACGACGAATAAAGGTAAACATTACAATTTATTTTCAAAAATATAAAATAAATATTTTACACCAACACCATTCACAGTAACAAGCCGCCATGTCTGCTTTTCTACACGACAATATGAGAGCTGAAGCACGTCCGCCAATTACTTAAATGGCTAATTTCTGGGTTTTCTACATTTTTTCTGTGTGACCCTACCCCACCCTGAGCTCATTGGAATAGTGGAGTGAGTAAATTTTGGCTACCTGCTGAATTTTGTGCCAAGATAAAGCAGACGTACTATAGGGACCAAATTAAATTTCAAATTGTGACTTACGGATGTGTTTCTAAAACAACAGATCTCTTTTCAAACTGAAAACACTATGTTGGCAATGTTCTCTTTAATGTTTGTTGTGATCAGAGAATATAGTACAAGAATGAAACCAATAGATGGCATCAAAATCTAAAATAAAATTACACTTTACAACCTGACAGCTCTTTTATGCTGTTACACAGAAACGTGTTTACCCCTTTATGGACGGGTTTCCCTGGCATGGTGACGTATTACAGTTCACATTATCTAAGGCATCATCCAGTAAAATAACTTGCAAAGAAAATGTTCTGATAATTAGAGTAAAAAAAAAAAAACACTATGGATTACAAAATTAGAAGAGCAGATAAATAAACGGCACTGTTCTTATAGGTGTGCTTATGTATTTTCGTCACGAAGATGGCATCAGGAATTGTACAAGCAGATCAAGATGATTTACTATTTCAGTGTGCCATAGAAATAACCAAAAGCATTGCACGACAAGAAAGAATTTTCATCTCTGGTCCTGTTGGTGAGTACAGATTAGAATTGAAAACAACTCAGTCCTATTGTTTATGAACAATTCACATTATCAATCCCAAAAAACTACAACAGAAATTACTTAAGTGATAATCATGCCACAAAATTCAATGAATCTGAAACTTTTTCTTCTGAATTTGAAGGATATCATAGATTTATTGAGGAGCTGCATTTTTTAACATCAGTGGTCAATTAAATTGTCACCAAGTATGGGATTAAGGATATCAATAAAAAAGTTTTTAATAATTACTACAGAGTTTACAACTTCCGGGCTGTGTGGCCGTGGTCTATGAGTGTCTAGTGCTGACGTTTCGCCGCGAACTGCGTCGGGCATCTTCAGAGCGATGTGTCTAGCTGGATGGTCGGCTGTCAACTGCTGGCGCTTGCTCTGTCCCGCTGATATTTATACTTTCTCCTCGCGCTCCGATTGGTCGGCGCTCTGCTGTTCTTTCTCCTTCTCTGATTGGTCTGTGATTAGTAGGTTTGCATTTAGCTTTAGTGATGGCTGGAATCCAAGATTTGTGTACCCTTTGTAATTCTTCTTTTCTGTTGAAGTTATTTTTGTGTTTGTGGATTTCTATGGCTTCTCGGTACAACCGGGGATAGTAATGTGAAGTGGTGCTGAGGACTTCTGTTTCTTGGAAGCAGATGTCGTGGCCTGACTGCAGTGCGTGTTCTGCAACTGCAGATTTTTCTGTGTTTCCCAGTCTACATTGACTATTGTGTTCCTTTAACCTGGTATTAATACTTCTTTTTGTGGTTCCAATGTAGACCTTTCCGCAGCTGCATGGTATCCTGTATACGCCTGCTGTTGAGAGATGGTCTCGTTTATCCTTCGCTGAGTTAAGAAACTGTTTTACTTTCTTCGTCGGTTTGTAGATCGTCCTTATGTTATGCTTAGCCAGTGTTTTGCCAATGCGGTCCAGGTACTACAGAACCTATGTCTTGTCCATAAAATATGGAGTCTTGACTGATCTTGGTTACAGAAATAATGAAGCCCATTATATAGCCTAGTGATTATTTTAGGTACATCATCTGAGCAATCAATGTTGAAATTCATTAGATCATCAATTAAGAAAGGCTTGCCAAACATGATATTCCTTCACAAAGATGGCAAAAGTGTAAAGATATATATTCTTGGGATCCATTCACAACTCCATCTGGCATGTGTGGAATATTAAATAGGGCTGTCCTTTTGAACACATGCTTTAGAAGTGGAAGCATGAAGTTCTCTAAGCAAATGTCTATCACAAAATATGATCCCGATATAAGTAGTTGTAAAATAAAGGTCATCTTGGATTTTTCAGAGATTTCAGGCAAAAATGCCAATGGGATGCCTCTAAAAGCTAGATTACAGAATCAGCTTGAAAAATATATGGGAAAGACCAATACTTCATGTGATGTGAAAGAGCAAGATAGAAAAATCTTGCTTGCTGATACTGGTAAGTTTTATGGTGCTCTGGAAAAAAAATATAAAATCAAGGTATTTCTACACAGAAATATATACTTTCTTTGTTTCTGCAATAGATAAATTCCCTAGATGGTAAAGTCTGTCCAGAATTTTCTCTATATCCACTTTGGTTATATTTTTCATACCAATTATGATAGCTGCTGTAGTGCTCAAATACTTGTATCTGTGTGGATATTATAGAGATTCTGATAAATAAAATATTGTTCTCTGTTTGGTGTACTATTGGTCCATGATCTTAAGGCTAGTGTCAACTCCGGAGAGTTGAGAGTCAACTCGCAGGTGGACACACCTTTGCAATCAATCTCCGAGAGCAGCTCGCCTATATGAATCTGTTTCGTATAGCTGAGAGTTCTCTGATAATGTGTATATTATGCCCACCAAGCCATATGATAAAACTGAATTAAAGAAATTTCATAATTGTCTATTTTACGGCCTATACATAATATGTAATATTGAATTTAATGTATCTGTACAATTTTATATATTTATACAATAATTATTATAAAATATTAATTGATTTTTAAAATTGATTATACTACTACTACTCTGTGGTGCTAACATCCTAGGAGGGACAAGGCCTACCACCAGACTGCTGCGTCATCTACCATAGACAGAAAGCAGGATTGGGGGGCATGTGGTCAGCATGCCGACACCCACGGCCGTTAATGGTAGTTTCCATGAGCGGAGCCCCTACCAGACCTCCCTACCTCAGAAAATCCCAGAAGGTACCGGGGATCGAACCCGGGCCGACGCATCTGTAGTCAGCAAAAAATTGATTATACATAGGCCCTAAATATTCAGTTATTTAATTTGCCTTCAATATTTATTTATATTTTCTAAAAACGAAATCTAAAATTAATAATACTCAATAGTAATGGAATATAATATCGTTTAATGTTCATATGTGCATCATGCAAAAATGTAGTAAGTTTATAAGGGAATAACTGAATAATAAAATTTTACATTGCATTCATTTATGAAACATAATGAAAAACTGATAATCTCCATGGTTCACTACCGACGATCATCGATACTTCTACAGAATATTCTGAGGTAAAGATTAGAGGCATGTAGTGATCTCCTGTGGGACAAAATTCCGGAACAGCAGTGATGGTCGTTGGCCTAAGTTGCAGTACAACCCCATCGTTAAATAATCATATAAACAAACAATATTGGTGCAGACTACATACGATTCCACATATTTTGTTATGTTGGATATTTCCAAATTGGAGTTTAGAAACAAGGCGCCTATAGCCTAACCAATCTTGGTGATTGTCTTTGTACTATTTTCAGTGGACCAAGATGACGTGTATGAGTCTATTGCATATAAAAGTAGAGACATGTAACAGCGATGCACATAATGGTTTTGCTCTAGTGGTAAAGGACCGACCAACAAGGAGCATTTGTTGGCTCTTGGTGTTCGTGAATGCAGAGATTAAATAGTAGACCTATCCGTCCATGTAGATGCACAAAGCTTAAATTCACAGTTTAATAGGATCACTCCACTCAATTTGACATGCTATAAATTACAAATCACAAGCTTGATGCCAGAAATGCATAGAGTCACAATTAGCTTATATTTAACAAGAAGCTCATATCACATTTCAATGTCCTTCTAGATAATTTGTGGGCCTATCAAATTCACTAATACTTCATGATGTTCTGACGATATCCTGACAATATTAGATTGTCAAATTCTTCTAAATGCGTATTAATTGAATGAATGGATTCACATAAAAGCATTCAGCAAGCCCTCATAAAATGCTTACATTAATATTAACAACGAATAATGCATTGTTGTGCGTCCATCTTGTCCGTAAATGCGAGACGAAAACCCTTGTGATATTTGTTCTAAGTGGACACAGTTCTGTGACTAATGTTGCGAGTTTTACTCTCAGCTACTCTCAGGATTGGACTAGTGCTCTCTAGTGGACACACCACCTGAGATTACTCTCGATAGTTTCTCGCACTCTCAGCTCTCACGTGGACACTAGCCTTTAGGTATCGGTGTAGTTAAAATGCCTCAGGTAAATGTTCTTCGTATATTCTTCTCTTGCTGGATGATATATTCCCTACAGGGGCGTATTCAGGGGGGGGGGCTGAGGGGGCTGCAGCCCCCCCCCCCCGAAACGTTAAGGGTATATATATACGTGAACAACCACAAAAAGATAAAAAAATACAGGTTCTAAAATATTAAAATTTTACAAGAAAATGAACTCAGAAGTGGACAAAAATTTCAGGATCCTATAACAAGGCTTACTAGAACATAACTAGCAGATAAAAGTATAAAAAATTGACCAAGTTTATTTTAAATTAAACGTTTTATAGGAGCATGAAAAAAATTAATTCAGATGCACTTATCACTTCCTTATAGGCATAACATTTTTCTGGTTTCTCTGACGCCTTTTATTTTTTAATGCATATAATGAACATATTTTTCTACAAAGTAGACTACTTTTATACAGCTAAAGTTATTATTTCTAATGCAATTAATTTTGATATATCGCATATAAAATATCTTGAAATTTGATCAATATTTCATGACACATTTTCTTTAATTTTATACCTATGGGCATCATTGTAGTCTACTTTATGGACATATGCATGTAAAATTAGTGTAAAAAATTTCAGCCTTCTATCTCTAATGGTTGTGGAGCTACATAGGTGTACCGAGGGGGGGTTTTGGAGGTTTGAACCCCCCCCCCTCCTTGATTAAAGAAAGGAAAATTATATAATTTTTTTAAGTCTGCCCATAAATTACTTAATACAAGTATAAAGCGTGGGAAGCTTAAAACTCGTTATTTTGCGTCTTAATTTTTAAAATTTTCCGGGGGAGGACCCCCGGACCCCTCTTTTCCTGGGGGGTATTCCATACCCCCAGACCCCGCGGATGTTATTACCCCCCCCCCATATGGTTGGCCTGGTTACGCCTATGTGGAGCTATCTTATATCTCCGAGCCTAGCCCACGTAACAGAAATTTGAACGTTGCAGAGGGTGGATAGAGGGAAGAAAGAGATAGAAGATGGTTGCTACTTGCTATACAACTAAGGCAAAACTAAAAACATGCATGTACTCACAGTTCTTTAAGGGGTGCTGCTTTTGAGCTCAGTGATGTCATTTGTTTCGTCACTTGAATAACCCGTGCTATCACATTCACTACCACTGTCACTATCACTGTCAATGGGATCAATTTCACTATCAAATCCAATGTCTAGTTTATAGTATTCGTCTTCAAGGTTTTGAAGTGAAACTTCTTTAGCCGCGGTAGGGGGTAAATCGAGAAATGTGTCACGCTCAAAAATCGTCACGAAATGAATGAGGTGTGACGGAACGGACTGCACAGAAAACAGTCAACTCAATGATTAGGAGTAATCAGCTGCTATACGATTTAATTCAGACCTAGTACGAGGACTTGCAAATGGGAATAGTAATAATAATAATAATAATAATAATTATTATTATTATTATTATTATTATTATTATTATTATTATTATTATTATTATTATTATTATTATTATACTTACTTGCTCAATGGCAATAGACAAATCCTAAGCAAGCTAAAGGAATATTATCTATTATGGAACCCGGAGGTTCATTACCGCGATTAAACAATCCAAAAAATAAAAAAATCAAAGATCCAGAATTTAAAAAATCCAAAAATCCAAAATTAAAAAATTCGAAGATCCAAAATTTAATAACTCCACAAATCCAAAATTTAAAAAATAAAAACCCAAATATTTAAAATTTAAAAAATATAAAAATTCAAAAATCCAACATTTAAAAAATAAAAATCAAAAATTTAAAAATAAAAAAAAATCGAAATTCCAAGATTATAAAATCTAAAAAACCAAAATTCAAAAATAAAAAATTCTAAGAATCAACATTTTAAAAATCCAAAATTAAAAAATTAAAAAATCCAAAATTTAATCCAAAAATCCAAAATTTAAAAAAATTAAAAATTAAAAAATTGAAAAAATCTAAACATTTAAAATTAAAAAATGGGTAATCCAAAATATAAAAATAAAAAAAAATTCAGAGACAAAATTTAAAAAACCAAAATTCTACAATTAAAAAATTCAAAGATCCAAAATTTAAAAATACAAAAATACAAAATTAAAAAAATTAAAAATCCAAATGTCCAAAATTTAGATAACAAAAAATTTACAATTTAAAATAAAAAATCCAAAATTTAAAAAATAATAAAATCCAAAAATCCAAAATTTAAAAATTCCAATGAACAAAAATTTAAAGATCCAAAATTTAAAAAATCCAAAATTAAAAAATTCAAAGATCCAAAATTAAAAAATCTAAAAAACTAAAATTAAAAAAAAATGTCCCCACCCCTCAAAGTCCAAAGATTGTCTTGACCTGGTTTGTACTGCTGAGTAGGCCTACTCTCCTTTCCTGCTATCTCTTTGACAAGTTAGCGATGCCTATGATCGATTATAGCAGAAGAGTGTAAAATGTTTGTTACTTGTATTCAACAGATCTCGTCTTTTATCCACTGTGGTATGGTTGGCACTTTTGTTTGCAAATGGCTATCTGATGGTGTTTAGTAGATATTACGATAATATTTCTCGTAATTATATTTGAACATTAACTCTAATCATGTCTAAACCGAAAGTTACTTCATTTCAAACAAGGGCAGAACAATATAGAAATGAGGGGGGGGGGGTTAGTTCATGTAATTAACGAAGCAAAGTTTATCATTGCGCAATGTTCCCAATGTAGTATAAAGTAATTTATTTCACGAAATACCCACCGAAATAGAAGGAAGCTAACACCGAAACGAGCCATTTTATTTCACCAATAAATCAGGGCCCTACTAATTATACCTACTACACACTGATTAGGAGATTAACTACAGTACTTTTGATAAACTTATTTAAAATGAATTCATTACAGAAAGAAAATGATCGGTATAGTTTCGCACACGTCTAAACTTACGTAGCAACTGAAATGACCGTATGTTTTTGCACGAACAGTAAGGGATGATTTCGCACCCGGTTGACCTTCACCCCCGCCCACTACTCCACTTTCTCCTCTGGAATTTTCAGAAGTTTAACGGCCGCGAAGCTCGGAGATATAAGGCGGGCAGTATACCTAACAATATGTGTGTAAAATAAGAGTTGCCGGGAAATTCAATTTTAAGTTAATAATGAATTTCTCATTTGACCTTTCTAAGGGCGTGGCTCAGAGCATGTAAACATATTTAAATGTCCATTTAAATGCTACAAATAATTTCTAAACCTATATAAACCTATATCAATGGATGCAGAAAATTCAGCACAATTTTTTAGTGCTTTAAACAAAAAAACATAAATTTCAAAATAATTCACGTACATATACCCTTAAGTCATGCTAATATGTTGCACATAAGGGCACTTTAATATCTCAGAAAGTAGATAGTTCAATTGCACATTTTGACTTATAAAAGATGAAATGCGTTATTCCAGGGCGAGGCCCTGGTTATTCTAACGTGTTCAGTATAATTGTGTGTGATAATTAGGGCTCAGAGGTTGATGATATGTCATCTCTTTTCTGAGACATCACAGACAATGCAGGATGTAGTATAAGTTCGTCTTCTGTCAAAACGAACAATAATACCTTAAGGCTAGTTTACACGACGAAATTAGGTTTCGTAACTGAGTTTCGCAACTGTTTTTTACTTGAATGCGCAAGCGCTAGATGTACTGGCGACAATGAGTTACGACACTACGCAGTTTCGGCTGATTCCAACTTTTCACGAAACTATAATAGTAATTTTGAGATTATACGGTTATTTAGCTTGTTCGCATTTCGTAAAATGAAATGGGGAAGTGAGGAAATTGTGAAATGTCTGTATTCATACGTGTTTCAAACGTTTATATGGGATTTTAACAACTTGAACTTCAGAAATAACATGAAATGTGCGGTTGCATTGAAAGAAAATGTGTGTAATTAGTTTCACGAAATCACTTTCATGAAAGTGGTTACGAAACCTAGTGTCATCGTGTAAACTAGCCTTTACTCATATTTTGCATTTTATTTTCTACCAGTCATTTTTAGGAAATTTTCATTCGTTCATTACATTTTTTCCTATTTTGTCTTCATAAAGAACTTTTCCACCATTGTACACAAAGCAATACGTAATTCGTTAATATAGTAAACATAATATTAAAGTAGTCAAATAACATACTTAAAATATTGTCCTTTGTTTATTATTATATTAATATGCTACTATATAATCCATTTTTAGATATATATTTAGAAATATTGTCATATTTTAAATTTTGCATGTCATATTTTCATAAATTTAAGGTCATTTATAGGTCATTTTTAGGCGTTTTTAGATCATCAACTTCTGAACCCTAGTGACAGTAAAGTTAGGATTATCACAGCCCCTCCCGAAAATAAATCTTGGATACGCCCCTGATTCCCTAAGTATTAACACTGAGTTTCAAGCCTTTTTAACAACATATTTGGTTTTTCATCAGAGCAGCCCTATAGAAGACTGAAAAGAAAATGACACAACGTCTTGCTTCTTTAAATTTATGTGTATGTAAATGTGAAAAAGTGTTTATTGTCTATGTGACTATAATAGGCTTTTGTTATCAATTTTAGTTGTCTGACTCTAATGTATGTCTTTAGGACTGTTATTGAACAGTAACCTAACACACGTTTTTAATGAGTTGCCGCTCCTATTGTTTTCACAACTGTATGTACCTATAGAATTGGATACAAAAAAATTTTCTACAATTAAAAAAATATATATATATTTGGTTGTTTCTGGTTCTATGCATCAGAATGACACATTTGATGAAAGTGAAAATTATAATTTATCTTTCTATTCCACAGCACATTTCGGAGATGACTATGGTTACAGAATAGCAAATCGTGCATATGTATTTGTGAATCTACCTTCAGCAATTGCATTTGGATTTTACATGCCATAGACAGCTGTCTTGACTTCATAATGACAATTTGATTCATTTCTACAGAATATATGTCCGAAGGAAACAAATCATTATCATAAATTCAGTGCTGATATGATTTATCAGCATCATGGATTATATTTTAGGAATGCTGAGGTGCTGAATGCAAAATTAAGTAAGTTTTTAAATGGGATTGTTGAAGGTGGCATTTCATTGAAAATGGTTGAACACATAATAATAATACAATTTTATTGTCATTTGGCAATGAAATTGCAATAGACAAAGTCAGTATAGTTAAAAATATAATAAAAATACAAGTGTACATAATTATACAGGCTAACGGTTACAAAGATTGAATTAGAAACTAAATTGTGGTACCCAACCCTTTATATCAGGTCGTTATGTCATAACACACACAATTAACAGGATAATTCCCATTCAAAAAATTCTTGGATATCATAAAATGGATTCCTAACAAGTAAAATAAAAAGCTTACTTTTGAATATGTTTACCGGAAGCTGAGTAATTTTTGATGGGAGCTTATTGTACATTTTTAGGCCTAATACCTCATAACTGTTAAGTGATTTAGATAATCTATTATAAGGAATATTGATAAGTTTGTTATTCCTAGTATTGTGAGAATGAATTTCCCGTCCCGTATAATAATCGGATATATTGTTTTTAATATATAACAAAACATGGAAAATGTAGAGATTTATAACGGTTAAACATTGTAAATTAATAAAGAGTGGTCTGCAATGTTCTGCATTGTGTGCATCCGAAATGATCCTAATAGCTTTTTTCTGCAGTAACAATATTTTATTGACATGACTACTATTTCCCCATAGTAAGATTCCATATGTAATTATACTTTGAAAAAATGCAAAGTATGCACCTCTTACATAATTTCTTGGTACATGACTTTTTAAACTCCTCAACAAAAACACTACTCTCGAGAGTTTACCCGAAATGTAACTTACATGAGGCTCCCAGGTTAATTTGTTATCTACAAAAATACCTAAGCACTTTATACTATTTACTTTGTTTTCTAGAGGAAGTTCTCTTAAACTGAAATATAACTGTTGAGTCTTACTTTCATTTAAGAGGAACCCATTCGATCTAAACCATATAGATGCCTGTGACAACACATCATCAGTTAAATTTTGAAGTGACTGGAGATCTACACTGCTATTTAAGAAGGTTGTATCATCTGCGTACATTATTGTGTGAGTGTTTATACAAGATGGTAAGTCGTTCACCATTAAAATAAATAACAGAGGTCCCAACACAGACCCCTGTGGCACTCCACATTTAACGTCTACAACATCTGATCTTTCTCTACCTATACAAACTATTTGCTTGCGGTTCTCAAGAAAAGACTGGAAAAGTTTTATGCTTGGCTGACTGAGGCCATAATAAATTAACTTATCTAAAAGCACATTATGTTCAACACAGTCAAAGGCTTTGCTCAGATCACAAAAGGTGGCCTGAGCAAAGCCCCTGAGTTCAAAAATATGAAGAACCATTCTGACTAAAGATTCCATGGCTTCAGTTGTTGATCTACCCTTTCTGAAACCATATTGTTGGTTACAAATTATGTTGAACTGCTCCAGATAGACACACAACTGAGAGTATATTACAGTTTCTAAAACTTTTGAAAAAACAGGAGTTAACGATATAGGTCTGTAGCTAGCAGGATGATTTTTTTCTCCCTTTTTGTAAATGGGAATTACCCTAGATAATTTAAGTACATTTGGAAAAATTCCATCCCTTATGCACTTGTTTATACAGTGCGTTAATGGTTCAGCTATACATTCAATCACATTTTTTAACAAATTACAGGATAGATCATAAACATCTACACTGTCAGATCGCCTAAACTTTTTAACAATGACCACAACCTCCTCAGAAGTCACCTCTCTGAACAGAAAATTATCTGCTATAGGTCTAATGTTGTGGGTTAGCAAATCTGAAGCTGTTACTGCAGGTTTACAAATGTTTTTTGAGATTTCCTGAACAGACTGAATACAAAAACTATTAAATTCATTTGGGGTTACACCAACAACCTCTTTTTTACTCGTTGTTGTAACAGAATTAATTATCCTCCAGGCTGTTTTACATTTATTATTTGCAGTTTCAATCTGTCTGATATTATACTTCTTTTTTGCTTCATTAATTGCTAACTGATACTCCTTTCTGTAGTTTAGGAAAACTAATCTACTTATATCTGTCTTGCACATTCTATATATACCAGAATACAACATCACTTTATTCCTCATGTCTGTCAGGTTAGGTGTGTACCATTCTTTACTATCTATTTTACCTTTATTTTTAGTTGCCTTGAAATTAACGTTACATTTTTTCTTTGGTATATACGTTTCAAATTGCATTAAAAACACTTCCATAAAATATTTAAAAGTAATATCAGCGGAACAATTTTTGTGGTTGGTATAGAAATCCTGCCAATTAACGCTTAATAGGGCAGATCTAAAATTGCATATTTTATTTTCATTTATGGGCCTTGTAACAATGACCTTATTTTCCACAGAACTATTGTAATTTGACATAATATTATTCACCGTAATACATACTGAGTCATGATCTGAGTAGGGGAAATGAACAACCTTAGAGAACAGGTCTGATCTATTGATATTAGTAAAAATGTTATCCAAACAAGCTTGCCCCCTAGTCGGCTCAGAGTTAGTATATCTATAATTGAATTGTCTAAGGAGATTGATAAAATCCTTTGTAGAGCTTTGATTTCCCTTTGTTACGTCAAAGTGTGAATTTAAATCCCCCCCTACTACAACATTAAATTTTGCCCATGGAGGTCTGTTCAAAAATATCAACAATTCTTCTAACTTTTCCAGGAAAGTAACAACATTACCCTTTGGTGATCTGTATAAAACCATAATAATTAACTTCATGTTTTTAAAATACAAACCTGTACCTTCAAAATCTAGCTCTGAACAGAGATAATCTATATTTATCTTGCAACAAGTATTTGCTAGCCATTGCCTAACATATATTGACACACCACCATGGATATGGTGTTCTCTACAAAAATTATTAATTAATTGATAATCTTCAAGTTTTTTAAAACTTATTTCATTTTTCATATGCCAATGTTCATTTAAACAAAGGACATCTAGCCTATTTATGTTTGAGAATTCATTAACAATATTGATTTTTCCTTCTAGGCGTTGGATATTAAGATAGCCTATTTTTAACCCAACAGTAGTAACTTCTTTGGAATTCAAGCTACTTAATATTACTGACTGATCACATCTGGTGCTGGCGTGGTCTATTTGATCAGTCAAATGATTCAGTTTTTTTGTTGGTTAACTGATGTTGACGTGTTTAATGTTTCTTTTGTCCAGTTAACTGGTATAGTTTTTGATGCGTTATTTGGTCTCACAATATTTGTTACAATTTCTATGATCTTATTAGTTAAATGCATCTTGCCTAACCTATTGAGATGGAGGCCATGTGCCGTATGAAACCTCTTACCTAATCTACTTATATTTAAAAACTCAACATTATTGAAGTATTTACATAGTCTGTACATTTCTTCATTAGCTTTCTGCACCTCCTTGTTTACGCCAGACCAGGGGGGCAGGTCATGCCGGTGAGGCGCAGACACTACAATAACATTCGAGCCTCTTAGTTCATCTAACTTCCTGCGAAGTGCAATCAGTAGATTACGCCTTTCATTTTTTCCAATATCATTGGACCCAGCAATTAAAACAGAAAAGTCATTCCTTCCAGACGGTAGTCTACAGTCTGCAGTCACATCTTGAAATTTAGCTGAGGGTTTGACAATGCTTTGAACTAAAAAATTACTCCGGTCTTGAATGTTCTGCCACAATTTTCTACCATGGCTATCAGAAAAGAGGTTGATCTTTATATTTTTCGTTAATTGGACTTGTGATTGTTTATTTAATACTGATATGTTCTTGTTCGACAGTGTATTTAACACTGATTTTCTTGAACTAGCTATTAGGGTATTCACACTGTTATCGTTATCTTCACCTTCTAAAGTCGACAAAATAGAATACTTATTTTGTAGGAGTGGAAAATCACTTAGACTTACATTTAGTTGCCCAGACCTTCCTCCTTTAGATACATATTCCCATCCTTTTTGAGGTTTCTGTGATTTTGTGTAGCTTTCTGATTGGTTACTTTCATGAGAACTAGACCTACGAATCGTAGGCCCATCTGTTGATGTACCTTCTTCCCTAATTTCAACATTGTCTCTAACAATTGCATTTTGATTCACCGTGATTTTACATCTACATCTACCTTCATATAAATACAGTACCAGTATCCTATGTAATATGGATAAGAAGGATCTTTATGTTCCCATGTCTTTACTACATGTACAGTCAGTATATTCTTTTTTCTTCATGGGACTTTTATTTAGTACAATTTCATTTATTGTTGAGATTCTGATGTCTCATCTGGGTTGACAGGAAGAACAAAGAAAGAAAAGTTAACCCTCAATGGTGACATGTGGCAGTTACAGATACTTACAGATGTTACTGGCAAAGTTTCTAATTCAGACATTTTATAAAATATTTGGGAATTGTATAAAATGATAGACAATTTTTGGCAAAGTATAAAATTCAGTATTATCATGGCAATGTATCCAGATGCAACAAGAAATCTTTAAAAAACATATTTTAAAAAGCTGTTTAAAGACACAAAAATTAAATATGGAGATATCCTCCAAAAATCTGAAATTAACTTATTCTAAAGCTTTTTAAAATATTAATAGGCTAAAGTAGATATTGAAAATGCTGTCCACTATGATCTATTCGTATCTTACAATGTATAAATCTTAATATGGATAGAACTTTGAAATTTTAGGTTCCCTTAACACTAATGTCAGGAGGGGAATTTTTAAATAAACTCGGTGGGTGGGAAAATGCCCCCATCCCATTGCAATTTCGCACTCTGGAATTTATACATAATAATTGTAACAAAAATGAGCCCTACAGGTAAGTGCAACAAAGTTTTTATTAATAATTGTGTACATGAATTTCAAATACTTTATATTAAAATGATTTAGACTTATCATAACATATTATTCTTTAGCTGATTATAACAAGTCCTGTCTGTTCTGGGTTATAAGCTGTAGGATAACTTTATTGGTATAGTGATTTGTCTGGACACAAGGGAGTGAATTCAGACAACTTCAATCCTTTCTCCTTCAGCGCTTTCTCCATAGCAGCCATCTCAGTTTCACTAGGATCCTTAGATCGGAATGATATCCACATCAATCCTAAAAATAGTGAGTAGTGTTTATTATGTCCAGTTTTGTACAATCAATTATTCAACTCAATAATGATAAAGATGGAGATATGCATTCATGATAAGCTAAAAACTAACTAACTCCATGGCGCTAACATCCCAGAAGGGATTTTTGTTCCTTCATAGCTATTAAATACAACTCAAATGCATGGATAAAACTTACAATAAAATTCATGTAACCATTTTAACATTTGTAAAAGCAAATACTGTTGTATTTTCTTTTTAAAAAACATATAATAATAATAATAATAATAATAATAATAATAATAATAATAATAATAATAATAATAATAATAAATGCTCTTTCGAAAAGTTAAATATTTTACATGATTCTGACACTGTAAACATTTAATTTTTGATAGTATATTATTATTATTATTATTATTATTTTTATTTTTATTAGACCTATTATTATTATTATTATTATTATTATTATTATTATTATTTTGTTCTTATTATTGGTAATATTATATTATTAGTATTATTATTGCTATTGTAATTATTATTATTATTATTATTATTATTATTATTATTATTATTATTATTAATATTAGTTTCATCATCATTGTTCTTGTTATTGTTATTATTACTAACATTATCTATATAATAAGAGGAAGTGTCTGCTTGTCTGTGAATGATGCACAGCCAAATATATGGCATGAAGAGAATGGCATGCGGGAATCAGAGATAATGAACTAGCTGATAAGCTAGCAAGGGAGGGTTCAGCCAATGGTTTCATTAGACCGGAACCTGTATTTGGTATTGCACCAAGAAGGGCCAGGAGTGAGATCACTGGGTGGCTATCACACCAGCATTTCACTTTGGAAAAATCTTACTACTGCAAGGTAGGCTCGATTAATGATCTATGATTTATGATTGAGGGACCTAGCAAGAAGAACAGCAAGATGCAGTGACTTTGAGTGGCATTTTGTGGCTTAATAAAAACAGGATGCTAATTTGATTTCATTTGACCAAGAAAGATGATGTAGGCCTACCCTTAACTGGGTACAACTTAGAGGTGTGGTTGGCCTGTTAACTAGACCCAACACCCTAAAGAAACACCTACACCTGAAGCTCCATGTAGGAAGTGTGGAAGAGAAGATGAAACTTCTCTTCACGTATTGTGTGACTGTGAACCTCTGTCCACAATCAGATATCTTTTCCTGCGCTCGTATAAGCTGAGACCAGAAGATATAAGAAGAACGAATCCGAGATCAATCTTGTTCTTTCTGAAGGCAACGGGAGTTGGATAAATTCTTCAGTAAGAGAGGCACAATGGGCCCAATTAGGTGGCCTACGTGCATGGGACCAAAAGGGCTCAACCCATTCATTTTTTATTCATTCATTCGAGTGGGGTCTGAATGCATCTCAAATTCAATTTTCTAATTTTTGCTTTTGTTTGCAAGTTATGAGCAAATATTGGAAGAAAACGTGATTTTCAGTTTTTGCTAATAGTTTTCAATTGTGGAATTAATTGCAGGTGGTCTTGTTCTGTTCACATTGCAACTGGGAAAAAAGATTGCTGAAATAAGCCTACAATCATCACAAAATATAACAAAAGGCATACATGTTTATCTGTGTGCGATGCCAATGGAGAGATCTGAAATTTTTATCATAGGTGGACAGAAGGGGACTGAATGCACTCTAAAGCTGGATTTTTAGTTTCGCGTCTGTTTGCAAATTATAAGCAAAAAAATGCCACAAAACATTTTTTTCAACATAACGCATCAAATTGTTGAATGTTTTGATTTTGTTAAACTGATTTGCTTGATTTATTGTTTATACTATTCTTTATAGTTAACCCACTCAGGTTTATGGCCAAAACAGGAAAGGTTTGATTGATATGTATGAAACTCATTGTGTGGGGGTTGTTTAAGCCAGGGAACTTGAATCTGAGGTCTTTTTCTCAAGGTGGTGCACTTTAATAATATTTTTTTCATGAGTGTCTTAATTACTATTATTGTCATATTCTACCATTGTTAAATGTCCAAGTTTTGAGATTTTAGAATATCTTATAAGTCATCAAATACAAGAATCGGCTGACATCAGCGATCAGTTGTTAGTAAGTTCTCATCTTTTGTGATATAAGGCAGGTGAGGCCATGCAGGCAGCTTAGAGCATCTCTTGGCATTTTATCCTCAAAGCAATGCACATTAGAACACATGAAACGAACTCAGTTTAGTATAATATTTAAATTAACACGAACAGAACTGATTTTATTTGAAATACAGGTTGTTATTGTATAGTCTGAATTGATACTTTCTAAGTTTAATCGATACCACAACAGTATTGGACATCAGTATGATACTGTTTTGCCAAATGTAAATAAGCGTATTATAGGAAGGTTAAACAAGAACATATCGTTGATTTAAAGAGCACACAAAGTTGTATGATGAAGAGTTTACCACACATTTGCTTGTCTTTAGATACAAGTAATAATAATAATAATAATAATAATAATAATAATAATAATAATAATAATAATAATAATAATAATAATAATAATAATAATAACAATACAAATATTATAATAATATAACAATACAAAACAATAATATATACACACACACACATATATATATATATATAATTTCTTATAAAAACTGTATAGGCTAATTATATAATAAATATATTTATTATTTATTATATTTTATTAAATTGAAGTACTTACGAACCCCTGAGTCAAGGCAAGCAGCCCTGACTGAATAATGCACATAATCTGTGGCCAGTGTATAATAGTCACCATTGAAAGAATCTGAGGAAAAAATAACTTGTGTAAAAAATAACATACCTTTGTTCTTAATTTCAATTTCTCACATGTACATTGGAGAGAAAGTACAGTATAGTGATTGTGACAAAAATCAAAATTGAGATAACACCAGGAAAACATGTTTCACAATGCCTAGAAACAACAAAAAAAAAGTTTTTGAAATAATGTATGTCCATCTGTCTGTCTGCCCATTATAGATAAACAGTGTATATATTTAATCACTAGCCGTATTTTGGATTTGATTGTACCCCCTAGAATTTGGTGTCTATTTCTACATATTAAGAGTAGTTTTCACAAAAACTTAAATATCTCAATTTTATTGAAAAAAGTCTAATGATTTACATAAAACTTTAAATTTTTAAACCTCTAACTATGAGTAATAGAATGGCTATTATCATTTTCTAAAAAAAAAAAAAAAAAAAAAAAAAAATTAACGACTAATGTTCATTTTTTATTTTTCTTAGCTATATCAACTTTGGTAAAAGATACATGAAAAGACTGCACAGTAAAGTTAGAGGGATTAGTTAAAATGAACATTTTTATTGGATAGTTCCTTTTACTAAATTAACAATATAGAGAAAATGAAGTAATGATGGCTTCACTCCATATTATCTCAATATACCTTATGATATTAATGATGTTATTTCGTTTATGAGCTCAAACTAATGAGAAAACTCAGAATTAAATGTTGTAAAATGTTATAAAATTCAATTTTTAAAGAACACAATAAAATAGAGATGGGTTTCGAGACTTACCAGATGCCAATGTTGTCATAATTCATATCATGTCAAACTGGTTCTATACAGATTTCACCCATAAGTCCCCCCCCCCCCCTTTGATGTTATTTCTCACTGCTACTAAAGGCTAGTTTACATGATGATACTAGATTTTTATTTTTAAAAAAATTAGATTTTGGAATTACTTTCATGAAAATGATATTAATTACAAGACAAATTACAGTGCAGTTGCACATTTCACATTATTTTTAAGTTTATGTCCTTTGGCAGCATAAACATATAGAAATTTCACATTTTCTCATTACCCCACTTCATTTTATAAAGTGCGAACACGCTGAAGCTGTGTATAACCTTGAAACTCACTAGTTTTGTGAAAGTTGGAATCGGCTAAATTGCATAGCGTCATAACTCACTGTCGCCAGTATATATCGGGCAAGAGCATTCAAGTAAAAAACAGTTGCAAAACTTAGTTATAAAATCTTATTTCATTGTGTAAACAATCTTTAATGTTACTGGAATTTGCACACAGAAGCAAATCATTTCTTGAAAGTCTCACTGGTCAGGGCAGTATAGCCTGACCAATTATTTATTCAGTTAATATTTGTGTGATGCTATAAGGTGAATTGATATTATATCTACAATTCGGTAAGATCCCCAAATCTATTTAAATCTCAAGTACTACATTTAATTTTATCTTTTATAAAGGTGCTAGTTACATATCCTGTTTCTTTCTTAAAAAATTAATAATACACTATCTTACACATATTTATTTAATCAATGGCAACAGACAATTCCTAAGCAAATTAAAGGAATATTATCTATTTTATGAAACCTGGAGATTAATTGCCATGCTTACATGAGCCTGCCATTCAACCCTATTCTATGCTAACTCTATCCAACCATCCCTCGCAAATCCTACTTCCCTTAAATCTATTCTAATATTGTCTTCCCACCTACGTCTAGGTTTTCCAAGTGTCTTTTCCCTTCAGGTCTTCCAATCAATACTTTCTGAGATATGTCTTTCCTCCCCCATACATGCAACATGCCCTGGCCATTTCTTCCTTCAAGATTTAACTACCATTATTATTTTTGGTGAAGAATACATTTTAAGAAGCTCGTCATTATACAGTTTTATCCAGTCTCCGTTTTCATCTCTCTTAGGTCCAAATATTTTCCTAAGCACCTTGTTTTCAAAAACTCTCTCAAAGATTATGTTTTTCCCGAAGAGAAAGGGATTATGGCTCATATCCATATAATACAACCGGCAAGGTAATTGTCTTGTAAATTTTTATTTTAGAAGAAGGCAAGAAGACAAAAGTTTCTGAACTCCATTAAAACAAGCATTTCCTGATTTCAGTCTTCACTTAACTTCTGCCTTATTATTATTTGTGTCTGTAATCATTATTTCTCCCAGATATTTGAATATCTCTTGTTCGAATGCTTTATCTGCTATTCTAATATTTTGTAGCCCATTATTTTGGCGTTTCATGACCATATACTTAGTTTTTTCTGTATAGTTTCCAATCCACATATATGTGAGGAAGCTTGTGAAACATGTTTTGCACCTTTTACTTATTCCTTAATATTTATGAGGTAGTGCATTATCAAGACGAATAATTTCCTGCTTATGAGGGCAATGATACAAAAGTACTATTTTCAAGGATTTTTTCTAGAATATTCTTGAATAAATATTTTTGTATTCTTCTTAAATTCCTTTCCAAGAATCAGAATTACATTTCTATGAAGTTGAAGTTTAGTTTTTTGTATATTAATAGATCCAAAATAATATAATTTTACAATGAACGCGATTTCAACTGGGAGACTTTTTGTCCATCTAAATCTAATAATTATTTAACTTTGATACTTCAGTCATCTGGCAATGTGACCTCCAGTGTCACGTGAAATGTACTCAAGAAATCATTCATATATTCATTCATAATTTCCACTTGTTAGTAGTAAAGGCACACTTCAGGGAATTACTGCATAATGAGAAGAAAAATATACAAGTTTAATAGAATGTGAGTTGCTTGTAGTACCTTATCAATTTTGCATATTAGTATATTGACAGTAAAATAGGTGGAAGAGGATGAATACAAGATTGTATCAAATAATATACTCTTTTACATATTTTGTTACTTACTTAGGACTTGATAAGACAAAGTATAATAATTGGACGCTTGATGTGTAGCTGTTGAAATGTCAGTTAACCAAGATTTTTTCCTAGTAAACAAATATTTACAATTAATATCTGAGGTTTTTGAAGCAAATATTTACACAAATACACTTCTAATATAATTGTTGCTTAAGAGAAATAAGAAAGCATTATTTTGATGTAACAAGAGATTAAGTTCTATGAGAGTAACCTCTTAATTTATAGTAGCTCCCAGCCCTCACTTATAATTGACAAGATTCCACCTGACCTCCTACTTGCTGCCTGAATACTTGATTGTGTTTTAATGGACACCTTGCAACTATCAGAAGCTAATATGCTCATGTGCCATTTCACCCAATATCGCAGAATAGTAGGGCCTATCTGCTTTTATGTTTGTTACTTAGTTCTACATAATTTTTTTATAAACATCACAATGAAATGAATTTTTTTCACTATTTTGCATTTTTATTTTATTTTCTATTAGTTTTCTATTAATCCTGTATTTTCTCTGTTGCATTTTTATATTGTACACAAACAGCCTAGCCTGGGGCAGACTCGAACCCACCATTGTTCAAATCATTGGAAAATGGTAGGGAGAGAAAAATCCAAAATACAAGTAGGATAATTTCACAAATTTTCAAAAATTTCAAGTTATTTTAAACTCTTCAAACGAAAATGCAGAGGCATATTAAATAAAATGGGATGATGAAATACACAATATCCAGGAATGAATTCTGCACATTGTTTTTTTTTTAAATTAGGGTACCAAAGATGGGTTCATCTGTCCAGTACCGGTACAGTTTTAGGCTAGGTTTCTTGATTATTCCTGTTATAATCTGCAAACCTAAAAGTTTGGCATTTCCTCAATAGTAACAAGAGTCCATGTCTGATATGTAAAATATTTTGTAAAGGGGCATGGTGCTGCTGCGATGACCTGACCAGCGTAAAGATTTGTTTGATCACAAACATAACTTAGGGAATCGTTTGTTAGAAAGAGTTCCACAAAGGAAAGCATATCTTCTCCAACATTTACACCACAATTTAAGCCCACAGTTTCATTTAATTCTATAGAAGTGGGTTGCTAGTATGGTGATTCTCTGTCATTACTTACTTCAACTGTGGAATTATACAAAGAATTTAGTTTTGTATTCCTAGGGCAACGTCATCATCACTACTACTGTCACTCAGTAACAAATCATCTTCTGAATCATTATTATAATCATTATATCATTTTATATAAGCCTACATCATCATTATATATAATTTCAAGTGCTTCTTCAATTGTCAAACTTTATCTCTCCACACATGCCACAATCTCACACAATCAACTCCACTCTCCACACCATTACAAGAAATACAACCAACTCTACTCGCCATTTTTCAATCACCATTAAACCTAACACATAGACCAGTAATATATGGGTTTCTTAAAGTCAAAGAGAACAAACAACTTTGTATTTCTTGAATGGAATAATAAACAAAACCACCCTAAAATCCTTATTTTTATAAAATGTGGAACAAAACTGCTTTCCAGTGACCAGAGCAAACTTTAAACTAGTGAGCGGTGCAAGACTTGACAAAGTCAGATCGACTAGTCACACATGGTAGCCAACATGTTAATTTAGTAACTCAAGCAGTTTAAATTTCAGTGTGACCACCACTCTCTGGCAAGCAAATCTGGCAGAAAGCTTGTTATTGCTTGTCTGATTCTTTGTTTACAGTTTAATCTCTTCTGTACGACATCATCCACTGTTGATTTAGGAAGACCTAACTATAGACTATGGCTTGAAATGGACTTCTGAGGACTCTTTCAACATCTCCACTGATGGAATGATAATTCTTTCACACTGGCCGTGTATAGGCTAAGATGGACACGTGAAGTCAGAATGAAAAATTAAATGCCATAGCCAAGATTTGAACTAGGATCTTCGGCTCTCCGGTCCGATGCTCTAATCAACTGAGCTACCATGGCAACGTATCGGTACAACATTAAATTCAGTTGGAGAGTCAGTTGGAGAATTTAATGTTGTACCGGCATGTTGCCATGGTAGCTCAGTTGGTTAGAGCATCAGCACGGAGAGCCAAAGATCCTGGTTCAAATCCTGGCTATGGCATTTAATTTTTCATTTTGACTTCACGTGTCCATCTCCTCTGATGTTCTGGGCCTTCCTTTTCTTTTTTGTTTTTAAATTAACACCAGCTCCTTAAATATTTTGTGCCATCGTTTGATATTCTCATGTGGAGGATCTTTATAGTAGGCCTACTCATATCTGAGTTGCCGTTGAACCATAAATACAGATTTGTGTTCCACCAACCATAAGAGACATGTAGATATTTTTTATGGTAAACATTTGAAATAAGGCACTTCAAAGAAAACAAAGAGCACTTCTATACAGACTGTTTGTATGCTAGTTGTGATTTCTATAAATAGCACGCAGCCTTTGCAGAGATAGCTGATGACTGCATAACATTGCTCAAGCACGTGTCCAACAATGCAAAATGAAAGGTTAGCAGTAATGACTTTTTGTAATGACAATATTGGCGGGCGAAAATAAAGCCCACCTCGGTGATCAGTTTGGCCATATTTTTCCTTGTTCCTAAGTATCTCTCCTATGTATTTCCCTTGTAAGGATACCCTTTTTTCCAGAATTTATCTGAGGACTGGGGCATTTGTAGAGCATGTCTTCTGGCATCTGTTTACACCCCTCACATGCAGGGCATTGCTTTAACTCCTCTTCTTGATCTTTTTCAGATATGTCCCATATGGGTCATGTCTGGTCAGGAATTGGATTGCTCCTTTGTTTCATGTTAAATGTCACAGATCCAAGTGTTCTCTGATTTCCAGGAAGCAATCCTTTGCTTTTCTGCCTGCCTGTGCTGATGCCCATTTGTGCTCCCACTTATTGATCAGCATATTCCTTATTCTTTGTTTGTCAAGACTTCTTGTCCTTACAATTTCCTCAATTTTGGCTACATTTTGCTTCTTCTTCCAGCACATGGCTCCTTTTCACCTAATTTGATGGTCACCAGGAGGGCAAGAGTTGGAGTCATTCCAAAGGTGCCAGTGAACCTTAGTGGTACTTTTCATTGGGAACTTCTGAGCATTCTCTTCACATGCACAGTTCTGATTCGATGTCTTCAGATTTGAACTCCATAGCCCATGTTGGCTAATAAAATGACAGTGTGTTACATGGGACTCGGAACTTTCTCTGTCCCATTGCATCAAGTTTCATTATTAGTTTTTCCAATTTGTTTGTACCATCTCCATGTGGGTTTTGAGCTCGGGACTCATGAACGTGAATTCTGAGATACCCAGTATGCTTCAATCTTGAGATACTGCTACCATTGACCCTTATGGTTGGATTTCTTCTCAACTTTCATTTCATTAGCACATAGGTAGTCTTCTGCACTGCTTCTGCAGTTTTGCCCTTTTATACCAGTCATCTACTACTGTCAAGATCACATTAGATGTATTTTCAAGATCTCTCCTAAAGTTTCCCTGTGTCAGAAACAGTAGGTCGTCTGTGTATGAAATTAATCTGCAGATTTCCTGCTTATCCCCTAGTAGATTTAAGAGAGTTTCAGAATTCTGGTCCGAGGAGTGACCCCTGGGGAGATCCTTTAATAATTATTTTTGTTATTTTCCCTGCTTTTTCCTTGATGTAGACTCTCCTGTAATCTGAGTGAGTGGTAGAGTGCTGCAGGGCATTCAAGATTTCTAAGATGCTTAAAGAGATAAGGCCACCATAAGTTGTCACATGGATTCCATCCTCCCCAGGCGCTTTCTTTCTCCTTAATTATCTGATTCCCATCTTCGCCTCCTCCTTGGAGATATGAAAACCAGCAGTCTCAGTACAGTATGGAAGGTTCATTCAAAGTCTTAAAGCTGTGTGATATTCAAAAACATCCAAGACATTGTCTCTAGGGAAAAGACGGTACATGAGCAGGTTCGTGGATCTCCTCCAGTTTTCAGTGTACGTTCTGTCTCATTTTCTTAGTGTCGATACGATAGTCAGAGATCTGATTTTTTCTGCCTTGATTTTGTATAGTATTCCCCATGGGTCTCCAATTAGAGTACGTGAACACTAAATATTTCAAATATTGGTGTAAAAATAAAGGTAAACTGATTCCTGAATGGACCATAGAGACCTGTAGGGTTTTGAGATGTTGAGGCTCGCACTTTGAGTCATTCAGGACATGATAGTAGTAACATTGTCAGCCCCATGCACCGTCCGCTTTCCTGGGAATACTCAATTCTGTTTGAGTCTGAGTTGTTCCCAGGGCCATAGTGCCACCAAAAGCATTAGGCCAATGGAAAAATCTCACCGATCTCATTAGAAATCGAATCCGCGACCTTCAGTTTGTACCACAGTGCCTCAACCACTACTCCATGGCATACCCCTTATATTGATGTAGTTATTTTTTATTATGCAGATTATGTAGTAGCAGCAGCAACAGTAGTAGTAGTAATAGTAGTACTAGTAGTTTTGTTCCAGTGTAGAAACTCTATTGTAGAGAAGCAAATTGTGCAAATTATGGAAAGAATTATAAAATTATCACTGAACCTTAGAAAACTTGCAATTACAGTTTTAAGTCAATAAGGTGAATAACTTAATAAAAGTCTTGTACAACAGTTCTTTTGGAAAAGAGTGCACAGATGAAGTTTGTAATAGTTTCTTCAATTGGCAACATTCAAGTGCAATGAGAAAGTGCCTTCACATTAAAAAACAATCAAAGAATTTATGTTCAATAGGCTGGATTTCCCAGCATTGTGATTCATCTGCTGTCTTAATTTTTTTATTTTTCAAACATAACTGAGCAATTAACCATGCCCAAATATAGATTGTGTACTCATGAAGCTGAGAGTTTACATTTATTTGCATTCTACCCTCTATTTAAGGAAAGTATAAGTTCCTATTTAGACTATATAATATATTAATATTACTGGTACTTACTTCAACCAGTAAGAATTGACAATATGAATATATTTATCATCTGAACTAAATCCGTAAATATTTATCCAGCAGATAGATGTTTCCGTAAAATTTTTGGGAAGTATGTACAGTCCATACCATGTTCCTTCATTCTGAAACAGAAATAGTCGTAGTTACCCAGAATGTATTTTTAGATTTTATTAAGTTTAATATATATATCATAACTATTCAGGAAACAGTGATTACAGTGCGCTTTAAATTTTGTAACTCAAGGGTAACAATAATACATAGATATTAAGGATAACAACATAAATTAACATGGATAATGGTTTCTCTGGCTTCCAATTGGGGAGTATGAGAATTATTTCAAGCTTGCTCTGCTTCTTTCTTCTGGGAGAAGTGAGCTCAAGAACCTTCACAGCAACATCAACTTCAATATGGTTGCAGAAAAAGATGGCATTCAGCCAGTTTTTTATATTCTCACCAGAAGACAACTATTGACACCCTACCACACAGCATTTATTGGAAAACATCGAACGTTGATTAATTTTCGGCTGTTGCATTTATTGATAGGCTAGACCAGAGGTTTCCAACTTTATCCTTTTGACCCCTCCCTTTTTAGATGTGGCCAGTCGCTAATAACTTGAAAAGGGAAAAATGCAAACAAAGACAACATAACAACAATATTTTTAAACAAACACACATTTTTATAATCATAATATTAAATCTACAGTGAAAGTAACGATTAATTAAGACACATTGTTTTTTAACAACTTTAGTAATTAAGTCACTATTATTGAGATGGTTGACATTGTTTTACCGTTATGAGAAATTGCATGTTTAGTTTCAAATTTGACTTTGCAAAACAGATCACTCATGACATCTAGCTGACAAAGCTGTTTTGTTTTCAAAGTTGAGCATAAGGGTCATACAACTCTGGCTATTTGAGAATAAAATGCAGGATGATTTTTCCAAAAATTCTTCAGACCAGTAGTCAACCATTTTTAATTTGATAATGTGACAACATTCTTCTTAATATTTCAAAAGAACACGTAATTTTCTTTAGCTTGTATACAAAAATTTTACAAATTGCAAACTGTTCTGTACCCCCTTAAGACTGTTAAGTGCCCCCAGGTTGGGAACCACTGGGGAAGACAATGTATTAGATAGTCAACATTCACATTTTTCCCGTGCTTGTTTTGCTAGGTGCACTAATTAGTCATATCTCTTCTCATTATTTTGTAATTGAACCCTTCCGGTACGTGCTTCTTACTTATCTTTAATGTGTTACTAACTCAAATCAGATCTCACACACACAGCTTGACTTTCATTGGCTTTGAAGTGCACAGGGCAATTTGTGATTGGTTGAGACTGTTAGGAAATTCCACAGTTCTCATTGGTAAGAGAGTTTGGGTATATCATAACTATTCAGAAAGCAGTGATTATAATACTCTTTAGGTTGCAGCCGTTTTGGCCTTAATCACTCTGCTGGGTTATCCATGATAGCACGGTAGGTGCACATTCTGAGCTCAGTTGGCATCCAGCCCTATATGTGAAAATGGCCAACCGCTTTTCAAAGCAAATCAAGTGGTTAATATCATTTAGTGATTCAAGATGACACAACTAGGTCCGAGTGCAGTCATCACCTGGTCCTATCTTCACCAATCTTCATCTTGCAAAAGGAAGCAATAAGAATGAACTCTAGAGCAACCCTACAATGTCCTGTAAACTACTCTTTACAGAACTCAGTATACTCTCATTCTCATCAGTGTTTGTTTTGAGCTGCCTTGACTATAGAAAAATGTATATCTTCTTATATAATAAATGCTCTACTATCCACAGCTACTCTACCAGAAAAAAAATACTTGTAAATAAATAAAAGTAAATAGAGCACTATCCAGAAAAGTTTTGAATATGTTGCCCTTAAACTATTTAATTCATTGCCTAACATCAATAAGGAGTTATCGCATGTTCCATTTAAAAGAAAAAATAATTCTATCCTGACCCTTTACAGTGTCAAGGAATTTGATGATACTGTCTGGTGATAATGTGTACACGTATATTCACTTGTGTTTATTATAATCCATTGCTAATACAAATGTCTGTGGCAAATAAATCTATTCTATTCTACATGTGAAAATCAGCCTTTAGAGAAACAGCTGTCTACTCTATCATTCAGGCATTTGAATGTATGAATGTAAGCTTACCTTTATGTAATCAAGATCATGTAGAGGTTGATACTTCTTTCCTTCCCCAATGTCACAATCTTTGGCCATAAAACAGCTTGCACTTAAACTGAGAACGGTCAGGAATAGAAGTGATGTCATTTTGTCTAAAACCAAGGGTCAAATTCACTTAATAATATTGTTACTTAAGAATGCAGGAAAACAAAGAAACTGTGTATTAATGTGATAGGGGAGTGAGATTCATTCAATATGAGTTTAAAGCAACAAAGTGTACCGAAATGTTAAACAAGTATCCTGCTTTTTGAGAAGACTTGTCTTATAGATTTCTTATACGATTACAACCTACAGCATTAAGTGTTTTATTGTTTAAGTGAGGTCTTCTTTTATTAATAACTAAATAACACTACAAATTCATGGGATGAATATAGTTTTCAGGCAGGGAGAACTAAAAAAAGCAAACTAAACTCCGTGGCACTACATCCCTGAAGGGAGAAGCCTACCACCCGACCGTTGCATCATCTACCATAGGCAGATGGCAGGATTGGGGGCTTGTGGTCAGCATGCCGACACCCACGGCCGTTAATGACCATGACCAGAGCCGCTATTTCTCTATCAAGTAGCTCCTCAATTTGAATTACAAGGCTGACTGCACCCCGTTCCAGATCTCCCTAACTCAGAAAAATCCAAGGAGGTACCGGGGATCGAACCCGATCTGACGGATCTGAAGTCAGCGATGCTAACCTCAAGACCATGCGGGGTAGGGGGAACAACAGCTTCAAATTATTTAGGGCTAAAATTTAAGTTAAATATTATCAAATTTTTCAATCAAGAGCCATTTTCGATTAATGTTGGGTGCGGATATAAACAAAGCAGAAAGTTCATTAGTGTTCACTATATACAAGGTGAAACACACTTAATGTTCATAATTTCAGGAGCATGCTCCTAAGTACATTCTAGATAGATTAAACCCAATGTCCATATTTCAAAACTTCTACAGAACCTATTAATTCTTCTTCTACATTTTTCTGTTACTAATGGCAAACCACTGTGTTTGAAATCTGATAACACTGCCCAACAATGAAAATGTTTCGGGCTCTAAAATAGCTGATTCTTATGTATTTCCAACTGCTGAATTCAGAAATCGCCACAGAAATTACCGATTAGCTCTTATTTTGGAGATACAGTGACTTTTGTATTCTCTATAGTCAACATTTTCAGTTTCGGGAAAATTTGTTTTTGGTTGTTGGCACACTTGTCAACTGTCAAAATACAGCAGTAGCACTGCCTTCTTTATTTCTTACAAGCCATGCTGTTAAATCTGACAACATCGCATCGGTAGTCCTATCGGCTATGAACATGTTTTAAATAAAGCAATGAACTCCATCAGAATCATCGAAAAATTAAGCATATTTCAGCTTAAATAATCCCAGTCATCGCCTATTGTTTAGAGAATATCTGGATACACCTGAAGAGCAATTGGAGAGCATAGGGAAGGTAAAAACCGTGTACATAATGAGAGATTTATATAAACCGTCACCTCTAATTGAGTACACCAGAGAACAGTTTTACACAGAAGAATTTCATGTTCATCAGCTACAAACGAATACCAGAGTGAGGTATGGTATGATATTAGTGTCCTTAAGGAAGAATTGGCTGGTATTAAAGAAGAATTGAAGAGAAATAGAGTCACTGTTACTGGTATGAATTTTTATCAAGCTGCTCACAGTAGGCCTAATTCATCTTAATGTGGCAGCCGCCAAATCGTAGTATATGCAATCCCCTATCGTCCCAATATACTACCAGCGTTTTCCCACAGTTTGGTGAAGGTAATGAATGGGATATAAACCTTAACCTCAAAAGTGCTGGCGAATCAACACATTTCACCACCGGAGGATGAACGAATGAGAGGAATGAGACCAAACATAATGAAAATAAACGTGACAGTGACAGTGATAAAACTAGCGACTAAACGGACGTAGCACAACACTCTTTAGGAGTAGCTCCCCTAATGAGTGCACCTTAGCTTCCCTGTGATCAAGCAGGAGGCCTTTGCCCGTTAAGGGATTTCATAGGCTAAATTCAAATTCAAATTCAAATTCTTTTCAGTGACAGTCATGGGCGTAGTCTTCCACAAAGTGCATGTGACAAGAAACGAGATATCAGTGTTCTAGGTTATATTAAACCTGGTACAACTAGCTCAGTGGTGGTACAAAATGACCCAGAGAAGTGTAGCAGCTTAATAAAATATGACTCTGTTGTGGGTCAAATAACAGAGCTCGTAGGCCTAACAGGATAAGTGAGGTTATTACCAATAAAATAAGAAAAAACCGCGACATCATAACGTATAATGAGGAGACACTGAAAACTATGAATTCCTTCAGATATGTGGAGTCACCGCACGTTACGTTATTATGCACATCACAAGTATAGGCTATGTAATATAGGCCTACTGATTTGGCCTAAATAAAGTCAGTATGGTGAAGAAAATTATCTGCAATAAAAACGTATTCAAATTCTTCCCACAGACCACCACAGATAGGACTACCTCCTGTGTTGCCAGATTTCAAGCAGCATGGCTTGTAAGATATAGAAGGCAGTGGCAGTAGTCTAGCTGTGGGTAGATTATAAATGTAAACACTATTGTTTTGACAGAGAGTTTCGTATTATCTGTTGTAATTAGTGCAGAATTTTTGTTTTGGAGGGTTTTAAAAAGCATAATTTGTTACATTAACATGCCACGGAAATGTGTAAATTCAGTGAAGAATTTATGTTACATTTGTGGTGAAATAACATTTTCGTCACAGAAACGCAAAGTGATGCCTCTTGTGAAGACTGCCTACCAACATCATTTTGGTATGAAGGTACCCAATCTTCCATCTGCTATTCAACCTATTCCACATTCAGACAGTTTACTCCACCCCAAAATTATGAGTTGGAAGTAGAAAATGAAGGCAGTGTGGAAGAAGAAGAACTCAACAAGCCTTCAACATCCCGTGACCCTGATTTTGAATTGAAAGATGATCAACCGCACAGATTGAGCCAATCGGAGTTGAGTGATCTCATTCGAGCCTCTTGTGGATCCAAAAGATGTTTTTCTTCCACCTCTACATATCAAGCTGGGTTTGATAAAGAATTTTGTCAAAGGCATGAACCAAGAAGGCCAGACTTTTAAATATTTGAGAGAGAAATTTTCTGGACTAATGGCCGGTTTCTATAAACTCGCGAATTACCTATGGGTAAATTATCCAATGGACAGAATTTACACAAAAATAACACCACACAAACACAAATAATTTAAAGATAGCAATCACTTACACTTGTGGCGAGTTTCTAGATAAATGTCCTCTGGGTAAATATGAAAATGACAGAAAAAATGTTCCTACAAACTCGGTCTAGATCTTTCCAAGGGTAAATCTTCGGGTTAATTTATCCTTTCATGGATGGCTGGATAAAATTTAACCTTTCATAGGATCAATAGTAATATTTAAACAATGAGAATCAAAGCCTTCTGAATTAAATTAACTGTACAACTCCAAGGCCTTGCTCATTATATCATTGTACGTTAAATGGAACTAATTTGTCCATGGGTAATTTACCCATAGCTAATTCACTAGTTTGTAGAAACCGGGCATAAGTGATGCAAAAGTCAAGGAAGGCATCTCTGTTGGGCCACAAACACGTCAACTTGTAAAGGATCCTGCGTTCGACCTACTTTTGGAAGGGGAAGAAAAGGCAGCTTGGGAAGCTCTCAAGGGATTTTTAGGGAATAAAAGAGATGATAATTACACTCAGTTGGTGACAGTACTTCTACAAAAATACCAACAACTCAGATGCAACATGTCCCTAAAAATTAATTTTCTCCACTCCGTTCTCAATTTTTTCCCACCTAGTTGTGAAGCTGTCAGTGACGAGCATGGAGAAAGGTTCCATGAGGATATTTCTGTGATGGAACGGAGATATCAGGGCCTCTTGAATGAAGCAATGCTTGTGGATTACTGCTGGTTTGTGTGTAGGGATGCTCCAGAACTCAATTCCAAGAGAAAAGCCAAAAGACAGAGATCTCATGAAGCCACCTATTGATTCTCTGTAGATCCAACAGCATGGTAGGTTTTCTTTAATCAATTTAGGATGTTAACTGTCATTAATAAAAGAACGGTCACACTTTTAATGTTGTTAGCATATTAAGTAATTAATATTTATAGATGTTAAATTTAAAAAGTTTTCTCTTAATCCTTTAAAATTAAAAACTTTCACCTATTGTTTATCTCAGAAACTAGAGCTAATAAATTTTTTTTTGTCATATTCGTTTTTCCCAACCCAAAATTAGTAAGAATTGACTCATGAGGTGACGGAAACATTTAAAAAATGTTTTTTTGTTGGGCAGTGTAATCAGTCAAGAAGCATCCCAAAATGTTTTACATCAATAACTTGAAGTTTATTTTGCCAGCGAGTTATGTATACAGTTGTTATTTCTTACGCATATTTATGGTGTTGTTAAAAAATTGGTATTCCAAAAAACTTGTAAAAGGTGATAGTGTCCTTCATTCCTGTGCAACTGATCTCATTTCACCAGGCAATGATATAATTAGTTTTGGCAGTCAAGTGATGGCTGTTATTTTTTGGTGGCAACAGTACAAGTTCTTTGGCAGCCTTACATTACCAAACACAAAGAAAGTCATCACAGCCAAACCATTTCAATCAGATCGTCTTCCTCCACCAAATGCCATTGCCTAAGACTCTTAGGCTAAGGTACAACACTCTTAGGCTAAGAGTGTATTACCAAACTATGATATGGATGAGATGGCTGGTGAAATGAATCCTATGAACTGAGGTTGGAAGCTCAAGACCATTAAATATAAAAAATAAAGTGTATTCCATATAGGCCTATCTATAATAGGCGGGAGCCTATACCAGGTTAGCCTATCATAATGAAATAATCTCAATCCCAAAAAATATATAATATTTTGAGAGGTGATATGACCATTAATTATCAAAAATAAAGTGTATTCCATATAGGCCCATCTATAATAGGCGGGGGCCTATCCTTAGGAAAGCTTAAGCCTATCATAAATAAATAAACTCAATTAATTTTGAATCTAAAATGAGATTATATTGCAAGCTGTGATTTTGTATATCCCTGTTTAATTGACGTCAAAGCTGTTGATATAAAATAAGTAATCTTCACGTGATATCAGCGTGCACTTCATGGAAAAACACATCGCATCTCTGCTCTCCAAATAATTAGTACATAAATATATAAGACGTATTAATACAGTGCTATAGTTTCCACAGTGAACATCAGAATTGTAAGTAATAATTTTAATATTTCATTTGCTTGTGTTTTTACTCATTTTCAATATAACTTATACTGTCAATATAAATTATAAATATTAGAAGGAAGTGGAAATAAGGTACAATATTGTTTTAAAAAACTTTATTCTTCAGATATTGTCAGTACTTCACTGCTAAAGCAATTAGAAGATTTAGACATACAAAGGTTGTGACTGTGAGAATATTTTTATTTGATAGAAGCATCTCACCCTTACAGACAATGAACAATATACTTGTTGAGTTTGCCCCCTTACTAAATTTTCTGGCAACTAATAGGATAAGTAGTTCCATTGTAAAATAATTTTCACATAAGTGGCACCATTCGGAATTAGCTTTATAAATTATTTTGTGTTTAAGAGTATAAGTAATTCCATTCAGAAATAATTTCAAATAAAAATGTTTCACAGAAGTGACACCATTTTGATTTATCTTGTATAAACGTATTGAAAGCATTTATATCTTTTATAAGGCCATATATTTTTCCAAATGAGTCAAAATGCACAGATTTTATCCCCTTTACGTATTCTGTAAACTTTTCTGGAATTATTAAAGACAATAGCAACTAGATGCCCTGCAGGAAAGTTTACAAAAATGTAGTTGTTCCATTTTATATCTCTAATAGATGTAATATAATAAATGAGATTTAAATTAAGATTTAAAATCAGTATTACATTATATCCCTGTAAAATAATCTAAAGACTTAGATATTTGTGACATGAGGCAAATTGTATGTTATCATTTCAAAATACAATTTTAGATTTTTATACCTTGTATAAAAACTAAATTGCAATTTGTATTATACATTTTTTAATTTTTTTTTATTATACAATTACGAATGTTACTTTTAAATATTTAGATGCTGTAAACCTTATATAAAAAACAAATTACTTTAAAACCTTTTATAGAAATCAAATTAAGTGTTGTCTTTTTTAGATTGTAAGCCCTCTATCTTATTTTTTATCTATTGCAAATACGAGTTAACTAAATATTTCATTTTTTGTAAACTATTTATACAAATAAGTATGTTATGTTAAAATTAAATCATTTCTACAATAATAAGGAAAGAAATATTTATGCAAATGCGTCTCCATGGTCTTATGATATACAAGTAAAAACTTAGTTTTCTTGGAATTAATGTCTTTACGTAAAAGTATAATAATAGTTTAAAATAACATACTTATTTGTATAAATGGCTTACAAAAAACGAAATATTTAGTTCGCTCGTATTTGTAATAGCTAAAGACTATGATAGAGGGCATACAATCTAAAAAAATTGAATCTATGATAGATAAAACACATCACATAATTTGATTTCTATAACTATAATAGAAAAATAAAATAAAATAATAAAGCAAGTTGCAGTTTAGTTTTTATACATGGTATAAAAAATTTAAAATTGTATCACCATAATAACAAAAAGGCAAAGGGTGGCAATTAAACATTCACGTAAAGGAATGATAACAGTTTAAAATAACATACTTATTTGTATAAATGCCTTACAAAAAATTAAATATTTAGTTCACTTGTATTTATAATAGCTATAAAATAAGATAGATGGCATGCAATTTTAAAATTTGAAAACTATGATAGGTAAAAGACGACACATAATTTGATTTCTATAACTATAATAAAAAATAAAAATAAAACACAAGTTGCAATTTAGTTTTTATACATGTTATAAAAATCAAAAATTGTTTCGCTCTAATAACGAAAAGGCTACATAGAATTCAAAAGTGTGGTAATTAAATATTCACGTAAAAGAATAATAATAGTTTTAAATTACATACTTATTTGTATAAATGGCTTACAAAAAATGAAATATTTAGTTCACTCGTATTTGTAATAGCTATAAAATAAGATATCTGGTATCTGGTATCTGGTACCCTATGATCCCCAGGTGGGGCGAAGGGGCCTCCAAGTGGAGGTTTCATTACCTATACTAATTTTGATATGCTTATTTTCCGAGAGAGGGTAGAGGGACAGGTGGTAAGCCCATCGCCTCGCAACCCCCCTCTGGAAACTAAGTATTTCTTGGACGTGAAAGGGCCGAGAAATTTTGTCCAGAGGCTCTAATTTAGGCTTGGAGTTATAAAATAAGATAGAACGCATGTAATCTAAAAAAATTGAAAAAACTATGATAGGTAAAACACAACACACAATTTGATTTCTATAAATGGATTACAAAATCTAAAATTGTGTAACTACAATAAAAATAAAAGTAAAACATAAATGAAATAAAACAAGAAAATTGCAATTTGTTTTTTTATACATGCTATAAAATGCTATAAAATCATGCAATTTCATTTTTATACTTGTCACAAATATCAAAATCTTTAGATAATTTTACAGTGGTATGATATATTGATTTTAAAGCTCAATTTAAGTCTCATTTATTTTATTACTTCCCTTACAGCTAAAAAATGGAACAACTACATTTTTGTAAACTTTCCTGCAGGGCATCTACACCTACCAGAGACACACCTGATTCAGCAGGACTTGATCTATATTCTGCGTATAACTACACTGTTCATCCCTATTCTTCGAAGCCTGTTAGAACGGATATTTCAATAGAATTACCTCAGTATCACTTTGGTCAAATATCTGGGAGATCTGGATTAGCTGTGAAAAATTCAATAACTGTTCATTCAGGAGTTATTGACAGCGATTATACAGGTGGCATAGTTGCTATTGTATTTAATAATTCCAGAAAAGTTTACAAAACACGTAAAGGGGATAAAATCGGTCAATTACCTGTTTCATTGCCTAAATTAAAACAAGTCACTAAACTTTCAAAAACCATTAGAAACAATCAGGGTTTTGGATCTAGTGGAAAATGAATTTATTTTCAGGTAAAAATAAAATGACAAAAATAGTTGAAAAATTGTATTCTGAATATCATCTACCCTGATGTATTGAGACGTTTGAAGTAATGAATGTCGAATGCACAGAAGTTATAAATTTCTTATTGTTTAATTTCTTAATTTCAAATGTGTATTCTGCTATTCTAGGGCAATATCCAGCATATCTAGCTAATAGACTTCATAGAAATGTATATAAAATCAATTTATACATCACAAGTAATCCAGAAAATTATAAGCCTACAACATATGTTGCAAACTTTTTAATAGGTGTTTCTTTTCCGTTCATATCTTGGTACTTTAAGCATATTAATAGTTATAAAATTCATCTTTGTCATATGGTATTGATTTATAGAGTGTATAATTTGGAAAAATATGAATTTATTACATTAAAAATATATTCAGTAAAAACTACATATGTTTATAATGTAAACAGTCGGCTGGATTTGTCACAGAATGTATGGAATTATTTTGTCAATCGCTACGGTATAGTTGCATACAGAGAGAATAATCATATTATCAAGAAATATGTTGAATTCAGAAATCCTACCTATATAAAACATGCTCCTAATTTAAAATCGATATGTTTTCAAATGATTGTAACTATTTATGAATTTTCTTGTTTTTTCAAGAGAGTGCACCTTTAGAAATTATAATTTTAATAATACATAATTTCAAAACTTATAATTTGAGGGAATCCTGATTCTAGTATTAAATATAAAACTATAATCATGATAAATAGCAAGCTAAATTACATTAAATATAAAACCTTAAAATGGTGGGACCTATTAGTATTTTATATCAAAGTGAATCTCAAATGATATGCTATTAAATCATGCTTAACATACAATTATTAAATGAAGAATATGGATTAAAGATAAAATAAATTAATATTAAATATAAGAATATTACGGGGTGTAGAAAGTACCAGACAAGATTCCGAGTATGTCACAAAGACTAGCTCGCTAGTACCATTCATTCACCACGGGTAGCCGGCGACGGTCTTTGTTAACATGCAGTGCTTCCTTTATGTGAAAAGTGACACAAAGGCGATGAGAGCCTAGTCAAAAGAATATACTGGGAATAGGACTTGGGAAAAGAGCACAGAGTGAACATTCTCAGAAAATTGAAGTAATAGCGAGAACAGGAGACAGTGGAAACTTGAGAGTTGTATCTCGTAGCGTCTTTAAGCTTGGGTCTAAAGGGCCAATCAAAAAGAAGCTACTAGCTAAAATATGGTTAAATTACTGTAACATAGAATTTGATTTGTTAGTATAAGAGTGGGGAGATTTCTGTGAGTGCCCCGATGTAGAACTTTGCCAATGTTAAGAGTACAGTGTTCTGCCGGACCCGTCACCGGTCGGACGCATATTCCTTGTCAGCTTAATTCTTCCGAGTGGATACCATTGTATCCCACTCGCATTTTTATATTCACGTTGGGAAGTTACCCAACTTGGATAAGAAATCTTTTATAGTAAGATACCCAGTAAACGCGATTTGTGGTAATAGCTAAGTTACGGCTATTACCGATTTAAATTCAGTGGATCGCAGTAAGTACTTGGTCGACGAATTAACATTATTATAATGACTCCAAGGGGAGTCATTATATCATCACGTGATAACGAATAGGAAGGAGTAATAACTGATAAACTTTTGTGGCTACGTTCTACATTCGAGACATTATATACAGTATCAACCACGAGTAGATTAACATACGCATTAATTGGACTTGATATTAATTGGTTAATAAATCTACTCATACCAGTATTAATTAGTTTGATATCTAATTACTATAATTAGTATTGCCATTCACCAGACCCATATTTTACCCTGTAGAAACGTAAGAGTTTAAATCTTGTAGCTCGACTGACTATCCCGAGGCAGGTTCAAAGAAGCTCAGCAAATGTAAGTACTGCATAAAAAACATTATACTTATACAGAGTGAACCTTAATAGTGGCATTTCCCAAATTCAAAGGGGGTGAACCGCTTCAAATTTGTTAGAAAAAATATAATTCCAATACAAACCCCATTTCATGTAAGAGGATTATACTGTTCAGATACAATACACAATGCCCATTTTCACTGTGCTGTACAATTTGAATGGTTTGGAAAAATATATCATTTTATAGAAGATATAAATGCTTTCAAAACGTTTATAAAAGATAAATGAAATCGGTGTCACTTCTGTGAAACGCCTTTATTTGAAATTATTTCTGAATGGGATTACTTATCCTCTTAAAAATTGTATAAATATGTTATACAAAATAATTTATAAACCTAATTCGAAATGGTGTCACTTCTGTGAAATTATTTTCTAATGGAACTACTTATCCTATTAAATATTGTAAAAAATGTATAATCTATTGTAATAATTTAAAAATAAAAACTTTCTGTATTTTGAATGTTGTGTTATTTTCAGACGGTTTCCAGGTTTTTCATTTTGGACGACCAGGGCTTTTATTCCAAAGACAGAAAATCATTTATTTTGAAGGAACTTGCTATTCTTAACTCAAATGGAAAACTGAATCATTTTCTATTTAAGTCGCCCAGACACATTCAACCAGATGGTGACACAAGATAATATCTACAATATACCCTGCATGGATTGCCTTACAACGGAGGACTCATAGCTTACGGAAATCTATCCAATATATTGCAATCAACTGTTTTCGACAGACCTGTCTTTGTTAAGGGGTTGCAAAAGAAGCGTTTCTTAGAGAAAATATTAAAAAACTCGTTAATCACAAATGTTGAAGACCTGGGGTGTCCTAACATTGATCAAATTCAGGACGAAACATCTGTTTGTCTAAATCAGGGCTGTCCTACTGCAAGTGCCCCAAGGGCCGCTTTAAAAAAATGCAGTTCAGAGGGCCGCATTATAAAATACTTCGTATGCAACTTTATCAGTGAGTTTTAATAGGTATGGTGTACAAAGAAAAAAAACATTTGTATTATTATTTCAAAGGATCCAAAAATTTCAAATTACACAAAAAATAGTGGGAAATTTGAGGATGTTGGTCTTCACTAACTAATTTAATTAACTTTAATATTTGTTGTTGATAAACGAAGCAACTGAGTAAGTGACTTATCAGAGAGGGAACATCTATATTGTGACTTTATAAATCTCATATTTGAGGGTAAAGACATTTAGAGGCCCACTCTGCGGGCCGGAAAAAGTGATATCAGGGGCCTCATGTTGGACAGCCCTGGTCTAAATCATCTCATTGAAAACCCTAGATGTGCTTTGGCTGTTGCTGCTGGAATAATGAAATGGTTGAAGAATAAAGGAATTTGAAAACAGTATTGGTACATTTTTATATATTTTCCTCTTCCTTCTAATATTGATATGAAATAGCTAACTTATATTGAAAAGAGTAAACACATGCAAATGGAATATTAAAACTATTACTTACATTTGATGAATGCAGTAGAAAACTTTAAACACACTATTAAAACGCTTTATATATTATAGTCATATACTGATTAAGCGAGAGCCGCAATATGTTTTTCCAAGAAGTGCATTCTGTTATCACATGAAAGATTACTTCTCTTGCGTAACATACAATAAACAACATTATGTTGCACTTTCATGTCTGCTTGTGGAGTTTTTTATATCAACAGCTTTGACCTCAATTAAATAGGGATATACAACATTTCAGCTTGCAATATACTTTCATTTCAGATTCAAAAATTAATTGAGTTTATTTAATTATGATAGTATTAAGCTTTTCTAGGTATAGTCCCCGCCTATTATAGATAGGCCTATATGTAATACACTTTATTTTTGATATTTAAGGGCCATATCACCTCTCAAAATTATGAAACATTTTTTTTCTATTGCTGGCTGATTGGTCTGATTACGTCACCGAACAAATCTGTGCTATTACTACTCACGTGCTCTTGGTATTCAAGCTTCAACTTCCACTACCGATCTTCACATACTTTGTGATGCTTCTCAACAAGCTTATGGTTGCGTTGCTTTCCTTGTTCATGGTAACGAGCAACAAAATTATTCATCTCTGCTTTGTTCTAAATCTAAGGTTGCTCCAATAAAGGAACTATCTATTGCCAGATTAGAACTCTGTGCTACTGTGATGTCCGTTGATCTTAAAGAAAAGCTTCTCAGTACTCTCCAAATCACTGTTAAGAAAGTGTGGTATTGGACAGATTCTCAGATAGTATTAGCTTGGCTTGCTAAACCTGCTAAAACTTAAAAATGTTTTTGTATCTCATAGAGTGCAGAAAATCCAAAATTCTTCATCTCGCTCAGATTGGAATTATGTGGGTACTTCACAAAACCCTGCGGATGTTCTCCTGTACAATTGGTGAATAATGCATTATATTGGAATAGACATTCATGGATATGTCTACATTCTTCTCAGGGGCCTACTCAGCCTCTTCATATAACTCATATGGAAGTTCCTGAACAGAGGAAAGAAAAATCCATTGCATGTGTATCTACTGCTCATCAAGATGATATCATATTGAGATTTTCTTCCTTTAACAGATTGATTCGTGTGATTGCATATATTCGTCGATGGAAATCTAAAGCAATGAGCAAATCCTCATCTTCTACTACTTACTTAACTGTAAATGAATTGCAATCAGCAGAAGCTACAGTTATTAAAATCACATAGATGAAATATCATGGTGATGAAATTAGCAGTCTGAAGAAAAATCAACAAGTTCACAGAAGCAGTTCCATTAGATCTCTGAATCCGTTTCTAGGTTATGATAATCTCTCTCGTGTAGTGAAACTCAAAACTGATGCTTGTATTGACATTCGCCATATCTCTCAGGTAGTCCCACTACCCATAAGTGATTTTGTTGTCTTGAACAACAGCGTGTGACTTCTCACCCAGTTAACTCTCTCGCCGCGTGTAGTCAATTGCCCTTAAGAAGACTTTCTCTCCCTGATCATTCATTCATCTCATGATTAGGTTATGTATTTTTTGTGATTGTATGAATTTTTTCTCTTTTATTGTAAAGAGGATGGTTACTTGACGTAACGATATGAAAGTGATATTTGAAATAGTTCATCACGTAATCATACGTTTCTAGTCTGTTCTGATACGCATCACGTGGTTAGAGATTTCCAGAGCGTGTTGCAATCATTATGCGCCCCGTTCTGTGTCGTCATGTGTAGAACTTGGGTTAAACTCCTCTTTTCATACACAGACACTCATCAACCAGCATTCAGGACACATCTCTCCCTGCGCTCATGCAGGATTATATATCTCCGATCTACGTATATTCTTGTACAGACAATCTCAGCTCTGCCTTCAAGATATATTCTCTCTACGTAGATTTCTTCAGCAGTTATATGAACTGCCAGTTGTTCCTCTATAACAACTCTAATCATCAAGAACTTCAAGCATTTCTTCGTGCTTCGAGTGATTCATGGAATCACTATTATTCAACTACAGAAATATATTCTACAAGAACTTTTATCCTGACTTTCTGACAGAAATTCAGAAATTCTGTATTGGACGTTAGTACCGTTCAGTGGCGAACGGGAATATTGCAGATTGCTGTCTGGGATTCTTAAAGTTAAGTATTATTCTTGCAGCAATAATAGCTCTTGAATTAATAAACTCTAAACTCATCAGAAATTGCTATACTGCATATTATAGTATTTGTTGTATTTATAACGCAGAACAGAATGCGTGTATCAGAACTACTATAAAGCCTTCTCTATATAATCACTGTAACAAAACATTAATTGTATTAATGTTCTCAATTTGTACAGTAATTAATCTCACATGATACTCATTATCAATGTGTTCGATCTCTTAACTATTTTGTCAGTCTATTGTACTGAGAGTAGAATCTGATATTTTTATCAGATCATATCATTCACAGTTTTTGAATATCATTTAGTTTTCGTACTAAACATATTTGTTTGTGAGAAATTCTATCTATATCTAATATAATATGTGAAATATTTTGTTTCAGAAGCTCTAGGCCTATCATAAGCCTATATCTATATTTATTACATCAAGAAGATTTATGTCGTATTGTACTTAACTATTCTTTTGAACTGTACTAAGAAAGTTTTCATTTGTATTTCTTATCAGAAGAAAAATTATTCATTTTGGTTAATAATTATCAAGATATAAATTATATGTTTGGTAAATGTAATTTTCTGTATTCATACAGCATACTCAAAATAAAAATTATTTTTCTAGAAAGAAAAATTGGTGACCCCTTTTTATCTCATTTCCCTCATGGAAATACTTTAGCTTATGGCGGTAGGAACCAACGTCTCCCCCTCCAACACCGCGCGACCAATGACGCTCAGAGTGGTCCAACCGCTACCATAACATTCGCAATGCTTCAGAACTACTTTTGAGTCGCTATCGGAAGATGAACATGTTAAAAGTAATGTGCTTTGAATTTTTCCTGGTGCTGGTAATATATATTTTCCCGGGCTACTAACCAGGTGGTGAATTGGATTAATTCCGACGTTTCGAAGCCAAACTGAGGCTTCATTGTCAAGGAGAATGAAATGCCGGAGGAGGAGGAGGAGGAGGAGGAGGAGGATAGACTTACTGGGCATAGACCCTAACTGCAAAAGGTATGAGCCCTAGGTTTGGGCTCTTGACCTTGTATTTGGTTTGAGATTTCAATTTTCTTTTGTATTTGCATACGTCCTTTTGACGTGTTGGTTGAGTAATCAAGTTTTATTTTAAAAAGTTATTATTTTATTTCATTAATTTCTTAGACAGTCTTTTATTGCTGAATGTCAACAACTATATTTAGTCTCTTATGTTTGTTATACCTGGCTTGGTTTGTGCCAATGTTTTTTACTAATGTGTTTGGATGCGAGTGAAGTTTACGTGCTTCTTTTTGCGTATTTCTTGTTATATATTCGTGGAGTGTCTCAATTGTAAATTCATCATGTAACAAGTTTACAGGTGTTCTTCTTGGTCTGTGAAGTGATAGTCTTATTACTTTGTTCTGTATGATTTGTAGTTTTTGTATGTATGATTTTGCTGTTAGTGACCAGGCAGGACAGGCATATGTTAATTTTGACCGTATTAAAGCTGTGTATAGCAGCTTCTTCGTTTCTTTAGTTAGTCTTGGCGTTTTGAATAATGGGATAAGTCTTCTAAACGCTTGGAGACTTTTACTGTGAATATAGTTAACGTGTTGTTTAAATGTCAAGGATTTATCAAGTATTAGACCCAGGTATTTAACGTGAGATTTATACTGTAATATCCTGCCATGTAATTGTATTGGAGGAATCTCACGGGGTCGACCCTTGGTAAAGACAATGGCTTGTGTTTTTCTTTCATTAATTTTGATGTTCCACTGCCTAGACCAGTTCGATACCCGGGTAAGACTTCTCTGCAACTTGGCTGTGACATAGTGTAAGTTTTTACCTGAAGTGTAGATAGCCGTGTCGTCGGCATACAGGGCTATTTGAACTCCAAGGGATGTAGGTATATCATTAGTGTATATGTTATATAGTATAGGGGCTAAGACTGAGCCTTGAGGAACTCCCGCTTCAATATCTCTTATTGTAGAGACAGCATTGTTATAGCTTACTTTAAATGTTCTGTTATTTAAGTAGGAGGAAAGAATTTCTAGTAAGTATCCCGATATATTAATATCAGCCAGTTTGCAAAGTAGTCCAGGATGCCATGTTTTATCAAACGCTTTCTCAATGTCGAGAAAAACAGCAGCGGTGCTAGCGTTGTTATTGTATTCTGTGGTGATCGCGTCTATTAGTCGCATTAATTGCAGATTTGTACTGTGTTTTGCGCGAAATCCGAACTGTGCAGGTGGGATAATACCATTGCTGTATATGTGTTTGCCTAGTCTAGTCAGTAAGAGCTTTTCAAATATCTTGCCCACTGGTGACAGGAGACTGATTGGTCGCAAGTTTTGGGGAAATTTTGGATCTGCGCCTGGTTTAGCTAACGTGATTATTTTCGCCGTTTTCCATTCATTGGGGAAGTACCGAAATTTCAGACATGCGTTGTATATGTGTGTGAGTTGTACTAGTGTTTTTCTATGTAAATATTTTAGACAGCCTGGGGGAACTCTGTCAGGTCCTTGGGCTTTTTTACAATTAATTTTGTCCGTGTGTTTTCGAATTTCATCCGGTGTAACGAGTTCAAAATTATGATTGTCTAATGCCGCTGCTGTTAGTCTTTCATTGACACGAGCCTCCACCTCTTCTTCTCTATCTATACTGGTTAAAGAATGGGGTTGAAATTGGTGTTCTAACACATCCGCTATAGCGTTGGCTTGTTCGACCGGTTCATATTTTAGGCCGTTTCTGCCATGTATGACAGTAGGTGGGGGCTCGTCTTTTGATTTAGATAAAATCCTTGACATTTTCCACATTTTGTTCACGTTTTGTTGACATTCATCAATTGTTGCTTCCCAGTTAGCATCATTGCGTTGTCGAATCTTTCTTTTTACAGTTTTGGTTAGCCAGTTAAGAGCTGCTTTAGCTGTAGGGTCTAACGTTCTTGACCATCTGGTTCGAATTTTTCTTTTAATTTCGAGAAGGTTTTCTATTTCTTCCGTGATTACTACAGGGTGATTTGATTCCATTGTGACAGTGTTAAGCGAAAATGAAGTTTTTATGGACGCTATTAGATCTGCGATAGCTGGAGAGATATCATCTTTAATGTGAATAGAATTTTGTGGTTTGCTAATTTCGCCAAGCAGCTCTTTGTAGGCTTTCCAGTTTGTGGTCTTTATTACATACGTTGGTGTTTCTGAACAAGCTGTTCTTTCTAGTATTTGAAAATATACCGGCAGGTGATCCGAAGAGAGTTCGTGGGCTACATATGGATTTGATATAAGTATATTTTTATGAATTACTATGTCTAGGACATCACCAGTGTCCCAGTATTGCGAGTAGTGAGTTGGTTCTTCTGGTGCGTCCACGCTCAGGTTGTAGCGAAGGCAGACGTTGTCCAGAGTTCTTCCTGCTGTATTTATGATCTTACTCGACCAGCTGGTATGCTTTGCATTTAGATCACCTGCCAGTATACACTTGTCTGTAAGTGTCGACAGCTCAATGATGTCCTGAGAAGCCATGCTATTTAAGTAATACCAGTAAGCCTGGGAACACAACAATGAAATGCCGGGATTAGATGGCGTGTATTTATAGGACTGCTGTGAATGGGGACATCCGGATTGGAGAAAGGATTTGTTAAAGACCAACCAATCAGGAAACAGATGGGTGCTGTAAGAACAGGAGGGAAAATTAGAGAAGTAGAATCGGTCCAAATAAAGGCCAACGGTCAATAGGTAGTGAAAATAAATTATTATTATATAGGTGGTGGTGGAAACGAGAAAAAATTGGAAAAAAGGGGGAAAACGGTCCAAATGAGGGCCAATGTTTTTAATTACTCTGGTGGTTCATTGGAAGGTGTGCGGTTGGCTCGTATGGACCTGAGTGAATCAATAGCATGGAACCAGGCAGGGCTTAGTTGGATACCGCTGTCTCTATTCATGTTGTTTGGTTCCAAACGGATCTCCACGGCTTCCCTCACCACTCTCTCCCAGAAGTTTGAAGACCTGGCCAGAATACCGTTTCACCAAACTTGATACGGTGTCCCATGTTGATGGCGTGTTCCGCTACCGCAGATTTATCTGGATAAAACAGCCGGATATTTCGGGCATGTTCTTTGCAGCGCACTTCCACCGTGCGGCCGGTATGTCTAATGTATTGCTTGCCACACCAGCTGTCTTCAGACCCAGATTGTCCTTCACTGGCCGGATCAGCTGCTTTATAAAGCAGCGTCGAAGAAGTCCGGTAAGGCAGCCGCCAGACCGGCAAACAGGCCGAGCGAACGACCCGCTGGCACTGCGCCAGCCGGGCAGCAACCTGGCTCGTCCGGGGATTTTGCGAAGGCCACAGCCAAACGCAAGGCCACTGAGGCAGTTTCACCTACCTCTGCTGGTTCGTTGGAACCAACCACTAGGCGCCCGGCTCTTGGACCATTGTCCTTAGCCGGGAATGCGTCCCTGACTGTGGCTGAAAAAGCCGCTCAAGGCCTAGAGGCCCCAGTGGTCTCTCTCTCCGCGGGCGAACAATCCACTTCGAGAGGAAGCTAACTGGGTCAAACCCAGGAAAGAGCACTGTATGCTGCGGCCTTGCAAGCCCAGCCTACTGCTCCTAAAACGGCATGTGGGCCTAACACTGTCAAAGCCAAGGTCACTGGTTCACCAGTTACCGCAGAGTCGATGGACTCTGCACTAGGGCGCTCGCACAGCGAGTCTGACAGTCACTTAGGCACGCCTATTGGCACCACACTACACGCCCAAGCGGATGTTGCTGCCATTCCCGCAGGGAAGCTCCGCAACAAGGTCCCTGTGTATGTCACTGGTGTGACAAACACTAGGAATTTTTTGAGATGGTTGCGAGAAAAGACTGGTGGTAACGGCACGGCGGCTATGCGGGGCGATGCTCTTTTGCTAGTTCCGGATACTGCCGATTGTTTCCGGGCCACCATCTCCGCTCTCCGCGCCATCGAACCGGAGAAGGGAGTCAGGTTCCATACCTACTCTCAGCCGGAGGAGCGGTCTGTCAGACTGCTCCTGAAGAACCTTGGGCGTCGCATGTCAACAGAAGATGTGCGCGAGCAGCTCATTGCACTTGGAGTTCCCGTACTCTCTGTACTGCAACTTCGGTCGCAGCGGCGCGACGCCGATCCTGCGAAGGATAGGCCTTTAACGCCGCACTTTATTGTGTCAGTGTCGCGTGGACCCTCGGCAGCGAAGGTGAGAGCTCTCACCACTTTGTGTGGTCTGCACATCTCTGTGGAATCTTACCACGCTCCGAGCGGCCCTCTACAATGCCGCAACTGCCAACGCTTTGGTCACACAAAGCGTAATTGTGGTTACACTCCAAGGTGTGTCGCTTGTGGCGGAGACCACCCCTCAGGGGGTTGTAGTACGCCCAAGGATGCACTGAGGTGCTGTAACTGCCACTCCTCCCACACTGCCAACTATAAGGGTTGTAGTAAGTGGAAGCAAGTTAAAGGGGCAGCGGCGAAGCGCACTAAGGCGGGACCCAGAGGTTCTGCGAGCTCACGCTCCGTTTCTGCTGTGAAGAATGGCATTGCACCCAGTCTCTCCTCTGAGCAGGAGAAGCTTGGACCCGGTTGGAGCCATGTTACCGAGCGGGGGCGTGTGGTCCATAACCAGCCACCCACTCTACCACCCCAGATCCCTAGCGACTCAGGCGCATCGCAGATGTCGTCTGATAGCAATCCAACTGCTCCGGGACCCGAACCAACCACACCGGACAGTTATTCCGAAAAGTTAAAGCAACTTATCGATGACCTTCCTTTGGAAGATTGTTTTGAGGTGACCAAGTGTCTGCTAAAACACGCTCCATTCCTTCCCACTGGGAATGCCCGTCCCAAGGCAGTTCTCAAAGTCATTGCCCTTTTCCTGGCTGGATATGGCAATGCAAACTAAGCAAGGAACGCATGGCCCTTCATGAGGCTCGCTCACTGGAACGCCGATGGAGTTCACAGCACTGTCCTCGCCTGATATAGGCGTATAACTACGTCTATAACAGGCAAATTCTGGAGGACCTAAAGGTTTCTCCAACTGCCAACGACATCAGAAGTATTGCACAGAGTTCCGACTCAAAGCTTCTCGATGCTGAGATCCCTTTACAAAGGCAACTTGGAAAGCGCTTGCGCTTCCCAAGGGACGAGTAAAATCGTCAAAATTTTTGAGGCCTTCAGCCTAACAATGCCCCTTCCAAATACGTAGAAGCCTTCAGCCGAAACGTATCCCAACTGGTTGGTTCAACCCCAACCAGGCATTGCAGAATGGAGGACCATGACCAAATCCCCTTTGCTAGTTCCGACCAGGGTTTTCCGTGGTTTTCCCTGGTCGTAAGGTGAATACCGGAACTTTAAGTTAAAAAAGGGACACGGCCCGAACCCCAAAATAAAATACAGTTGCCCTGCATAGGTTCAAGTCCTATGCGAAACACAGTTAGCGTAAGCAAATATAAGTTATAGGATAGGAACCCGTTTTCATTTCCAGCAATGCATTTCGTATGCAGGTATGGACTCGGAGTCGAGAACATCGCATTGCGGGCTTCGCCCGCAATGCTCTTATCTCAGTTAGCTTATTTGGTCGTTTGGTCGTGGTCGGCATTTCATTCTCCTTGACAATGAGGCCTCAGTTTGGCTTCGAAACGTCGGAATTAATCCAATTCACCACCTGGTTAGTAGCCCGGGAAAATATCATTATGTTAAAAGTAATCTGTAACAACGTATTCCATGAAAAATGTTGCCAATAAAATCAATCTTTCACGTAATTGCTACTTAATTTCTTAATACACTGTCTTGAATGATTTTTTAAAATTAGTCCTTATATTTGTGAAATAATTAATTAAATTTTAACATCTTTTTTTTACTTCTCGTTTAAAAATATATATGCATTATCAAAATTCTGGTCAAATGAAAAGATTCCTGATACTTTAGAAAATGTGTAACTTATCTTTCATCTAAGTCGGGAATGAAAACGAACCAGACCATGAAAAACACTCCAAACTGAATGAATTTATTTTTTTTAAGCTTGCAATATTTCACTTTCCTAACTGAGCAAGGTTTTTAGTAAGACTATTCCATTCATGGGCTACATGTTTGATATTGACCAATTACTTTTTGAGATTACGAGTTTATCGGTATATCGAATATCGAATTTATCTGAAGAAACTCCTAATCTCGAATGGGATTTATTAAGAATATTCCATGGATAAACTGTAACAGATTTTGTAAGTAATAATTATTTTCTTACTTTGTTGTCAATATTCTCTCAACCGTCTACTTGCAGGAAAAATGGACTACTTATGCCTATATTAGTTACTGAATTGTCACAAGATAATGTATCTAGTATGTACACTTTCACGGGGCAATGGAAGTATTTTTATACCACTTACCAACTCGTTTGTTATTACTTATTTCGGTAAGTCAGGGGTGTACTGCAATTTAGCCTTGTAGCCGTCGCCGGCGAGCCGGAATTTTCTCCCTCAGTAGAGAAGCTTGTAAATCTACAGACAGGTCAGTTACATTTCTGCACATATAGATGCCATCGACCCGGATCGGGATAGAACCCGCGACCATGGGTACAGAAAGCAAGTGACATACAGACTACGCCACCCAGGCCTACTAAGTAAACTAGCATTGTTAAAATTCTTATATATTACTACTTATCACAGTAACTGATGTTTTCAATATATATGCTACATATTAGTTGCTATAGTATGACACCATTTTACACGACTTTATCCAGTCTAAAATTCTGTAATTTTTAAAATAAATATAGGCATATTACTATCCATACAAACTACAGACCTTTCAGTAATTTATGCCAGGGTTTTACATAACTTATCCAGGATAAAGTTAAATTCAAATAAATAATTATAAAACTAACCATACTTATTACTTCCAGTAATATTATACCTGGGTATAATATAAAACATTAGTTAGTTGTTTGGTGTAGTTGTTTGTACATGATGTTATCCAGAATAAAGGGTTTTAATAGTTAAAATAATTATTTTACTAAGTAGCCTACACTACTTCCAGTAATTCGCAGAATCACTATAATTTAAAGCCGCATGGCTAACTCATCCATTGATGTAATTGTTTGACCACTTCAAGATGGGCTGTAACTTCAAATTTGGCAAACATATAGGGTTTAGCCTGTGACCAACGAGAAAACTCCAAAAAATTTTAATTTTTAACCCACAAAATAAAAAATACATGAAATAAATCTTTCAAAGGTTTTCAGTCACTCACTGTTTAGTGTTTACCCACTTCAAGATGAACTAGAAATTTGAAATTTGGTAAACTTATAGCTTTTAGAATGTAACCGAAGAGAAAACTGCAAAAAGTATTTTTGTTTAATTTTACCCCCGAGAAAAGCCTTAATGTCGTTCCACTTTTTTAGGTTTAATGTGGCTAAACTTAATTTTACGGCAATCTAAATAGTTGAACTCTACTCCGATACAGTGTCAGTTCATGAAACAGTTTTTTTCCGAGAACCTTCCTGGAGGTTTGGGGGCAGAGCCCAGAACAAGCAAAGGGAGTTTCGTAAAGTTGTGGCTGGAGGTATGTAGGATATAGGTATTTCTATTTCCTGTAGTTTTGGCATCAATATATAGAACAATGATTAATAATATAATATTATTACAACATATTTATTTGTATTATATGACTACTTGTATCAACTAAAAGAAATATTAACGTATTACTGACTACATATTCCATTAATATTATTGTTATTGTAGACCTACTTTTGTACAATTTTATGTACAATAGTTCCTCATTTGAACTAATACGTGATTCTCACGTCTTAGCTATAAAAACCATGTATAGGAGGGTCTGTAAGAAAATAATAGAGCGGTATGACTCAAGCTTTCATTACCCGAGGTAAGTTTGTAATTGCCTCTCTATCTAAACTGGAAGTAATTCATGGAAACTTCAAATTACTCATTTGACATACCTTACACAGTGTTAAGCTTGATTCTAGTAAATTATTTCCAATGCCATTTCTCATTTTTTAATAGCTTCCAAAGGGGAAAAGCACTTTCATACACATGTATTTTATTTTTACTGCAAGTAGTTTATTAACCTTGCATGGAATGGCTAATGAAGGCTAGGCATCCAGTATGCAAATTGTTTTGTCTGAGCGTCCACCTTGATGGAATCGCAATTAAATTTCATCCAAATGTCATCACATGATGACTCCTACACTTTCCACAATTACAATAACTACCCTCTCCAGAATGATGAACATATTGTAGATTCACTTAGGAGTAACAAAAAATAATTTGTTTAACTGCTGTCACAAAACCAATGCGTGAACTCCAGCAGAAATCACACAATATAGATATACAGTATACCTGCAATGAAACACCCTTACACCTAAAAACTCTATTTCTGTAAAGAGATAGCTACTTTCTGGACACCCCGTAGAGTGTGTTCTTACTTACCTGTTCCTAATGTACTGACTACTTTGTCAATGTAAAGTATTTGACAGGCTCTGGGTATTTATAAGGAGAATACACTTTTGTATGCATTACTTTAAACAAATGCACAGGAATAGCTATTTTTATCTGCATTATTCAGGGTTTTGCCATTGCACACGATATGAATATGCCCGACTGTAAATCTTAATTATAGTTTACGTATGGATAGTTTCACGTTATGAATTCTAAGATTGTAAGTGTGCATGTCTGCCTGACACGTGATTTATATTCTCTAACTACAAGTGGACATGTGAACGTTCATAATATGGACCTGCTATATTATAGCATGCTCTAGTAAACCTTTACAGGAGACTTTAAAAACTTTGAACTATATTTTCGCTTTAACAGTTTTAATAACGTATATCAAATCCATTACTACTCTTCTCTATAATTTGAACAGCAATGAACAATAAAGGTTTCTTTTTACAAAATTTCCTGTTGTGAAGGAATGCCTTTATTCTGATAATGATCTTTCATTACTGCAGTTGGGAAAAAAAGCTTAATTACAGGGACCGTTGTAAGTTCTACAGTATTTATTATTATTTTAATTTATTATTATTATTATTATTATTATTATTATTATTATTATTATTATTATTATTATTATTATTATTATTATTATTATTATTTAATTTCTCCCTTCAGCATTCAGCCTTTCCTCAGGAACTTCAACTACCAGGGCTCAAGGTCGGTAGTTGCTTGTGGAATTTCACTGCCCCACATATGTTCGTAAATGCAATAAGTTCTGTAAATGCATTTACCACATTTTTGCCAACTTAGTATCCTGTACAGTAGCGTATCTACGTGCAGTGGGATTTCTCATAAAACTTTTCGATCTCCATTTCTTTGATTTTTTTTTCAACCATACAAGCAAGGAAGACGAGTTTGTTTCAAAATGAATTATTTACTCATGTGCAACGTAAAAAATTTCAATGTGATCTTTTAGAGTAAGATTCATGCTCCATCACTTCCAAGACAAGACCATTACTTAGTGACTCAAATGTTTTGCCTGTCCTCAGAGGAGCAAACTACAAGGTCAATTGAGTTTTAGAACATCTATAATTATTGCTAATAGAATTACACGGTTTTTTTGCTATCACTTTATTGTGGATCCTTATGAAATCCGCATATGTAGGCTAAACTAAAATTATGACGTACAGTTGAGCTTATTCATATCGAGCGAAATGGCAATACACATAATGCATAATTTAGATAAAAATGGATATTCCTTTACAATTTTTTTAAATTCAAGACATGTAAATGTGTGTTCGCCTTATAAATACCCAGGGCCTGTTAAATACTTTCCATTCACGAAATAGTCTGTACCCTACATTAAGAACAAGTTAGAGCATACTATAAAGGTGTCCAGAAATCAGGTATCTATTTTATAGAAATAGAGTTTTTAGGTTTAAGGTGTTCAGTCAGGTACATTGTATATCTTTACTGTGTGATTTCTGCTGGAGGTCACGCATTTGTTTTGTGATAGTAGTGAAACAACTTATTTTTTCTTTACTCCTAAGTGAGCCTACAAAAAATGTTCTGCATCCTGGAGAGGGTAGCTATTGTAATGTGGATTGTGTAGGAGTCATCGTGTGATGACATTTGGATGAAATTTAATTCCGATTACATCAAGATGGACTCATAGACAAAACAATTAGCATGTTGAATGCATAGATCCCAGGTGGATGGTGCGTCCCCTGGCTCTCATGCTTAGAGACTGCTTTGTGTGAGAATGAAAAAAAAACGTATTTACCTGATCCATCAACTCATTGTGGGATCGCTGAAAACAGCTTCCACTGCCATAACATCCACAGTTTTTTAAGTCATCGATTGTTCCATCGTTGCCATCGGACTTATACCAGGGTGTTTGTAAAGTCAACGGCTGCGGTCGGGTGGTTGGTCAAATCCCTCCAGGGATGTAGCGCCACGGAGTTTGGTTTCTTAAGTTTGTAAAGTCAACGGACAATCCACCAGGAAAGTATCAGGCAATTCGTAAAGTTCGTGTGCTTTTATTCTGTTGTTAGCTTATCTGAAAGAGGTTTCTATGTCTTATATGCACCATTGGTAGCATTGGTTGCAACCTGGTTACTTAAATCTATTCATTCATGGTTGATTCATATTATGCCATAGGTATTTCAGTGAGGCATAATCCCAGTTTAAGTTAGCCGCCTACGAAGGCTTCTAAACGAACACAGCAATATTTTTATTTTCAGCGCGAAGAGGATGGCCAACCATATGTCAGTGAGATGGAGTTTCAGTGTCAATGACATGTTGTGCCAAATATTAGTGGGAGTGATTGTTTGTATAAAGAGCTGTCCACCTAACCCACAAATAATTGGAGTTAACCAAAAGTTCAATCTATGCAGCGTTTACTATGCTCTACAGATATACAATAGTATAATAATAATTTAACCTAATCACACATATATGATGTCCCTCTATAAAACTCTCATACATTACATAATCTTCATTGATGTTCCATATCTTGATGGCACTGATATATCATACCCATATCCATTTATACGATGGCACTGATATATCGAAAATTGGATATGGGTATGATATATCAGTGCCATCAAGATATGGAATATCAATGAAGATTATGTAATGATGAGAGTTATATAAAGAGATATATAACTTATGTGTGATTAGGTTAAAATTATTATAATACAATTGTATATCTGTAAAGCATAGTAAACTTTGCATAGAATGAACTTTCGGTTAACTCTATTATTTATGGTTTAGGTGGACAGGTCTTTATACAAAAAAACATATTTACCACAAAAGGAAAATGAATTCCATCAATAGTGGGAGTAAGGATAGTTTCCTTATGTGCCATATTTCCATGTCTTCTTATGTTGGTAACGATTCTGACCATATTATGTCACACTACCAACATTCACTGAAGTGTTCCTCATTGAAATATTGGCACTTTTAGCTACTTCGTTGGTTGATTTTATAGTTATTTAAAGACTGGGATGCGTTTTTTTATTATTGTGTACTGAGGGTGTACTGCAACTTCAGGCCTGTGACCGTTGCCAGTAAACCGGAATTTTGGTCTGCAAGAGATACTTTTCATGCCTGTAAATCTATAGCCTCAGCCTGTCACATTTACGCACTCATGAATGCCATTTGCCTGGGCTGAGATCGAACCAGTGACCTGCGGCACAGAAAGTCAGCGCTATACCAAGTTAGTCAGTTATTTAAGGTGGGTTGGTTGGACCACATGATTTGTGAAGATATCTCTTCACCCGAGAATGAAATATCGTGTGTGTTTTTAGCTGTTTGATGAAGTAAATCTCGTTCTGAAGTGTGGCTAAACCCAAATGGGATTTTACCACACTGGCTAGTTGAGTTTGTATAGTGATAGCATGGACAGTTATTATTTATTACAAGAGATATTATAAGAGGTATTACATTTAGTAATACACCCGAATGAGCAAGACTGCTCGTGCTCGGGTGCCGTTTCAAAAATATCAAAGTGAAGAAAGAGGAGAGACAAATACCCAAATTTGAATCCCAGTGTCGGGAATGTTTCTCCTTATCCTTCTTATGCAATATGAACAGTTATTAAGTAATACCCTGTGAAAACAAGAAAAAAAATATATCTACTATTAAATTTCTAACTTTGAGAATATAAAGAAATACATTTTTAACACTCATAAGATAAACGAGTGCAGGTTAGATCTAAATGCCAGTTTTCATAGTATTGTCAGCCAACCACATGATGCTGACATCAGTAGACACTGGCCAGAGTAACTACATGTAATCCAATTTGGGTTTTGACTAGCCAGAAGGGGAGATAAAATTCAACCTTTATTTTATTTTTTGTGTTAGCTGGTCAAAGCCTATGTTAAGGGTTCAACCAACTAGCAAAGTGCAAGAATTCAGCTCTTACACACAAATATAAGCCTCTCTAATACATTTATATCCAAAGTAGATAGATAAGAAAGAAACTAGAAAGGAAAAGATTAGATCTTCCTGTATCTCCAAGCATTATAAAGACATTGTAATTGGTCACATTAGCCCTAGATGATAATATGCTAAATCATACTTGTGCTGTGGACCAAAATTAGGTGAACATTAGAGTGTAATATGTTAATAATAAAGATATGATATAGATATTTGCCTTTACGAATTGCCTGATACTTTCCCGGTGGATTGTCCGTTGACTTTACAAAACTAAAAAAATTAAACTCCGTGGCGCTACTACCCTGGAGGGATTTGGCCAACCACCCGACCGCAGCCGTTGACTTTACAAACCCCCTGGTGTAAGTCCGATGGCAACGATGGATTAATCGATGACTTAAAAAAACTGTGGATGTTATGGCGGAAGAAGCTGTTTTCAGCGATCCCACAATGAGTTGATGGATCAGGTAAATACACTTTTTTTAATTCCTACACAAAGCAGTCTCTAAGCATGAGAACCAAGGGACGCACCATCCACCTTGGATCTATGCATCCAACATGCAAATTGTTTTGTCTATGAGTCCATCTTGATGTTATCGGAATTAAATTTCATCCAAATGTCATCACACGATGACTCCTACACAATCCACATTACAATAGCTACCCTCTCCAGGATTCAGAACATTTTGTAGGTTCACTTACGAGTAAAGAAAAAATAATTTGTTTCACTACTATCACAAAACAAATGCGTGACCTCCAGCAGAAATCACACAGTAAACATATACAATATACCTGACTGTACACCTTACACCTAAAAACTCTATTTCTATCAAATAGATACCTGATTTCTGGACACCTGTATAGTATGCTCTAACGTGTTCCTAATGTAGGCTACAGCATATTTCGTGAATGGAAAGTATTTAACAGGCCCTGGGTATTTATAAGGCGAACACTCTTTTACATGCCTTGAAAAAAAACTGTAAAGTAATACCCATTTTTATCTAAGTTATGCATTATCTATATTGTCATTGCGCACGATATGAATATGCTCAACTGTACGTCGTAATTTTAGTTTACGTCTCAATAATTTTGTAAGTTATGAGTTCTAGCATTGGAAGTTTTCATGTGTGCCTGACTGTGTACTTACCATGATTTAGTGCATTCTCTAATCAAAACCGGAATTGTGCACTTTTTTTTTACAACTTTGCCGCTGGAAATAATTCTTGTGGACTAAAAGAACGAAATTTAGCCAGAGACGACATTTTCCACTACAAACTCTAAAAACACTCTCACAATTTATTTTTTATAAACAATATTTTTAAAATACTGGTGAATTTTTTGTATCACCATCTAATATATAAAATCGAAAGTATGTGGGTATGTGTGTATGTGGGTATGTATGTTCCCTATAAAAATCTACATTTCTTGGCCAATTTGTACGAAATTTTGCACACATACCCAGTTAAGCCCGGGAAGTAACGCGGTCAACATTAAAATTGAAACAAGTTAGTCCTTCCCTTGAAAATTATATAATTTCTGAGAATATTATACTGAAAAAAATGAAATGCTGTTCAGTTCACATGACAACAGTGTATTGTTTACTGTGATGACATAGGGCTTTGACAACTATATAATGCTGGACTTTAACGAATTATGATTCCATCGATGTAATATATTGGCGAAATTAATTACTAAAAATGAAATCCACGAAAATAAAGCACAGTGTGATGCAGTCACATAACTTTCTCTACCCTCGACATAAGAAATAATTTCTCACTTCACATTTTGATGTAGAATAAGAGGTCGTATTGCAGGGACAACTTAAGTGTGTGAGTATGCTATATCAGAAGTCTGTAAATAATCCTTTCCGCTGATACGTTATCCATACCTGTAGGCTTTGTATTAGTTGAGAAATAGGGATGTTTATCATAGGCCCTAAGCATGGGATGGAACATTTTGAGTCCTATGCCCGCAGTATATTATGTCCCGGGTTTCAGGGGAGGAAAGTATGAAAGTGATACTGCATTTCTCTTTTTTATTTCAACCCCGAAACGGTTGTATGTAACATGAGAATAGGAAATAAAATTTTCCGTCAAGTCAATACAATCTTATGTAATTTATGTTTCTTATTATTTCAACTCCTCCCAGGCATGATGTGTAGAAGCAACGGAATGCAGCATCGATATCCTCTATGAGCCATAAAAAGCTATATCTAGCGTTTTCTGATGGAATAGTTTGAGTGTGATAAATCTTTTTCTTCATTTCAAGTTCTACATACATATTATATAAGGACCTAGAGTTTCAAAATCGAAAGTCCTCCATAAGTTAATTTCAAATTACAAAATACAAAGCCCGGGCGACGCCGGGCCTTTTCAGCTCGTTGTCTATAAGGACAAACGAATAACTGATAGGTTTTCTTCGCAATTGTTTCAATTTTTTACGTTTTAATGTTATAATATGTAAAAAATTTCGTTTAAATAAAAATTTCAAATGTTTGTTATCTTAAAAAATCAACGAAAATATAAGATTTTCGTGTTAGCATCATATTCTCCATAAAATACCATACAGAAATGCATGTTTCTATTTCATTTTGGTCATATTCTGAAAATAGACAATTCTGGCAACATAGCGCTTCATTCTCCCATATGAATAGCATGGGCTATAAAAGTCCATTGAGCCTTCAGTAGGCCTATAGATACAGTAATTGATTAGTACACAGTCTAATGTTTTCGGCACTGATTGTATCATATTAAAGCGACGTTTCACTTCACTAACTTTCAATTTACTAAAATTTGTGGCATTGAACTTGTTTCTTCAAAAGTGTTGTAATTTATTTTAAACAACTTCTACTATTGTGTGTAATTTATAATGTAATTCAGCTAACAAGAGAACATCAAGTATTAAAATTCCTTAAGGATAGAGCATATTTTATTGGTTCTAGAGCATATTTAACAAATTTTAGAACATAATATGCAGATATTATCTGCATGCATGTTTTGTCTATAGGGTATCAACTTCCGGGTCTTATTTATGAATGAAATAGTTACACATCTTGACAGCAGTTGCTAACGACTGTTGGTATGCTGGAGGACAATGTCAAGTTGTTAAGCAAGCAAAACACTGACACATGAGATATCCGGGAATGCTGAGTCGCAGGTGACCCAATTAAAACAGTATGTTTGTTTGTTAATCAAGGTTAACATAACACAAATATGACCTGTTTTATTCCGGAAATTAAGATCCACTGCATATAATACGATTAGAACTTAAAAGCCCGTTCTGCTGTTTGTCGCTACTGTTTGACTCTTTTCAATATAAGTATGGATACCGCTGCGGGTGGCAACGTACATAGCCAATAACAGAATCAATGTATATTTTACTCATGATAAGTAATAAAAGTGGGGTACGCTGCGCTACAAATCAGAAGGTCGCGTGTTCGATCCGCGATGAGGTCGTTGGAGTTTTTCAATTGACCTAATCCTTCTGGTGGCACTATGGCCCTGGGGTCGACTCAGCCTCTAACAGAAATGAGCACCAGGAGCAATCCTGGGGGTAAAGGCGGCCGATGCGTAATGCTGACATCCTTACCACCTTCATGCGCCTAATGTCTAAAAATTCTGGGAGCCCCAACCTCCTGGAACCCTCTGGGTGTCCATGGTCTGTAATAAAAGTATTCCAGAGTTAGTATTTCTAAGTGCGCACCTTTTTTCGCAGAGCAAATAAGAGTTCATGTAAAAGAAACTACAACGTGAATCGTCTCTACTTGAGAATGGATGCAATCTTCTAGCACATTTTCCCCCTTTTTAAGGCCTTTTTCCTTCTTATTCTTCACCATGCTCATAATCTTTTCTCCTCTTTTTGTAGTTTTGTAGCTTTTTAATAACCTTCTAAAGCGCATTTCATCATTTATAGCATATAATTTTCTAGTTTTATTGCTTTCTTATTATATAATTATATTGATTTCATTCTAGTAATCGAGATCTTAATTCAATGAATTTTCATCAGCTTGCAGTGAACTGGGAATATTGACTCTTGTCTTTGTTCAGCAAATGCAGGATTGAAGGCGAATTTGCAATATTAAAAAAAATATATTGATTAAATACCTAATAATATTTGCACCTAAAAATCCTAATCCTGCTTATAAGTCTACATATTATTTTTAATTATCTTAAAAGAACTAGCATCACTTTAGTCTGAGTTTACACATTACACGTAACTCAAGCACCACTAAACTGTTTTCTTGCTATTACTGTTCCGCTCTTATCTCCAACTAATTTATGACAGAATTAAATGTCTGATGATAAACTGATGATAAACTATAGCATCTATGGGCGTCGGCATGGGGAGGGCAAAGGGGCAGATGCCTCCTTCTGGAATACCTTATGGTCTCGTTAATTTTTGGTAGGCCTACTCTTTGTCTCTGTCAACCTGCATTTGTTGCAGGGAGAATAAAAAATATAAATATTTTATATTTAGTATACAATTGAGGAGTTATATGTACAAAGGGCGTACATCAGAAAACCATGTTTTGAGAAAATCAAATTAGTAATTTTTACATGTAGTTGAAAGCAAGTGTTAATGAATTATTTTTTAAAATATATAATAAAGATGATAACAGCGCTGACATTAACAGAATGAAACCCTTTACAATGGGTGTAAGTAGTGTTTTGTCCAGAAAATATATATTATAAAATGTGTTCTTTTACGCCGTTTTTACATACAAGTCTGACTTCAATATGTAATATGATAACAATAATCTTGGCTGTCCGGGTGGCGCCGTGTCATCATGTTTAAAACCGACGTTGCGGCCCTCATGTCGTGGCCTTCTTCTGGGAATACTGAACTATGATGTTTTGTTTTCTCCTTTTGTTTATATGGCGACGGTTTGATTAGTCAGTCGGCCGCTAGGTCGCGCATGAGGTCATTATTGGTTGTCTCACGTGAATGGTTGTCATGGGAGGACAAATTCGGAGTGGAGTTTACTATAGACAGGCCCTCCCGCTTAGAATTTAGCCTAATTAACTTTTCGGAAGAAAGTTCGGCGAGTAAGTTTATCCCGTTTGCAAGAGGTTGTCATAGGATCATAGACAAAATGGAAGAAACCGAGCCTAGTCTGTGCACGTTCGATCTTTCTTGACTGTCATAATATCCTTCACGTACAGTAATTCCGTCATTCTAGATTGTCTAGAATCACCGCAAAACCAACTCAACCAACATGGCCATACTAACTTATAGGAGAAAAGGGGTGGAGAATTCAGATAAATATTATGACAAGATTATCGACCTCGTAGTTATAAAACATGTGACAGTAATTATAGAAGTATGACTGAAACCAAGACAATAAACAAAAAATTAAAGAAATCGTAGTAAAGACTATTTTTATTTATTTTTATTTATTTATTTATTTAACCTGGCGGAGTTAAGGCCATAAGGCCTTCTCTACCACTCAGCCAGGGCAAAAACATGAAATACATAATGTTAACAATAATAATGATTAAAAATAAATTTAAAAAGAACTGATATACATGAATACAAGAAACGAACATTAGATACAAAGAAAAAATTAGAACATATATACTTGAATAATTAAGATACATTAAGATACATTAAATGATAAAAAGAAATTAATTGTTACAAATATGATTGAGTTATATAAAAGCATTAAGTGATAGAAACTGAAATTAACATAGGACATGAAAAAGATTATTAAGTACTACGTATATGTGCTGTTAAATGCGATCAGAAGGTTGACAGTGACCGGCAGTCCTTGATGTGAGATGGTAAAGAATTCCACATTCGGATGACTGAAGTAGTAAACGATGATGAGTAAAGAGATGTATGATGTTTAGGTATTGCGAGAATATGATATTGCCTGGACCGAGTGTTTAGGTTATGATGAGATGAAAGAGTTTGAAAGCGTGATGACAGATATTGAGGACAGGAAGTGTGAGGAATTCGATATAGGAGGCAGAGAGAGTGCAATTTTCTTCTGTCGTCCAAGTGAAACCATGCCAATGTTTCAAATGCTGGCGTAATATGATCTGACTTACGAACAGAGGTGTACAAATCTCGATTTTAGCTTGCCCAAACCCGCTTGAACGCCAGGCAAGCAAGTTGCCAGCGTCATAGCTAGGAAGCAGGCAGGTTTCTTTAAGCCCGATGGGTCAGGTCAAACCCAGCCTAGGCAAGTCAGAATAAGCTTGCGACATTCCTATCAGCTAAACAACTGTAGTTGCTGAGTGTAGGTAATACTTTCTTGCTTTTCTACATGCTGGTAGAAGAAATTCACCATGCAGATAAATAAAAGGTGGATAAAGTATTAAAAATCGTTTTAGCGTCTTAACACAATTATTATTTTTATTATTAGGTAGATTTCGAAGAAAAATCTACCTAATGACTTTCAAAAAATTCGTTCATATCGTTACGTTTCATGCCTCCCTAAGTACGAAACCACCGCCTGTTCAAAAAATTGTGATATTTATATTTATATACAGTATATGTATATGTATATATATTTATATATATGCATATATATCTTTACACGCTAGCGGCCGTAATTTTCAAGATATTTGAATCAAATTTTATTATGTTATTTCTAGGCCCAATAGTTCAGACAAGTTCGTTAATGAGCAAAATTGGCCTAAGGGGGTGGTCGGGGGAGGGGGTTGAAATTTTAAAACATTTATATCTCGGCCCCTATGAATTATAGAGGGAAACTTTGATTGAATAAATTAGAGTACTCCTTATGGAGTTCACAGTGACACCAACGATTCGGGGGTTTTGGGAGTACGAGTGGGGGTGGGGGTATGGGGATGGAAATTCGAAATTTTCGAAACTACGTCTTGTGGGGTATCGTTGAAAAGCTCTTGATGAGTACTCTACAAATCAATAACTAGTTTCTTGATAGTTCTCATATAAGGCGAGATTTGAATGTTTTAAAAAGTTCTCTTTCCTCTTTTTTGCAGTTATTATTGCGGGTTTGTCATGCTAAGGCTAAAGAAGAAGAGTGCTACTCAGCGACAGTAAATTAAAACAAAAGCACTTCGAAATCTACCTCAGCTTGTAGGCTTGCCTAAAGGGATTTTTGTTATTGTTATTAATGATTTTATGATGTTTTCTCGAAAATGTTTGAAAATTTTTCCCATGCCGGACTAGTATTTTTGTTCATTGATAATTAATTAAAACTGTCCACATTTTAGTTTCTCCTCGGCTTCCTTCAGGGTAAAATTCTCTAAATACATCTGAAGTTCCTCAACTACGTAACTGCACGACTTACCAGTGCACTGCTATACCCAGTTTCATATTCTTTCCGCCAGGCCTTGCAGTTTCCTTAGGTCCTGAGCAACCCACCAAGTTATGAAGAGCTTATGACTCATAGCGACAGTATTTCTTATCATCGTTGTAATCTGGCTTGCTTTCAAGTCAAGCAAGTTAAAAGCTGTGACTGGTTGCAGAATTTCAAAGGGGCAGGCAAGCTAAAATCAGAATATGTACACCTCTACTTACGAATACCACAAATGTAGCGAACGCAAGCATTATGAACACGACTATATTAATCAAATAACTAATTAATCTGTTGTTTCTTTTCTGTTTTAATTGCTATTATGTATGATAAAGAGATTTTGTTTTAATTATGCTACTAAACTAGTACACAAGTCCTCCTCTTCTTTCTCCGAGTAGTAAACAATTTTGTGTGTCTCACTCTTGCGCATTATTCGAATCTACTTACAAGTGAGACAGACGTACTTGTTTACTTCGAGTCTCTTCTAGACCGGACAATACCTAACCATCCCACTGTCTAAAACATTTTCGCGCTGACTGAAATATTTTACATATAACTACAGTGTACGTAGTTCCAATAACCGATGTTTCTCAATAGAATACTGGTTACTTCTTTACCTGAGTTTTACCTACCACATGTAGGGACGTGTATGCGGCCCGCGCCGCCTAGGATCTACAGGACCATGACCAATCTGGAGAGGGAGTTTCTATGGATAACATAAACTTTTAGGGGCAGATAAAGAGATGAAGGGCCTCCCCGGACGAGTGGTCAAATAAATGTTGGGACCATCACATGGGATGAGACACAGTCACTCAGAACAAGGTGCGGATGGGATGAAGATGATAATGGCGGCCAAACCACAAGGGTTTGTTACCGGAAATTTGTCTTTCAGGTAACTACAGGAATACTGGTTACAGTTGTTTAAAATATAGGCCTACGAAAGGTAACGAAGTGCTATTTTCGCCGTTTGATGCTCCATTTGAAACAGCTAGGAGCAAATGCAAACAACCTTCTGTATCACCTTTCAGGTGGTTATCTGGCTCTCATTGCCTTAGAGACAGTCAGATGGCTTTACAAGTTTTTGCTTGGTTTGCCTCTTTAGGTTATAGGTTGATGCCATAAATGGATGGTTTTGAGAGATATTCCGACAGTCCAGTTTCTTTCAGTACCGGTACTGAGGATTTTTATTATTATCGTTATTAACGACCTTGTTGCAATTTATATTTTACCCTGTTTTCATTATTATATTTTAAACTTTACATGCAGAGGATGTATTCTTGTTGTGAAATACGCTTTTGACTTATTCTTACTTTCGCTCCCAGCAAGTTTCGAATGGAGTATAATAGGCTACAGAGATCACATACACAAGGGATTAACAACAAGAAACATAATGCAATAGTTACAGAAATATATGAAACAATAATATCACTCAATCAACAAAAATGGGAAATTAATTTCAGATGGGTCAAAGCACATATCGGAATTCCTGGCAATGAATTAGCTGATAAACTGGCAAAACAAGCAGCAGAGGAAGCCGGAATTGAAACAGTATATAACAAGAAGCCGAGATACCATAGAAGCAGAAATTAAAGAAGGAGGAATACAGAAATGGCAGGACAGATGGAACAAAACAACAAAAGGAGCAACAACAAAGTCATTTTTCCCTTCCATCAGAGAAAGGCTCAGGCTAAAATTACCAATAACACCGAGTTTTACAGCATTGGTTACAGGACATGGCAAAACAAAAGCTTACCTATATAGATTCAAAATAGCAGATGATCCTACATGCTCTTGCAACACAGGACAGCAAACTGTGCATCATTTAATATATGAATGTCCAGAAGTTCAACAACAGAGAAACCAACTAATAGAAGAAATAAGGAAGAATGGTAACAACTGGCCAGTCACCATGAATCAGCTAGTATCCAGACATCTAAGAGCATTTCATACTTTCTGTAATTCATTGGGGCTGTGATAGGGGTATGTTCAGAGATAATTAACACATGAAGAAGAGCAGTATATAAGGAAAATGTAAATAAGACTTTCTGTAGGGATTTGATATTATTCTATGAAACTTTATTTTCATTTATCCAAAGTACCATTTAAATTATAATTAACTGACAGAATGCGAATGTTAACATTTAGATTGGCATGTACACATCTAACATGGACAAGAACAAGAACAAGAGCAGCATTTAAGAAAAATGTAAATAAGACTTTCTTTAGGGATTTATTATTATTCTATGTAATTTTACTTTAATTTATTCTAAGTATCTTTGTTTCAAACAATGTATATTTTGTCATTATTCAACTTGAAATTATGGCATGTAATGCATGTAATATTACTCCGTAATGGGGCATGCTGTAATAATAAATTAAAAAAAAAAAAAAAGGGATGAGTTTCGAGACTTGACATAAATGCTACTGTTGAACTAAACCATACGCACCGATTGGTTCTGTACAGGTTGGACCCTTCCCCTTTCATATTATTTATTTACTGCTGCCAGCGTGACCAAAATTCGCTCTCAGTAGCAAACCGTTTTCTCGGAAGTCTCGTAGGTATCGAAACCATTCCTAATGTACAGTCGGTCAAATAAAAAACGTCGGGACTCGTATGCAGTTAAAATTATAGTATATTGCGATACAAGTGCCGGAAGGCACGTTTACGGGTCGAGGAAACAGATTGAAAACCCGAGGCGCAGCCGAGGGTTTTTAAGTTTTTGAGACCCGTAAATGCCTTTACGGCCCGTGTGTTGCATGCTATTTTTTGCACGATGATTATTTTTTTCAATTTAATTATATTAATTGTGATATTACCTGAAAATATTATGTAAATACATTCTTGAAAATAGATGTTTATTTCAGAAAGTGATTCGCATGTGTTTGTTGTTATGGGAACCGAATATTTGTCCTGGGGGCCGTGTCCATAAAGGCTTGTATTATGAAGTGTATCGTAATGAATTATGACGTGGCGCTTGGACCGTAAGTAATTTAACCTCATCGCAACGCCCTTAGCAACACGATTGTGTGGGAATGTCAACTTACGATCCATGTAAACAACTTTCGTACAACAACAGTTGTTGTTTCGTAAACAACAACTAGCTAAGGAGTGCAAAAAAATTTTAACGCATTAGTTCACAAGTTTCCTATAAAAAGCATAAAATACAGGTCATTCTCGGAACGTAGGAGGCCATGCGACAGGAGGGAAAAAATTAACAACGAGGGAAAAAATGAACTACGCGGAAAGCGCAACACACGATATTGAACTTAATGTATTGTCATAATTCATTTTGCTTTGTGTCATCGCGCCACATACAAATGCTAGCTTGAGAGAAAGTGTAATTGACCTGCATTTTTCGGCCTCTGAAGCATCGAGAAGGTTCCATATTTCTTAATGCGACCGGAAGTTTTCATAGGAAACGTGGATCTGGCCGGCCGCGTATTTCGATGCTAGATTGGTTGCAGAAGTTGAACGTAAGTTATTGATTTTTCACTACAAGTACCGGTATTATAAAATAAAATCTTTAAAAAATGCTCCTTGAATAAACATATTCCTCGCGAATTTATTCGTTATAATTATAAGAACTTCCATGCAAGAATATGGCGGACATGAGGCATATAGCCACAGCCTTCTATATATGTGTGTTTTGGAACAAAACTGACTAAATAATCAAGAAAATACATGGACAGACAAGAGGCAGGTGTGAACCTAACCTTAAGTCTTCCTGTACATGCGCATATGCTCGTTCGTGACCCATTATTCCTTGTAATTAGTTATTTACAAATAAAGAGTTGATTTTAGAGATCAATTTAATGGATAACAAGATTATATTTAAATTTACAATAAAAAACACTTATTTTGTTACTAATCAAGTAAGTAAATTAATGCTACTTGGACACCCTTTGTGAAAAGAAATTATTATTTCCAAACTGGCATGCCCTTCAAATTGCTTCTAACATATAAATGTAATTTAAAATGAAATAACATACACTATTTAATTCTTTATTGCCAGAACACAAGTTGCAGTGTCTCTTTGCAATGAAATTAAATGAAGGATGAACACTTGGCGGAGATTATCAAACGAACACGATTCTCTATTGCCTGTAAGTAATGATTTTACCTCCACTAGAGGTTTTCTTGTAAATTTAGTAGAGTTCAACATACATATTCCTTAAAAATATTGGTAGCACTTATGCTGCAAGTCTGCTTTGTTTCCAGCGGACATTATTTGCTTAAAAAATTATAATATACAAGCATTAAAAACAGAAATAATAATGACAATTCAAAATATAACGTAATATAAAACTTAAAAAACAATACCAAAATTACACACAAATCCCCAAAATAACCCATATCTTGAAATGACGAAAAATTCAAAATAATGCTATAAGAAATAGCTCTTATTAAAAAAAATTAATTCATGATACTCATTTGTATAGCTTCGAGCTATCTTTCAACCTTCATAAAAATATAAAAAAATTAAAAAAAAAATGCAAAATCATCAAATGCCTTGCCCTAATCATTAGAACCACTTTAAAGGAATTCATTGACGTAACGTTTCGTTCCGATGTTGTCGTGCACCACTAATAAAAATATACTTATGAAATGAGTAATGATAGTGTCTAGTCTAAAGCGGCGGTAAAGAACCTAGCGATTAAAACTCATGGGTTTGAATGCTGCCTAGTGTTGAAAAAAATGCCTAAGTTATACCCAAATGCAGTGTAAAATATATTTTTACTCCTAGTATTATTGAACAAATCGATGCTTCGATCTTGCATATTGTCTACTTTTGTCTGACTTCCTATGAATCTATCTCTTTTCGATCGAAACATTTTATCGCTTAGTGATATGCTTTCGGAAATCTAGAACTCTCTAGATTCTAGAACAGGGGAAGTCAACTACGGCTTGTGATGACGTTTGTGGAGCAAGAGCATGCGGATCCCTTGTGTGTGACGTCAGCAAGAGCGCACGGTAGTAGGGGTGTTTAGAGTACGCTAGAGCTAGCTCTAGCTCTGTGGGTAGAACAACTTCTGGTTGGAAATACCGAGCATTTTTCAAAGTTAATGCAAGTACGCGATCCTGATAGTGTTCTCTCTGCAGAACATGTGTTAGTTCTGCAAAAATTCTTCTTCAGTTCGAATCGAGGTTTCAGGATGTGGAAAACCTTTCTCCAATGTTTAAACTTTTTGCTACCCCATATTCAGTTAATGTCAAAGACGTTCCTTGCCGGTATCAGTTGGAACTGCTAAACTTACAATCCGACGATCTGTTACAGGACAAATACGAACGTAAAGTGGTCTTGGGTAACTTTTACAGAAATTTCTCTGAAACCAGATTCCCGAGACTTGCCGCACGAATATTATGTAATTTTGGATCGACATATGTGGCCGAACAATTTTTTTCACTAATGAAATGTGCAAAGCTCAAATCAAGAAGTACATTGTTAAATCACAACCTAAATGTAGTCTTCGATTAAATATTGCTCAAACATTACGTTCCAACATTGATATACTTGTTACAGAAAAAAGATACAGGAAAGTCAGACAATTGTTACTGTAATCTTGTATCATCTAAGGTGCAGACGAGCTTGTATGGTAATTAATTCAGTTCATTTTTTATTATTTTTATTGTAGTGAATTATGTTAATTCAAATGATAGTATTGTTTATTTTTGTCAAAGAACATAGATTTTGTGGAAAGGTAATTGTTCTCACAGAATAGTAAAATAGAATTATTTATAATATGTTAAACTACTGTGCTGTAATTAACCGATAAACTATCAAGAAAATCGATTGATGTTTCATTAATTCGGAAACACGTATTACGTAAGTTCTAACCCCCTAAATTCCCGCTGCCCGCAATACGAATGCCCCTCTCTTCCCCCCTGTTCACTGATGCCACCATTTCACATACTCCTCGCAGATATATAACGGGAGCAGTGAGAGCAGATAGCAGTGACGTCACAGAGCAACCTTCTGTCTTCCCCTGTTCTAGAAGCTGCATCCAAGATATTTGCAAATATTCGTACCTGCTGTGGTATTCATGTGCTATAACATAAACTCTGCATTTTATCATTTAAGTTATACCTTCCTTGATTGTGTAAATGTACTTTGTAAGAAAATATTACTCCTGTTTTAACTGGACCCTTCGGTATTTTGTTTGCTTGTAAGCTTATGTTTATGTGATACCCGATTACGACTAACTGGATTGCTTCCAGTTTGTCGTGAACGGAGTATTGTAAACGACATAAGAGTAAGAATTTTTATTTTCTGATTCCATTTCAAGATTGTGGCCGTTTTAATGTTCAGATTTTTTTCAACGATTCTAGCCAATCGGTCCATGTTATAAAAATTTGAAGATTACTTTTATTCTCGAGTGTATAATTCTCTACAACAGGGGTGCTCAAACGGTCGATCGCGATCGACAAGTCGATCGCGAGTGCTTTTTGAGTAGATCTCGAGAAGAAAAAAAAATTTAATAAGTAGGTAGGTAACTAATAAAATAACACTGCTTGCGGCAAAAGGTGGCTTTATCAAAGGAACGCGCGGCACTTGTCAAAGAAAAGCCGCGTTGTTTCTAGACTAGACAGTGGAGTCTAGTCTAGAAACAACGAGAGACAGTACAGTCTAGTTTCGGGCGGCGCGTTTGACGGGAACATTCGAGACTTTCGTTCACGCCGATATAAATGTTGCGCCTGCAGGAATTGGAGTCATTCTGAATTGTAACTTGATGGCGATACTACGTCGATAAGTACAAAGTTTATTATTAAATAGTGGAAAATGAGTGCAGTGAAGAAATCTAAAACGTATCATTTTAATAAGGATTGGGAGGAAGAATTTTTCTTTTGTATGGTGAAGGATAAGTGCATTTGTGTTATTTGTCGTGCGTCAGTTGCAATACCTAAGCGTGGTAACTTAGAGAGGCATCATAAAACGGTTCATAAAAACTATGAAAAGGATTTTCCGCCACAGAGTGAATTAAGAAAACTAAAGGTACGTGATTTGATATCTTGTTTGAAAAAAGAACAATCCATGTTCACAAGACCAGTCAAACAATCAAAAGCTGCTACGATCGCGTCATTTAAAATATCTCATATATTGGCGAAACACAAGAAACCATTCGAAGATGGATCGGTGGTGAAGGAAGCATTTATTGAAGCGGGTGAGACTTTATTTGGAGATTTTAAAAATAAAACAGAAATCATGTCTGCTATTAGAGAACTTCAGTTATCTCGTCCGACTGTCACAAGGCGTATTGAAGTCATGAGCCAGGACATCGCAGATAAACTAAAACATGATATCATGGAATGTACATACTTTTCTTTACAGTTCGACGAATCCACCGATATGACAGACACTGCCCAGCTGTGTATTTTTATTCGGATGGTATTCAATGACATGTTGGCTAAGGAAGAATTTTTGACAATCATACCTCTGAAGGGGAAGACCCGTGGCGAAGATATATTTGACGTTTTCTTCAATTTTGTAAAAAACTACGAGCTACCAATATATAAATTAGTGTGCATTACAACCGATGGAGCACCAGCAATGACTGGAAACAAAAACGGTTTTGTGGCATTGTGTCGAGCTAATGAAGAATTCCCTTCATTTTTTTTCATTCCATTGCATTATACATCAACAAGTTTTGTGTTCAAAAGTTTTAAACACGGAGGAAATTATGGGCATTGCGACAAAAATTGTGAATTCCATCCGTGCACGTAGCTTGCAACGGCGGCTCTTTCAGTTGCAGTTGGAAGATAGGGAGTCAGCTGAACACACTGATTTAGTTCTTCACACGGACGTCAGGTGGTTGAGTCGCGGAAAATTCCTAGAAAGGTTTCAAGAATTATTGCCCGAAATAACAGCTTTTCTAGACGAAAGAGGTGATGACACTCAGATTTTGAAAAACGAAAAATGGCTAAATGATTTGGCATTTTTGACTGACATCACAATGCACTTAAACACCGTTAACTTGGAGCTTCAAGGTAAAGGAAAAACTATTATTGAGATGATTAGCGCAGTAAACGCATTCAAAAGTAAATTGCAACTTATGATAGATCAACTGAAAAGAAAGGATCTGAAACATTTTCCGTCTTTGAAAGCAAGGATTCCTCAGTTGAATTATGATACGTATGAGGCTGAATTATCAAATATTTTGGGACAATTCGAAATGCGTTTTCATGATTGCAGTAAATTGGAAAATATAGCATCATTTATGAGTTATCCTTTTTCATGTAAAAACATTGAGGAATTAGCTACTGAAATAGCCAGTCAGTTTAATATGAACTCATGTTCTGTTGAAAATGAGTTGGTGCAGATTATATCAGATATACATCTCAAAGCTACAGCATCTGATACAAATTTCTGGTGTTTTATATCTGAAGATAAATATCCGAATGTAAGGCAAATCGCCCTTCAACTGACGGCATTTTTTGGGTCAACTTACTTGTGCGAGTCTGCATTTTCTGAAATGAAGATAATTAAGTCAAAATATCGCAATCGACTAACTGACGATCATATGTCATCATGCTTGCGATTAGCACTCAGTGGTTACGTACCATCTTATGAAAAGTATGCTGAGGACATGCAGTGCCACGCTTCAACATCCAAAGCCACTCCTTAGTAACTCTTTTGTTTTGTAACAACCAATAAACTCGCAATTTTGAATAACTATGAGTTTTTTCATTGATATTGTAGAGAAGAACCTAACTAAACCTAACCCAAACCTTGACTAAAATGATGTACCTATACTGCGCAGAAAGCTAATATCTATATATGCTACGGTACGCCCTACCTAGGTAGGTAGGGTGTATCGTGTATGTACGACAACCCTGCATCACACACACTTGCAGTCTCTCAGAGTCGATCGTAAGTAGTCTAAAAATATTGAGGTAGATCGCCAGCAGTTCAAGTTTGAGCACCCCTGCTCTACAACTTTGATTCAGCACATTTTTTACTAACTCTGGTTTACTGGCATTTCGTCTGTTTCTCCGTAAATTAATTTGTTACGCACGCAGTCCCAACTAAACGAATGTTCCTTGAAGTCACTAAAAACGACGCATGTTTTAAGGTATTGTACTTTTTATTCCGTATCAAGATGGTGGCCGTTTTTACTGATGAAGAGCTGATCTTAGATTTTGTTTTTCTTTTTGGACGCGAGGTATTCTATTCATAAAACATTACTAGCTATATTACTTGTTGGGGTAGTAAATTCTGATCTGATTTTGTTGAACTTCTTCACCCCAAGGACTATTGCACTATTCCTTATTTCAACAGATTTTAGCAATCTTTCCGTTTATATAATATGTCAACTCATTTTCAAATGCTGACACAGCAGCCGGAACCTTTCATCTCTTAACTACATAAATGACCCTCAAATTCTGGATGTCCTCAAGATGTGTATCTCTCAGCCGACGTGTTCTATGGATCAACACGTCTGTTAGGACACGTTTGTACATGACAAAAGTAGTGTTTTAATTATCATCCTTGTCTTAGCCAAAAATATTTTAAGCAAAATTTTGCAGCCTCCGAAAAAATACTTGCATTAATATTCAGCATGTTAGTGTTTCAAGCAAGTGCTAACTTGTAACAGTTTTATTAGTGAAACAATATGTACAATGAAAGAAGGCTTCTCGGGTTGACAGCCAGGTCTGAAGATCGATATCCTCCGTCGTTTCAATGCGGGTACGGGATGTTTTCCCAGGGTTTGCGAATTTAATGATGGGTCAATTGGCCAGGCTACTGGATCCATATTTTTCATATCTGAGGAAGAATGCTGTAGATACTTCGGGTAAGTAGCACTACAGACTTTGTCTGTTTTTAGATTCCCAGCGATAAGGACAAGAATATTCATAACTAAAGCTCGGAAGTTCAGGCACTTATTTTGGTTAAAATAGGCAGGCAAAAAGGCACTTAAAATAGTCAGTAATGTAATTAAAATAGACATTTATGAAAAGTCAAAGCAGAGAGCACTCTACAGAGTGCTTCAAAAAATGTATACACACTTTGAAGTGCCATAGAAAATCTATTTTCCGTCCCAGAAGGTTTAAATGGAATGCTTAAAGTCCAATTTGAAAAATAAATGACTTTCTGATGAAAATGGATTAGTTCAAATGTTCAGATTTTCAGCATCAATACATTTCTGAGTACGAGTCACCACTGATTCCGTACATCGTACCAGTGTCCAATGAGATTTCTGCGAACACCGCTTGAATCTCATTCGAAAGTGTGTCTAGGTTACGTGTTTTACGTTTGTACACCTCATCTTTTACTGTGCCCCATAAGAAGAAATCCAGCGGAGTAAGGTCTGGAGAGAGTGCAAGAATCTCAATTTGCCCCCTGCGTCCTATCCACTGCCTTGTCAAATTTCTATCCAGGTATGTTGGTACGTCCCTATGATAGTCTTGTTGGTAATAAAACCGTACAATGCACAAATGGCAGGGAATATGGAATCAGCAAGCATTGTTAGGTACTTTTCATTGTAGGATGATTATTGGCACGATTGTTGGACGATTGTTCAAACTATTCTGCTGCCCCGTTGAAGAAATATAACATTACTTTCTCCCAGAAATTTAACCTCGTAGAATGGGAAATAAATTTTCTATGACAGTTCAAAGTGTGTAAACTTTTTTTTGAAGCACTCTGTATATTAAAAAATAGATATTTGATATATTTAATAATTTATTTATTACGTACAGTACTTACTCTTACTTTTCAAGAAAAGTACTACTATTAATTATAAGCAACAACAAGATTTTTTCAAGTGTCAAATTTCATAGACAGCCGCCTGCAGAAAGAATGATTTTCATCATTTATAGGGAACAAGATCTGCAATAAATATTTCTGTGAAGTGAATGTGTAATTTTACTATTTGTGTAACATTCTTTTTCACTTTTATATATTGAATTTCTTCTTTTATTTTTTTTTAAATATGTGTAGGCCTAAATATCACAGAATAAACGATAATGATCCAAAACAGGCAAAAAAGCTTTAAACTTTATAATAGGCAACAGAAACCAAAATAGGCAAAAAGAAAAAAGAAAAAAGAAAAAACAAAAACTGACCCTACCGTTCCTAAATGTATTGAAACATGTTTATCTCAACTGAACTTTTTAATATATCCACACAAATAGAAAAGGCATTTTGCCCACACCTTATTCATAACTTAGGGTGCGTACTGTAACAATATAAGATTTGCATGTCCTTGATGTTTGTTTTAAGAAAATAGGCTAAAAGAGTGATAAATAATGAAAAGGCCACCTGACAAAGTGTAAATTGCTATTTTCAAATTTACATAGCAGAATGATTATTCTTTGTTTATTTTTTACGTTATTTTGAATTGTAAACATTGTTTAACAGCATTTTCGCCTGCTATGTAAAGTTTAATTTTACGGGCTTAGTCCGTTAAGGTAAAAAATAAGGGGCATGCATGTTATAGGGATTATAGAGGATATCTCCAGATGTCACTGTCAATATTGATGTTCTGTGACTGACTTTTATTGAAATTAATAATTGTCTATTTCCTTAATTTTAAACACTACAAATACAATATTATTCCTACTAAAGAGAATATTATAGGAGAAAAATTCCTCCGACACTGGGACTTGAACCCAGGACCTTTGGCTATTCGCGCCAATGCTCTACCAACTGAGCTAAGCCGGAGTTCAATTCAAAGCGCCGGATGGAACCTCTCTCCTATGACTAATTTTTCTCCTATAATATTCTCATGTAATGTCCAACAGAGACAATAATCTGTGGTTCATGAAAGCTTATATATCTATCTTTATTCCTACTAAGCCTACTACTATTATCGTGTAATAATTAATCATTTACAATATTCAAAATAACATAAATAACTATTTCGACAATAAAAATTTGGTCCATAACGTAGATATCGGCACAAACCTAAGCTAATACAATATTTAGTTTCCCTCAAAGCATTACTTACGAACTTGATTTTTCTCCATTCTGTAATCCCTTATCATAGCGAAGGATTTAAAATTTTAGTTTGTTATTAATTTTGTCTTTCGGATTTTTAATTTCTTTATAAATAGATCACAATTCAATGTTCAATTGTTTCAAATAGTGATTTGTTTTAAAACAAACTGTTCCCAACCAAAATACCCTGAATTCCACAACATACGAATTTACCAAAACTTTTTTTTATTACTTTTCTAAGCACAAGCTAAATTATTTTCCTTTTCCTTTCGATTAATACATTATTTTTTAATAAGGTTGCTACCTCGGCCACCTCATTCGGTACAAAACATTATAGGGGCATGAAAGAAAAAAATCTACGAAAAACAGCGAAAGTTGTAATTCGTATACAGAAATTCAGCATACATACACAACAATAAGTGCTGTATGAATATTTTCTTTCCTTTCAGCTATTCTCGGAGAAATTTTAGGCCTATTAACACGAGCTAAATGTTCATAGTTCCAAAATACAAAATTAAATTATTGCACATTTAATTTGACTCTCGTCTCACTAATGAAATAACCTCGTCCATATTTCTTCAACTGCGTGGTTTAATACCGTGAGTCTAATATTAATGTTTACAACTTTATTCTACTGCTGAAGTTTCATTTTCCTGGAGGTCATAGTCACGACAGTGAAGTGCTGAGGAATGCTTACAGAAAACAACCTAGCAAACTCAAACATTATGCTTACTAAGAAAGGAATGGCAAATGGGGTATTTTCCAGCGTGTATAGACACCATCAGCATCACCATCTCATACAATGTACATATGAGAAACCTTATGGGGACACTGCAGGTTACTGAAAATTCATTATTTTTACGGAAAAGTTTTAACATCGTCAACAAATAGTTATTAAAGCTAATTTTGTAACGTGTAGTCTACAATATTTCATCTACAAATTCACTCTATTTAACGTATTCTTTTATAAATTTAAATAAGTTATTATACATATGAGTAGGGACCGGATTTTTAGGTTTTTAAAAACACTGTTTTAGGTTTTCCATTAGGTGAAATAGTTTTTTTTAGGTTTTTTGTCCAAAATATCATTTTCGGGTAGAATAATTGATTTAATGAATTTGAATGTGCTACATAGGATTCAATACATAATATTTGTAAAGTTTAACTTAACAAAATTGACTTAAATTTGTATAAACCTGCTTTAGGACAGAGCAGACGTAGAAACCCGCGGGGTGCAACGTCATAAAATAACCTCAGAAGAAGAAAAGAAGAAGAAGAAGACGAAGAAGAAGAAGAAGAAGAAGAAGAAGAAGGGGGAAAGATGAAATTCAGGTAATCGCCAATCCACTGCCGTAATAAACTCAATTTCATTTGTTTCGGCATAATTAACACGTCTTCTTAAAACTCACAGTGTGACCACTCAGTATGAATGACAGGGTAGTACTAAAGGCGAACAAGTGCTTAAAAACACAGAAATCTATAACCTTGTTCATACACGGCAACAATGGTTGTTCATACGAGAATACGCCGGTACTCTTACACTTCGTCTCTTGATACTGTCCATCCTAGACGACAACGGGTTGAAAAAAATGCTGGTGGTATTAATTTCAACCCGACAAAGTTATTGTCTCTCCGAAAAATATCGATATCTCAACTGACAAACAAACAAGACAAAAAAGCAGCCTAAATTAGATATTTTAGGTTTTATATCCCGTTTAGGTATATTTAGGTTTTTATACCCCATTTAGGTATTTTTAGGTGCCACAGAATTAATGTGGGTGAATCCTATGGACATGATTTGAAAAAGTGTATGAGCGCTTTTTGTTTTGGAAGTAAGGAAAAAAATAGGTAAAAACCTAAAAATCCGGTCCCTACATATGAGTATATCAAAACCTACTTTAGTCTTTATATGACTGAGAAATTGTTTTCTGGCAAGAACAGAAATCACTAAGTTTGTTACTGAAGTCTCCATTTTAGATCTCGCTTAAAAACGTAAACATGAGTGAAGAAGATGAATGTGATTGTCTACCAGCTGAAACCTTAGAAGCAGTCAAACATGCAACTTTGGATTTGCTTCCTGAAAAATATAAAATAAAAAGTTAATATGAGCAGTTAAACGAATTTCTAGGTCTGGTGCGTGAGTAATGAGTAATAATAAATGAAGATACAGTATTAGCATATTTTTACGAAAAGTTCAAGAAGATTAAACCATCTGGTCTTTGGTCAGAATATTCTATGATAAAATCATCTGTTCTGATTAACGATAATATTTGTGTTAATGACTTAAGGCATTCTTAAAGAGACAATTGTTTTGAAAGGGTGTGTTCTAGGTTTTGAAAGGGTGTGTTTTATGTTTTGATGGAATATAAAAATTAGTTTTTGCAGGGGTGCCCACAGGGGGGGGGTTAAGACGCAGACTGCGTCATTGAAATTTCTGGGGGGGGGCAAAATATTATCGTTTTATGAATTTTCTGGGGGGGGGGGTTGAAAATTGTTGCAAAATTAGAGTTTTATATGTTAAAAATAAAAACGGTCACATTTTATAACTTCAAAAGGTTTCTTCTAACAGTGGATTAGGAAAATGGGGTCCATGGGGTTTGGACCCACAAAAGTTAAAACCTAAAATTCTATATTTGTATTTAAAAAAATATTTATTTATTTAAACAAGATTCGTTGGTGTGTCAAATATGATATAGCAGTTATTTTCTTTTCATAACATAATGAGTAGGCTTATTATATCCACTGTTCCATGTGTTATTCAACTTTTCTTATAAATAGTAATAAGTATTATAACTTAAGTAACAATATCTTGTTTAAGTTGCCATGTATTAGAGTACAGTAAACAAATTTGCTAACTAGTTTTTCAGTGCTAAAATAGCAGAAAATGTGATTTTCATTAGTTCAACATTTAAAAATTTCCCAGGGGTGGACACCTGACTTAGGTAACATTTTCTTGTTTACATTGGCACGTCTTAGAGTACAGTAAAAAAATTTCCAAACTAGATTTTGAGTGCTAAAATAGCGTAAAATGTGATTTTCATTAGTTCAATATTTAAAAATTTTCCAGGGGTGGAGGCCCCACTTAGGTAATGATTTCTTATTTACATTGGCATGTCTTAGAGTATGGTAAACAAATTTCCTAACTAGTTTTTTAGTGCTAAAATAGACTAAAATGTGATTTTCGTTCAATATTTAAAAATTTCCCGGGGTGGACACCCGACTTAGGTAACAATTTCTTGTTTACATTGGCATGTCTTAGAGTATGGTAAACAAATTTCCTAACTAGTTTTTGAGTGCTAAAATAGCGTAAAATGTTATTTTCATTAGTTAAATATTTAAAAATTTTCCGGGGGTGGCCCCCTACTTAGGTGATGATTTCTTATTTACATTGGCATGTCTTAGAGTATGGTAAACAAATTTCCTAACTAGTTTTTCTGTGCTAAAATAGCGTAAAATGTGATTTTCATTAGTTCAATATTTTAAAATTTTCTGGGGATGGACCCCCGACCCCCTTTTTGGGGGGTATTTCAAACCCCCCGGCACTTTCTACCCTCCCCGCAATTATTGTATGGCTACTTATTTTGTTGCACTTATTATATTATTATAATTATTAATATAATGTTACAAAGTGGCCCAAGAAGTTAAAGCAACAAAAAATAAATAAATTAAAAAAAAATAACCCCCCACCCCAGAAAATATCACATGGGTGCCCTTGTCGATAGCCAATCAGGTTGGGGGGTGAGCAATGAAGTTGGGGGGGGGGGTGAGTCATGAAGCTTGAGGGGGGTGGGCACCCCTGGTTTTTGTTACCCGGAAACTTCGGTTTAGTAACAGTAGTAGATAAAAGTAATTTAAGGTATTGCTCATATTAAATCCTAAATTATGTAATACATTTAAACCATTATCAAATACGTATCTCAAACACAGGGTGATTCAAGAGTTTTGTACATAACTTCAGGATAAGGCAATCTACATTTTCTATGAAACTCTATTCTATTTAAATTACAATTACATAATTATTTAGAATTACATCCGTTTTTAATTGTTTCTTTAGATCCCTTTATACCTTATTCTTATTTTTTATATTTTCATTCTTCTTCGTCGTCGTTCATTGCTAAATCAGGACATTTCTATGTTGACCCACTAATCACTGGGAAGCAAATTATTTTGCCACATGGGTCTGAGAAATCTTGAATAACTGACTTGATTACCGGTTTATTAAGTGCCAGAATGATACTTTAGGAGATTGTGTGGGAGACGGGAAATGTCTGTCCGTGTGTCCGCATGTGCGATAACTCAAATACGCTTTATCGGATTTTCATGAAACTTGGTATACGCATTTATAACGTCCATGGAAAGGAGCCTATTCATATGGGACCACATCGGTTGACCGGTACCGAAGTAATTCCCAATTTAGCTCCTTTTTATGGTAGTATATTAGAAAGAATTTGTCAAATGCAGATTAGTTCTCATGACAATAGGAAGTTGCAATAGGCTACATTTAGCTTTTACAAATAACACTACCCACACATCCCTTCACATACGCTTATCAAACGTCTTGGTAACATCTTGGACTCGCATTCTGGAAGTCCCTGGTTCAAATCCCGTAGCCGGACAATTTGACTTTTTTATTTTTATTTTTGTGAGTGTGCGAATGTCAAGATATCACAAATCTGTATAGTTCTGCTGATACTGGAGGATTTTAATCTGTTAAAAAAAAGTAGACCTTTGTTCTCCCGTAAGCTTCATGAATCGATCTGGAGCTTAACTCGGAAATCGATTAAAAAAACTTATTTTCTGCACATCACAATTGCAATTATCATTGATTAAACAAAAACATTAGGTCTATGGCACTTTGTGTACCCGATTTTATTTTATTTATAGTGCTAACAGTTTTGCGTACTAAAAAGGTATTTTATGTTTTAATGGAATATGAAAATTAGCTTTTATTTCCTGGAAACAAATTAAACCTTCGATTTAGTAACAGTAGTAGATAAAACTAATTTAAGGTGTTACTCATATCAAATCCTACAATTATATCATATATTAGTATCATTATCATTTACGTATCTCAAACACAGGTTGATTCAAGAGTTTTGTCCGTAACTTCAGGATAGGCAACTGACATTTTCCATGACACGCGACTCTATTTCAAACGAATTTAGAATTATAATCGTTATTGATTGTTTCTTTAGATTCCTTTATTCCTTACTAGCGTGTGCTAATTCAAAAATTATTTCAAAAATTAAAAATTAAGAGCTTAATAATTAAATCATTATATTTATTAACACCTAAATCACGTGGACTACATACCACGATTAGATAGCGTCGCCTGGTAAAAGCGACCTCAGATTCGAGGTTGGCCCAGAAACCCCCTGTATAGTGAGTTTCGTCCAAATCGAACAGCGTTTGACCATATTTAGGCCTATATTGACTATCCGTGTAGGTTGAAAATTTCATGTCTACGGGCCTTACATTCTAAACACATGAATCGTCCAGGACGGACTTACAAAAGCGATCGAGTTCCCTGGCCCAGAAAGTCCCTGCATAGTGATCAATGTCAATTTAGGCCTATAGACCTTATCCCTCTTCCGTCTATGTTGAAAATTTCAGATATCTGCGTGCCTTGACATTATAAACAAATGAATCGTCCAGCGTGAGCTACAACATTCAAGCGATCGCGATGCTTTTTATTTCCAAGGTATGACAAAAATAGCCAAAGCCAACTGTAATTGATTTGACATTGAAATGTATAACTGAAAACTGATGCTTCGAAAACGCAAAAAATGCATTTTTTTGCCTGTTTTTCACTCATAACTCACGGACGAAGGCGAAAATTAAAATTCCGGCTTCGAGGTGCATTTTCCGACCCTTCAGTCCACCTATGTTTAAAATTTCAGATCTCTGCGTTCAGTAGATTTCGCTGGGCATCGCGGACAGACAGACAGAAGGAAGACAGACATTTCCTTTTATTAATATAGATTCTTATTATGTATTCTTCTCATTCTTCGTCGTCGTTCATTGTTATATCCGGACATTTCTATGTTGACCAACAATTACTGGGAAACAAATTGTTTTGACAGATGGATTTACTTTAGCCTATATGAAGTGCGAACAGTTTTGCGTGCCGTGATATAACTCGGAAATTGATTACAAGAACTTATTTTCTGCACAGCGTGGCCCAACCCGCGCACTTCATACACTATAGACTTTGTTATTTGTAATTTTTTGCACGACTTAACTAATTGGTGGTACTTACGAATATTGTTGCCGCGGATCGTAATTTGACACTCCCGCACGCAATCTTGTTGCCAGTGCTTTAGTTGGGCCGGTACGCACCGGTACTGCGTACCGGTATAAAATTATTTTCCTTCTATCATACCGGGAAAAATATGTGCTCCGGTACGTCGTACTGGTAGTACAGGAACAATATTGTACTAAAATACTTATTAAATGTCTAATTCAATACCAGAGTGTATTTGTTAAAAATGACAAGCACTATTAAATTCGCCACAGATATGCGTTCTAATCTTCACCTTCGTGCGCATTTCTACAGTTACTTTCTCCTTAGATTACATGTTGGCTAGCCACCTTGTTTTCATAAAATGTGTGGAACCACCACTAGACGTTTTTGATCATGCTCCATACGTCAGATCATGGCTACAAGGGGCAATAGGTCAGCAGAAGAAACTGCATGCAGAAAATGTCAACCGAAGGATTACATTCAGTATGAGGCGATATGGAAAATTTTGAAGTAAGGTGAGTACCCCCAAAAAATATTTTCCAACTAAAGCACTGCTTGTTGCTATAGAAACAAAACAAATTTCCATGCGGTAAGAATTTACTTACACCACACATCATAATACAAGCCTCATGGACAAGGCCCCCCAGGACAAATATTCGGTTCCCATAACAACAAACACATGCGAATCACTTTCTGAAATAAACATCTATCTTCAATAATGTATACATAATGTTTTCAGGTAATATCTCAATTAATATAATTAAATTGATATAAATAATCATCGTGCAAAAAATAGCATGCAATACTCGTGCCGTAAGCGCATAACGGATCTCGGAAAATTCTCTCTTTCCTCGATCCGTATGCATCGCTTACGGCACTTGTATCGCAATGTACTACTGTAATTTATTGCATTTTTTAAATACAAAACTAATCATAAAGAGGATTATTGAAAGTTGGTCGACGGTACGAACTTTTATCAAAAGAGCGTTGTCCTAAACTGCACTCATTGTCACTCGAAATCCTACAGTAATTTGGCAGTAGATGTGGGTGTGCTAGCGATTTTTCTGCTTTGAAAGCTAAGAAATAAAAAATAAAAAATCACATTGAAACCTGTTTACTAGAAGCAACCTCAGACTTTCCCTGACAGAGCTTAAAGTGGATACTGAGAAACTTGCGTCAGAAAAGCAGGCAATCTTCTCACAACACTCCTAATTTTAAGTGTGTCAAACGATTAACAAGTCGAGGTTATATGTACGTTTTCTGTTATTTAAAATTATATATAATAACGTATAATATACATAGTTATATGTAGGCCTAATTATAATTATAATTATAATGGCGGGCGCAACGTTAAAGTAAGTGCAGACGTTTCATTTGGAGGTTTAGTGTAGCCAAGTAGTATAAAAAGTCCGATTGCACCAGTAGTAACGGATTTTGCGAGATCTACAATTTAGGCCCTATGACATAATTATATGTCTGGTTACTAAACAGCTGAATGGCATTTTCATCTATAGGCCTAACTCTCATATATTTCGTGTAACCACAGTTTGATAACAGACATGCATGGTTTACAGAATTCCGGAATACAGAAATAGATTTGCACTTTGCCTTGGAATTATCGATGTGAACAACGAATTCACATTAAAATGTCATTTACGAGTGAAACATGCTTCTCATGATTCTATGAATGTAACACTGTGTGATGCCTGCATTACAAGAAGAATGTGCAGCTACAATAAATTATTCATAGAAAATTACTACAAGGTGCAAAAAGTTATAAAATTATGTTAAAAGAATGTGTAGAATCGAAGGACTGTAAGCTGAATTTGTAGTTCTCCAGTGCAGTGATCTGTAGGCTCATAAAACAACTTATTTTATATATTAAGTGCCAGAATGGTACTCTTTGAGATTGTGGGGTGGACGGGAAAATGTCTGTCCATCTGTCTGTACGCCCGATAACTCAAATACGTTTTATCGGATTTTCATTAAACTTGCTATAAGCATTTATAATGTCCATGGAACGAAGTCTATTGATTTTGGACCAAATCGGTTGGCCGATACCGGAGCAATGCCCACTTCATCGCCTATCTTATGTTAATATATTAGAAAGAATTTATCAAATGGATATCAGTTCTCATGTCAACATATTGTTTTATAGTGTTCATATACAGCTTTGGAAGTTGCAATACAGGTAGCCTTGACAAATAACACTACCAACATATTCCTTCACATATGCTTAGAACTTTGTTCTTCCGTAAACCCTGCTTAATGAATCGATCTGGAGCTTAACTCGGAAATTGACTATAAAAATAGCTTACTTTCTGCATAATTATCATAATTGCAATTATCACCGATTAAACAAAAACAATCTGGCACTTTGCTACGTCAGTTTACCTGTTTTAAGTGCCAGTATGGTACGGTACTTTATGAGATTGTGTGTGGGGGACGGAAAAATGTCTGTCCATCTGTCTGTCTGTCTGTCCGTGTGTCTGTACGCGCCATAACTCAAATACACTTTATCGGATTTTCATGAAACTTTGTATACGCATTTATAATGTCCATGGGAAGAACCTTATTGATATTGAACCAAATCAGTCCAGCGGTACCGGCGTCAAACATCAATTTAGTGTTTTTATTTAAAATATCCATAACTCAAATACGCTTTATCGGATTTTCATGAAACTTGGTACATATATTTATAATGTCCCTGGGAAAACGTCTGTTGATATTGGACTAAATCGGTTGGCCGGTACCGGAATAATGCCCAATTTAGTGCATTTTTATGGTATTATATAACAAAAGGTCCCATAACTCAAATACGCTTTATCGGATTTTCATGAAACTTGGTACAGTATAAGCATTTATAACGTCCATGGCAAGAAGCCTATTAATTTTGGACCTAATCGGTTGACCGGTACCAGAGGAACAACTAATTAAAGGTCACATGTTTTTTAATTTTTGTCTACCGGTATAATTTGACAGAAAACACTATTCCTTCACATAGGCTTATCAAACATCACCAACAAACTGACTGAGTTGGCCAAATGGTAACGTTTTGAACTCGTATTCTGTAGGTCCCCGGATCAAATCCCGTAGCCGGCCGTTTTGACATGGATTTTTTTTATTTTATTTTTTATTTTTATGTGAGTGCGCGATTGTCAAGGTATCACAAATCTGTAGTTCTACTGACGCTGGTCGATTTTAATCTGATTAGAAAAACTTATTTCCTGCATGTCATAATTGCAATTATAATTGATTCAACAAAAACATACTGGCCCTTTGTTATATCAGTTTACCTGATTTTATTATTATTATTAGGCCTATTATTATTATCCGAAAGTTTAACCTTATTTTGCCCTAAGGTATTAGTTCCGACACATTAGGCTATGTAGCCTACTGTCAATCATCGTATGCTATACTCGGTTCTCAAAACAGTCACTTATGCTGTAAATGTTTGAATTAACAGATCTATGCATATGTTTAAAGTCTGTCAGAAATATGCTGTTAAAATGTGACAAATTAATAAAACATGCACAAATATTTAATATCAAGTAAATATGAATCATTATAGAAAAACTAACGATCTATTCAAAAATGTACAAAATGAAACCATCATTTTTCTGTTAGGTCTTGCACAAATTTGAACACTAGCATGCAGCCTAATAGAATGCATTATTAAACATATGAATTTTCATAAAGTTCTGGGCCCTGTTTGTAAGGGAGATAGAATCAGTCAATTAGGCACACTTATGACAATATTTCTGCCGAATTTTCTAATTTTACCTATCCTATAAATGCGTTAATATTTACATTATGTGTGGAAAATGTACGAAATGTACTTAAAATCAAGAAATCTAACTCTTTATAAGGCATAACCGATGGTGATACGAAAAAAGTCGTAAGACCAAACTTGTAGATCTTCAAACACCATTAGTGCAGGTGCTTTCGGTTTTATGACACCACTTATCGTTTAGTTAGTGTAAGCCTCCAAGAAAAAAGGTCTGCAACGGCTTTTTAGCTGCGTCCGCGATTTTTAAGGATTCTTCTTGAGGGTAAAAAAAATGGAACTTTCCCACCGGTCATGGTAAAGGATATAAGAGTGCCAAATTTCAAGCTCTTAGATCATCTGGAGAGGGCTAAGCATTAATGTCAACGAGTGAGCGACGAGAATTAGCGACGTGGCTTTATTATTATAGTGATTTTTCGATTTTACTGTTACAGACACCATTGGATTGCGATCTTAACGATATGAAATCTCAAGGATAACTTTGTACATAACCTATTTGTTATGGTTAATGTTTATATTACTGAAGAGGTGTAATGGCCTTGAATACCTATATATCTACAAATAAATGGATTTAATGTGAAAAGGAACTTCAAAGCCTTGTAATTATGAGGGAGACAGAGTAAATGAATTTCCGTAAGAGTAAAAAAGAAATCACATCATGAAAGATCTTATGTGAAATACGTTACTTTCTATTTAGTTTCAAGATAGAGTATACTACCGCATTGCGAAAATGCTCATTCATGTTCGCTGTCCGCTATTTAAGTCTTAGAAATCAATTTATAAAAGCATGGCTAGCTTACAATAACTATCCTACAGATAATTTCTGGGAAAAACTGTTTCAATAAAATAACTTTGGTCATAACGTAAGTAATCGGAGTTCGTCAATTGAGAGCAAGAGAAAATTTAACCAGAACTGAATGCATCAATTGAACGCGGCGGTCTATTTTGAAATGCATCAATTGAGCGCAGAGCCTTTCTCGCTTGCAGTATGCTGTAGTACACAGTCACTATTCATTACTGCACTGTTCGAATTACAAGTAAGTAATGGTGACCTTTAAAAGACACAAGAGGAGAGATGTGAAACAAAGATAAGTGACTAGTACCCAGTGTTACCATACACTAATTATATTAAAACAAAAATTCTCAGCGTTGCAACACTTTGCACACAACATTTCACACGCCTAGGGAATATTGTTAGAGCCAATCCTACATATAAAAAGAGGAAACAGTATATAGAAGAATTACTTTATAATCGCGCTCAATTGATGCATTCCAAAACTAACCACCGCGCTCAATCGATGTACACCCAAAACTGACCCCGCGCTCAATTGATGCATTTTTAATCAGTTCGCGCTCAATTGATGTACACCCGTAAGTAATTACTGTATAATAATTATAATTTAAACGAGATCTTTAAGGCAGATTTCTACAAAATTGCGAAAAACTTGCCAGTACTTTTCAGAACATCTTGGCCTCGTCTCACCGTCCGAGGAGTGAACTGACTTTGGGGAATGGATTTACAATGTGTCTCCTAATGAGGATCGTATGTTGTTCGCTAATCCTACAGTCAGTGAATTTAGAGAGCCGACTGCCATTCTTTATTCCACGGTCGGAAAAAAGACATATTGCACACCAACACAGCGAGTGAAACTTTTCACGATACTCGACACGGGTCTGAACAATCTGCAGTGCTGACAGTGTTGCTTCTAGTCCTTTAATGAGGGTAGCCTATTATTCAACGATCCCTACAGTTAATACCAGAGGGGAAATCAGCCATTTCATAAAATATGGGAATTTTTCCCTCAAATAGAGAAGTTATAAAATTATTGTAATTGGGTGGTTAAAAATAAGTTTAAAACCTCAAATCTCTGAATATTAAGGACTTAGGTGTATCTGAAGTGGTTTCATGTGTAAAATATGACGATTTACTTATTTATAGCGTTGAGTTACTTTTTTTGTCATTTTAACATGATTTTAACACTCTTTAATTCCAAGTAGTCAAGAGTAATGAGCTATGTCCATTTTCATTTGAGAAAATATACATCTTAAGGTATAATTCGGTATAAGATTAGCTTCAAAAAATATGTGTGGTTAATTACAATGTAAAATAACAATCAAGTGACTTTTTGTCCCACCCGTAATGGTGATTAGTTTTGTTAATTTATTATTGATGAGTTAAATAAATGTTCTGAGAACCTGGAAACAGTTTATAATTTGTATTGAATCCCTCATACCTTCATTAATAACAACATTAAGACGCTAATAGTAATAGCAGAACAGCACATTAACTTTTGTTTTGCATCATTAAAATCGGTGTCCAAATTGTGTCCCACTCGTAATAGATATTGAAGAACAAATTTAAAACATTTAAAATAAATTTTAAATAATGCTTTGCATGTAGTGTGGAGGAGAAGGCATTGTAAATTTTACAGAATGTGAAGAACCAATTCTAGTTTATTATTTATGATATGTAATAAACAAAAATAGTTTTTTATAATTTGCTAGAATGTCCCACCCGTAATTATGAAATGGCTGAAATGTTATCTGGGTACTTTAATAAGTTTCATTTTTTTTTTCAATTGAGCTTACGTATAAAATTTATGGTAAGGTGTCCATTCGTCCCGTTTTTTGACAATTGTCCCGCTGTCCCGAAAGTTTTATTGCGGACACTCAAATGTCCGCTTTTTTGTGATTCTGATTGGCCAGTATGTTTCACGCTATATTAATAAAAGTTACAACAGTGAAGTTTTGCTCATTGTCAAAACATACTTTAATGGAGTAATAATATGTGCTGATTTTTCTGATAAATTATAAGGAGAAAAAAACGCACTTCTTGATAGAATACATAAAAGTGAAATGTACAGTGACAATGAGGCATCTGTTCTGTGGAATAAATTATCTACACCAGTCTGCAGAAGGAATTCTAGAAGTCTTTTGGGATAATTTTTGTGCAAGAGACAAAGGCAAATTGTAAATATTCCCTAAATTTCGTGAATTACATTTTGTCCCCTTTTTTTATTAATTTTCCCAGGTTTTTTTACAAAAAATTAATATGTTCCTTTTTTATAAACATTATAACATATGGACAGTCTAACTTATAGTCACCACTATTAGCTCAATTAGGTATGTATACAGGTTAAAATAGTTAACAGTTCACAATTGCTCATACGTGTGTATATAAAACACGTCACCTTATATGTAAAATAAATAAAACTAATAAAATTTAAAAATTATACCACGTCTACAAGTAAAACTTCTCTTGTGTCCACATGATTCGGCCTGTCACATCTGCCGAATAGGAACAGGACAAGTAGCGTGGTCAGTACAGACCTGAGGATGAACTACTGAGTCCGAAACGTATTGTCGATACAACAGAAGTTTTACATCAGAACTCCAATCATCCGGATCCACTGGGACAGGACCCGATCCGGATAATTGGATAATTCATGAAAATTGACATCTCTTAAAAAAACCAAGTTGTACAGTTGTATTTACATAAGGTGTCACATCTCGAACATATCGGTCAGTCAGTTAGATGGACAGATAGATGGACACAATCGTTTCAAATTCTGAATGCCCCGACTACATAAATACTGTATTTCTGGTTGATAACGTTTACAGCTGAGTTACGGCACTTAAGAACATGGCTGAATTATTCTGTCACAAGTTTGTTCACGTGCAGATAACCCGCGACCGTATTTTCTAAAGATAAAACGCCTTATTATGTTACTAGCAGGCTACTAGCTTCGCCCGCGATTACTTACTCAACTGCTAGATATTGTGCTTATAATATCATTTATTTAACAGAAAAATAATTAAAACGTTATATTTATTAATACTAACATCGTTTTTACATAAATTGGAGGAATTACGTAATTTTACTCCTAATTATATTGTTTAACGTTAAAAATATAAATAAACGAACAAAACGAATCTTATGCTACCAAATGGGCATACAAATTCCAAATGAAACTATTAAAATGAACCATAGATTCATGAACCTTACCCAAATCATGCATAAACAATTTTATTATAACGATTGATAATTTTTTTAAAACTAAAAAAATGGTTTCGAGGTGCATTACGCGATCAAAGTGCGCCACCCGGGGGAAAAAAGACCTCAGATTAGAGTTCCCTAGCCCAAAAAACTCCCGCATAATGTTTTTCGTCCAAGTCATTCCATGTTTTCCTATTAAGGCTTTGCCCGGGAAACTTGTGAGCTGTAAAGAACATATTGATTAATTTGAACATTTCGAATAAAAGGTGGTATTTACTGATTATTTTGCATAATCTACAAAATTTTGAGATACATAATTTACTCAAATATAAATTTTAATACCTTCTCTAATTTTCAAAGTCTTGTTTCATTTATTTCCAAAGCCTTATGTAAAGATTGCCAACAATACACTGTTGTCATGTGAACTGTGGTTTGGATTTGATAATTCTGTGTAAAAAGGGGTTAAGTATTCTCAAAAACATTTAATTTTTGGCATTTAAAATCAAAATTTTGCAAAATCATTTCTTAGTGAGCACTTACATTATGAAATGAAGGTACTGTCAAAATTCCAAGTCCCTACCTATTATAGTTTAGGCTCTGCATTGATTCTCTGTCATTAAGTCAGTCAGGACAAAGCCTCTTATATATATAGAAGAGATGAAATGCAATTCTTATGCAGCCTAATTGCATACTGTACTTTTTGATCGACAATAATAAGCTCATTATATGCGGATAGAAGTATCATAATAATATCCATTATGATATAGAATATCATAACACTGTTGTAGTATCAATATCGTACATGGAACAATGCTCAAGCCTTGAAAGCAACAATCCAATCTGCACAGTAAACAACCTGTATTTTAAATAAAATCAATTCTGGTCGTGATAATTTTAATTCTGTGCAAACTGAGTTCATTTCGCGCGTTTTTAATGTGCAGTGCTTTGAGTTTTTTTTTTTTTTTTTTTCCCACCCTTACCCCCGGAGTGCCAAGCAATTAAGCCTAAACCTCCAGTCAAACCAAATTTTGGTAACCATATGTGATGTGTAATACCTATTGTGCCCTTATGTACATCCTTAGGGGATGTTGATGGTGTGGTTTGGGCTGTGTACTTGTGTCTTTGTATTTTGGCGCAGGATAGACCTAAGTGCGGATAGGTCTTATGTGCTATAATTTCGGAGTAAACGCCAAGAGAAGTTTCGAGTTGCCTGCACGCCGTCACCCGCCATCTATTGCAAAAGATGATAACTTATTGATAGCTGATCGCCGAAGTTAGCCGAGACGTTTGTTTGATGAATTACAAGGTATTCTAAAATCTCAAAACATTTAATTATGGTCAAACAAAAAAAAAAGTTCGCGGGTTTGATCCTAGCCCAGGTTGATAGCACTTCTGTGAGCGTAAATGATACAGTTCCTTGCAAGCAAATTTAAGGAAATGCAAAAGAACTCCAGCAAACCGGCATAAATAGCAGTACACGGCTGATGTTAAAACTTCCATAACATACAAGCAAATATTCAAAACAGGTACTAGTACCTAACTTCCGGAATTAATGAAATTCTTGAATGGAATAAAATAATATATCCTCATTATTATTACGGTTACTGTCTTCATTATGATTATTATTGTTATTTACGTAGGACTCCAGAAGGGCAGAATTTGCATTTCCTTGAGCGCGAGTACACAGAAGCTGTATTGTTATGCAAGCGGTGCAAAAATGTATAAACAATGAGTTAGTTTCAATGTCGAATGATTGCATAATCGCGCGGTAATAAAAAGGAAGTGTTTCTGTATATGAGGAATTACAAGGATATTGAACTGGTACAGTTTAAGTGTCTCATCCGGGCTTCCTCCATCAGACAGTACCTGCCCCATCGGGGTCCACGTAACCATGGTGGACAGAAACACACTGCGCCTTGTAGGCAGTTTGCTCATTCTGTCTGCTCTAAGTCAGGTAAGCACTGTACATATAAGTAGGGGCATGGATAGGATGTTTTTTAAAGTCATCGGTTATTAGTAAAAGGAGGCTTTCTGATTGTGTAGACGGGTTTCCCATTCCACTGTTTTCCTAACTGTTTATGTTCCGTGTACCTGAACCTCGCCCGCGTTCTACCTCGCTCTGTACGAATGTCAAGTTGTCGGCCTGGGTGGCGCAGTTAGTATCGTGGTGACTTTCTGTGCCCAAGGTTGCGGGATCGATCCCGGCCTAGGTGGGTGGCACTCATGTGTGCATAAATGTGACAGGCCCATGTCAGTAGATTTTCTGGCATGTAAAAGAACTCCTACGGGACAAAATTCCAGAACACCGGCGACGGTCACAGGCCTAAGTTGCAGTACATTCCCGTCGTTAAATAACCATACGCCAACCAACGAATAATAAGTTATTGCCAAGTCAATTATGGAGCTGAGCTACAAATGAAGATTGAAGAAACTGTGTTTGACACTCGGAGAGAATCCAGGAAGAGGTCTCCGCAAAAGAACATAGGCAGAGACGACACTATTGAAAGAGCTGTAGTAACAGTTCTGACAACGACGAGGAGTTATGAAATAGTGTTTGTTATGTAGGCTTTACCATCTGATAAAATCGGCTTTACCATCTGATATAATAGACCAATTATTCTCTGTTTTAAAATTTACAGTGCAGTAATTTTATAGTAAATAAGATCAGTACTACACGACTAAGATATTATTATCAAACGTAAATTATAGTGAGAGTATTATTAATACAAACTATTCGTTTAGTTCTGATATTTTAATTCAAATAATTATAAGATGTGAAAAGTAATTGATGAATTGTGATATTGCGCTTGTCCGACAAGTAAGTTAGCGTAGTTTTATGAAAATAACGCGCGCAACATGTCCAGCCCATTTCATCCTCCGTCTTCTAATTACCCTTATTACATTCGGTGAAGAGTACAGGTTATGAAGCTCGTAATTATGCAGTTTTCTCCAGTCCCCGTTTTCATATCTCTTAGGTTCGAATATTTTCCTAAGCACCCTGTTTTCGAACTCTCAGATTATGTTCTTTCCGAAGAGTAAGGGACCATATCTAACATCCATAGGCCTATAATACAAACAGCAGGACAATTATTGCCTTATCCATTTTTATTTACAGATTTCTGGACAGAAGACGAGAATATAAAAGTTTCCTGCATAAAAACAAGCGTTTCCTGATTTCAGTCGGCATTTAACAGTGTCGAAGGAGTTTCACAAGTTATGCAAGGCTATAATTCTTAATATCGGTAAATAAACAGTAATTTTCATATATTGTATTACATTGGTCACTTATGAAGGTGATTACTTCATTCTAATTAAATTTAGTACTTCCACTGGTAAAACGATATCAGGTTTGTCATCAGGTTTATTTTAAATTCGAGAGATATTTACTCTTGTAAACTGTAAAAATTACAGTAGATTATACTACGCAATTTTTTCTGTTAACGTTAAAATAAAAAACGCGGAATTATCTACAACATTTTTATCTTAATACCTTTGTAGGACTTGATTCGATGTTTTTATGGTTACTTAACGACGGTATGTACTGCTACTTAGCCCTATAATCGCACGTTGTGCCGTAATCTTCTCCCGCAGAGGTATTTTATATTCTTATCAATCTACAGTCATATAACTGCATACATACTGCCAGCGGATGTTTATGACCTAAAAAGTTGGAAGATATGACAGCAAATGTGCCCTTAAAAATGATTAAATACGACCCAAAAATATGAAATATGACCTAATAAAATAACGTGTGTTCTAAAAATAAATGTTTTAACTTAAAACGTTTAATGACACTAAATCATTACATCACATGAATTCAATTAAATAACCATGTTTTAACAGCCTCACATGTGGTTTACAGTTATACTTGTACTGAATTTCTAGTTTTAAAGAATTTTCTCCTGTTTGCTTGCTTCATCAGCTCCAAATAATATTTTTTAGACCATGCTTGCCCCTATAAAAATGAATAATTCATTAATTTTACAATTAAGTTACCTAATAATAGTCCAGTCAAATTATCACAAAAAAAGTCATGTGGATGCAAAATTTAGGGTAGAGCTAATTTTTTTATATGATGTCTGGGATGGTTTTGAGAGTAATTTCTGACATTTTGCCAACAAAATTTTTTGCCGCCGGAGCCGCCATCTTGAAAAAACTTCAAAATTTTCTATTTTATTTCTGTTTTTGCCCATTATCTGCCAAAATACGCACCTGACAAAATATTTTATTATTTATCCTAAAAGTGAACTAAATTTGACACAGTTTGATATCAAATTGAGTTTTCTACCATGAATAGTTTCGGAAATACAGCTCTCCGAATTTCAGCAACATTTTGCAAAAAATAAAAAAATCTGAATTTTCAACTAGTTTTTGCTCGCTATCTTCTAAATGACCAAACCTTGAGTAAAATTTCGAAGGATAACTTTTAAAGTAGAGTAAATTTGCAACAAGTTGAGTATTTAATGTTTTCATACCTATTATAGGTCACCAGATACAGAGGTATCTACAACTCCTCACATTTCAGAAAACTTATCGAAGGTACGAAAGTCTAGTTTTGCCTAGGATATTCTAAATGGCGTTTATCAGTAAAAAACCTGTGCTGTCTTATAGTTAAGTTTTACATTGTAATTAACAACCAAAACAGTATTTCCAACAATTTATAATGATAAAAGACTAAAAAAACAATGTAAAAAGAAAATAAGAAAAGTTGGTGTAGGTACAGCATTTTGATTTGGAGAGAACGGCGTTTTATTTTAGAAGAACACTTTTGCAGTGTCCTCTGAAAAAAATTACTTCCTATAGCATATACAGTTGTCCCAAAATGGAAACATGTTATCGGAGGAATGGCGCTAAGAGGCTCTTTGTCACTGCTCCGCATACCGTTCTCTCCGGATACATCTGTTTTTATGTGTTTGTACCAGGCAACCTTAGGCATTTTGAAATATTTGCAGACAAATTATGACTCAAAGGTTTCAGTTATCTTCGATGGTTATCCTTCTGACGCTAATCAAACAAGCACAAAGAATTGTGAGACTCCGACGGGCTACGAGTCCATCTCCTGATGTCGTCTTTGATAGAACTACTGTTTTGAAAAGTTCACAAGAAACTTTTCTCACCAATGAAAACAACAAGAGGCGCTTCGTAGAATTGGCAAAAGCTGGAATAGGCTGTTAAAGATGCAGATGTCTTGATTGTTAGCACTGCCTTCTCAAAAGCATCTCAATACGACACTGTCTTTGTAGTTGGGGAGGACATAGACCTTCTTATTTCCTCACTACATTACCATCCCCTCATATAAAGAATACATATATCCAAAAGTACGGAAGAAGCAAAGCTGCAGACATCTTCTAATCAAGGCAGTCATTTCGCCACAGCTTCTCCAACATGCTGCTGTTAATCCATGCTTTCAGTGGTTGTGACACAACATCTGCAGTTTTTGGCCACGGGAAACCCCACTTCTGTTCGCCGATTTTGAAACATCCTGAACTAGAAGAGGAGGCTAATGTAATTCTGAACCCTCAAGCTACATCAGGAGAAGTGGCTGAAGTGGGCCAACATTTTTTGGGTCACTTATGTGGAGGAGACCCTGCTACACAAACACTTGACGAACTTCGGCACGGAATATTTGTAAAAGCTGCAGGAAGAATGAAATTTAACTTAGCGAACTTGCCCCCAACCAGTGATGCGGCTCAACTTCATGCCATGCGAACATACCACCAAGTTCAGGCATGGCTCAGTGAATACAAAGACCCTTTGAAGTGGGGCTGGGTGAACACACCAAGAGGCCTCTTTCCCCTTAAAGCCAAGAAGTAACCAGCTCCAGAATCAATTCTGAAAAGTATTTCCTGTACCTGCAAGAAGGGGTGTTTAAACGCTTGTGGGTGTCGTAAAGCTGGATTAAAGTGCACAAGGATATGCAAACATTGCAATGGGCAGTCGTGTGACTAATAGTCCTGTCCTCCGACAGTGAGGACACTCCTGATGAGCCAATTAATTCGTTTTTGGATGAAGACGCTGAAGAGTACTTTATCAACACTGGCTAGATTGTGAACATCATGGACGAAATAGCAGACGTCAACTGACCAAGTCCCTCTAAGTGCCGAAGACTATGAACAAACAAGTTATTCAATGCAATGTTTCAACAGAACTCCAGCTAAATAAAATCTTTTTGTATATAAATGAATGTTCTGTGCCGTTATTGCTTCTAACTTGTACGCACATGCATTTATTCAATCGTTGCTGTATATATATTTATAAACCTCTGTATTTTGTGACCTGAAAGAGGTAGGATAAGTTTAAAGTACTCAGTGCAATGTTTCACCAGAACTCTAGCTAAATAAAATCTTTTTGTATAAAAATGAATGTTCTGTGCCGTTATTGCTCCTAACTTGTACGCACATGCATTTATTCAATCGTTGCTGTATATATATTTTTAAACCTCTGTATTTTGTGACCTGAAAGAGGTAGGATAAGTTTAAAGTACTCGACAAGTTTCAAATTACCTCTAGTTTAAGTTTCCATATGGAGTTTTACTATAGGTTTGGACATTTAGAAGATAGCGAGCAAAAACTAGTTGAAAATTCATATTTTTTTATTTTTTGCAAAATGTTGCTGAAATTCGGAGAGCTGTATTTCCGAAACTTTTCATGGTAGAAAGCTCACTTTGATCTCAAACTGTAGAAAATTTAGTCTACTTTGGGATGGGTAATAAAACATTTTTGTCAGGTGCGTATTTTGGCAGATAATGGGCAAACACAGAAATAAAATAGAAAATTTTGAAGTTTTTTCAAGATGGCGGCTCCGGCGGCAAAAAATTTTGTTGGCAAAATGTCAGAAATTACTCTCAAAACCATCCCAGACATCATATAAAAAAATTAGCTCTACCCAAAATTTTGCATCCACTTTTGACAATTCGATTGGACTATAAGGCATAACATTAAATTAATTAATTAAATTTCAAATTTAATTCGACCATTTAGAGAATACAACCTAAGTTACTGTTATTGTGCTCCTTTACGGAATTTATAACCAAAATATGATGTTAAATTACAAATATTGCCAAAATATGACCAACACCATAAAAATGACCAAAATATGACATTATATGCAAAATGAAAACGGTCCGATTAAAATAACAAGCAAGTAATTCATGTTTAATTTGTGTTTACTGCGAGAATGAAGGCCAGGACAAAAATATGAAATGTCACAAACATCCGAACCCTAATTATAACGGTACAGGAAATAAAAACAATATCACTTCCAAATGTTGTAGGAGTGAACTAACCAGTCTTCGCCTTTGAGAGGTAGGGAATGGACCAGAGCTACTATACCCTGCTTGACTAGCGAAGCAGGTCTCACACCTAGGCCTGTGCTACGTTTAATCTTTCACTATCTGGTAGTAGATATGGCAAAATGTCATGGTCTTGGATTAGTTAGTTTTGACAAGAGTTCATTTTTTTAGGGTTGGCTTGTGAGTAATGAGCCAGAGAAGTTGAGTTTTACTAGTCCATCTTCCGGGGACTATTCAACTCATAGGCCTACGCCGCGTATTTGATATTGACCAATAACGTCTAGCAGTTCCTCGGATATAGACCAATCACGGCCGTTTATCTTGCAATATTCTTGTAGGAATCGCGAGGATGGTATTTTATCGTGATAAAACCATCTGCTCGTTACTGGAGACGCGAAGAGTGTGCAGTGATTAATAGTCAGATGTTGCCACTAAGCGGCACGAAAACAGATTATTTTATACAACATAACATGTTTGGAAATTGAAATAATAGACATGTACATTGATTAAAAACACCATTTCGATTCGGTGCAAGCCAGTTCGTGTGCTTTTATTCTGTTCTGCTGTTAGCTTAACTGAATGAAGTTAACTATTATGCACCATTGGTAGCACTGTTTTACACCATAGTAGTTCGAATCGATTCATGGATGGTTGATTCACAGTATGTCGTGATCTCACAACTGTTGATTTTTTTCTTATACAGCAGAGCACGAAAGTAATTATTATTTATATAATCCGTTACATTTTATTCATGAAATAGTCTTAATAAATCCAACTCTCGTGGAATTACCTATGAAAAATAGTATCTTCGTATGCAAATAATTTTCTTCTTTTTTTTAATGGAATATTTGTCGACAATTTAGTTGCCAGTTTATCGTATAGTGTACATAATTCGTTGAAGTTTATATAATTCATTTTGGTACTTTAGGAGCTAAAAATCACGAATTTTCATTATACCCTGCTTATGTCAGGCCACTTCTCCTATGGATTTACAAACATTTTCTTATTCAAACCACTTTATCATGGACTGAAGTTGACTACCAGCCAGGTAGGGTAACAGTAGGGGAGCAGTATTTACGCGCCAATTTGTAATACGTTTATCGGCCTTGAATTCAGAGCGATTGGTCATCTCCCCCGCGTGGCCGTCTCTCCCGGAATTACCGTAACTAGGGAAGTGCAAAGAACAGCAACAGAGGTGCAGAGAGAGGTATCGTTGTAGCTAATGATTAAAACAGTAATAGTGGTAAATGATAAATGAGAGACTTACTTCAAGGTGCTGACAAGTCTTTCAGCACCTTCTATGCTTCTTCTCATATTCGTATTCTGCTTTGTCATTTTGCAAGCAATTAAAGTCAAGAGTTCGTCAAAAGAACCAACTGACATTCGGTAATACTGAAAAAAACGTGTCAGGGTAGGCCTATTTCCTGTGTCGCAGAACACGATGTGTAACTGTCCAGTTGTCAAACGATTTGATAATAATCTCTCTTTCAGGATATATCACTTCAAGGCAATTAAATAAATGCACTGCAACAGTACAACCTACTTCTATCTCATTCATTTTGTAACGACTATTGTCCTCGAAAGAATTCCAGCTTGCGTTATTTCGGTCAACATTCTGCCCGTGTAACATGCATCACGTGTTTCGGTCGCTAAAATTCGGCGACCGAAATTCGGCTCGTACTCTAGTTTTTACGCGCCTGAAGGCGCGGTTCATTCGGTCCGTATAATTTATAACATTACTTACCCATTGGTCCAATGGATACGCGTTTCGGTCGCTCACAATCGGCCGCGTTTTTTCGGTCCGAGTAACAAGGGCATAGCACATAGCTTGTCTGGCGGCATAGTCTTCATTTTCAAATTTATGAACAATTCGAATGTGGTAGGCATATTTATGCAATTTGAATCGCAGTGTTTTCCACACAGTGGTGTGTGCGATACCACGTTCCCTGCTTAGTCTTCTGGTTGATGCTGAGGGCCTGCGTGTAATCGCTTCCTGAATCCTTTGAACAGTTTCATCTGCTAGAGCCGGTCTCCCAGTTCGCTGTTAGTCAGTAACACTACCAGTTCGCTTGAATTTATTCACCATGTTCTTAATGGCGTGTCTGATAGGAGCTGGTTTGTGAAATTTTCCCGTGAAATTGTTCCGCGCTTCATCATACGTCATTCCACAAAATTTGTAGTGTTAAAACAGAAATGGTAAGTGACTTTATAAACACCCTGTATTTATGTGTGCTACGCCTTGCTTGGCTAGATAATATTTTTCTATGGAAATAAATAATGGAATGGCGTGAACGAGAATTGCAAAAGAGATAAGGATGTCAAAATCCAACACGATATTTACCTGAGTTATAAGAAAAAATGACATAGACAAATAGCCTAATAAATCGTTCATGTAAAGCTTAAGCTAATTCTTTCACGCACACGTGGGCTTTTTTTCCCTCAGAAAGTTATATAGTTACACTATTAACATTTCATTTCATTGTATTTACTAATTGATTGATTCATTTATCTATTACGCCTTCTGGCCTTCTCTACCACTCGACCAAAGATAAATTCAGACCACATTATTATTATTACAACATTAATATGTTAGGCAAATAAAGTTAAAATAAACATAAGTTTTAGAAGTATGCTTACAATGTTCCACCTTATATCACAAAACTTAGAGATGCAGGTAGATTTTATATCTAGATACACGGTGTTATCAGTACCGGTATAGTTTTCAATTTTATTTCTTCAATAATATTGAGGTAATATCTTGGTTTTTTACTTATAAGTTTAAGGTGACATAAGTTTTAGAGATTTAAAAAATACAATTATCGGTAACAGAAAAATTTAAATCTGGGCCCTATTTCATAAAACTCTACAGGTGTGACAAATACGAGAATTATGGCAATTCTGAAAAATTTGTCAATATGTCATGATAATTGTATTTTTCATAAATATTACAACTTTTTCTTACGTTACAGGCAAATTAATGTAAATTGTCATAATAAAAGAATCCTTTTCATAAACGCGACAATTTTATGTCAAACCTAAAGATTACTTTAGTACACAGTAGATGGCTCTTATATAGCCTATGTGTGCAATAATCGATCTCAACATAGAATTTGATACCGAAGCAATCGATGATTACTACCGAAAATAATTGAATTATATTTCTCTTTTAAGACCAAGTCACTGAAATTGAAAGTTAGGTTAATCCGTTGCCTAAAAACCTTGCGTGGTCTCATGTCTATTTCATCATCACTTTCAGTACTACCAATATCACTACTACTAGTGTTCATTATTAACAAGACAAATTAGCAAATTTATTCTACATTTTTTGTAAATTTGTAAATATGTCAACAAAAATTTATGATTTGTAAATTGTAGTTATTCTAAATTTGACATATTTGTCAAACTTTTAACTATAAACTCAAAAGATTTGAGAAACAAGAATATGTAAAATTGTCATACAAATCTACAAAATTGTCATGGCATTTATGTAAAGTTGTCAGATTTTATGAAAAACACAAATGTCAAAATGTAAACCTGTAAAACAATTTACTAATACTTGTCACCTGTAAAATTGTTAATTTTGCTGAAATATGGCCTTGAAGTAATAATGAGTCTAATAACTAAACTGAATGCGCTGCTATTGGATAAGCTATAATATTGTATGAAACATAGAAACTAGAAAATAGGCTAAACTAAATGCGTAACAAATATACAACATGGAAAAAAACTATGACAAAAGCATATAACTTAACCTACGCTTCTTTCTTTCTGCAGAGTGAAGAGGACGGGTCAAGCATAGACATTTTTTCCTACTTCAAGAAGCCGAAACACAAGACAGCAATGGGGGAATACGGCGAAGCTTGTAACTGTGGCAAGGTAAGACTTGTTTATTAAGTATTCGATAGACAAAATTGATCAGTTGTAGGTCTACGTGTAACACTTCTTTTTATTTTTGTCAGGCCAGACTCCCCAGAAATGTTTGAGTTTCTGAGTTAATGGTCTTGGCATCGCATCCGCAAAAGTGCCTTCATCGCAATCCCAAAAGACAGTAACCCTGGCCTTTTTTTTCTTTCTGGACAATTGAGAATGATGCCAATCCATTGACTGCCTTTTTGTCTTAGGCTACGACAGAGTAATTGATGCGGTCGCAAGCAACATTGAAATTTACAGCACTTACAACTGGACACGGCCTTACAAAATCTTACTTACACAGATTTAAAATAATTGAGAATCCAATGTTCCCCTGTAATGAAAAAGAACAAATATCTGAACATCTACTCTTCAATTGCAAAATATTAGAAAGGCAAAGAAGAACATTAAAACACAAAATAATGACAAAAGAAAATACATGGCCAATCGAAAACGGCACACTCATGGACATATATGCCCAAGAATTCTATAAATTCATTATTTCTATCCACTTAAATAAACTCCAATAATTTTCTTTCATCAGGGACCGAATAAAATTTACTTAGGAATTAGAAACAAAAGACTCACTGTAATTTAATAGTAAAATAACATTTAAATTAATAATTCTGTAAATATTGTTTCTGAAAATTTCAAATTTATGTAGCCTATAATGTATCTTGCTATTTGTATGAAATGATAACTTAAACATGTATTATTACTTGTAATGGGGCATGTTGTTAAAATAAATAAATAGAAAAAAAGCAAGACAATAGCTGGAACCAACAAGGAATACATGCACTTGTTTCAGTTGGTGTAGAGTTATACAAATTTATGGAGACTGTGTAGAATAATAATGTGTGCAGAAGAATCATGTTTTTATATTGTCAGGAACATTCAATCAATTTGAATAAACATTTCCTGAAGAAAAAATGTGGGGCATTACTTTTTGAGCGACCTCGTAATTAAGTCACTGACATTGTAATTCATTTCTTTTTCTGCTTTGACATTTTTTCAAAATAAAGGAAACTTAACATAGTAAATTCAATCATGTTAAAACCAGACAAAATGAACATTAAAATACTATAGACCCATTTCTATTGGAAATACGAGTACTATATCCCAAGGGTTTTGAGTATTTCATATTAGACAGGCTGCTCATGTAGAATGATAAATTCAATATTTTACATCACATCAATATAGATTTAGACCCTCAAAGTCAAATCTTGATTCGGACCTGCCCTGTTGAGTTTTTTTATTTATTTTTTTTTATATTTTTTTTTTATATATATCTCAGCAGGGAATCTGACTATGTGAATCTAATGTACGAGGCGCATCCATAAAGTAAGTTTCCCTGGGGCTGTTTACAGAAACAAAACACAATTTCATGGAAATGTTTATTGCAACAGATACTGAAAGTGTACAGTTATTTCTCAAAATATTCGCTACCGGAATTGAGACATTTTTCATACCCTGGGATCAACTTTTGAATACCTGTGTCGTAGAACTCTGCCGCCTGGGATTTGAACCACTGGACAACCATGTCCGCCTCTTTGTCATCCTTCGTCATTTCTTGAGGTGTAGGAAAAGATGGAAATCACTGGGAACGAGATCTGAGCTGTAAGGTGGATTTTTAAACACCTCCAAGGAAGTCTCCTATTTGTCTTGATCATGGAGTTTTCAAATTTCTCTAAGTAATAAGATACAAATCTGTAGAAGAAATGTAAGAAGTCTTAAGACTTTTGAGATAATGTGTGTCATGAGACAAAGATACATTTTAAATGTTCGCTAAACTTTGTGGATGAAATTTTCCTCCCCTTTCTTCCTTAACTGCCGCAGGGTTTTTCCAACTTTTAAAAAAGTCCCGTTTTTATATAAATATTATATGGACACCCTACGCTACAGTCCCTTCATTATACTGTATACAACTGAAAAGAACTAGTTTCCAAAGTAAATTGTAGTCTGTAGTCTGCAGATTGTGCCTTCGAACCTTGTGTGTTTGTACTCAACAAAGTCAGCATACTTCAACCTACTTCTTATAGTTAACTGAAAGTCAGCTGTTTAAACGGTGACGAGATTAAACGTGAATATTCTGCTTATATCAATGAAGACTGATTAAATGAAGCAGCGGGTACGGAAAATTATTTACGAGAAGACATTATATATATGTAACATTTCTTACAGGTTCACCCGTTTCACACGGAGATGCTTAAACCAACGCCAGCCCCACTGTCTTTCGAGTATGGATATCAAGTTGAGGCTCCCAAGTCCCCTGTACAGCATGAGCACAAGCACTCATACGACTATCAGGTGGAAGTGCCCAACGTGAAACCCGAAGTGAAACTCGGTTCTTACGACTTCTCTGTACTGAACTCATTCAAACCCAAAGAGGAACAGCTTTACGCATACAACTTCGAACTTCAGCAACCGAAAACGAAACCAGCGCTTAAGAGGTAAGTCACAATCTATTCTATTTCATCATTATTCTATCATAATCAATTGCATTACCATTACTATCATCACCATTATCATCAATATTATTACTCGTTTTCAAACATCACAAAATCGACGTACTTTCTTTGAAAGCCCTCAGATGAGCAAAGTTCGTGTAATGATCACATCTCTTAGTAATGAGTGCAGAGAAATTTACAACTACATAAAACCTGCTAAACATTTTAAAAAAATAAATAAAAAATATGGAGTTAAAATCACAAACAAAAAAACTGAACTCCTTGTGCAAATATGTTTATATTTATGTAAACTGGAGTCATTTAGAAATAGAAATAAGCGGAAGAAATTAAGATGAAACAAATGAAAGGCAAAGAATAACACTTGGTTATTAATATTAAATATTTTTCTTTACTTTGAACTTAATTTGGTTGGCACTACATTTATAAAATCAGGATTATCAGCAGTAAGAAAGAGTATTATAAAGTGTCAAACCATAATTTAGATAATGTAATTGCCCAGTCACTCACACGGAATGGCTCCCCATGTGAATGTAGAGCCAGTCATGCCTAATTCATTAATAAACTATTAAAATTATTACTTACTTACTTACTCAATGGCAAGCTATCTATTTTATGGAACACGGAGGTTCATTTCCGTGCCTACATGAGCCCACCATTCAACCCTATTCTGTGCCATCCCTCGTAAAACATACTTCCCTACTCAAAACTATTAATAATTAAATATCTAAACATCTGGTTTCGAAGTGCATTTCACGGGAAAAGACATCAGATTCAGGTTCCTGTCCAAATAAACCCGCTTAGTAGGTTTCGTTCAAATCGATCAACGTTTACCCCATTGGGCATATATAAATGATTCTCTTTCCGGCCACCTTAATATAAAAAATCATATCTTTGCGTGGTGTAACGTTATGAATGAAGTATAGGGGCTAACAAAATCGAAATGATCATCAATTTTATGCGTTATGTAAAAAAAAAAATATTTCCGTGTTGCTCTTCTTTTCCAGTTGCTTTGGCAAAAGAACCAGGCCATCTGCAATTAATTTCGCAAATCACATGTATTAGCTAAACTGATGCTCAGATAGCGCTAAAATCACGTTTTCTGCCAGTTTTTCGCTCATAACTCGCGAACGAAAGCGAAAATTAAAAAATCAGCTACCAGATAAATTCGAACCCCTTTCAATCCTCCTGTGTTAAACATTTCATATCTCTGCGTGCCGTAGATTTGGCTGGGCACCGAAAATAGACAGAAAAATATAAAACCACTTTAACTTATTATATAACTTAGATAATTAAATATATTTAAATGGTGTCACAGAATTATAAAATGTAAAACTTTAAAAATATATTTGATGTTTACAAATTTTTAAAATATGTAGGCCTACTTTTTACCATTTTAAAATAAGTACTCTACATTTTTTTAATTATGGTATAGGCTAGTAATAGATAACTGAAAGAATTATTATTATTATTATTATTATTATTATTATTATAATTATTGTTATTGTTATTGTTATTATTATTATTATTATTATTATTATTATTATTATTATTATTATTATAGGACATAAAGATTGCTCCTCTTGCTCCAAGTTGTTATAATACTAGGTCACAAGAAAGAATTTCCACTTACAAATTACAGTTCTTAGTACATCATCAATCTTGACTAGGCCTACTAAAATGTATATAATAGCTATTTATGTATCAAGTACGCATAATAACTTTAGCAGACGAATCTACGGGATGAGTCCGCTAAAGCTTTTGCGCATAGGCCTGCAACTTTCTTTGTATTATTTTTTAAGTAAAATCTCTTTAAATTATAAGAAATTAAATAAAAATACCGTATAATTAATCATAATAAAAGGTATAGTCCGTCATTCACTTCTTTTAAGCAAACTTGATAACTATGGAGTAAGAGGAATTTGCCTAGACCTCTTGAAATCATACCTAACAGTAAGAACCCAACAAGTACAAATAACTTACACAGACGAACACGGTAAATCTCAAGAATACATTTCTGAAAGCAAAGTAGTGCAGTATGGGGTACCCCAGGGATCCATCCTGGGCCCCCTTCTTTTTTTTGGTATATATAAATGACCTCCCAACATGTACAAATAAAGGGAAATTTGTCATATATGCTGATGATAGTAACGTAATTGTAACAGGACAAAATGTGACTGAATTAAAAAACAACTATTTAGAAATTGAAAAAAGCATGAACCACTGGTTTCAATGTAACAATTTAACAATGAATGAGAGTAAAACAAAGAATATATATTTCAACACCCACTATAATAAAACCCAACATCTAACCACTTTAAATCTAGGTACGAAAGAAATTACGCTAGAAAGCTCAGTCAAATTCCTCGGTATCCATATTGACACTCATCTAAACTGGAAAGATCATTGCATACATTTAAGTAAAAAACTAAGCTCTACCATCTACCTGTTAAGAAATATTAGAGACCTAGTATCAATTAAATCATTAATTAATATATACTACGGAATTTTCTACTCACATCTAAATTATGGAATAATTTTTTGGGGGAATTCAAGCGAAAGCGAAAACTTATTCAAATTACAAAAAAGAGCCCTTCGAATTATATTTAAATTAAGTAGAAGGCATTCATGCAGAAATATCTTTAAAAACAATAATATCCTCACTATGACTGGTATGTAGACCTACTTATATGAGTTACTTAAACTAATAAAAACAAATGAACCAAATATCAACAAAAATAAAGATATTCATGACCATGAGACAAGAACAGCAAATAATATAGCAATAACTAGACACAATCTTCAAATAACAGCAATGAGTCCCATTGCTATGGGAATCAAAATATTCAATAAGCTTCCCCATGCGGTGAAGAATTTGTCCGAAATCAAATTCTGTAGAACTATACGACATGTACTAGTAACTAATGCATATTATTCCTTGAATGAATTTAATCCAAATAACTTCATACTTCAACAATAATATTTATTTTTTTATTTTTAACCCTGTTAATAGTTTTTAATAGATAAACTTGACAAACATTTCTTCTTGTTAGAACAAGGGATCGACTTGAACTTAATCACTCCAAACAACTATTTGTAACTTCCCTGAAGCGAAGCATTTTGTTTGGAAATTTATGACAATGTTCAATAGGAACTCTACTATGTAGAACCTCAATGAACAATAAAGATTACTATTATTTGTTGACGTCATATTCTCACAGCCGCCTGTATCACAGAATCTATAACAATAAGAGGAAGTGTTTGTATTTCCGTCTGTCTGTGCGCAATGCCCAGCGAAATCTACTGAATACAAAGATCTGAAATTTTATATATAGATGGACTGAAGGGTGGCCGAATGCACCTCGAAGCCGGATTTTTAATTTTCGCTATCGTTGCGAGTTATGAGTAAAAGAACTGGCAGAAAACGTGAATTTTTAGCGCTATCGAAGCATCAGTTTTCAGTAGGCCTAATACATTTCATTTGTCAATTCAATTGCAGGTGGCTTTGTAGTTTTTTGTCAGAACTTGAAAATAAATGCATCGCGATTTCTTTTAAATATATCGCACAGAATTACAGATAGCTTCGATTCTGTCGGTCTCTTAGCCGCGGTACCTAAGGCGTGTTGCCTGAGGTCCGTGGTGAAAGAAGCTGTGGGTTCGAGTCCCGCCTCGGTCATGAGTGTTTGTGTGTAATAAGTATAAAAAGCCGGAAAACAAGGAACAAGATAACAAACAAGATAAACAATTCAAGAAAATTGGCCTTATGGCCGGTTAAATTTTACTAAAAAAAGAAATCAGTGAACTCACTCCCTCGTCGATTTGTTTGTTTATAATTTCAAGGCACGCAGACATCTGAAACTTTCAACATAGACGGAACTCACTATGAAGGGGTTTCTGTGACAGGAAACTCGAATCTGAGGTAATTTTTCCCAGCTAATCGTGGAATGCACTCCAAAGCCGGATTTTTAATTGTTTCGTTATAATTATTATTCGTTTTGTTGTTTTTCAATATGTTGAAAACGAAAGCTGAAGATTACAAGAGATAAGTCACTACACTATTCAAGATCCACTAATCTATTCCAAGAAGAAGGTCCACGGAAATTACATTTATTCACAATATTGACAATGTTATAATTGACTCTTTAGTAATAATAGTCGCACAACACAAATACAAGAAGAAAGAAGTTAAGTGCATTTCATCCAAGAAGACAAATATTTATGACACACATAGACATCTGTGTGCTATTTTAAAATGACAAGTATTAGAATATTTTATCAGTCTAAGATTCATGTATGTTTAATTTTAATCCATATTTTAACTATTGTGACAAGGTCGACTTCGTAATTTTATTACTGATTATTGCAAATAATCTAATTTGACGTCACATTGAGCTCAATGTTATTTTAATATACTATCTTATTAAGTGATAGACTAACTCAATACAATAAAAGTACGTTTATAACAACACAATAAAAGCCAAATTCAAAACACGTGTTGTTAATTAACTGTTTCTCCTTATCTCATGTAGACTTCAGCTGATTGTTTTAATATTTAGTGGTATATAGGCGGAACTCATCTAAACATTCAATCTACAGTTTGAATGCAGCTTTTTGCAATTTTAGCGGCGTAGGTTGCTAAAATTCAAATTTTCGGCATGTTCGACAAAGCAGCTGATTTAGAGATTTTAGAGAATATTTATCATTCTGATTTAGCGTAGCCTACTAAGAGCCTCTGCTGCGATGGAACTTCCAGTTACCAATAGCCCTAATGTAGTTATCCTACCCTGGAAGTAGGCCTAACTACTACTGGATGCTAAATATTGGAATGCTATCTGGAAAGCAGCAGTAACATTTTATAACGCTGGCAAAAGCATTTTGTCAAATTTTATATCTTCGAGAAAACGTAAGGATGATTGCTTCGTTTGGCTTGTAGTTTGGGCGTCATCCGCTAGATGTCATTTTCGACAACTTCCACTGAACATAACACATCAAGTTTTTTTTATCCACTTGTATCATTCTATAGTATCCAGATATGAACTGTATTTTGTGAGTTAAAGTTTCCAACAGTAAAGGTGAATTCAGATAACCATGCTATTTTGTTCTCACCAGGACCGCAATTTGTTAGTTAACTGATATTGAACCAACACATAATTATCTAAACTACAGATTTTTTTTCTAGAATGTAGGACTATTTAAATACAAGTTGTACAAAATATGTCTAACAGTCTAAGTTTAACCAGAAATTTATCTGTAGGTGAAGTACAAGTAATAATTCCGTTTTTTTTTAATTTAAAAACTACAAAATATACTAAGGGAATGACACATTTTCTATAAAATTAATTATTTTCTCTTTCAGGTACGAATATCCATACCAAGTTTTCGAACAAGAGTCGAAGAAAAAATACGATAGACGGCAAAAATCACATAATTATGAAATAGAAGTCCCAGTGAATGAAGTGCCAGAGACAAAACTAATGGGTGAGTTATGCTTATATTTGAATAAGGACTTCAAATCAGTCCAGATTAACATACGATTTTAATAAACTGTACCTGTGTTTAAGGTCTCGAAGCAGAAATTGACAAAATTATGGTTCCTAAGAAATGCAACTGTGCTTCAGTAAATGGATTCAATCACCATATGGATCACACCAAATTTGAAAGCTACCCACATAAAAGGTAAGAAAAATTAAACGAGACATTTATTATTTTATTTTTAAATCTAAAGTATCTATTATTGAATACTTACAAGTTCACTACTCCCTTTTACTGACATATTAGCCACACCTCTATATAACGAAGTTCGATATAACGATAACCCCACATTTAGAGATATTTTTCTTTGATCCTGGAAAATCTCCTATCATTAACTCACTACAGTAATGAACCTATTCTATATTAATATCTTGATGTTCAATTGTTATTACAGGCCTTTGGCTTAGCTCTGTGGATGGTAGATGGTATCAGATTATTGTCCTTCGCAGCTTCCAATAATTGTTTTCTAGGGCCTGATAAATGTTACATTTCTTAGAAATTCCAGAAGAGCAAGGCTCAATAGGAGGAAGAATGTAGGTAATTGAGGGCAAAATCATCCCTTACGTACCATGAGATCGGTTGCTACTTCAACATTCACAGTATCAACATTCTATCGAACTAATGGTTTTAGTTTTATCTTAGCTATGTGGTGAATTTACAGTCATATTCTACCCTTATCCCGCCATCTCCGTGATGATAAACCAGTTTCATAATATGTTTTCATTGTGGGTCTTTTAAGTAACTGTATTTTAAGATCTAGAATTCTAATTAACTATTTTTCGGTTCTTTGCACGTCTGTTTTTTTTTTAATTATCCCACAGATTACAAAGTATTCTGCATGCGACATTCCAAATTTGCTATATATATATATATATATATAGGCTATATAATACAGCCCTTCAATATAACAACAACCCTAACAATATAATATAATCTACTAGGGCCCACAGATATTGCTGTACGGAGATTCGACTATACCACAAAGTGAAATTTCTTAATGCAATTTTTTTAGTATTTTTCCTTCCTCTTAATTTAGTCGAAAGCCTGGCAAGTGGCAAGTTGGTACCTAGAAGAAAGAGTAAGTCGCTATTATTTAATGATACATTTTAAAGCTCATATAGTGGTCGAGGCATGGAACTTAACTTCTTGTAATCAGAGTTCGGATGTTAATGACATGAGAAACTAAAAGTATGTAGGCAAAATCATTTATAAATTTGTTATTCTCCGTTCTTAGCTCAAGTTTTACGTATGGTTTACCGTATGCCCTAATTCATTCTATTATTCAATGTGGCATAATTGGGTGGGGAGGAGTTGCAAAAAGATTTGTCTACCAAAACGCATAATAAAAATTTGTTTATCAAAGCCTCCCGACTATTCTTCCAAATTACTATTTTATGAATGTAATATTTTCAACATAGAACAAATGTACAAGTATGGCTACGTCCTATTGGGCATTTTCATAAAATCGTGACAAATATGTCAAGGTCACGGATATAATACGCGAAGAAATCAATTAATTTTATTAACTGAACCAAAACATTTTACAATTACTGGATTTTGGAACTGTTCAAGTTTCGGTCCAAGACTATTCAATTCATTCATTAGCAAACATACTGAATTAACAGGGTTAAACAACAAACAATTTAAGTACGAAACTAGCTGGTTAAACAATTATTTAATTACTTCTATCATTATTAAAGTATTTTCTAGGCCTATATTAAATTTTAAAGTATAGATATAATTATTTTACCTTAAAAACAATTTAACTTAAAATGTTATATCTTACTACTGTAGTATTGTATTATTAATTCGTGCATACACATTGTTTTAATTATAACATGTTCTGTCCTTATTGTAAATATTAATTTACTCATACTCGTCTATGTTTGTAAATCAATTTTCTGTATTACTGCAAATAATCATTTTAGAGTATTTCAGTGTATTAAACTGAACCACCCCCGAGCTCAAGCTTTGATATTTCAGAAGGCGTCAAATTCACTTTTGTAAAAACTGTATATTGCAATTTGTAGTATTAAATTTATTTATTTATTTTAAGAATATGACCTAAAAGCTACTAGAATATGAACATGAAGAAAGAAATACGAACATGAAATAATAATAATGTATTGTATTATGTTTAATGAAATAGTATTACCGATACAAAATGGCATTAGAAACAGACTTAACTCTTTATTTAACATTTATATAAGTATAAATTGTATAAGTATTTCAATACGTTATTGTCTCCCCTTATACTCAAAGTCTCAATGGTCATTTCGATGGCTAATGGTTACTATTAACTGTTTAAAAAGCATGTGAGCGATATAATTGGTCGTTACTCCCGTAACGGTCAATCGATTTGGTCCAAAATCAATAGGGTTCTTCCTATGAACTAAGTATGTATAAGTTACCAAGTTTCATGAAAATCTGATAAAGCGTACTCGAGTGAATACGCCTACGGACACACGGACGGACAGACGGAAAGATTTCCTTCCGTTCACCAAGTCATCTTAGAAAGTACCATTCTGGCACTTAATAACTTTGTACAGAATAAGACCTTTTATTAATTTTTTTTTCTTTTTTTCAGCAGCGATGAAACGACTGAACTCTTGCAGGAAGAAAACAATGGTGAAAATAGTAATGTTCTACCATTTAGAAGACCCAAATATGAAGAGTTGCAGTATCATAATGGTCTGTTCGATAAATATCCTGTTCTTCGGAAAAAGAGAGACTTGCCTGTAGAAGAAGAGAATACGAACTTCAATTCTACTCCAAACTTGGTTTCATATAATGTAGACAATAATGATTTGTATGGGAATCATAACCTTCACATTGCTGAAAAACTTCTCGTGTCAGAGTTCAATAACTCAGAAGTAGATAACTACTTTCCAGAAATTGGGTCTTATCGGCGTGAACAGGATGAAACTCCAGATTCTGAAGAAATGTCAGAATTCAATGCCAGCAGTGGCTTGAAAGTAACGCCTACTCCCGTGCAACATGCAAGCAATACACTTGGTGATGAAGTTTTGTCTGAAGAAAATAGCGTACATGATCATTCCAGTGACAAAAGAAATCCTACATGTGGAAAAGATTGCAAATGTGGTTGTAGGGAGAAAGGGCCCGGAGCTGTCTGCACTTGTAAACAAAGGAATAGTTCAGAAAGGTTAGGTAAAAATTTAGTTGTACCATACCCAAATGATTACTTGGGTGAGTCTTCTTTCGAGCAATCTAATATTTATAAAAGTAAAGACTCGATAATCGATAACAGTGAGGAAGATGTTTCTAATAATAACTATAAATTGTACGGAAGGAAGGTTCATTCTGAAGTAAATCAACAAGGGAAGTATCAGTCCAACGAAGAATATAATCACTTGAATGCCTTATATGATGATGGAGATTATGATTATAGTCTTCCAATGGAAGAAGATACATTGAACTCAGAAGAAAACATTATAACTCGAAAATCTAAACATAATGAGAAGCGACTTTTCAGACCCAATGAAGAAAAACAAAGACATAAACGTGTAGGTCGTTTTGAAGCTATTGACTGGCCTTATGACATGAACACATACTTATCAAAGAATAGGGATTTACGGATTAAACCTAGGTTTGGAACCGATGATTCATGGCTTGAAGATGATACTATGAAACGGTATAGTGAACAAAAAGTAAACTCAAACAATATATATGGAACAGCTGAGTTCAGTGAGGTACCTTCTGAAGAAGAAAGAAATGCTTACTTACTCTCAAATTCAGAAGAGAAAAACAATGAGGAATTTGAGTTGCACAAAAATGATAAACTGCGTTATGGATCGCCCTCTTATAAAAGAAAACCATGGAAAATTAATTCAGGCATTTCAAAATTATATGACTCAGACATCAAAACGAATCCAGAAGATTCTAAAGACAAGGAATATGACTTCACAGAAGAAAAAGATGATGATGTGTTTCCTATCAAACGAAAGCTTAAATATGATGAAAAGGCTATTCCTTTATCAGAGTATCGAAGAATAAAAGACTCTGATTTCCGATATGAATCAGATAAAAAATCTCATTCTGAAAGTATGAATCGTGAAATCAGTGGGGAAGATGTTCCTGGCATATATCGCCAAAAAAGTCAAGGGCAATATGACGAAAAGCAAGTTAGAATATATAAACCTGATAAGTATAAAAATTCTGATTTTATTTTAAAAGATTCAGAAGAGACGTTAAGGAAATACAGAGATCTGGATATTCAGTATCAGTCTAAGCCAAAACATTTTGCGGATGATAATGATCTTGACTTCGTGGGTGAAAGTCATGCGGATGTCTATCCCCTAAAAAGAAAAATTAATTACGTTGAAAAGAAAACTCCATTATACTATTTTCAGAAACAGGAAGGATCTGATTTGAGCTTCCGAGACACGGGAGATACTAATTTTGAAGTTAAAGATATTGCTGATAAGTATGCTATCAAGGATAATATATATTCTTACAAAAACAAAGTTCGTTACGATGAAAATAAAACTCCATTATCTCCATTCTCAAACTTTCAGGAACACAAAGGATCTTATTTGATTCCTAGACACTCTGAAGATAATGTTTTTGCAGAAAAAGATAGTTCTAGTACGTACTCTCTTGAAAGTAATTCCTATCCACTTGAAAGTAAAATTTCGACATCCAACTTTCAGATTAATAAAGGATTGGATTTTATATCCGGAGACCTAGAGGTGAATGATTTTACACGTAAATACAATGACGGTATACAATCTATCAAAGATCAACATCAATATGACATAGTTCCAACATCCAACCAGAAGTATAAATATCCCCATTTCGTTTCTACAGATTCTGATGATACTTTACAGAAAGTGCATGTACCCAAAGAACTTGACGACTCTTTTCTAAACCCAAAAGTAAAACACCACGACACTTATGATGCCAAAAAATTACAATTTCGCGATGACTGGTTAAACCTCAGTCAAGAATCAGAGATGCACGATCAGAATGAAAAGCCTCGTAAATATCCTAGATATATTGTGAGCGAAAAAGTCAATGATGACTTCAACATAGACGCTGTATACGACAAGCTCAAAAAACAACAACCATTGCCCACATCCAAAACTTATTTCATGAAGCCTAAATCTGAAATTGAAACTTTTGTAGTAAAAGAAAATATGTACTCTACACACCCTGAAAAACAAGAACATAATGAGAACTACTATATCCCAAAAAGTTCAGAAGGGTGGAAGAAGACTGATATCATGAATCCAAACCAAGATGAAAATAACTATATTGTAAAGCCTGAATATAAACTTTCGGCGCCAACTGTATTCATAAGCAAATTGAAAGAACAGGAAAATTCACCAGACCAGGACACCAATCATAATAATATGTTGGATTATATCTCAAAAGCACTGAAAGAGCCTGAAACCATAAACAAGTATGATTATTTTAATCAGGAGCAAGGTTCAGATGCTCTAGGAAAAGATGATATGCTGATGTTCAAGAAGATAATAAAACCAGCATATCCCTGGAAAAACATCCCTGATTTCTATTACAATAGAACGAACATAGAGAGTGGTCAGTTACATCCCATTCCAGAAATTCACGAATTCATTAAAGAGAAAACAGAACCATTTAAAATTAGAAATAAAGTTGACATCACAGCAGAAGATACAAACAAAATGTATTATAGACCAGAATTACCCGTATACTGGCAACTACCTTTGCTTGATTTCAGAGACAATAACAAACCCATGGAAGTGGAAAACGATATAAAAGTGATTGTGCCAAAACCCAAAAAAATTATGGAAGTAGACTTGATAGAAAAATATCCACACGAAACTCTAAAAGAAAATTTAATCGTTCCTTACAACACAGATCATGGTGACAGTTGTGAAGAAATTGTTAGAATGTTATTGTCATCGTCAAAGTATAATTTAAATGTCGGCAAGGAAGAAGACATATACTCACCACAAAGGACTATTGTACACAGGAAAAACGTATCCCCTCCTAAGCAAGAAATTATGGAACCTGTAGTAAAGGACATTCACGTCCCTTACGTGATAAAAAGTCCAATAAAGAAAGACGGATTTCTGAATTTGGCTAAACAAGATGAAGAGAAAGAAATAATTTCTGGAAATAAGAACAGTATCACTTATAAGATATTCAAACCAGAAAATACAGAGGAATTACCAAATTTACCGCCCCTCAAGTCACTTCTTGAACATGAAAACTCATTTCCTTCCAAACTGAGCCAACCGTTCGGTGAAGAAGTATCCAGTAGCGTCCCAATTGCAGTAAAGAAATACAGAAAATTCATGCCACACGATAATGTAGAAATTCTAGAATCCTTTCCTTCCAACAAAAGAGTGATCGAGCCTGGAAAAATCATTCCATATGCATTCTCTAAACATAACAGTGCTGATAGTGAAATAGTTATATCTTCTAAAGAAAGGTTGGATGAAAATTTACAGTCATTTAATAAAAACGAGTTATTGAATCATGATGAAAAGATAGTTAATTTTTTTCATCCTAATGAAAAATATGTCAAACAAATTGTCAAAGACATATATCCCGACAAAATTGTCAAAGACATAAAAGTACTTTCATCTGCTGAACAATTAAATAAGGGAAATTACTTATATAGATCTGGACAAGAAGAAAACATTCCAAAATATTTACACCCTACAAAAAATAACGAGAAATTTGTGTATCTCAAGAAAAATTACAATGTAGAAGAGACTGAAGAAAATACTAAACCAGTATACAGCACTCTAAGAGGTAAACAATATGCTGATTCAGAAAACCCCATTTTCATTAATAAAGGAAGAAAAATAATCAATGTCAAAGATGATGAGGGAGGTAGAATTCCTAGCTCTCCAGAAAAAGAAGAAAATACGATAATCAACAAGGTTAAAGTTAAAAATTATATTGATAATAAGCAAAAAAGTCCAAAAATTACTAAGATAGATGTAAATTCTGTTGAAATTGACATTAGAAAACCTGAAGAGCAAGTCAGAAAATCGGTAATGAAATATAAATACAATTCCATTGAAAATGAGGACTCTTCTAATGAAAACGAACAAAAGTTGGTACATGGAAAAGTTATGAATGAGATTAGAGAAAAAGAAGACAGAAAAAAGGACATTGATATAATCCACCAGAAACCATTGTCACTTCTTGATGAATTCAAAATGCACATTGATTCGCTGCAGGAACTTAAAATAGTGGACGAGCTATTTAATTCTGATTTGTATAAAGATGCAGCGCAGGTGCAAACTGAAGAAGCAATTAACCAACTGCGTAAAGATGCTGCACACTTAAAAATGGAGGAAGCTTTGTCCAAAGGAACAGATAACAAAAGTTTGCTGTTGAATGAAATCCAAACACTAATAAAAAGCTTGCAATCAAAATCAGAGGGAAATGAAAAATTAGAAGAAGCTATTAATGCATGCAAGAAAATTAAGAAGTTATTAGGCAATGGAGTAAGCAAAGCTGATTTTAAGTCTCTTATGCTTAAATTGTTGAACAAAAAGGAACTGCCATATAACGGCATTCCTTTAAAATTAATTAAACATTTTAAGACTGTTAATGCCGAGGAAGGAAATAATGAACATGACACTAAAAAAGATAATGGAGAAATTGAAATTATACGAAAAAGGGTTTATAAACCTATTAATGAAATCGAAGCAAAAGTAAAAGAAGTAAGCAATAATGAAGCTTTAAAACGTGGATTCGAAGAAAAGGTTCCTGTAATAAGTAAAGAAATTGTCTACCCAATCAGGTTTGACAGATTTCTACCTCTCAACAAACAGATCATTAAGTCCAACAGCATCAAACAAAATAGCAATGAAGAACAAAAGATTTTGAAGTGGGATACCCAGGAACTACCGAAGCAATTAACAATTAAGGCTGATCAGTATAGCAAAGATTTTAGTAACTCTGAGGAGATATTCAAAAAGGCATTCCAAGGAGCTCATCCAATTCCATTCACAGTGTGCGAGAAACTGTATAAAGATTTACAGCTTCCAATATCGACGCCAACATTTTTCACAACGAAAGAGGTTCATCATTATATCAAAGATGAAAGGACAAGTCACGTTCAGGAATTAATAAAGCATCTTGGTTCATCTGAGGAGAGTTCGCTTGGCTTTCCTTGGGAGAAAGAAGTAAAGTTCATTAGCGAGGAAAAGCAAACACCTACTTACTCGTGCCAGGATATTCTTAAGTTGTTATCTATTAATAATAACGATTTTTCAAAATATTCAGGAAATGGAGATGAAATGTTGAATATTTTAGCAAAACTGGGAGCTGCTAAAACATTTCAAACATATAAGAAACCCCGATGTACAGATATTTGCAAGAAGTTTCGAACTGAAGGATCCAGTAAGTGTGAGGAACAGAAGAAATTTATAATGAAAACAGCTGACACAATCCAGCAAAAGCAAGAAATTTCACATCTTCATGACACGGATGCGTCAGTGGAGAAGGAGAAAATTAATTTTTTTAAATCAGAGAAAGATTACCCAGAAGAAATAATTCAATTCAAGAGCTCTGAAAATGAAGTAATCCAGCCAGTAGTAAAGGAGTACCTTATTGATGAAATTATTAAATCGTTTTCTCCGAACAAATACAATTCCATGGAAGAAGTTAAAGAGGAGGTAATATACAAACTTGGAGATGGAGGACATAAATCTATTCGGGAAAAGATATTTCTACCTAAAATAATTACTAGTACATTTATTCCTAAAAGAAAGGTTATTGAATATGAAAAAATAATTACAGATGCAGATATAATGAATTTTATAAACAATTTAATTGTTTCAATGAAAATAAAGCCGTTTACTATAGTACAAAGGCTTGAAGAAATTACGGGCATAGTAGAGAAATGGTGTCGTTTAAAAATCAATAATTATATTAAAACAAAGGAAATTACATCAGTAGAAGGTCTAGAATTATACTATGCACAATTGAGAGATAAAATCTTGAAGGTAATTCTAAACAGCATGTATGATAAAGGCTTTCATTTTCCATCTGGAGAAGTGCTTAAAACCGAATATATAGCTCCTCATGGAATTTACGGCAATGTACTGAAAGAAAAGGTTGTTTTACCATACCCAATTGTGAAGCAATGTGGGAAAGCTGTATGCAATCCTCAAAGTGTTGAAAAATCAATTGTTGGGAACGTTCCTCTCTATCCTTTATCAGAGAAAAAAATCCACTTAAAGCAGATCAATGAGAAACCGTGTAAACTTAATTTTGGACCTTATGACAAAATTACGCACTACCATCATGTCCATCCATTAGAAATCAGCTTTCGTAAGCAACATTTCAGACCCCATAGGGAAGTTTTCGACCTAGAGGCTGTAGAGAGTAATCCACTGACCTTCACTTACGTCCCTGATCAGCAAAATTTGCATTCTAATGAAGACAATGTAGATATACCAAAAAGAAGACATAGTCGAAGCGTGTCTATAAATGAGGCAGTAGTTAATACGAAAATCCGACACAATTCCATAGAAACACAAATAAAACCTCCACCAGCCCATGTATGATTATGAACATTTAACTGTAGTTGGGATTAGTATAAAGGTTGTTTTCTTATGGTTATGATTATGTTGGAATCGGAAGTTGAGTAAATGAAGCCCGAACAAGTATGAAAAATGAAATTCTGACATACTGAATCTGAAGATTCATATCTCTTCAATTATTCAGAAAATTGTCATCTACTTTCAAGGCATATTCGGAAAGCTGTCACTTAAACATGATGTTATTGAAAAGATTATATTAGGTGAAGTACTCAAAATCCGATTTCACGATCAGTAAAATTATGCTCCAAATAAACTGATTCATTCAGAACTGTATCACAGATTATCTTTCCGAAACAAGCGCCAAGTGAACTCAGGAAAAAGGATTTTAATTGCAGTTAAATTACTGCTATATTGATTTAAAACAGTGATTAATTTGGAGCTTGTTTCTTGAAAGACCGTGATATCTGTATGTAAGTCATATGTTATTTTACTTTTGTTAACTAGTTTTACGTTTGTATATTTTGTAAATATTGTAAATTCAGATGAAGAATAAAATGGTTATTTAAACAAAAAGGTTATTTTATTATATTTTACTTAAATTAAGGGGGACATACAGCTTTGAATGAAATTCATAGGTGAGAAATAGGTGAATTTCATTATTTTTTTATCTCAACAATTAATTGTTTTGTAACCTTGTACAGCAATCTGGCATGTTCTTTATTGACTACCTCTTTTCATAATCAATTAAACTGTTACAGTTACGTGTAATTGTCGTTACAAAATGGTAGCCATGTTTCGTGAACTAAAATGCCGTTTCCATGATAATTTCTACAAATGGCAATATTTTTTAGTCATTCTTTTTTTATCTATTTGCAAACATCATATGATCAACATCATCTACAATCTTTGGAACGTCTACAATATGAGTATTTAAAAAAAAAATTATATTTTCTTTTTCATTAAAATTTATATATTAAAAAACTATTAATGTTAAATGAGTTATTGTAGATATTGTTGTTTATATGATATTAACAAATACACATAAAAATAATCACTCAGTAATATTCATATTTGTGGAAGTTATCAAGGAAACGGAATTTCAGTGTATGAAACCTGGCTGGCATTTTGTACCGATAATGACCCATAACTGTAATACCTGTAGTTTGATTAATTTTGAAAATAGTATGAATTGTATAAGTAGTCAATAAAGAGCATGTCAGATTTCAATATTATAGAACAATTCATTGCTGAGGGGAAAAAATGAAATTCGCCTATTTCTCACCTATGAATTTCACCCAAACCTGTATGTCCCCCTTAAACAACATTTTGTGGAAAATATGAAGATAAGAAGCACCTAAAGAGAAAATAAATATTTTTTTTTTATTTCTTCTTGCATACGCATGCGAAAAAAAGTCATAATTTTGAAAATTCGACCAAAATAAATCGCAGTAATGCCGATTTTGCCTCACTACAACAATGAGTGTAGTAGTATTTCAGGGACGGCAGTTTTATGCTGTGACGCTGCTGTTCACATGACCCGATATTTTCCTGGCATGTTATCTGAATATACTGTTCTGTATATTTCCCTGAAAATATGCTGGTAATTATATATTCAGGTTTGCTTTTTTATACTTCTCAAAGCATTTCAAAAACTGCCATCTTCTTATACTGAGGCTAATGAACCCCTCTAACATTCATATTAGAACAGAAAACGCGATCGTAAATGGGTAGGAGAATTAGGTGTTGAGTAGGCTTAAATTTCGTTTGAATTTCACAAGTTCTTCCTCTTCTACACTGAGGAACTTGATGTGTTGGGTTCGTTAAGCCGCAATTGGTAACTCGTCAAACGTTGTATAATTTCTGCTGCAATATCTTCATTATTTTATTGTGCTATCTGTCTTGTCAGATTGAGTGACATAGATGATTGTTGTTCGTAAACACAGTAAAAATAAGTAAAGCCATTTCTGTGATATTTTTATTAAACCTGATCTCCACAATAAGAAAAGGCATTCAATCCTGTAATGGTGATCCTCGCTCCACGGAATAGGCCTATCTGCAACAACACATAGGCTAGGTATTGCGATCCAATAAGAAAACGCGGTAAGTATTAGGGTTCCTTCCCAATGTCTTCTTCATAAGATGAAGTATTTCATATTCACCACCCTTTCTACTCCTGAATTTGAATAAAATATTTTAATACTATGTATGCGTATGTATTATATAGCCTATTTATGAGCCCCTTAAAGCCCAAGTGGTGTAACTCCAGTTTTTTTTATTTTTTAGTTATGGTCAGGATCCTATTCAGAAAGTGTTCTTCTATTAATAGCGCAAATGGTGTAAGTCATAACTTGCATAGCAACCCTGTAGGTGGAGCACAATTTTATGCTGTCAATAAAGCCATCTATTTGGTGACAGCTAAAACCTTAAATATCTCAGAACAGCAGTAATGTGAGTTACACCACTTGGGCTTCAAGGGGCTCATATATAACAATCAATTTAATAGAAATTGTATCTGTACAAAAGGAATTCGAACATACAGTGGATATCACCAAGAATTAGCGAAGAATATATTGTACCTACCATAGTAGATTTATGTAAGCATATACCAGGCAATATTTTGTATATTGGTCGTTTAGCTTTTTTCGCTTTTCATATTTTCAACTCTTTCAGATAATAAACTATCCACGTAACAGACAAGTTGTGTTTTAGAACTCTCGTTGTTTGGACATTATGTTCGTGATTCAGGTACTATTGAATTGAGGTTACCAGATTTCATGTAGAAGAAAGAAATAGCGATGATTATGTGAACTCTGATATCAAAAGATGTACATATTATGTTTTAAAATATGACTTTTTTTAAACTGTAGTTCAGTTTATATAAACTATCTTAATAGGCAAGGCGTCGCCCGGATTTTGTATTTTCCGTGTAATTCAAAATTAAATTATGGAGGACTTTTGATTTCCAAGCTGTAACTCTTTATATGTAGGATCTAGAGTTTGAAGCGAAGAAGAACTTATCACACTCAATCTATTCCCCTAGAAAACGCTAGATATGGCTTTTATCGCTCATACAGGACTCAGAATTTTGCAATCAATTGCTTTTACGCACTATGCCAGGTAGGGGTTGAAATAAGAAGAAACAGAAATTCCGGTAACATAACATGTCACTGTCTTTAAAGAATATTTTATTTCTCGCTTTCATGTTGGCATACAACCATTTCAGGGTTAAAATAAAAAGAAAATAAGTATTGCTTTCACACATTCTTTTCCAAGAATCTGGGACACATTAATTTACTGCGCACATCGGACAAAAAAAATTTCATCTTTTTTTGTCTCTTTTTCCATGCCTTGGGCTTATAATAAGCATCCGTATTTCTCAACTAATACAAAGCTTACAGCGAGGAATAACGCATCGTGGTTAGAATTTGTTTTAAAGAACTCTGATATTGAAGTGGCGCTGCCAAGGGAGGGTGCTAAGGGGGCTAAAGAACTCCCCAGTCCCCCAGATCAGAATGATTTTTATCTTTTTCTGTTGCGCGATGACAAAAACACAATCGAGAGAAATGCAAAAAGTCTCTTCGATGCTTGCAGGAATGTTGGATTGGAAATTAATACAGAAAAAACTAAATATATGGTCATGAAACGTCAAAATAATGCGCTACAAAATATTAGAATACCCGGTAAATCGTTCGAACAAGTGGATAAATGCAAATATCTGGGAGCAATAATTACATATATAAATAATGTTAAGCCAGAAGTTAAGTGTAGACTAAAATCAGGAAACGCTTTTTTTTATGCAGTTCAGAAACTTTTATCTTCTTGTCTTCTGTCCAGAGAACTAAAAAATAAAAATAAAATAAAATAAATTATAAGACAATTATCCTGCCGGGTGTTTTATATGGGATGACACATGGTCGCTTACTCTTCGGAAAGAACATAATCTGAGAGTGTTCGAAAACAGGGTGAAGATATTTGGGCTTAAGAGAGATGAAAATGGGGACTGGAGAAAACTGTATAACGACTAGTTTCATAACCTGTACTCGTCACCGGATATATTATACTCCGACTATACAATCAGTTGCACAAAATGGAAAATATAGATATTTTTAATACTAACAATAAGCGGTTTAAAAATATATGTGAAAAAAAATTGAAAATTTTAAAATAATAATTATTAAATTTTGCTCCATGTCATTTTCTTTACTTGAATCTTTCTGATATGTATATTTTCCTCCAAAACTATTACATTATTATTTATATTATTATTTGTTTTCTCATATTATGTTCTCTTGTGTAATTGTCATATTGTTTGTGTTTCTGGTTTTCTTTTCTATGTGTTTTTTTTCCTTATTGTTATAGCATTGGCTTAATTATTTTTAATGTCAATTTAAATATTTAATTTTAGAATCTGGTGTATTAATGTAAGCGAGAATATTTTAATTGGGCATTAGCCTGTAATATTCTTAGTACAATAAATAAATGAATAAATAAATATATATTAACGGTAATCAAATCATGGAGGATGAAATGGGCTGGACAAGTTGCGCGCATGGGGGAGGAAATACTACCTCAAAAATATTGACTCGGAGACCCGAAGAGAAAAGACCACTTAGACGACCTAGACATAGGATGGAGGTTAATATTAGGATAGATTTAAGGGAAGTAGGATTTGCGAGGAACGGTTGGATGGAGTTAGCACAGATTAGGGTTGAATGGTGGGCTCAGGTAGGCGCGGCAATGAACCTCCGGGTTCCACCAAATAGATAATATTCCTTTAGCTTGCTTAGGAATTGTCTATTGACATTGAGTAAGTAAGTGCGAAAATGTGCAACTTTTACTTGAGTGTTTTGTCTTAGAAGTTCTATTTTTAATTCAAGCTGTCTCAATAGGATTTTAAAGGGTTGCTAGCAGTTTCTTCAAGAATATTTTGGAGGAAATATATTACTAATCCTGTTAATATTACACTTTTTTGGTTTCGGTAATGACATTTATAAATGGCACTCGCTTATATTCTATTTGCTGCCATTATTATAAAGGTCGAATAGTGTTTATTGTTTTTACATTTTGTGGCTTGATCATATCACATATTCGCATGAATTTCCTTTTAGGTGCACGAATATTATTAAATATGTAACACAATAGTAATGAATGTTTCATAATACGTTTATGCATTCTTATTTATTCAAATACTTTTTTATATTGTTTTGTTATTCTAATACGAGTAGTTCCGAATCAACATGGTTCCGGGAAAATCCTATATAGAACCTACTGCAACAAAATTCCACGTGCAATGTAAGATGTTCACAAAGGGCATAATGTAAAGTAATTTCCAGTTTCATCTCATAACTGCAAATAACCATTAATGTTAACCAGGTAAACTTTACAATACGTATTTTCCCCAGAGATGTCTCGCTCGACGTTTTCACTTCAAGCCAGTCTTGACGAATTACGAAATGTCCCGGAACCAAATAAACTATTAAATTATTCCGTATATAGGCTGTAATCTCATGTTTTCTCCATTCATCCCGTAATCTCATAGGCAGAATATATATATATATATATATATATATATATATATATATATATTAAATCTCTAATTGTCCACCTCTGTGGCGTAGGGGATGCGTTCGCTCCTCTCCCGCAGCGGGCCCGTGTTCGATTCCTGGTCGGGACAGGTTACCTAGGTGGGGTTTTCCTCACCTGTGAGACAAATGTCGGGTAACTTTAGGCCCTTGTGGTCCCCAGATATCATCTGGCCGTCATTATCATCTTCATCCCATCCTCGCCTCCTCGCCCTGTTTGGAGTGTGTGTGAATGGTGTGTCTCGACCTATGTGTTCGTGTTGTTTCGGAGGTAGCCCCGGCATTGGGCTGATCACTCATCCGGGGAGGCCCTCCATGTCCTTGTCTGGTCAAAAAAGTATGTATGTGATCCAAAGATAATCCCTCTCCCGACTGGTCGGCCCTGTAAGGCCCGGGCGGCTTGGGTCGCTTAAATCCTAGAAGGGAGAGGTAAAACTAAGATAAAGAAAGAAAGAAAATCTCTAATTGTGACGAGTACACCTCCAGGCTGCCTCTCTCTTTCTTTAAGCTAGCGCAGTCATCTTCAAAGTCACGGGTACAAATATTAAATATCTAGTACTAATAGGATACCCGACACTTCATGACTGGATGAGTATTCAGAAGTTGGTAAATAGTCTAATATTTAGCTATGATAGGGGTGAGTTCTCGGAGAAAGAAGCAACTTTTTTATGCCAGAGCTATCCCTTTATATTTTCACCTAGTTAGAAACATACCATACAGGCACCACGATTATTATACACTTGTCTGGCGTACAAACAATAACTAGTTTTTATCGTGAATACCTTGAGATTTTCCTCGTTTCTAAGAGCAGTTGTGCGAATAACTGAGAAAATTGCCTAACAACATGTTATGTGTGGCGCTTCGCTTACGTATGACTCAGGCAAATTGCCGGCCTTAATAGAAACACAAAAAATACAAATGACCGTGAGTTTCGGTCTGTGGTTCTATTACATTCGTTCTGAATAAACGTTTATTCTTGTTATAAAACTATATATAGGAAACCAATATCTTAGAAGTAAACTCTACTATAATATCCAAATATTAGAATAATTAGGCCCAAAGAAAAATTAGATATGTTCTGAAGACATTGAATTCTTATTCTGTGAATATCAAGAAGTCAATAGGTCCTATATTATATTTTCTTGAAATTCATACCCCGAAAATATAACCCAACAGGAGATAAGAGTTGAATTTCGAGGTCCTATCTTTTACATAATCGTTAAATATTATTTTGATCTAGTATACATAGGTCTAATTATAAATTGTGTTTTAATTACTGTGTTTCTAATACTCCACATGACGCAACTTCCGAAATTTGTTCATGATACTTATATTTTTTAACGTATTTAATTTATAATTTTTTCTCAAAAATAAAAGGGTAGGAAGGTAAATATACAATTTTGTTTAGGGTGACCAACCGTCCCGCATCTAATCGTTTATTGATAATGTTAGCCCGCCTTGAATGATTCATTTCTTCATAACGATTTCAATGTAAATAAAATCAGATAAACTGATCTAACAAAGTGCCAGTATGTTTTTTTTAATCAGTTATGATTGCAATTATGATATGCAGAATACAAAAAAAGTCAAATTGGCCGGTTTCGGGATTTGAACCATGGAACTCCAGAATGTGAGGCAAAGACGTTACCATCTCGGCCACCTGGATCAGTTTAACGGTCTAGTTGGATAAGCGCATGTAATGCAATAGTGTTATTTGTCTTAGCTAACTGTATTTTAATTTCCAAAGCCTTGTAAGATCACAGTAAAACAATAGGCTATGTTGTCATGATAACTGATTTGCATTTCATAAATTCTTTCGAATACATATATTACCATAAAATAGGCACTAAATTGAGCATTACTCCGAAACAGGTCAACCGATTTTATCCAATATCAATAGATGTCTTCTCACGGACATTATAAATGTGTATACCAAGTTTCATAAAAATCCGGTAAAGCGTATTTGAGTTACCGCGTCTTTAAAATAGACACTAAATTGGGTATTACTCCGGTACCGGTATACCGATTTGGTCCAATATCAGTACACGTCTTCCCGTGTACATTATAAATGGGTATACAAAGTTCCAATAAAGCATATTTGAGTTATCGCGACTTCTTATATATAAAAGGCACTAAATTGCTCACAATTCCGGTACTGGCCAACCGATTTTATCCAATATCAATATACGTCTTTCCATGGAAATTATAAATTCGTATACGAAGTTTCATAAAAATCTGATAACGCGTATTTGAGTTATTGCGCCTTTAAAATAGACACTAAATTGGGTTTTACTCCGGTACCGGTGAACAGATTAGGTTCAAATTCAATAGGGTACTTCTCATGGATGTCATAAATTTGTATACCAAGTTTCATGGAAATCCGTATTTGAGTTATGGCACCTTTCTAATATAATCTATTAAAATAGGCACTAAATTGGGCATTACTCCGATACCGGTGAACCGATTTGGTTCAATATCAATAGGGTTCTTCCCATGGACATTATAAATGTGTTTTCCCAGTTTCATGAAAATCGGAAAAAGCGTATTTGAGTTTTGGTGCCTACAGACACACGGACAGACAGACGGATAGACAGACAGACTGACAGACGGACAGACATTTTTTCGTCCCCCACACAATCTCATAAAGTATCAGACTGGCACTTAGTAATTAAGGAAAAAATACAATCTCTGCTGAGCAACATTAAGATTTTTATTAAAACCATAGAAACAGATTCGGCGAAAGTCATGGGACTCAATGGAAGGCAAATTGATGTAACGGATGCCCTAAAAAGTCATGTATAAACACCAATACTGGTGAGCTTGCTTGCTGTGCAGTCTTGAAGTTCTGCTTTTATAACTGGATAATTCAGAAGAAATATTTACAGTTCTGTGCTTAAGAGTATGGAGTCACGATCGTTCTTCACTGAACTATTCACAATGTGAACTAGTTTTAATTTACATTTTAATTGATGTTGCAGATATTCAGACGAAGACGAAGATTTCATCAATGTCAGTACCGAAACAGCGTCCCGGCGAAAGTCATGGACCCTAAGGATTTCCGGAGATGGGTCCATGGCGGAGAAAGCGACGCTATAGTATGGAAGCCCAGTATAACTTGAATACTGGTGAGTTAAATCACTCTGGAATGTTTTGGTTCCTCCCTTTAACAGAATAGCTGAGATAAAAATTCATGGCCTTGTGCTGAAGAGCATGGTATCTTTATCTTTCTCCAGTGAACTATTCAGATTGTGAACTGTTTTATTTTCGTTTTTATATATGTTCAGTTACCCGCCGAAGATGAAGGCTTCAACTAAAAATACCGAAGCAGCGTCCTAGCGAAGGCCATGGACCCTGAAGATTTCCGGAGATGGGTCCATGGCGGAAAAAGCGGCGCTGCAGTAGGGAAGCCTCATATAAACATAAACACTGGTGAGTTGCATCGCTCTGGAGACTTAATGTTCCTCATTTGTAACTGAATAGTTCAGACGAGAGATTCATGGCCTTATGCTGAAGAGTATGGTGTCGTGGTCTTTCTCCAGTGAACTATTCAGATTGTGAACTGGTTTTAATTTAACTTTTTATATGTTGCAGTTATCAGCCGAAGAGGGAGACTTCATCCTTCAGTACCGAAACAGCGTCGTCGAGGTCATGGACCCTAAAGATATCTGGAGGTGGGTCCATGGCGAGGAAGATAAGGCGACGCTGGACTAGGGAAGCTCCTCAGTACCGAAACGGCGTCGCCAAGGTCATGGACCCTGAAGATTTCCGGAAATGGGTCCATGGCGAGGAAGTTAAAGAGACGCTGGATTAGGGAAGCACTTCATAAACTTTTAAACTTGTGAGTTCCATCGCTCTGGAGTCTATATGTTCTTCTTTTATATCTGAATAGTTCAAATGAGAAATTCTTGTCCTTATGCTGAAGAGTATGGTGTTGTGATCTTTCTCCAGTGAACTATTCAGATTGTGAACTGGTTTTAATTTAACTTTTTATATGTTGCAGTTATCAGCCGAAGAGGGAGACTTCATCCGTCAGTACCGAAACAGCGTCGCCGAGAAGGTCATGGACCCTGAAGATTTCCGGAGGTGGGTCCATGGCGAAGAAGATAAGGCGACGCTGGACTAGGGAAGTTCCTCAGTACCGAAACGGCGTCGCCGAGGTCATGGACCCTGAAGATTTCCGGAAATGGGTCCATGGCGAGGAAGTTAAAGAGACGCTGGATTAGGGAAGCACCTCATAAACTTCTATACTTGTGAGTTCCATCCATATGTTCTTCTGTTATATCTGAATAGTTCAAATGAGAAATTCTTGGCCTTATGCTGAAGAGTATGGTGTTGTGATCTTTCTCCAGTGCACTATTCAGATTGTGAACTGGTTTTAATTTAACTTTTTTTATGTTGCAGTTATCAGCCGAAGAGGGAGACTTCATCCGTCAGTACCGAAACAGCGTCGTCGAGAAGGTCATGGACCCTGAAGATTTCCGGAGGTGGGTCCATGGCGAAGAAGATAAGGCGACGCTGGACTAGGGAAGCTCCTCAGTACCGAAACGGCGTCGCCGAGGTCATGGACCCTGAAGACATCCGGAGGTGGGTCCATGGCGAGAAAGATAAAAGAGACGCTGTAGTAGGGAAGCACCGCATAACTTCAATACTGGTGAGTTGCATCGCTCTTGAGTTTTCATGTTCCACTTTTATTCTGAATTGTTCAGGTGAGAGAATCATGGCGTCGAACTGAAGAGTATGGTGTCGTGATCTTTCTCCACTGGACTATTGAGAAAGTGACTGGTATTAATTTAATTTTTATATCATATTACTAAGGACTGTATTTTTTGGTAACAATGATTTGAGCGAACTTCATCAAAGCAGCTTACCTTAACAAAATTTAACTAAGCTTAAAATAACCCCACTGAACAAATTAAATTAACGAAATATCGCTACATTTTTCATTTCAAAATTTGATTTAAACTGTAAAATGTGTTGTTTTATCTTTCAACACTGAAACTATCATTTAATTTAATTGCTAAATAATTTTGACCCTACTTTTTAAACGCTATATTTGCGTATTAATACAGGCCTAATAAATGGATTAATTTTTCTAATGTCAAATATCGTAGGCCGCCTAGTGTATGAAATAATTTATTTCGCGGAATGTGCATCAAAATAGAAGAAAGTTAATGCCGAAATCAGTCGTTTTATTTCACCAAAAAATTAGACTTCTAGCTATATGGTATTGTGTATTTACATGTTTTATTGCTGCTTTGTGGTAGTTGTTTACATCGTCCTACAGTGCCATCAATAACTCTCTGCGCAGCTCTGCTTATGCTCTACATACAGACGTGATGTGAGTCCGTTTTCTATTGCTGATATTTTTATGGAGTCTAATAATTTCAACTGATATTGAATCTTAACGAATATGATACAGAATGAAATCGTGATGAATCATGGTAAGAAAACGAGTTCACCGGTAAAGATTTTAAAATCTTCTGTAAATAAGTTACTTAATTAGAACGCTTTAACGTATTTTTTCGTTTTTTGCATACCGGATCCAACTGTCAGATGTCAAATCGACCCCAGTTAGCCAGGAGATGGAAAAATTATATATGAACCAACAATACTCTAGGTACCTATAAAAATTGTAAAGTCACCAGTAAGTTGCGTCGCCTGGAGTCTTAATATTCCTCATTTGTAACTGAATAGTTCAGACGAGAGATTCGTGGCCTTATGCTGAAGAGTATGGTGTTGTGTTCTTTCTCCAGTGAACTATCCAGATTGTGATCTGATTTTAATTTAATTAAATTAAATTTATATTGCAGATATCCGCCGAAACTGAAGTATTAAAACATCCAGAATGCGAGAAAGACTCATACTGATCTACTTGCTACCTTGCTTCAAAACATTCGACTGGTCCGACAGAAGTACACAACAGCATCCACATAGGCCTACGTTCAGTACAACCTCATTAAATAACCAGATACCAACCACCAACCAGTCTATCCACTATCAAAACACACGTGGATATATTATTTTTATAATCATTCAAGTCATGATGAGCATTTTTAAGCAGAAGGATGAAAAAATAAAACAATGATTAGACTCACATTTATTTATGACTGGCTTAAAAAGCCCGGCGTCTCCTAGTTTTTGTATTTTGTTTATAATTCGAAATTAACTTATGGAGAACTGTCGATTTTCAAACGCCAAACCTAACATGCCTATAAAACACTACTCTGTCAGGATAAAGTTCACGAAATTAAAGTTTACTTTTTGAAAGTAGCATAGTACCAATCAACATCCTCTTCATCAACAAACTTCATCCATATACGCCAAAACGGAATCACAAAATAAAAATGGGAAGTTTTTATCCAACCTCTGTAGTGTCATAAGATTTCATAAGTTGTTAAACCAATATTGCAGGGCAGTCGGCTATATCAAAGGTACCGGTACCGTTAAAAGTATTTGGACAGACAATGAAAGAACAAAATAACATAACATAGGAATAAATAATAAGGAAATCAAAATCGCTCTCATGCATGCTGATAGCTGAAGTTAAATATATGTTTCTATTCTTATTCGGCACAGGGCTTTTTCAATCTACCCCTTTCGTGAAAGTAGTTGTCATTACATGACGGGCGCAATAATTGTACAGATAATTCTTAACAATGATTTAATTGACAGGCTGTACAATAAGTTTAGGCATTCCGATATCTTGTGACATGCGAGACTGAACCTAACATCAAATAATACAGGCTATTTCCTTAGGAAATGAATAAGATGAGAAATAGGCAATCCTCAATGAGGAAAGAGAGAAAGAAGAAAGAGAGCAACTTATACAAAAAATAAAATCAGGTAAACTGATGTAACAAAGTCCCAGTATGTTTTCCTTTAATCAGTTATGATTGCAATTATGATATGCAGAATACAAAAAAAAAAGTCAAATTGCCCGGTTTCGGGATTTGAAACATGGAACTCCAGAATGTGATGCCAAGACGTTACCATCTCGGCCACCTGGGTCAGCTTAACGGTCTAGTTGGATAATCGCATGTAAAGCAATAGTGTTATTTGTCATAGCTAACTGTATTTTCATTTCCAAAGCCTTATAAGATCACAGTAAAACAATAGGCTATGTTGTCATGATAACGGATTTGCATTTCATAAATTCTTTCGAATACGTATATTACCATAAAATAGGCACTAAATTGAGCATTACTCCGAAGAAGGTCAACCGATTCTATCCAATATCAATAGATGTCTTCTCACGGACACCATAAATGTGTATACCAAGTTTCATAAAAATCCGGTAAAGCGTATTTGAGTTACCGCGTCTTTAAAATAGACACTCAATTGGGTTTTACTCCGGTACCGGTATACCGATTTGGTCCAATATCAGTAGACGTCTTCCCGGGTACATTATAAATGCGTATACGAAGTTTGATAAAAATCCGATGAAGCGTATTTGAGTTATTGCGCTTTTAAAATAGACACTAAATTGGGTTTTACTCCGGTACCGGTCAACAGATTAGGTTCAAATTCTAATATAATCTATTAAAATAGGCACTAATTTGGGAATTACTCCGGTACCGGTGAACCGATTTGGTTCAATATCAATAGGGGTTTTCCCATGGACATTATAAATGTGTATTCCAAGTTTCATGAAAATCCGAAAAAGCTTATTTGAGTTATGGTGCGTACAGACACACGGACAGACAGACAGACAAACATTTTTCGTCCCCCACACAATCTCATAAAGTACCATACTGGCACTTAATAATAATGTAAATAAAATATTTAAAACACAACTAGCCGTTGAATATTGATATAATATTGTGCATTCTATCGATATGTATGACTACCGATATCTACAATTTTTTTATGTGAGAAGACAAGTGAATAGGAGCGTAACAAGTGTAATGACGTAACCTACAATGAAGTGCACAATGACTCAGACTAGTGTAAGTGGACAAACACCAAAAATTGCATAAAAACCCAAGAGCACAAATATCCCTCACGTGGAATAGCTCATCACGTGTAGGTGTATTCGAGCTTACCCACTTTGAGGAGACCATTGCCCCTAACGGGACATTTAGGCTATACTAATATACTAATCATTTCATTTCATTTTTCTTATTCGCTCCTGTGCAGCAATATACCTAATGTAATTCCTGACAGACAGATTTCAGATTGACTTTTTATTCATTCATATCCTATACGGCTGCTTTAAACTTGAAACAAACATGTCAGCTAATCGTAGGCCTACTTATCAATATTATTGCCAGCGCATTTTGTTTTTGGAGATTAATTAGGAGATCTATTACAAAAATAACTTATTTTCTGCATGGGCCTATCATAATTGCAATTATCACTGATTAACAAAAGCATTCTGGCAATTTTATTATTATTATTATTATAAAAGTTCGTAAGACCACTGCATAGCTACCAAACCCTGCAGTTTAATAAATGTCGGATATCTCCGAACACCAATTGAATGTGAATTAACACACATGTTTACATATGCAAATACGGTTACTGATAATATGGTTAAATAATTTTTCAAATATTGCTTTAAAAATAGCAATTAATGACATCCTGTGTCTTGACAAATGCAATTATGACCTAACATAGTATAAAAGAGAGCAAACAATTTTTAAAAATGACCAATAAACATTTGAATCTATTGTATGAAATCGTTCTTTTATTGATAGCGTTCAGCCTAACGAGTTTATTAAGTGGGCAATATAAATTGGATAGGCCTTTGCGATGGGATAGTTAATATTTTCTCCAACTACCATGACGTGCCAATTGTAATGTACATAAATCATTCTAGTGTCATAGGCTGTTCAATTTCGTTTAGAAATGCGGCCAGGATTCGACTCCAAGACTATGAGGTAAGGGTTCCGTTATTAAGAGAACTTGCTCAGAAATAATAAACATAAGGTGAGATCTAGCATTGCAGAGATTTTCAGGAAGATATGAGATTATGAAGTGTATAAAGAGGTGATACACCTGTCGACAGAAAGCTCCATCAAACGTGCAGATATTGCTGTAATCAATAGAGCAAAGAACTGAGGACTGGTCATTGACCAGACCATGGGCGTACGGTGGGGGAGGGTTGAGGGAGTTGAAACCCCTCCCGAAATATCTGCAATTTTTAGGATTATAACTTCTTGTTCAATAATTAAAAAAACATTGGTTTGGTTATTTTATTATATCTTCTTATATAACACAGCATTATTTAAAAACTCTTGTAAATTTTTATTTCTCATTAATGAGTCTATACTCTCGTAATTTATTTAATAATAATGCACCTACTTAATCTCAATGAGCAAATGATCTGAAATAATGAATAACGAATAATGAAAATCTGAATACAGAATGGGAATGTATAGGAAAGCATAGGCTTACTGTTATCAAATAATTGATTATTACTGGTGAGTTTTTAATTTTTTTACTTCTTAATACAATAATGCGATACCTACAAACAAAATTTCCTTTGGAATTTCTAATAAATGATTCGATAACCTGGATATTTATGTGGTGTGATCGGTTTAATCTCAGCTTTCAATAAGTAAAATCAGATTTTCTAGAATGGACTTAGCCCCAGAAATCAGCATGAGTAGTTCAATGAAATTACTACGTCTCCAATCAACTTACCGATACTGAAACAACAGAATATAGATGCAATAATTCTTAGTCTCTGCATAAAGAAATAAAATCAGGTAAACTGATATAACAAAGTGCCAGAATGCTTTTGTTTAATCAGTTATAATTGCAATTATGATATGCAAAAAATAAGTTTAAAAAATTGATTTCCAAGTTAATCTCCAGATTAATAATTAAGCAGGGCTTGCGGAAGAACAAAGGTCTAGTTTTAAAAAATCAGATTAAAATCATCCAGCATCAGCAGAACCATAATCTACAGATTTGTGATATAATGACAATCGCACACTCACAGAAAAATAACAAAAATGTCAAATTGGTTGGCTTCGGGATTTGAACCAAGGACCTACAGAATGCGAGCCCAAGACGTTACCATCTCCGGCCCCTCGCTCAGTTTAAAGGTCTAGTTTGATAAGTGTATGTAAAGGAATAGTGTTATTTGTCATAGCTGACTGTATTGCAATTTCCAAAGCCGTATATGGAAATTCTAAAACAATATGCTGTCATGATAATTGATTTGCATTTGATAAATTCTTTCTAATACATTACCATAAAATAGGCACTAAATTGGGTATTACTCCGGTATCGGTCAACCGATTTGGTCCAATATCAATAGGCTTCTTCCCATGGACCTTATAAATGCGTATACCAAGTTTCATGAAAATCCGATAGAGCGTATTTGAGTTATCGCGCGTACAGACAGACGGACAGACATTTTCCCGTCCCCCACACAACCTCATAAAGTACCATACTGACACTAAATAAAATCAGGTAAACTGATGTAAAAAAGTGCCAGTATGTTTTTGTTTAATCAGTTATGACTGCAATTGAGGCGGTCGACGTAAAAAGGGCACATAGAGCTATGGGCCCTTTTTACGCAGAATGCATAGATTTGTTCGCCATTTCCTCTAGTCAATAATGGTGAAAGAATCAGCGGGATATGTTGAAAATTGAGATTATTACAACTGTTTAAAGTTAGCTGTATATACAGCTGTGTTATGAGAAAGTACCACAAGAGGAACAGTTGCAATTGTTTCATTCATTTTATAGTGGTCAACCAAAAAGCCTACAGGATTCCTTCTTAGCAAGGTGTATGAAATTTGTCCCTCAGGACAAGAAAAAAACGCTCAATCCCAAGAAACCAAGAGCACACCCTTGGTCATACAATGTAGCTGTGGGAGCAAATAAAAGGCATGTATTTTGGTCTTATTTCAAGTATCTGTAAAACGTCTCCATGTAATTTAAAATAAGTTCTTACTAAATGAGTCTTTTGAAGAGAAAAGAGGCTCTCACTCAAACCGACCAAGAAATGTATCGAGCGATGTAATCACTTTAATGGGTAAACATCTAAGTACAGTACCACATGAAGAAAGTCACTACTAAAGAGAAAGAAGTAATTTGATGAACTTCGACAACCCCATGCTAAATATTAAAAAATTGTATGAGATGATTGAAATATTTTTCAAAAAAAAAAACTGGTAGGCATTTGGGAATGAAGTACAAAACTTATTTTGAGTAGACTACTATAAAAAAAAACAAAGTTTCAGTAGGCTGCTCTATGCGCAAGCCTAAAACTGATGTGTAGCCACTTCATTTTTTTTCATTATCGCAAACTATTGTATTAAAATCGGATGAAATTTAACTTAAACACTGTATTTAAGTCTGATTTGGTGAATTTTACCACCAAAAATTCTGTCTGCGTAAAAAGGGCTCATAATATTGATTTCAAAATTTATAATTTATTTAATTCGTGAGCTATATAAGTAATTTTAAATGAATTTTATTCATACCTGATTAAATATTCTAAATAATAACAAACAGTACAGTATGAAAAATACAAAAACACCAAAGAGAAACTAAGACAAATATTTCATTTCCTTTTTTCTCAAAAATGGGTTTTCACCTATGTGCCCTTTTTACGTCGACCGCCTCAATTATGATATGCAGAATATGTTTTTTTTTAAATTGATTTCCAAGTTAAGCTCCAGATTTATTCATTAAGCAGGGCTTACGGAAGAAGAAAGGTCTACCATCTCGGCCACCTGGGTCATTTTAACGGTCTAGTTGGATAAGCGCATGTAAAACAATAGTGTTTTTTGTCATAGCTACCTGTATTTTAATTTCCAAGGCCTTATAAGATCACAGTAAAACAATAGGCTATGTTGCCAAGATAACTGATTTTCATTTTTTTATAAATTCTTTCGAATACGTATATTGCCATAAAATAGGCATTAATCCGAAACAGATCAACCGATTTTATCCATTATGAATAGACGTCTTCCCATGGACATTGTAAATGTGTATACCAAGTTTCATAAAAATCCGGTAAAGCGTAGTTGAGTTACCGCGTCTTTAAAATATACACTAAATTGGGTTTTACTCCGGTACCGGTCAACAGATTAGGTTCAAATTCAATAGGGCACTTCTCATGGACGTCACAAATGGGTATACCAAGTTTCATGAAAATCCGTTACAGCGTATTTGAGTGATGGCGCCTTTCTATGAGAAAGGCGCCATAATCTATTAAAATAGGCACTAAATTGGGCATTACTCCGGTACCGGTGAACCGATTTGGTTCAATATCAATAGGGTTCTTCCCATCGACATTATGAATGTTTATACCAAGTTTCATGAAAATCCGAAAAAGCGTATTTGAGTTATGGTGCGCACGGACAGACGGACAGACAGACAGACAGACAGACGGACAGACATTTTTTCGTCCCCCACACAATCTCATAAAGTACCATACTGGCACTTAATAAAACTGTTTTATTTAGAACATTTAGGTACACCTTCTAGCTACTTCTCTACATACTTGCGCTCCGATTGAGACATTTGTCGTAGCGTGTACCAACTTTCCAATACCCTGTTCATAGAAGCTGCCTCCAGCCTATTGAGAAGGGTCTTCATGACATTTTGAATTGTTTTGAAATTCATCTTGGTGTGGAAGCGCTGTCCTGCCAGATCTTTCTTCAGCAGCCGAAAAAGATGAAAGTCAATCGGCACGGGAACGAGTTTTTGAAATCCATCGTGACAGGGGATGAAACGTAGATTAGTTACGACAATCCAGAATCAAAAGAACAATACAAGCAATGGACGCACATCGATTTTCCGAACAAACCAAAGATCTGGCTTCCACACCAACGAAGAATTTCAAAACACTTCGAAATGCAGTGAAGACCCTTCTCAATACGTTGGCGAGGGTATTATAAAGTTGCACCACGCTTCGACAAATGTCTCAATCGGAGCGCAACTATGTACAGAAGTAGCTAGAAGGTGTACCTAAATATTCCAAATAAATAAGTTTTTATTTTCACTGTGGTTTTCATTTTATGCCCCATCGGACATAGAAAAAAATAGCCAGCCCTCGTATATTAGTAAATTTATCTGTTCTCATTTAAAAGATATGATCATTGCAGCCCCTAATCTCGAGCTTTGCTCATCTGGGGGCATGTAAAATGTAAGACTTTGTAATGTACGATATTCTTGTTTTTTGTTTTGTATATGTGTTTATTTGGAATTTAATTTGATTTAAATAAAAACTATCGACGACTACAAATTATGGATATTTTAAATTATTTACGTGTACATAATAATAATTAGCCTACAATAGAAAAGTATCCAGATCAAATGTACATTCTTATAACACCCGAAACGCGCATCAAACAGATCTCCCAGAACATGGACTAGGCCTATGTAAGACAGTTGCGAATTTTGAATATACTGTCCCGATTTAAAGCCAAATGATGGCTATCTTACAAGTAGGCCTATCCTTCGGAGAAAAATGTTTGAAATAGATTTTTTTAGCATAAGTTCTTCTAGTACAAAATTTAAACAAAATAGTTAGAATCGTTTTTAGAGAATTCGCGAAAAATGGAATTGTCTTCATTCAAAGTGATAAAGAAGGAAGAGAAAATCCTCTTTTGCCGTTTAAATAAATTATACAAATTGTCTGAGGATGCTGCTTTATTGGCTTGCCTTCAATCTGTTAAAAATTAATTTAAGTTTGTTGCTATAGAAACATAATGGTTTAATTCTCTGACGAGATGAACTGGCATTCTTAAGTTACTGGGGAAACGACATGCCAAACATTACGAAGACCACGTATAAAATCATAACATTAAAAATTCTTCTACCAAATGACAAGAGGATGCTGATGGGGCTTAACAAGCGGCTATAACCTTGCACCTTTTCTCCTACTTCAGGATCAAGTAAGTTTTTCTCACTCACGAATGCTGATTATGTGTGAAAACTGTAGAGTTATGACAAACATGATGTGAATCACTGATTTAACTTTCTCAACCAAAAGCATCGATCATGAAATAATGTTTCTATCGTCACGTTGCGGTTTTAGTCTATAAGGCTTTGCAATACAATGACCTCCCACCCTTAGGTGACGTTTGAAATATAATCATCTATCGAGTCTTGATCTCTTGGTTGTTGTGACAGACATGACTAGCATGTAACAACAGTTCAGAATTATTCTATAAAACATTATAATAAAATTGAATTGTAGGCCTAAATAGAAGAGGTCAGAGTTCAAGATTAGGAAGAAACCCCTAACGGCATCATTAATAAACTTCATACAGAGGATTTTAGTATAATACCATATTTAAGTCACCTTATACTCTCTAATGTAATTTACAAATGTTGATATTGAAAAATACGGTGGTAGAAAGACATAATTGTACATTAAAACCTTCATTTTTTATATAGTACTTAGTTAAATTATACAATTAATAAAAAGTACCTTAAAAACTAAGCCTATTTACAAAACTAATACTTTTCATACTAGCCAATAGACCACTTAATCATTATTATTATTATTATTATTATTATTATTATTATTATTATTAATATTTTATGTACGTGTCAAAATGTAAACTCAACTTATGGTATTTTATACCGGTACTTCTAGTTATAATAATTTTGATCGTTCACATAGTCCATACTACACGATTTCTTTGGTTTATTATAATACATTCTTCTTGCAGCCTGGAAGACACAAATATGAAGTTAATTAATACTTATAAACAATTTTTATCAATTCCAGGAAATTTCTCCCCGACCAGCCAATAGGAAGAAGCTATAGATGGCAATGTGTTGCGGTGCCAGTTCCGGCCAGCCAATAGGAAGAAGCTGTAGATGACAGTTTTGTACGGTGCCAGTTCCAGCCAGCCAATAGGAAGAAGCTGTAGATGACAGTGCGGTGCTGTGCCAGTTTTAAAGGTAAGCTGTTTTACATGTGTTATTTTATTTTTGACAGTTAATATAACCTACTGCATTTCCCTCTTATGAAAACGATAACACATGCCCTATAGCCAACTCGTTTTGAATAATGAAGACCGACGAAGAAAATATATAATATTTTCTTCATTGGGTGTCAGTTTATATACGGTATATATCACCAAAAATACACAGCTGACAGAAAGTAATTATGAACCATATGTGAATTCAATAAAATAAGTACTAGAACAAAAGAAACGTCGAAATTACCGAAATATTCCCATTTATACTTTGCTGTCATTATCGCTGTAGTTTAATAACCGTGTATTATAATGAGTAGGATAATATTCTAAACTATTAGTGTTGAGAAACGGTTAATTTATTTATTCATCAGTGGCACTTGTAAAGACTACCACACAAAGAAAGCTATGCTACGCTATGCTATGCTATCATTGGCTGATTTAGGGAGGGGTCGTAGGGGCCTTGCTATTTATTTTTCATTGATTTTATTTTTTTATTCGTTGAAAGTAATTACCTTCCTATCTGTTATTGAGGTGTGTTTACCAACTGTTTTATTTTATGCAGTGCTACCATCCAAGCCAATGTTTATAAAAACTGAACTTGCATTTCTGAAGTGTAACTTCATTCAAAATAGGTAGTTTTGCTTATCATGTATTGTATTAATGACTTCAGTTTTTTTTTAACATGTTTAGGTACTTCTAGTTGTAAAATATCCCAATACAATCTACTTTGTAACTTTTCAGAAAACTAATTTAGCTTGTCCTTCAAAAAATATATGTTATAAAATTAAACTTTAACCACCAACTTTTGAGTGGTAACTTTGTTTAAAAACATCAAGATTTCTCGAATCCATGTCCTTGTGCCTTACGCCCTTATGGAACTAGGCCCTTCATTTCATTAGATTGATATTGAAAAATCAAACATGTTTTAGAAAATCAGTTTATCGTTAGAAAACTAAGAGACATGCGAAGTTATCAAACGAGAAAACAAATAATCTCGTAATAAGAAATATTTTCAGCAACGCCAATACTCACTACTTTACTTCATACTTCATACTTCATATAATTGCTGATATAATGTATGACGTCATATCATGTATTTTTACAATAAGATTTTTTTCTTATATTCACTGAACTGAAAAATAAACTCCCAGTATCACTTACTCGAGGTCCATCAACAAGGTGTAATAATTAGAGAAATTTCCAAAAAGCAATATACTTTTTCACTTCTTTCAAATCAAGTCCTGATAAACATCGAACTAATACTTTTCTTCGTCTTCCGCTAATCATTACTGATCATTACTAACACAAATTTAACAGTAATTCAAATAAATTAAGTACTTCGGATCATACCTGATAGAACGATGTTCCCACTTCTAGCATTACCACCCAGATCCTCTTAATAATATCAACCTGAGAGATTTGGCTTGAAACCAAACAGAGTTTATAGATTATTTTGTTGACAGCAGAATGGTGGATCAATTCAAGCGTGATCACAACAACCATTCTGACCGCCGCTGATCTAGACATAAAATGAAAAGGATTTGCACGAAATGAATATCAAATTTTATTTCTGAAATGCTTGCCTAACCTATTTGGATCCATTAACCTACTTGTAGGTCCCAGCTTAATAATAATGCTTTAGGTTTATATAATATTATTTCTTAACAGTGTAGTTATTAATTTCTATCTTTCCCAACGAAGCACCATTGCTGAAGAAGCCGCTCGAAAATACTTGCAGGTGAGTGAGCAGGAGTGTGAATATGATAAAATTATATTATGAATCAGTGCTCTGTAGATGTAAACTATTGTTTTCTAAACTGTGCATAATAAGGTTTAAAAGTTTTATTCTCTTTTCATTAATTTTACTTACAATGTGACTGATGTATACATGTATATATGAGCAATTGTGAACTGATTGTGATTTTAACTTATGTACACTATAATCAATTTTTAAGGAAAGAACAAAGAATATTTGAGGTAGTGGAGGATATTATAGATAACATCAATCGGAAAAATGAAACGTAGGCCTATATCACTGTTTTCTTTGACGAAGACAGATTTTGAATGTGACAAAATAACGTGAAAAAAAACTGCTTAAAGTTTAACAGTGATATGTTAGACATTTTTACATCAAATCCAAACGATTTTTAAACAGAATTTGTAAACAATTGTTTCTGTCATTTTAAACTTTTTGAACTATATCACAAACGCTGAAAGGGTAAAAGGCGGAAATGAGGAAAGTTGACATTTGTTGGACTTTTGTACTAGACAATTTGTGTATTTTTTTGTTGCCAATAATTGTTTAAAACATCGTAATGTTTACATTCACTTATAAAAGTAGGTAAGCATTATGTAGATTATGTCAGAATGAGATGTTCTGTTGCATAGAAGTTTGAACATTGTCAGTTAACAATAAATTATCATATAAATAGGAAAGTGCATTTCTTTCCACACATGTGGGGACGGACGGGATAAAATTCCGCAGTTACATAGAAAAATCCGCAAGAAAGATCGCGGTAATACCATAGACAAATTACGCAACAACAAAATTTCAATACCAAAACCCATAGGAAATGTAAAAACAGGAAAGTGAAAGAGGTACCAGTTTCCTTCCACTTTATCCAGGCTTAGAACTGGCTGATGATACAAGAAATCAGGTGGGGGTTAAAAATTGTATCCGTGTCTGAGCGTTGGGTATGATTAAAAATGTGTCTTTGTCCAAATTACGACTGGTTGATTTGCAAGAAATAAGAGAGGGTAAAATTGCGTTTCTCCGTTTCTGGGCATCAATGGTAGTAATAGCTCAATAGTAAATTTCGTTTACTTAAAAATATATTTACAAGAAACAAATCTGAATACTGCCATTATATGTACAGTCGGTCAAATAAAAAACGTCGGGCGGTATTTGATTAAGTATCACGAACGAGCATATGCGCATGTACAGGAAGACTTAAGGTTAGGTTCACACACGCCTCTTGTCTATCCATGTATTTTCTTGATTATTTAGTCAGTTTTGTTCCAAAACAAACATGTATAGAAGGCTGTGGCTATATGTCTCACATCCGCCATATTCTTGGCTGCAAATTCTTATAATATTAATAATTAATAAATTCGCAAGGAATATGATTATTCAAGGAGCATTTTTTAAAGATTTTATTTTATAATACCGGTACTTGTAGTGCAAAACCAATAACTTACGTTCAACCAATCTAGCATCGAAATACGCGGCTGGCCAGATCCACGATTCCTAATAAAACTTCCGGTCGCATTAAGAAATTTGGTCTTTAAGAAATATGGAACCTTCTCGATGCTTCAGAGGCCGAAAAATGCAGGTCAGTTACAGCCCTAACTACACTTTCTTTCAAGCTAGCATTTGTAGGCTTGTGTGGCGCGATGACACATAGCAAAATGAATTATGACAATACATTAAGTTGAATATCGTGTGTTGCGCTTTCCGCGTAGTTCATTTTTTTCCCTCGTTGTTCATTTTTTTCCCTCCTGTCGCATGGCCTCATATATTCCGAGAATGTCCTGTATTTTATGTTTTTTTATAGGAAACTTGTGAACTAATGCGTTAAAACTTCAATTTTAACTGCATACGAGTCCCGACGTTTTTTATTTGACCGACTGTACACTCACCCCTTACTGTAACTATAACCATTGAAGTCTTCCTCTTTTCGGATACACAATTTTTCACTTCCATTACGACAAGGAGGCTGCAAAGAGTATTCCAAGCAAATAAAGAAATAAATAACCAACTTTTAAGGTCCATTTACACACAGCAGTGAGGTGAACGTGACGTGACGGCACGTATTCCCACCGCCCGTGATCCCGCAGTGATTTCTATTCACACTATAACGTGGCATGAACGACATCAATCAGCGTTTAATATAGTAACAAATGCCACGGAAAATGGCGAAATTCTCAGAATCTGATGTATGAATGATTACTCTTGTTTGGGCTGAAGAGGAGGAGGAACAAGTGAGAAAACGGAAGTGGGTTCATGAGGCCTGGAAAAAGAGAAGAACAGAAGGGGAATTTTCCACTCTTTATAAAGAATTGATGGACGATGGAGCAAAGTTTCACGAATACTTCAGAATGTCAGAAAATGCATTTAACATTCTGTTGAGCAAACTGGAAATCAACCTGAAAAAGCAGGACACAAAATGGAGAAAAGCAATTTCTCCGAGGGAACGGCTTGCAGTTTGTTTGAGGTATGTATGGTAGGATAGAATATACAGTAGACTGTAAACTTTGAATTAAAAAAAAATCAACTCAAAATAAAGTTTACAAACATTTTCAAAGGCGCACAGTATAAAATTTGATCTTTTGTGTTGAAAAAAAAAAACATATATTTCTACTTAAACTACGTTTAGAAAGATTTTCAAATTATTCTATTAAATAATTTTTTTAAACTTAAACTAAACTATTACAAAATTTGTTTTAAACTTAAAGTGTTAATTTACAAATACTGGGTAACATAAATTATTATTTTAATAAAATTGCAAGAAAAACATTTTCATAGTTAAAACAAGAAGTTTCACTTAGAAAACTCATATATGAGTAAAAAAGTATTTGTAATTAATTTTGATAGGTATTTATTCCTGACCGAAATTCTCAAAATACCGTTGCACTGAATAGGTTGCCGGTTGCATTTGACCAGTAGGTAAATCTTGATTTTCATTCACTACAACACACTCATTGTAGCTTCATGCAGGAGAAGGCTGTCCAGAATATGTTGGAGTAGCAGTAGAGTAATGAGAAACTGCATATGGTCCTGCAGTTGGCTCTTCTTCCATGAGAATTTTAAGCTCGTACTTCTCACAGCGACAGAACAACACCACTCGATTTTCTAGGATAATATTTTCAGGTTCGCCTGTCACGCCACAGTAACGTCACTGCTGAGTGTAAATTGAACTACCCGAGTTTCACTGTATTGCGACTGCGGGAACACTGACTGCACTGTCACGGCCAAGCGCCGGGCGAGTATGAACAACACCACTCAATTGCCTAGAAGAATATTTTCAGGCTCGCCGGTAGATGCACTTGCCTGTCACACCACGGTCACGTCACTGCTGAGTGTAAATAGACCTTTAAGCGTCTTGTGCAGTATTTACCTATGTGGTTAGACGAAACCAATTTTTTTGTGCGGAATTTGTCTTGCCCGATGGGAAGGTCTGCACTTTTCTGTTCAATTATAAGAAGGCTCATTTAATTAAATTATATGCATAAGAAATGTTTTAAATATTCTATTTATATAGTGGATTCAAATGGATTAAGGACAGGATATTAGATAACTGCTATCAAGAGTGTGTATGTGTATGTGTGTTTCTGTAATTACCAAAATTAATAGCAAATATTTATAAACATACTATTCCATTTATTATTATGGCACTAGGATTCGAAGAAAGAAGATAACTGTTTTATCGCAGTTTGGGACCTAAAGATAAATAAGAAGAAACAAACAACATAATGTAAGACGTTCAAGACATCAGCATACATGGAACGGCCTTAGGCTTAACATAGAAATAAGTTCAACAACTTGGTCATATTATGGATTACATCTACTTAACTAATGAGTTACTTTATGGAACCAAAGAACTTTTAACTAACCAATCGATTTAAGGGAAAAAGAAAAAACAAAAAAGTTTTTATTACCTAATCGATTTAAGGAAAAAGGAAGAATCAAGCAAATTATTACCTAATCCATTTAAGGGATAAGAAGGAACAAAACGTATTTATTACCTAATCGATTAAGGAAAAAGAAGAAACAAAAAAGTTTTTATTACCTAATCAATTTAAGGGAATAAGAAGAAACAAAAAGTATTTATTACCTAATCGATTAAGGAAAAAGAAGAAACAAAAAAGTTTTTATTACCTAATCAATTTAAGGGAATAAGAAGAAACAAAAATTACTTATTACCTAATAAATTTAAGGGAATAAGAGGAAACAAAAAGTATTTATTACCTAATCGATTAAGGAAAAAGAAGAAACAAAAAAGCTTTTATTACCTAATCAATTTAAGGGAATAAGAAGAAACAAAAAAGTTTTTATTACCTAATCAATTTAAGGGAATAAGAAGAAACAAAAAGTTTTTATTACCTAATCAATTTAAGGGAATAAGAAGAAACAAAAAGTATTTATTACCTAATCAATTTAAGGGAATAAGAAGAAACAAAAGTATTTATTACCTAATCGATAGAAGGAAAAAATTTCAAAACATAAAAGTTTTTATTACCTAATCAGTTTAAGGGAATAAGAAGAAACAAAAAGTATTTATTACCTAATCGATTAAGGAAAAAGAAGAAACAAAAAAGTTTTATTACCTAATCAATTTAAGGGAAAAAGAAGAAACAAAAATTACTTATTACCTAATCAATTTAAGGGAATAAGAAGAAACAAAAAGTATTTATTACCTAATCGATTAAGGAAAAAGAAGAAACAAAAAAGTTTTTATTACCTAATCAATTTAAGGGAATAAGAAGTAACAAAAAAGTTTTTATTACCTAATCAATTTAAGGGAATAAGAAGAAACAAAAACGTTTTTATTACCTAATCAATTTAAGGGAATAAGAAGAAACAAAAAAGTTTTTATTACCTAATCAATTTAAGGGAATAAGAAGAAACAAAAAGTATTTATTACCTAATCAATTTAAGGGAATAAGAAGAAACAAAAAGTATTTATTACCTAATCGATATAAGGAAAAAATTTGAAACAAAAAAGTTTTTATTACCTAATCAATTTAAGGGAATAAGAAGAAACAAAAAAGTTTTTATTACCTAATCAATTTAAGGGAATAAGAAGAAACAAAAATTACTTATTACCTAATCACTTTAAGGGATTAAGAAGAAACAAAAATTATTTATTACCTAATCGATTAACGAAAAAGAAGAAACAAAAAAGTTTTTATTACCTAATCAATTTAAGGGAATAAGAAGAAACAAAAAAGTTTTTATTACCTAATCAATTTAAGGGAATAAGAAGAAACAAAAAGTATTTATTACCTAATCAATTTAAGGGAATAAGAAGAAACAAAAAGTATTTATTACCTAATCGATTAAGGAAAAAGAAGAAACCAAAACGTTTTATTACCTAATCTAATTAAGGGAATAAGAAGAAACAAAAAGTATTTATTACCTAATCGATATAAGGAAAAAAAAACAAAAAACAAAAAACTTTTATTACCTAATCGATTAAGGAAAAAGAAGAAACAAAAAAGTTTTTATTACCTAATAAATTTAAGGGAATAAGAAGAAACAAAAAGTATTTATTACCTAATCAATTTAAGGGAATAAGAAGAAACAAAAAGTATTTATTACCAAATCGATTAAGGAAAAAGAAGAAACAAAAACCTTTTCATTACCTAATCAAATTGAGGGAATAAGAAGAAACAAAAAGTATTTATTACCTAATCGATATAAGGAAAAAATAAAAAAACAAAAAACTTTTATTACCTAATCGATTAAGGAAAAAGAAGAAACAAAAAAGTTTTTATTATCTAATCAATTTAAGGGAATAAGAAGAAACAAAAGTATTTATTACCTAATCAATTTAAGGGAATAAGAAGAAACAAAAAGTATTTATTACCTAATCGATATAAGGAAAAAATTTCAAAACAAAGAGTTTTTATTACTTAATCAATTTAAGGGAATAAGAAGAAACAAAAGTATTTATTACCTAATCGATTGAGGAAAAAGAAGAAAAAAAAGTTTTTATTACCTAATCAATTTAAGGGAATAAGAAGAAACAAAAAAGTTTTTATTACCTAATCAATTTAAGGGAATAAGAAGAAACAAAAACGTTTTTATTACCTAATCAATTTAAGGGAATAAGAAGAAACAAAAAAGTTTTTATTACCTAATCAATTTAAGGGAATAAGAAGAAACAAAAAGTATTTATTACCTAATCAATTTAAGGGAATAAGAAGAAACAAAAAGTATTTATTACCTAATCGATATAAGGAAAAAATTTGAAACAAAAAAGTTTTTATTACCTAATCAATTTAAGGGAATAAGAAGAAACAAAATAGTTTTTATTACCTAATCAATTTAAGGGAATAAGAAGAAACAAAAATTACTTATTACCTAATCACTTTAAGGGATTAAGAAGAAACAAAAATTATTTATTACCTAATCGATTAAGGAAAAAGAAGAAACAAAAAAGTTTTTATTACCTAATCAATTTAAGGGAATAAGAAGAAACAAAAAAGTTTTTATTACCTAATCAATTTAAGGGAATAAGAAGAAACAAAAAGTATTTATTACCTAATCAATTTAAGGGAATAAGAAGAAACAAAAAGTATTTATTACCTAATCGATTAAGGAAAAAGAAGAAACCAAAACGTTTTATGACCTAATCTAAATAAGGGAATAAGAAGAAACAAAAAGTATTTATTACCTAATCGATATAAGGAAAAAATAAAAAAAATAAAAAAACTTTTATTACCTAATCGATTAAGGAAAAAGAAGAAACAAAAAAGTTTTTATTACCTAATAAATTTAAGGGAATAAGAAGAAACAAAAAGTATTTATTACCTAATCAATTTAAGGGAATAAGAAGAAACAAAAAGTATTTATTACCTAATCGATTAAGGAAAAAGAAGAAACAAAAACCTTTTTATTACCTAATCAAATTGATGGAATAAGAAGAAACAAAAAGTATTTATTACCTAATCGATATAAGGAAAAAATAAAAAAACAAAAAACTTTTATTACCTAATCGATTAAGGAAAAAGAAGAAACAAAAAAGTTTTTATTATCTAATCAATTTAAGGGAATAAGAAGAAACAAAAAGTATTTATTACCTAATCAATTTAAGGGAATAAGAAGAAACAAAAAGTATTTATTACCTAATCGATATAAGGAAAAAATTTCAAAACAAAGAGTTTTTATTACCTAATCAATTTAAGGGAATAAGAAGAAACAAAAGTATTTATTACCTAATCGATTGAGGAAAAAGAAGAAAAAAAAGTTTTTATTACCTAATCAATTTAAGGGAATAAGAAGAAACACAAATTACTTATTACCTAATCAATTTAAGGGAATAAGAAGAAACAAAAAGTATTTATTACCTAATCGATTAAGGAAAAAGAAGAAACAAAAATTTTTTATTACCTAATCAATTTAAGGGAATAAGAAGAAACAAAAAAGTTTTTATTACCTAATCAATTTAAGGGAATAAGAAGAAACAAAAAAGTTTTTATTACCTAATCAATTTAAGGGAATAAGAAGAAACAAAAAAGTTTTTATTACCTAATCAATTTAAGGGAATAAGAAGAAACAAAAAGTATTTATTACCTAATCAATTTAAGGGAATAAGAAGAAACAAAAAGTATTTATTACCTAATCGATATAAGGAAAAAATTTGAAACAAAAAAGTTTTTATTACCTAATCAATTTAAGGGAATAAGAAGAAACAAAAAGTATTTATTACCTAATCGATTAAGGAATAAGAAGAAACAAAAAGTTTTTATTACCTAATCAATTTAAGGGAATAAGAAGAAACAAAAAGTATTTATTACCTAATCAATTTAAGGGAATAAGAAGAAACAAAAAGTATTTATTACCTAATCGATTAAGGAAAAAGAAGAAACAAAAAAGTTTTTATTACCTAATCAATTTAAGGGAATAAGAAGAAACAAAAAGAATTTATTACCTAATCGATATAAGGAAAAAATAAAAAACAAAAAACTTTTATTACCTAATCGATTAAGGAAAAAGAAGAAAAAAAGTTTTTATTACCTAATCAATTTAAGGGAATAAGAAGAAACAAAAAGTATTTATTACCTAATCGATATAAGGAAAAAATAAAAAACAAAAAAGTTTTATTACCTAATCGATTAAGGAAAAAGAAGAAACAAAAAAGTTGTTATTACCTAATCAATTTAAGGGAATAAGAAGGAACAAAAAGTATTTATTACCTAATCGATGTAAGGAAAAATAAAAAACAAAAAGCTTTTATTACCTAATCGATGTAAGGAGAAATAAGAAACAAAAAAGTTTTTATTACCTAATCTATTTAAGGGAAAAGAAGAAACTAATATGTTTTATTACCTAATTGATTCAAGGGAATATGAAGAAACATATAAGTCAGAGAATAATGAAACTATGTTAATATTGTAATGTGGACAATTAAAAACTCTGTCAATTGAAATACTGCCTAAGTTTTATTAATTTTGTATAACTTGTTTTTAAATTTTTTCTTATATTTAAAATAAAATTTAAATATATTTGAATTTTAGAAGAAATCTTCGAACCTAGTTATGTTATGTAAGGATCCTGTTTTACTATGAATGTAAATATACAATTTCGGTATAGATGTTGGCTTAATTTTGGCGAAATTTCGTAATAAAAATGAAATTTGTATGTTATTTTGCATTATAACTAGAGACCGGGTTTTAAAGGGAAAATTTTCACCCAAAAAAGGACGAAAAAAAATAAAATTATTGCCCAAAAAATGTGGGAAAAAAGGGATACAAAAGTATAAGAGAGTGTAACAGAGATATACATATTTTTGTATGTTTTACTTTACTTCATTAGAAACGAGTTGACCTAGATAACGTAATTCGGGTTTGCTCTACAGCTGCTGATTCTGTATCATCTAATGACTGAAGAAATTCCTTGATCTTGTTGAAATTCTCACAGAGGAAAATAGCACAAGTTCGCCAGGCCTGTGATTTCTCTGTAACACTCTATTCTGCTGGGAGGAATTATTTTTTCAATGGTGAATCAGTGAAAACAATTTTTAATGTTTTCATATTACCAAATACTAGGTAATTTACGAAATTTTCAAAATAAATTAGCAAAAAAGGCACTGGAAAGGGAAAGTTCCTAAAAAAGGGAGATGAGCCTAAAAAAGGGAAAAAAAGGGAAGTTAAAACCAGGTTATTTGCAGTTGAAACTTACTAAGTAATGCCCTATTCAATTTTATCAAGTTTTGTGATGAATTATAAAAAAAGTAATTCCCTTTAAAATCCGGTCTCTAATTATAACATAATATTTCGAACCATCATTCGTTTTAACTCAATTTATGACGGGTCATGGTAAATTTAAATCTTACTTTCAAAGATTCCACATACCCTCTATTGATGGATATTTTTGTCCATGTGGACATGATGAACAAACTGTCGAACATCTTGTTTTAGACTGCCCATTTCATGGTTACAAGCGCCACATACTAAAGAAGCATCTAACTAAATGTAGTAAGGTTTTGGGTTATCCAATGATTGACTTCTTAAAAAACCAATGCTGTTTCTCAGAATTTAAGACATTCGTTAACAAAGTTTTTAAAACACTGTGATCAATTCTCACAACTATTTCTATGAAGTAACTTTTTAATGTTTTGTGTTTATGTTCACTTTTGTTTATTGTTTACTGCCACATTTTAAAAAATTTTCTAAATGTCATAATTATAACATACTTATTCTGAAACTATAGCCCTAGCATACATAGGTAAAATAGGGCTCTTGTACTTGGATATTTAATAAATAAATATCCTTATAGCTTGTATGGTGAAAAATGTAGAATATTACTGCAAACACGCATCATCATGAGGATTGCACTTTCGTTATGTAAGTAGTAACAATATTCTTGCCACTTGACTGCCTTACCTTAGATAACTGGTGTAACAGAATTTTACTGATCTATATACCATGACTTTTCTGGAATAAAAAGATCCGCATGTGTGGCCGGCTGCAAGAAGGATGGGCCGACTCTTCATCGTTAGGAAATGAAAGTTACGAACTTCTAGTTTTGCTCGGTTTGTTCAATTACAGAACGTACAACTCGATCGGTAAGACCTGAGCCAAACAAACGGCTGCTCAGTAGGCTATGATGATGTAATCTAGACCTGCCTGACCTTTATCTCACGTGATGTTCCCTGCTGTACAGACCGTGAAAAAACATCTTAGTTAGCATCACAGCATTTAGTGAAGACCCAACAGCGATATTCTGTGAGTTACATACCATTACTTAAATAATATTTCACAACTAAAAATACAAATATTTATTCAATTTATTTTTGTTGGAATGAATAGTACAGTATATGCCTTCTCTTTTGCCCACAACTCCATTGGTACCGGCGGACGATAAGCTATCTGCGCGTGTTTGGTTCAGGTCTTAGCGTCCCACTTAGGCCTATACGTATAGTCCGTGCATTTAGACGTGAGCACTGTAAACACAATGCGCAGTGGCACCAGTCATCACGTAATGCATACTAGCAATACACTCCCCTTCCGTCCGCTCTATGTCTGCGGCGCATGCAAGTGCTCACGTCTAAATGCACAGGCTGTACTTGTATAAGAAATTACAATCTCAAGACAAGAACAGGAGACCATGACTCTAATAAAGATTCATTATTAGAAAAGCGTTGCCAAAACATACGCCGATTTCGTATGTACTCATTTCTTGTCTGCGTTTATGCCGGAACAATAAAGAGTAGATTTTTATTTTCCCGGAGCCCCGTTCCGGTTCGTTCCAGCCCAACTTCAGCATTAGTTAGTTAACAATATTACGGTAGTTTGAACTTCCTTAAAAATGCTGAAATAAACAGATCTTATTTTCTTTTAAACAATTGCCTTAAGCAAAACGAAACAAAAGCTTGTTGTTAGGATTAGTATCATGTTCGCTTGCTAATCACACGGCAAGAAATTTGTAATTAAAGTAAAATCAGGTAAACTGATGTAACAGAGTGCCAGTATGTTTTTGTTTAAACAGTTATGACTGCAATTATGATATGCAGAATATGTTTTTTTTTAAATTGATTTCCAAGTTAAGCTCCAGATTTATTCATTAAGCAGGGCTTACGGAAGAACAAAAGTCTGGTTTTTTTTTAATGAGATTAAAATCTTCCAGCATCACCTGAACTGTACAGATATGTGATATCATGACAATCGCACACTCACATAAAAATGTCAAAAAAAAATTCAAATTGGCCGGTTTCGGGTTTTGAACCATGGACTCCAGAATGTGAGGCCAAAGCGTTACCATCTCGGCCACCGGGGTCATTTTAACGGTCTAGTTGGATAAGCGCTTGTAAATCGATAGTGATTTTTGTCATAGCTACCTGTATTTTAATTTCCAAGGCCTTATAAGATAACAGTAAAACAATAGGCAGTGTTGTCAAGATAATTGATTTTCATTTTTTTTAATAAATTCTTTCGAATACGTATATTACCATAAAATAGGCACTAAATTGAGCATTACTCCGAAACAGGTCAACCGATTTTATCTATTATAAATAGACGTCTTCCCATGGACATTATAAATGCGAATACGAAGTTTCATAAATATACGATAAAGCGTATTTGAGTTATTGCGCCTTTAAAGTAGACATTAAATTGGGGTTTACTCCGGTACCGGTCAACAGATTTGGTTCAAATTCCATAGGGCACTTCTCATGAACGTCATAAATGAGTATACCAAGTTTCATGGAAATCCGATACAGCGTATTTGAGTTATGGCGCCTTTCTATTAGAAAGGCGCCATAATCTATTAAAATAAGCACTAAATTGGGCATTACACCGGTACCGGTGAACCGATTTGGTTCAATATCAATAGGGTTCTTCCCATGGACATTATAAACGTGTATACCAAGTTTCATTAAAATTCGACAAAGCGTATTTGAGTTATCGCGCGTACAGACACTAGGACGGACAGACAGACAGACGGACAGACATTTTTCGTCCCCACACACAATCTCATAAAGTACCATACTGGCACTTAATAATGTGGATTATAGCGCATAGTGTGTATTACATCCTTTGGTACTGTGATAGTTTCTAGAAGAAAGCTTTTATTTATAGACTATCTAAAACAAGACATGGACAGATACCTAAAGAAAACAGTTTGAAATACTGTGCTCCATACCGAACATCATATTATTTATAGTGTCCTAATGATCACAATACAACTGTTTAGTTACTAATAATAGGGAATTAAGTTACAATGTGCATAAGGACATGGATCTGAGACAACATTATATTCAACCCCCTCCAAACAGAATTTCACCGTACGCCCACGGACCAGACAGTACAGTTTGGGAAGCTCGGGGAACATGGAATAGAAACATCATTGTCAGCCATGCTGCCAAAACTTAAAGGCAAAATACTGTATAAGATCAGCCCTTCTGAGGTGGTTGGTTTCCTACTTGGAGAGAATGGACTCTCTCCAGCTTGTATACAGCCATTTATATTATCAAATTTTAGATAAATAGAAAGAGAAAACTTTCTGTGATAGTTGCCTTATAAAAATTTTATTTAAAGAAGAAGACTAACTACACAGCAAGAGGAAGTGTTTTTCTTTCTGCCTGTCTGTATGCGATGCTCAGCCAAATCTAGGACACGCAGATAGGCCTATCTTAAACTTTGAGCATACATGGACTGAGAGTGTACGAGTGCACTTGGAAGCCGGAGTTTTAATTTCCGCTTTCGTTTGCGAGTTATGAGGGAAGAAAGGGCAGAAAACGTGATTTTTTTACACTAACGAAGCATCAGTTTTCAATATTAGATTTCAATTGAGAAATTAATTGCAACACGTGGTCTTGCTCTGCTGCCCTATCAATCAGGGAAGAAAGAGCTTCGCTGATTTTTGTTTTCAACAAATAGCATTGTCTATCTCTTCGATTTTGTTAGCTCAATCTGCTTGATTCGTTTCTTTTTTAACACTACAACACGCAGAGATATGAATTTCTTACTTAGGTGGCCTAGGGATCACGAATTAGGCCTAAATGGGAAAACATTGATCGATTTGAACGAAGCTCACTACACGTGGATTTCTGGTGCCTGGAAAGTCGGATTTGAGGTCATTGTTTTCGGGCGGAGCTTTCTAATCGTAAAATGCATCTCGAAGCCTAACTGTTAGCTTTCTCATTATTAACCGTTTCCGTGATATTTTCCAAAAATGACAATATTTTTGAGTGATTCTTTTTCTATCTATTTGCAACAATCATAACTATAAACAGCATCATCTACAATCTTTGGAATATATACAGTATACATATTTTAAAAAAATATATTTTTTTAATTTCTTTTTCAATAATATAATATATATATCTATATATATATAATTAACTATTAATGTTAATTAAACGATTGATTGTAGATAGTGTTTTCATATGATATCAACAAATACACAGAAAAATAATCACTCAGAAATACTGATATTTCCGGAAGTTATCAAGAAAACGCCACTTCGGTACATGAAACGTGGCTCTCTTTTTGAAACGATAGTTACCCGTACCTGTAACAGTTTGATGAATTCTGAAAATAGTATGAAATTTTATAAATAGTCAATAAAGAGTATGTCAGATTGCAAAATTTTAGAGCAATTTATTGCTGAGGGGAAAAAATAATAAAATTAATCTATTTCTTACCTATGAATTTCACCCAAAAGTGTTGTTAAAAGTGTTGTCAATTTTACGTCTGTGGGCTTTTTGCCTTTTATTAAATTTTTAATTGTAAACATGTATTCCAATTATTAGTAATATCACCTTCTACTGATAAACAACTCGGTAGCTTAGCTTCCATATTGCAAGCAAATAGTTTCTACTGAACTTATTCTCCTGATAATAAAATTAAAATGTCGAGTACTGACCAACTGCGCAATGTTAAACGTCTTTTTATGTATTTACTAGCATGTGCCCGCGGCTTCGCCCGCGATAATTATTTCAAAAATAAAAAATTAAGAGCATAATAGTTAAATCATTATATTTATTAACACCCAAATCACGTGGACTACATACCACGATTAGATAGCGTCGCCTGGTAAAAGCGACCTCAGATTCGAGTTCATTGGTCCAGAAAACCCCTGTATAGTGAGTTTCGTCCAAATAAAACAATGTTTGACCATATTAGGGCTTACAACATTCAAGCGATCGCGAAAGTTTTATTTTCTAGGTATGACAAAAATAGACAAAGCCAACTGTAATTGTCAAACTTCCATTTAATTTAATTCCAAACCCATCTGAAACCCACTGGCAACAATATGTGTTAATGTCAAATGTGATTCGGATTCGATAATTCTGTGTAAAAAGGGATTAAGTATTCTCAAAAACATTTGATTTTTGGCATTTAAAATCGAATTTTTTCAAAATCCTTTCTTAGTGAGTACTTACATTATGAAACGAGGGTACTGTCAAAATTCCAAGTCTCTACCTGTTATAGTTTAGGCTCTACGTTGATTCCTGTCAGTCAGTCAGGACAAAGCCTTTTATATATATAGAGATAACTTACGAGTATTTACATTGTCATAGCAACCATGACCTACATTAATCTCAGGTCTCCAAGAGTATAGGTCTGTATAGGATTTACAAAGTAATTTTAAGTCATAATTAAGGAAAATTTACATAAAGAATGCTTATCTCTATATATATAAGAGGCTTTGTCCTGACTGACTGAATGACTGACTGAATGACTGACTGACTGACTTAATGACAGAGAATCAACGCAGAGCCTAAACTATAATAGGTAGGGACTTGGAATTTTGACAGTACCTACGTTTCATAATGTAAGTGCTCACTAAGAAAGAATTATGCAAAATTTTGATTTTGAATGCCAAAAATTAAATGTTTTTGAGAATACTTAATTCCTTTTTACACAGAATTATCAAATCCAAATCACAGTTCACATGACAACATATTGTTGTCAGTGGTCTCAAATGGGTTAGGAAATAAATGAAATGGGAGTTTGACAAATTAGAGAAGCTATCAATATAATTCAAATTATAAATAAATATTAAAGAATCAAATCCACGAAAATAATGCAGTCACATAAGTTTCTCTACCCTGGACTTAGAGAAAACAATACGAGGTACGGTAATATGTACATTATTATATGGCAGGTTTTTGGAGAGAGAAGTATGAAAGTGATATTGCATTTCTGTTTTATTTCATCCCCAAAACGGTTTTATGGTAACATGAAAGTAAGAAATAAAATATTCCGCAAAGACAATACAATTTTATGTTACCGGAATTTCTGTTTCTTCTTATTTGAACCCCTACCAGGCTTGCTGTGTACAAGCGATGGGATGCAAAATTCGATATCCTCTATGAGCCATAAAAAGCTATAGGCCTACTAAGCGTGTTCTGAGGGAATAGTTTCAGTGTGATAAGTCATTCTTCCCATTTCAAATTCTAAATACCTATATAATGACCTATAATTAAAATTCGAAAGTCCTTCATAAGATAATTTCCAATTACAATATAAAAAACCCGGGCGACGCCGGGCCTTTTAAGCTAGTGCAATATAAATGGCTTTTCTAATTATCTAAACAATGTTTGAGGCTCTTTATAATATAATGCTGTCTTTCGTGTAACTTCACATTAAAACTAAAAAGCAATCTAGTCTAATCTAATCTGAATGCAACAAGTATTCTTCAATGGGCACGTGTCTCTTAAGACGCGAGTATTGTAAGATGGCTTTTACATCTCGTAGTTGGCACTGTGAGGTATTTCAATAACCACTGAAACTAGCGTTTAAATGGTATTTAAAAACGAAGCATTTATTTCCACATCTGACCTTGGTAATTCTAATACACATCAATGTACAATGACTTAGCCTACTATTAAGGTCATTAACCCAATGCGAAAAATCAGAATAACCGGACGACGAGGAAACTTATAAGCGAAGCAGTAATTTCATTATCACAGACAGCCCAGCAATAAATTAAGAACTATTGCATCATGCGTACGTGGATACATTAAGATAACGTTGGATATTTATCTTCTCACATTTCGGCGACTGTTCTTTTTTATGATAGAGCACACATATGAGGAAGTAGTTCTTCCAACCTTATTATGCTCATCAAATAAGTTTTCAATAGAGAAAAAGTTTATAATTAGAAAGTCACTGATTTCTCAATAAATTTTCAAAGATAATTTAACCGATGATTTCGTAAGTAGTAAGAACATTTTCATATGAAATGCAACAAATTAATTCTGAGTTTCAAAGTAAGTACCGGTATTTAAACTAAACAAGATTTCATTAAAATTAGAATAAAACTTTAGAATTCCTGTGTATCAGAATATAGTATCACTCTTTTCTTTTGTATATGTATTTAGTATGGTGTCCCAATTTAGAACTGCGGTTGAGAACTGCTCTACAGAGCAACAAGGCATGTTTAATTAAAGTATTCTAAGTTAATTTAATATAATTAAAAGTACCTCATACTATCGCAGTAGCAAAGCTGCCTCATGGACAAATAAAAACAAAACATGATAAAATAAACAATTGAACATGGATATACAATATTCCTCAACTTGTTATTCACCTAAATATATTTTCCTCCAACGACGTCTTTTGACCTGTTCACACATCTTCAGAATTTTCTCTTCAGTTGTTTCATTCAAGTTACATGAATGCATGTATGACCAGAGTGAAGAACCCGGAGTAGAACAGATTTACGAATGAAAGGCTTCAATGAAAAAACTTATCCAAAAATTCCTCTTTCAGCCTTCATGTCTTAGAGCGAGGCAGAGATACTTGTTTACTTGGCCGGTTCTAAAGCACACAATATCCACCCATTTCATTGTCTCAAAATATTCTGACCAAAGCATACTTCGTTCTGAACACGATTTGCATGGCGTATTAAAGTCTTACGTCTTATTATTAGACTTCGGATTTTAGGTAAAAACCTATTTTAATCCTTAAGCGATATATGAACGAAAATTTGTATATACATGTTTCATAAGTGACTATGCCTAAAAGTGATACTTTTATAGGACCTAAAACAGCCTATTTTTACGTTAGAGCCTAATATTGTCTTTTTTCTTGTTTTTCCTCTAAAGTTCAAAATAAGTTATTTTTTGTTATAAATTCTAGCATTTATTTTCAGTTCATACTAAATTTTTAGCTCGGAATATGCAGTACTTGACACATTTGTGACGTGGTTAATTAGTAAGGAATGTTTCGTCTTCAGTAAAAAAATTCCTTGGAATTCCCAAGAAAATGTATTGTTTTTCTCCCGATTAACATATCCAGTAACAAAAAAGAACAAAAAAGTAGTTCTCTGAATCACTGAGGTATACAAGGGGTTGAATATGCTAGCGTGCGTAGCTTCTGGGCGCAGGGATTAGGTTTTTTAACTGTTATGGTAGTAATACAGGCCCTAGTATTAGGTCTATATAATTCTGTGTACCACAGGCCTATATATTTGTTTTATCATGATTATTGATTAATGGTGACTTCAATAAATATAATATTCTGCATTGCAATTGAGATATTTCAGAAAATCGGCAACTTAACGATATTATAAGAGGCTATTTTACGATTTTTAGAACCTATTTTCTAATTTTATAGCCTATTTTAGGTACCTAAAACAGTATTTTAAGCGACCTAAAAGTCCGAAGTCTGCTTATTATATCTACATCGATTGGATAACTATTGCAAAGAAAAACCAAAATTACCTTCATTTCTGGTTCATTTTTTACTATTCTCTTACAGTCTGTTATAGGCTAAGATATGACTTAAAAAAGGAAACACCACCCAGCATGAGGATAATCCCAGCAAACTGAATTCAGAGCAAAGAAGTACGACCACTGTAAGGAATGACGGAAGAAATGCTTCACGACATCAAAAGAAGCTGATTAATAATTAATGTACACACTGACTGTAAAATCGGGTACGCCGTAGCATGGTAGTTGAGGTACTGCGCTACAAACCGGAAGGTCGCTGGTTCGATTCCCGATGAGGTCGGTGGGATTTTTCCATTCGCCTAATCCTTCTGGTGGCACTATGGCCATGGGGTCGACTCAGCCTTTAACATAAATGAGTACCAGGAGTAAAATGCGGCAGGTGCTTATACCTGACAATAGAATAGCTGTAATAGAACCACTTTCCTGTGCCGATGTCTCATCTGGGAGCCTCAACTTCCCGGAAACCCTATCGGGTCTCCATGACCCATACAGGATCACTTACCTTTTTTAATGATTGTAAAATGTAAAACTTGTAACATGCCCAGTGGTATAGCCAACGGCTCAGGGACCTTTGGTACTTCATATTGGTCAATAAAACTAAAGTCAGTTCAAACAGGGAATGTTTCTTCTTGAATTATTCTCAAAATAAAGCGTCCAAAAATAAAAAATGAAAATAAAAAAAAAATAAAAAAAAAAAATCCTATTATAATTTCAACTTTAAAAACAACTTTTGTTTCATGTTCTGACGGAAGTATTACATTCATACTTCTCTACTTATACCACTGGCTATACAGTTGTTTACATCAGAGAATATTGGAGCTAAATAGGATTTTTTTTTTCTTCTTATTTGAAAAAAATTAAGTATACCACCTATTCTCCGCAAGGGGCGCTGATTAAAACATTTCGCTCTAATATCGCTCGGTTTCTCTGTTGTTACCTTGCATTTGTGTTTAGAGCGAAGTGTTTGTCAACACAAAGCGAGTGCGTGATACAAGTACTAAGAGAGGTAAGACTGTTTTGTTCAGTACAATTTGTACAAGTGTTAATAGTGTCATAAACGCAACTCTGAATGTTCAGGTATGTTTCCATTTGTTGCAGGTTCTGGTTCCTTTCAGAAGCGAAACAGTCTGAACACGAACACATGACCTTAACATTCAACGATCTAAACACAAGTGTAAGGTAGGATCAGAGACACTGAGCAATCCTAGTCCTGAAGCTAACCATCTTAATTAGTGTTCCTAGCGGGAAAATAGTGCATCCACAAGTTACTTGCCTTTTAAGTAGTTTCTCATTGCCTCCTTAGGCGTCTTTGAGTTGTTTATAAGCGAATGTTGCTTCATAAGAGAGTAAAAAAAACTTAATTTATTTATTTTAAGTTCATTTTTTTAATTTAATTTTATTAAATTTATAGTCCTTTGAACAACGAGGTCATATCAGGAGTCCAGGTACTGCGTGTAGGCCATGCACATGTAACTAGCTTATGAGTAGAGCCCGGATTTCCATGCAAATGCATGTTTTTATATACTTCGGTTAAACTTCTCAAACTTTGTAGTTACTCATTACATGACTTATGGATTCCAAATAAACATATTTTTTCCGTGCATAGGCCTATTTGCATATTTCGGCCTTTTTATGGCAAAATTCATGCATAATGCATGTTTTGGATTTTTTTGTTTTTTTGCATATTCAGACGTTTTTAATGCATATAAACCCTTATTTTATGGTTTTAGTGCATAATATCAAGTTACCATGCATAACTGTGAATATTATGAATGTGCCTCCCTAAAATCTTGGCTTTTCAGTGAAACGTAAAAATGTTGTATTGTATTATCATTGTTATTTGATTGACTTGGCAACAGAGTCTGTCACCTGCATCAATTTGAGAGTGCAAACTACTGTTTACCCTAAATAAACAGTAATATAATACACCAGGCTACAAAAGAAAATGCCGACTCGCCGACCTTCCATTGAAAGAAAACTGCTGCAGAATGTTCACAGCTTGAATTTGTCAGTCACTAGCCATTGTTCAAGACGTTGTATTGTCTTTAGAATCGTGCTGTGGAGAAATGGGTGTGACAGTTAGGGAAAAACTTAAGAAGGTACTTAGTTCAAATCCTGATCAATCTTCTCCAAACAGTGAAAGACGTATTATGTGGAAAAAATGTAAGAGACATGCAATTCGATCTCACCCTCAGTCAAATTTCTTCCCTTAAGTAGTAGTAGTAGTAGTAAGTATTCTGCCTTCCGGCAGGTTTTCAAACTTGGTACGCGAATTTTGTTTTCCAAAACTGTCTATCCTCTGCTTCCTCCTTCAGCATCCAATATTTCCGCTTTTCCCTTAAATCGTCCAACAGCTGAATTATTCTTCTTCCAAGTCTAGTTGTACCCTCCAATCTTCCTTCTACGACATCATGTAATAAGCAGTTCCTTCTGAGAATGTTCCCAACCCATTTTGCTTTCCTCTGACGAATTGTGTGTATGATTGACTTCTTCTCACCCACTCTACTCAGAACCTCTTCGTTTGTCACCATGTCCATCCACTTTATATTTTCTATCTGTCTCCAGCACCACATTTCAAAACTTTCTAAATATTTCTTCTCTAATTTCCTCAAAGTCCATGTCTCTGATCCATACAAAGCAATACTCCAAATATAACACTTCACCAGGTTTTTACGTAGCTCTAGGTTCAAACTACTAGTTAGCAGAGTTTTCTTCTTCATAAATGCTTTCTTGGCCATGGCAATTCTTGATCTTATCTCCTTGGTGCAATAGGCATCTTTCGTCAGTACACTTCCTAAGTATTTGAACTGGTTCACGTTCTCTAATTCTTGATTTCCCATGATAATTTGAAGCGGCTCTTCTCTCTTCGATATCCTCATCACCTTCGATTTACCTATGTTGATTTCCATTCCATACTTTCTTCCTGTTTCCACCAGCCTGTCAATCATTCCTTGCAATATTTCTTGTTTCTTTGCCAGAATCACCAGGTCGTCCGCATATTTGATGGTGTTAATAGCGTATCCTCCTATCACAAAATCCCTAACTCCTTCTAAGGCTTCTTTTGCTAGCCAGTCTCCATAAAGGTTGAACAAGATGGGTGACATACAACATCCTTGACGCACACCTCTTCCTATTTCTACACTGTTGGTCACTCCATGTTCTAGACGCACTTTCACTTTTTGTCCCAGGTACAAATTGCGGATTAGTCTCCTGTCCTTCCAGTCAATGCCTATTTTTTTGAGTATGTCTATTAACTTTTCCCAGTTCACTCGGTCAAAAGTTTTTGCCAATCAATAAAGCAGACACACACTTCTTCGTTGACCGCTAAAACTCTCTCTGATATAATCCTTAGCATTCCAATTGCATCTCTAGTTCCTTTTCCTTTCCGGAAACCAAATTGGTCTTCTCCTATTACGTCTTCTATTCTTCTTTCCAGTCTTCTAGTTAGTATCCGTGCCACAATTTTTCCTACGTGAGATAGCAAGCTGATAGTTCTGTGATCACTACACATCTTGGCACATTTCTTCTTCTTTAGTGCAATCATAGTTACCTCTAGGAAATCTTGAGGCCATTCTCCAGTGTCATAAATTCGGTTGATAAGTTTGGTAAGTTTCCTCATCCCATTTTCTCCTAATTCCTTCAGTAGGTCCACTGGTATGTCATCGTCTCCTGTGGCCTTTCTATTCTTCATTTGTTTTATGGCCTTTTCTACTTCATTCTTCAATATGCTAGGTACTGGTTTTTGTTTACTTCAGGTTTCCTTCTTAGCTCGTCTCAGGTATAGGGAAACCATGATAAACCCCAAGTCAAAGTGGCCGGCCACGAGGTTTGAACCCTGGTCCTTCCGAATTAAAAAAAAATGTTGTACAATGAACTAACTTTTGGTGAAAATTATTAATCTTCACTGTAAATGCTAAAGATGCCCACCCTCTTCCTTCTGAATCCACACCTGAACATCTGCTGGCCATTTGCTTGTCATTCTGTTGCCAATTGCACTGATGTTGTTTGTAATGTTCTGCTTCAAAATACCTAATATGGCCAGACATTAAGAGTTCAAGAGCAAGGCTGTAACATAATGAATAGAATGAGAAAGTGTGATGACTTCGCCGCTAATACAATGGTAGGTATAGGGAGAGCGGCGGTCCACCGAAACACTGGCAGCACCTTCGTTTGCGTTTCAACTTCTCAATGCTGCGTCATGATAGTTTGGCATCTTATGATTAAACTCGCAATCTTTAATTAACCCTTGGTCCTATTTCTGTGAAATTTGTGCAGAAATAATCTGCACAACACAGTCCTTCTGATGGTTAAAACAGAAACTTAAAAAATGCGGACATAAATGTTTTTATTTCATTATATAAACATCACCAATTACACAAAATTCATGGAGGGTGAAACGGAATTTGACTATGCGACAATTTTTTTCATTTTTGTGTCCCGTAAAAACTTCAAGCGAGAAAGTTTTAGGGAAATATTTCAACTTTATTTTAAATTCAGTACCACCTTTATATCTTGAATGGTTTACGAGTAATTGAGTGGTAATTATTCCGGGCGCTCAGCTCTCTGAATGATGTGGGACGATCGTGAAATGTTGAGGGTGAAGCAAATTTGACTATGCGACATTTATTATTTTATTTTTGTGTCCAGAAAGAGATTAAGGGTGTAAGGTTTAGTGAAATATTTGGATCTTATTATAAATTGAGTACCACCTATATATCTATAATGGTTAACGAGTAATAGTAAATACTCTAAAGCTAAAGCTATCAGAATGGTATTGAGGTATTAGCAGGCATCTTTTCCATAAAATACCAGCAATAACGTAAAAAAATTTACATAATTTATTCGTGGTCTCAATAATAATACCATATTAACTAACTACTTGTACCCATATTGCAAGATTGACCCGCTGAGGAAGGGAGTGAATGAAGCTTTTTTCTAACTTAGTAAGTCTGCACTACTTTTATTTATGCATTTATTGGATTATTTATTTATCATATTTTCTGTTCACTTATGTTAGTAATTTTTATGTATAATTATCATAACAAATGTCTTATTAGTTTAATATCTTGTTCCTTTTTTTAATAATATAATTTAACAACGTAAGATGCACATAATTTACAGCGAACGGCGAATGGTCGAGGGTTTGAGCAAATAGCGGGCTGTAGTTAAGGCAAGAGGATTTAATTTGTTTATGAAAAAATCAGGGAAAATGCTTTGAAATATTGTGTGATATATGTAGAATGCGTTGCAAAACAATTTTTGCGTATGTGCGTCTTTATCGGATGTTGAAACGCCAATTTTAAAGATCACGCGCCCTATTTTTGTAGTGCTGCTTATGAAATTTTCCGTGCCCTGCAATTCACAAACCACCCCTTAGTTTATATTATCTCTGTTCACATAATTTGTACACATATCTACACTTTTGACCGTGTTTCACCTACATAACTTACCCCATACAGCCAGGAGAAAATTAATATTATTATAAATAATATTTCTATTAATACAATATTAATACAAATTAATACTCAGTAATATTCTATACAATGTAATATTAATATTAATTTATAAAATATCCCTTAGCTGTTTTCTACCCTAATTATACGTTGTTATTTCTATACAAATGTACATTCTTTAACAAATTCTCATCAAATTATACTAACATACCATCTACCCTATTTTCTAGGCAATAAAATATTAGATCAAATCATCCCTTAGCTGTTTCATACCTATATTATATAATTGTTCATTGCTTGTGAACATCTTCGATTTTTTGAAAGATGTGGAACGAAATGTTACGGTCAAGCTTCTTGGAATCTGAGAAATTACTGTTACACACGGCCATGTTTATTTTTGGAGATGAGATCTTCCAAGACGTGTAAAGCAGCCCGAAAATTGTCAGAAGTATCTAACAATTCAATTTAGATAAGGCGAGTCATTTTGAAATAGATTAATGTATTATTTTGTTTAATAATGTTTGCAATTTTTCCTATACCGCCCGTAGTAATCTTGCTCCCGCGGCTCACAAGCAGAGTAACTGCTACCTAGCGGCGGAACCAGTGAACTACCTCAGTCATCACACTTTCTCCTCTATTCATTATGGCTGTAAGGCTGAGAGATCCCGTGTAATTAAAAAAAAGAAGTAATTTCTATCCGAATAAACAAATCAAGAAAAAGGTCTGTAATTCGACTTATAAATCACCATGTATAGAGGGAAAAAATCTTGTCAACATTCAATTATTCTATCATCTACTATTGCTCGATGTTTGTTTATTGTATGTACGAATCTACTGAAGCAGGAAACTATAACTAAGTTATAGTCTTGTCCCTCTCGTGAATTTACAGCCTTCAACTAAGTTCCAATATCATAGAAGACCAGACATTGTTATTATTGACATCTAGGGATGCCTAAGAGTACGTTATGTAAAGATAAAACTTGTTCTGATTATTGATTATTAAACTGTGCGTCAATGAGTGCGTCAATGAAATTTGTGGAGAGTGAAATTTGTTGTTAAAAATATGAAAGGTCAAGTTCTATAACTTCAAAAGGTAAAAAAATAACTCTTCTAATTCTTTAAAAGTGAATAAAATATATGTGCAACTAGTAGACCTGAAGTAGTTAGGGAAACGCATTTACTTGTAAACAATTAAAACATTCAGTTCTTCTTAATATTGTCTTAGAACATATGCGCGCCAACTTCAGGGAGGGAAAGGTACTCTCTGCCTCCCAACTTTTAAGTTTTTATCATATAAGGCCTAGGTCGGCGTCTCTGTCTTAGAATATATCCTGTAATCATTTTGTTATCATGTAAGAGCAGCCTCTCATTAAATATTCTTTTTCAAATTGTGTTTTTTATTCTAAATTAAATGAACTTTTTAGTATTTTGTACAAATCCTCTTTTAATACTAATATTGTATTAACAGCAGACTTTAACGTTGATTTTTGTGGAACTGGCAGTCACACAAAAGACTTGTTGAATTTATTTGAGAGCTTCGGCTTACGTGCTACTAATGACCAACCAACTCGTCCAGGTCGGGATGGCAACCATGGTACAGCCATTGATAACATTATTACAAATATTCATGTAGAGAAATGTTCCGTCAATCTCCTCCCAACTGTTTTTTCGGACCATGACGCTTTAATATTTCAGACTGCTTTGCCCAGCAAAAGATCTGCTGGTGTATTTTCCTCATACAATTCCATAAGGCCTTTTAATGAAATGACTATTGTTTATTTTATATATTTATTAAAACAGGTGAATTGGTTTGGTATATATAGTGTACATGATATTAATGATAAACTTAATAATTTTTTAAATATATTGCAACACATTGCAGATAAGGCTTTTCCTTTAAAGTTCGTCAAGTCAGGTATCAGTATGAAAGGTAGTAAAAATAAGTGGTACACTAGGGAGTTGGATGTTTTAAGAGATAAATGTCTATTCTATTATAAGTTGTTTACTTATTATGGAGTGACTTCTGCTAAATGTAAATATGCTGCACTACAAAAAATTTACAAATCAAAGCTTCGGTCAACTAAAATCAATTATTATTCTAATGTTATTGGTAATTCTAAGAATAAATGCAAATCTACTTGGTCTGTCGTCTCTGACCTTTTGAATGATAATTCCAAATGTAACACATCTTCTTCTGTTTTGAATGCTAATGGTTTTAATTCTTTCTTCGTTAACGTTTCTGAAAGCATTGTATCTAATATACCTAATGACAGTACCGCTATGGATTTCCTTCCACTATTAGACAAACCTAACAGCACATTCAAGCATACTTCTGTCGAAGCCATGTATGATGTCATTCTCAAACTCAGTAACAGCTCCTCTCTAGATGTATATGGTATGAACGCAAAGATTCTTAAAATAGCTTCAGAATTAATTTGTGAACCTCTGGTGCATATTTTTAACTGTTGCATTGATAGATGTATTTTCCCCGACATGCTGAAATTCGTCAAGGTAACTCCCATTTATAAAAAGGGATGCAAACATGATTATAACAATTACAGGCCTATTAGCATTGTTCCAATTGTTTCTAAAGTCTTTGAGATTCTATTGAACAAACAGATTGTACAATACTTTGAAAGTAATACCCTTTTCACTCCAACCCAATACGGATTTAGAGCTGGACGTAGTACTATAGATGCTGTTATTGCTTTTGTTAAACGATGCTTTGAAGGACTAGAAACTGGTAACTTTGTTCACAGTAAATTCTTTGATTTAACAAAGGCTTTCGACACCGTGTGCCACAGTTTTCTTCTCCAAAAGCTTGCTTTCTATGGTTTTGGTAATGCAAGTGTTGAGCTATTATCATCTTATTTAAATGGAAGATACCAATCCGTGTGTTTCAATGGTAAAACCTCTGAATTTAAGCAAATTATGAATGGTGTCCCTCAGGGCTCCGTTCTTGGGCCTGTTCTATTTATTATATACATAAACGATCTGTCTGTAAATGTTCAAAATGAATGTCTGGAAACTTATCTATTTGCTGACGACTTGGCACTCAATGCAGTCCATAAGAATTCTGACTTTTTAACTAACACGGTCGATCAAATGTCTACTAAGGTTCTTGAATGGTGTAATGCTAATAAGCTCAAATTAAATGATGCTAAAACAGTTGATTTGAAATTTAATATTAGACCTCAAGAGTATGATCGACACAAATACTTTAGATTCTTAGGCATTCACATTGAACCTGGCTTGGGCTGGACATCTCATACAAACTACGTTGCTAGCAAAATTAGTAAAAGTTTATTTATCTTAAGGCTACTAAGCCACAGCCTAGGTCCTGCTTCCTTATTAACTGTTTACTATGCTTTTGTTCACAGCCACCTAAGTTACGGAATTCTGTTATGGGGCAATCATTCTACTGCTAAGAAATTATTTATTTTGCAGAAGAAAGCTGTGAGAATTATCAGCGGAGCTCCCTTAGGATCTCATTGTAAACCTTTGTTCTCTAAATTAGGGATCTTGAGTTTGCCATCAATGTATGTCTTGAACTGCCTGCTGTATATGAAAAATAATGTTTGCACTTCCACTGCTAATCTTTATACTCATAATTATTTAACTCGAAATAGAGATAACGTTTATCCGAATAAAAACAAATTCAGCATCACTCAAAAAAGTTTTGACACAGTCTCTATCAAATTATTCAATAGTTTACCTGATGGCATCAAGAAGTCAACCCTACAAGCCTTCAAGAGGGCACTGAAGACTAAATTGGTGGCCAACCCAATCTATGACCTTGACGAATTTTTCAGTATCAATTGGTAGCCCATAATGTTTTGTTTTCTGACGTTGCTATACATTCTGTGAATGTCTCCAGCATAAGAACTCTATCTATCTATCTATCTATCTATCTATCTATCTATAAATCGAAAGAAAGACATACCGGTATGAGTTTAATGTCATTGTAGTTTTTCTTGGGAAGAAGTTTTATAGTAGGCCTACTGTTATTCCACTATTGTAAGGGGGGATTACTTTTCATGAGACTGATGTGGTAAGAAATTGGGGGTTACTTTTTAAGAAACTGGGTGTGAGTGATGAAGCTACGGGGTGGGGCACTCCTGAAATGTGTAAATATATAAAAACCCGAAATCCAACCTTAAAATGATAAAATAGCCCGAAGGAATCAACGTAAACAGAAAAGAAAATTCAAACATACAAAGGAAAAAAATCTTATGTGAAATAAACAACTTCCTCTACCTTAATACTCGTATATTCCAGTAGCCCAGTTGTTTCAGTCTCATTCAAAGTCCCGGGCTTATAACTTGAGACAGTTTATTGGGAAGAATGATTAAAGTAACGGTTTTAGCTCTTCTCTATAAAATAAAAGGAAGTGTTTGTCCATCTGTCTGTTTGTCTGCGTGTGATGCCCAGTCAAATCTAGGTCACGCAGAGATCTCAAATTTTTAACATGTGTGGAGTGAAGGGTGTCCGAATGCAGCTCGAAGCCAGATTTTTAATTTTCACTTTTTTTGCGAGTTATGAGCGAAAAAAATAGCAGAAAACGTGTTTTTTGCTGTATCGATGAACCAGTTTTCGCTAATAAATTTAAATTGTAAAATTAATTGCAGGTGGCTTTGCTCGCTGACATAGCAACCGGGGAAAAAACACATAGCTGAAATCGATAACACATCAACTTATCGATTGCTTCTATTTTGTTAGCCCGCTCTGCATGATTAATTTGTTTATAACGTTACGACATGCAGAGATTTGAATTTTTTTACATAGGTGAACGGAAGGGGGATAAAGAATGTAGGCCTAAATAGGAAACCAATGAATTATTTGGACGAAACTATGTGGTTTTTTTGGGGCTAGAGAAGTCGAATCTGAGATAGGTAAATCCCCCCCCCCCCAGCAATGCACTTTGATCGTGAAATGTAGCACGAAGCCGGATTTTTAGCTTTTTAATGATCAATTATTATTTATGCATGATCTGAGTGCAAGAGTAAGGTTCATGAATCTGTGGTTCGTATTAATCGTTTCATTTCGAATCTGTATGTCCATAATGGCAGCCACAAGATTCGTTCTAGTCGTTTTAATTATTTATTTACTAGGTCTAGCCGGCGCGGTGGCTCATGCTGTAGCGCGTGAGCCTGGCATGCATGCGGTCCTGAGTTCAAATCTCGGGGCCGGCGGGTGTGTCATTCGTGGTGGACGAAGCCGTGCTTTAGGGGGTTTTTCTCGGGGTTCTCCCGTTTCCCCCTTTCATTCCACCAACACTCTCCACTTCATCTCACCATTCCCCCTTTTCATCCTCATCCCGTTTCCACTTCTGGCATCGGGTCTGCTTCGGCAGTCAGAGCCCTTTGGGGGCCTCTCCCGTTCTCCCCGCTGCTTGTGGTCAAGAGGTTGTTGGTGGTGTGTGTCACGAACCTGTCGGGGCTCCCGGTTGGAGGTACCGCAGGGGGTGGCGCACACGTGGTATGGTACTAGGCTTTGTTGGATGTAGGGGAGTTCCGTGGGGGCTCACGGGGGGCTTTGAGGTCCGGAGCGGCCTGTGGGCACGCAACTCATCCCATCCCGGAGGTAGGTACAATAAGTCGGCAACGGCTGCGGTGCTTAGGGGCGTTCCCACCCCGCCTCCCCGCCTTAAGGGGCACAAAATAGAATAGAATACTAGGTCTAACAATATAATTAAAAATAAAATTATGTAACTCATGCAATTTATGTAATAACATTGTCAGTGTCAATGAACATAATCTTTTAATCATTTTTATGTTCAGTCGAATGGTAGACCTGGCCCATCCATGGGTTAAAAAACCAAGGGGTTAAATTTTAAAAAATGTGAATCTTGTTATAAATTAGTGAAAGAGGAGCAATCAGTTAGGTAATTTACAAACACTTAGGCTATTCATTTCATTGGGTTTATAGTTTTGTACGGAGTACGGAGTATAATAATTATATCATTTCATTTTATTTACATTATTTATAAGTTGTTATTAATAACAATTATTATTATATTACCATTAAAATAAAACAGGAAAATCTTGAAAATCTTAAAAAATGGTAAATCAAACATGCTGATCTTGGGAAACGACTCAGTGACTTTGGTTCGCCAATACCTTGTTATACAGACATAATTTACAACTTGTAACAAGGTAGAAAGAAAAGCAGATGAGTTAGAAAAACAATGTTTTATGTAAATTATTTATAAGCAGTATATGTACGAGTACATTTGTAGAAACTAAGTGTAGTGACAAGCGGTAAAGACACGCCTTAACATCAGGTAGTGACTGCATGACATAATATCAGATGTGAAAATAGAAGAAAATTTGTTTGATATCATGGAGGTTTTATAAACTCAACAAATGTATTATTTTAAGAATGATAAGCATGTTTCATTATTATTATATATATTCAGGTAGAAAACCATATATATCACAGAGAGCATTTTCAGTTTTGCTCTTTTTTCGAGATAATTGTTGGAAATAATGACAGTCAAAATGAGGCATGATTTTCTTTATAGTAAAGTCAAAACCAAAGTAAAGCAAGAAATCTTATAATTTTTTGAAACACGCATGAGTCATGGATCTCGTAAAAACATTTTGAATGGGTAAGCATGAAGCATATTGTTGGATCAACACTCTACGAGTAAAGGTCATACCACTGTATGTCGCAAATCCCCGTATTTACAATAAAATCGCACGTTTCAACACCGAGCATGTAAAGGTATGCACCCGAAACACTTCCAATTCCAAAACAAATAAACAAACGCCATTCTAATTCACGTACTATAAAACCCGATGCACACCTCATGGTAACATCAGTTCGCTGAGGTTTCTTCCCAAAGAAACTGTCGGCCTCTTCGCCACACAGCGTCTTAGAATTCATTAGCTTAAAGTTCCAAATACAAGGGATTTCAGTTCTAAAGTAAGAAAAAAAAATATTTAGAAGGATTTCACCTCATTTGGAAGTTAAGTAATTCACAATGACGACTAAGACGTTGTGGATTTGTGTTGTAACGTTGGTACTTGTCTCTACTTGTCAGGTAAGATGAGATACAGAAATTAATCTGAACTAGTACTTACTATCTAATATTTCTAAATTCTTAACATTTAATTTTTATTTATTTTTATTTAATTTATTTTAACTTAATGTGCCATGAGCATCGAGAGGATGCTGTAAGTTATTGAAATAAATCAAATACAAAATAAAAACAGATTAAAAAATGGCAATATAAATCTAAAATACAACTATAATTAGCCAAGAAAATAACCACACAAATACATAGTAAAGAATCCAACATTTTGTACTGTCTAATTGAATCAATCGAAGTTTTCTATTCAGTTTTGTCTTGTTCTTTTGTGAAACCGTTTAACTGCTTGTTTACATTGCAATTATTAATATAGGCCTACCGGTATTTATAATCTAAGTTATAACTCATAACATATCTCAGGGTAAAAGGAGGGTCTAGAACTTTAAAATGAATGATGAATTGATGACGACGATAACAATAATAATAATAATAATTAATATGATTAATTTATGCTACAGAAAAATATTTACAGAAGAGCCGAAATTTTTCTAATTATTGTATTTATTTAGTCTTTAGTCAATTAGCACACTGTGCAAGATGCTTTAAACGTTTTCTATGATGGTGCATGAAGTTGGCCAATAATTGTTAGTGCCTAAGGTGAGTCTTTAAAACACAAGTATTAGAGAAAAAATCTATCTCTATAGGTACTGCTCTTCATTTTATGCAACGAAGAATAAATTCAATAACGATCGCAGGTTCAGGTGACCATCTAACCTAAATAACTGGCGATACGTTCAGACGACCATGAAATTGTCACTTTGTAACCTCCTTATTTTTAAATATTTATTTACTATACATTTATATTAATTATTGATCTCTATTTATTTAGTCAGTTTACAATTTTTGGAATATTTTATGACAGCCAATTACACAATAAACTAGACATCCGCCCTTACTGTCAAAAACCATTCTGTCCCATCCATTCGTTGTCCTCCTCTTAACGGTCTGTCTTTCTTAGTTGCCATAATTCCATTCTTCCATTCACTTTAAGTTCAGTGTAGTTTCTTCCATCATTTGTGGTTAGAACATCCAAATAATTATATTCATCATACTGTTTAATAACTTATTTATCTTCAAAGTTTGGTCGCCCCATGGCTGAATGGTTAGACCGCTCGCCTTCCTCCTCTGGGACCTGGGATCGAATTTCGGTGGATCCATTTGGAATTTCTGGTGGGCAAAACGGGGTCGGGGCAGGTTTTCTTGGAGAGTTCCTGTTTCCCCTGCCATATATCATTCCATCGTTGCTCCATAATATGATCATTTGGTTGCAATAATGGAATTACTACCTTTAAAGTTTCAAATCTTGTTTATTTCCTCCTATTACCATACACTTTGATTTGTCAAAATTAAACGCTAATCCCCATTTGTTATAATAATATTTATTATCTTTGAACTTATACAATTATAGACAAGTTCTTGCTCATGTTAATTGAATAAATTTAAAATACTTATAAGAAAAATTTATTTATGGTAAATTTATTGTTATCGTAGAAAAATAGTGTATGATAGGCCTATACTTCGCAAAATTATTTCGGAACTCGTGTACTTAAACAATCCAAGCTGGGACCTTTTGTGTTAACTTACTGAAAATGGCAATGGCAAGCGAGATAAACAGTTTCTTCGACTTTTCCTCTTACTTGAATTGTTGAGCAGTATTAGAACGTAGATGCATTGCTTGTGCTTAGAAAATACTTTGTGGTTAACCCTAGATAACATTGTAAGTTATATTCCATCAAAGTAAGTTACTACACTTACACGAGGCTCTTAACTCCTTTACACTTAAGCACCATTATCGTCACATTTTGAGATCACCGTCACCGAGTATATTTTATTTATGTAAGATTTGAAGTATATATTATTTGCCATAAAAACTATTCTGAACTATCATTGTGAATTATAACGAATTATTCATTACATTATATTGAAAAAGTTATGTCACATCTAGATAATAACAGTTAAATGGCAACTAATTATATTCAAACACTGTACAGTGTCTTCAGATTAAGAGTACCGGTACTCAAATTAAAATATAACGGACTAAAATAAAATAAATTACAAATTCGAGACTTACCACGGAAGTAACTCATTCAGCGGTACCTGCAGGAAAAAAAAACATTAATAATTTCCAATGGTACATTAAATAAATACATTATATAAGTTTCCTAAAGTATTCTTAGTGATAGTGCTAAGATGATAATTAGACGATATTGCAGAGTAGGGTCGTTGAAACCCGAAGGTCCCAGGTACGATCAGCAACGAGGTCAATGAGATTTCCAATTGGCTTAATCCTTCTTGTAGCACTAGAGCCTTGGGTTCGAATCAACTCTTTATAAAGCAATCCTGGACACAAGCCTACAGGCTGACAAGCTTACCGTTCGAAGGCTAAGATAATTAAAAAGCTGCTTAAGAATGCTAAGCATGTAAGTAATGCAAATATAGGCCGACCATAGTTGGATACGGGGTATGAAATTAATTTAGAAACACGACTTATGTTCTCATTTTCCCTTATCTCGGTAATTCTTATTAAAAATATAAAACACAAGTGCCTCAAACGGATAGATAGTCAGCCCTTTAACATAACCCATTAAAAACTTATTTTTCCTGTAACGGGTCTTTCATTTGCTGTTTCAGGCTGAATCTGAAGAAGAAGAGCCGAAACGAGACATCAGGAGCTCACCCTTCTACAACAAACTGGTAGCCGGTGCTGTCAGCTCCGGATTACCTGTCGTCGGCGAAGAGGTCATAGAGACAATAGAGTATCCTGAAGTCTCAATTGGTGGGTTTCCTGGCATTTACAGTGGGCTCCCAGGCTTACTGAAGAGCCCCTGGTTCCTCAAGAAACTTCTGGCTGAAAATCTATTCTTAGGGCCATACTCCCCACAGATCTACTCAATCCTCGGCCAAGGAGGCCTTGGAGGTCTTGGACTCCTCGGCGGGCTTGGAGGCCTAGGAGGTCTAGGACTGGGAGGTGTAGGACTTGGAGGAATTGGAGGTCTTGGAGGACTGGGGCTTCTAGGAGGTCTCGGAGGATCCGGGCTTCTAGGAATTGGAGGTCTTGGAGGACTTGGACTTCTTGGAGGTCTCGGAGGACTTGGAGGTATCGGAGGACTTGGAGGTCTCGGTGGAATCGGTGGACTTGGAGCTCTCGGAGGAATCGGAGGGCTTGGAGGTCTCGGAGGAATCGGAGGGCTGGGAGGTCTCGGGCTTCTTGGAGGTCTCGGAGGAATCGGAGGATTGGGAGGTCTTGGACTTCATGGAATCGGAGGCTTGGGACCATTTTCGCCCGAATTTTTGGAATTTCTTAAGCTTTACAAATACCCTCTGCTTAGCGGATTTCCTGGAATTGGACTTCCATGGAAATACGGTGGATTCCCCTTAATAGAAGAGATTGACCTTATCCAGTCTGGATCGTTAGGATTCCCATGGAAATACGGATATCCTGGATTGTTACCATCTGTTGTAGAAGAAGTAGAAGTAGAAGAAGTGATTCCATCTTTTGGATACCCATTTAAATTTGGCTATGGATATCCAGGTGCAGTAGTTGAAGAAATCGAAGAAGTGGTTGTTGAGCCCTTACCCTACAAATACGGTTTCGGTGGTATTGGAGGCATCGGCGGTATTGGAGGCATCGGCGGTATTGGAGGCATCGGCGGTATTGGAGGAATTGGTGGTATTGGTGGAATCGGCATTGGTGGCATTGGTGGAATCGGCATTGGCGGTATTGGAGGCATTGGTGGAATCGGAGGAATTGGTGGAGGACTGATTGAAAAAGAAGTTATTGTAGAACAACCATTCGGTGGTATCGGTGGTATTGGCGGAATTGGAGGTTACGGTTTCCCATTTAAATACGGATACCCAGGGGCTATTATTGAAGAAGTTGATGAAGTCATTGTGGAACCACTGCCCTACAAGTACGGATTCGGAGGAATAGGCGGAATTGGCGGAATTGGCGGAATTGGTGGAATTGGCATTGGAGGAATTGGAGGTATTGGTGGAATCGGAGGCATTGGTGGAATCGGAGGTATTGGTGGAATCGGAGGTATTGGAGGTATTGGCGGGGGAATAATAGAAAAGGAAGTAATTGTAGAACAACCTTTCGGTGGTATTGGAGGCATTGGGGGTATTGGAGGTTATGGATTCCCATTAAAATACGGATATGGGTACCCAGGGGCTGTTGTTGAAGAAGTCGAAGAAGTCATAGTAGAACCTTTCCCTTACAAGTACGGCTTCGGCGGCATTGGAGGAATTGGGGGCATTGGTGGAATCGGAGGCATTGGTGGAATTGGCGGTGGTGTAATTGAAAAAGAAGTAATTGTAGAACAACCTTTCGGTGGTATCAGTGGTATTGGAGGTATTGGAGGAATTGGAGGTTACGGATTTCCATTTAAATATGGATATCCAGGGGCTATTGTCGAAGAAGTAGAAGAAGTAATTGTAGAACCCTTCCCCTACAAATACGGTTTAGGCGGTATCGGAGGTATTGGCATTGGAGGTATTGGAGGTATCGGTGGAATAGGAGGTATAGGTGGTATTGGAGGAATTGGAGGTATTGTAGAAAAAGAAGTTATTGTAGAGCAACCAACGTTTGGAGGTATCGGTGGTATTGGAGGTGGTTATCTTGGGTACAAACCTCTTTCTATTGTTGAAGAAGTAGAAGAGGTTGTTATACCATCTAAATTTGGATATCTTTCAAAATTCTACTAAACAAAGATATTATTAAAATTGTTAGAAAAGTACATCACGATTGATTCATGCTACATTCATTTGAACTCCCTTGAAGTACCGGTAGTCATTATCTAAAGCAATCTAAGTCATAAAATAAGTTTGTATGTGTAAAATAAATTTTAAAAATGCCAACCGGTACCCCATTCCATCCATTATTGCATCACAAGTTCGAATCACATCATCTTCTTCAGATTATTATTTTCATAACATAACCTTACCATATCATTGTGAAAGTCAGGAAATCCATCATAATTTATATGTCATGTTACTTCATTATTATTTATTTTTAAATGTGTAGTTATAGAACTACAAAACTTAAATTATGATACTGTAATAATTATAGTATGTCTATTTGGATGGTGTATGTATTACTAAATTAAAAAACTCCATTGTTACTGTAAAATTGGAGAGTAAAATAAAATTTTTATGTGTATACAAATCTGCATTTGATGTAAAATATTCCTTTAATTCCTTCCTGCTGTGTAGAAAAATTATTTATTTCCTTTATGAAAATGGTAATATAGTTTTGTATGTATGAATCTCGCCTTAAGTGGTTTAGGCTTAATAGTCTAACTATATTTTCATAACTAAAACTATAATAAAAATTCTTAAGACCCCAATAATTATACGCTCTCAAGGTTCCTAATCTCTATTACTATACCCTAAGAGTACATGTGAGAAAAGAAAATACAGTCTGTGATTTTATTTACAGAAGATCACATAATGAGGTATTGTAAAAGCTATTAAAACCTTAAAAATATAAGTGTAACGATGTAGAGTATATGCGTATACTTTTTTTCACCATAGAATTTTTTCGGTACCGGTACAGAATTTTGATATTTTAATGTTTGACATCACATACATAAAGTTATTTGATTCCACTTTAGCCATAAAATGTTTATTATAAAATTTTCTGATTGTGTTGGTATTTACTGACATTTTATGAACCAGAAAAAATAAGATACTTTTATACCTTTTTATATTTATTAAAGAAAAGAAAATAGTTCATCCCTCTCTTTTAATGTCTATTGATTAAGGGCTCTTTCAGACTATTCAAGACATGCTACCTCACACCGCTGCACTCCACAGATATCATATAATATGTGGAGTGGAGGGGCGTGATAGTCTGAAAGAGCCCATAGTTTTTTTTTTAAATAACCAAGACTAATTAAGAACAGGTAGAAGAAAATTTGCCTTGAGCAAAAATCGATCCCATATTTTCAGTTTAGTTCGCTGATGAGTTCATTCGCTTCCTTAGGAAGTATCCAGATCCCAGTAAAATAGTACTCTACTCGTCTAGCAACTTCGCTATAGAGTGGATGTCTCTAACTCTGTTTTTTATGGTAGTAAGGCAATTAAGACTTTGGAGCACCTAAAAGAGTTCCTACGTCTGATGGGCAACTTCTGGTTACTCGAGAACACAGTTTTTAAAATGCTCCGCCCCGCTTTCAACACAGGCTCCAAAATTGTATTTGTTTATTTTTACCAGACCAGAGACGAGTCTTGGTTTAAGTGAAAAACAGTTGTCTATTTAACAAGATTATACATTTTTAAACAACCACGGTAATAATACAAGCCCCGACGAGCAAGAGAAGAGAGGGAAATCTCGTTTGTGAAGCTTAGCCATAATATCAAGCAACTTTGCTCTAAGCAAACTTATGGAAAAAATGTCAAGTTTCCTAATGCATAATTAACATGTGAATTCCAAATGAAAAATAAAAAAGTCATCCATTATTAAATAGATCATTAAGGGTTTACAGAAGTATGATGAATTAGGCAGTTACTATCGCATACTTATGTAAACTGTGTGGATGGTATAGACCAGGGTCGGGAACGAAGGCACTGAAGGCGCGAAGTTACCCTCCCTCTCGTCCCCACTAATCTATTTCAGCAGCGAGGTAATGACAACTAAACCGGTTGACTCAGGGACTAGTCGCGTGGCAGTAATCCTGTTCAGTGCTGGCTTGTGTGCAACATGAATGAACGAAGTGTATTTAATCGGAACTGGGAGAACAAGTATTTTTTTCCTTGAAGATGATAAAGCACAGGGTTTGATTTGTCCTACTATTGTTGACTACATTACAAGCTTCACCATCAGGAGGCATTTCAATTCGGTTCATGTTGGAACCTAAGGCGAGGTTCTATTACCAACAGAATTGTTGATCTGGGCAAAAGTTTGGAGAAACGGTTGATAGACACTGTTCATTTTCCCTTGCCATGGACGAAACTACTGAAAATAAAGATACTGCTCAACTTGCTGTGTTTATAAGACGTGTAGATACAGAATTAGCTGTGATCGATGAACTGCTGAATATTTATCCAATGAAAGATCACGCACGCGGTAAAGATTTTTTGAGGCAGTGATGATGATATGAAAGTTTAAACTTGAATGGGACAAGTTGGTCTGCGTAGCTACAGATGGGGCTCCAGCAATGGTGGGAACAGAAATGGGTCTAATAGTGAGACTGCGAAAATTCCTTTGTAAAGATCGATTTCCCTCTAATAGCCCCGTGGGGCGCCCTACGACCAGGGGCGCCCGGTCTCGGGGGAGCTCAAATGCCAAAATTGACGGGTCGGCATGTACGGGCTGTCCTGAGGTTGCCATTCCTCTGAGGCCATCGGGCGGTTCCACAGGTTGCGGATTGTGGGCTCCGTTTTGGGCGAAGCGGAGTTGGAGGAAATAAGGCGTGTTGGTGGCCGAATACCTCCTTCCGGACAGCAAGGGGGCTGCGCATTAGTACCTCCGGGTGCGCAGTTGCTGGGATGTCTTTGCCCCATCCCAGGTATCTGGGCAAAAGGATTGGCCCCCAGCAGAAACTTTGAGGTACCAGCAAATTTGCGAGCTGGGGGGGCAGGACTTGTACCTCTGGGGGACTGCCTAACGAATGCTAGCGCACACGTTCGCCCCCCTGCCACGTTTTGGTGTTGGCGTGGACAGGTAAGGGCCTGTGCGCTGTGAGACAGAGGTGCGTGGGGGATTCGTCCTCATCCACGTACAGGGAGCGTTCTTCGTACTTCAGGAAGGCGTTTATTAGTGGCCTTCATTCGTCTACCCAATCCCGATAGCATCGAGGCAACGGATGGCGGAAGCGGGTGGGGAGACTGAAGTACCGTCCTTACTGGGTGGGACCAAAGGTGAAGGGTTGTTTTGTACTTCTGGGAGCAATCTAGGGCCTCGCACCTCCGTCCGATCCATTGTATGCGAAAGGATGCTGTGTGAGAGCGGGAGACAGAAGTTCGGGCCATGAATACGGCCCGGACCAATATAGGACGTCCTACGTACCTCAGGTAGGCGTCCTGGCGAAACAGGATCTACCCGATCCGCGGTCTCGCCCACCGTGTCGCAAAGGGCGATCCTGTGGAGCGGAGAGGCTGAGGTAGCCAGGGAGTGGGACGTTAGCCCCCACGTGCTTGCGCGTGGTGTCCACTAGTTGGGTTGGCCTCTGGCGGGCCGTGGTTGGTGTTACCTACACTGAATTAGGTACCGGAGCGTTGTGCATGGCGCTTCGGGGTTCGGAGGCGACTAAATGCCCCGGGAGGGCCCCTGCTAAGGGTTCCAGGGCTCTGCTGGATTAGCTCGACTCTCCCCAGCAGATGCCGATGTAGATAGGAAGTTTGGAAACATCCGGAACGGCTAAGAGGGAATAGAACGAAAGATGGTATAACATCACGAGAGAGTCATAGTATATTGTTTTAATTCATCGAGAGTGGAAAAACAGAAAGATGGAATATCGAGAAAGATAAAATGAAAATACAAGATAATAAGCTATAAGATCAGAGAGCTACCAAAGTTTATAAGACAGAAAACATATCGAGAAAGATAACGTCATGAACAAATACACATATTGCCAACGTGCCAAGAAAATCAGATGGTTACAAAACAAATAGAGATCGAACGAGCAAATCAGAACTAACCAGAGTGTGGCCTAGAGTCGGGTTCTCTGGAAAACAAGACATATGGCCCAGCGATTATTATTATTATTTCCCTCTAATAGCTTTGTAGCCATTCACTGCATTATTCACAGGGAAGCACTGTGTCCAAAATCAACTACTTTGAATAACGTAATGGATGTCTGTGTTAAGATTGTGAATATAATCAGAGCGCATGCTCTGCGGAATAGACAATTTCAAGAAATATTGATACTCTCAGATTCCGAATACTTGGATTTGCCATACTTCTGCCAGGTAAGATGCTAACCAGAGGCAAAATGTTGCAAAGAATGTTTGATCTGCGGAAATACATAGGATACTTTCCTAGCAACCAAAGGGATTGCAGTTCCAGAACTTAAAGATATTTTTGTTTGTGATTTAGCGTTCTTAAGCGATTTAACGGTTCACGTAAATGAAGTTAAACATAACACGATTGTACATTTGAGTTTTAACAGACTGTGTGAAAGCATTCAATCAGAAATTAAATATGTGGCAGAGCCAAATAGAAGAGAATAATTGCACCATTTCCCATCCTTAAAATCGGTTATGAAAGATGAATTGCTTGATAAGAAAGAAAATATATAGCACTATTACAGGAGTTATCAGGAGCATTCTCAGATAAATTTGTAGTCATGCAAGCATTAGACAACGACTGCAGGCTTTTCGAATATCCATTTACATATGATCCTTTGGTGGGCCATGACGAACTGCAATTGGAATCAATTAACCTTCAAAGCACCACATCATTGCGCAGTTCAGGAAAACTTGGTTTGGATTTATACACTTCACTGCCGAAAACATTTTCCAAGCTGAGCCTTTTTGCAAGTAAATTACAGGCCATGTTTGGTACTACTTATCAATTTGAACAACTTTTCAGCCTATTGACCTTGAACAAGAGCTTGCTGGGCAGTCACATTTCTTATGAATATCTACTATGTGTTCTTTGTTTGAGTTCATCGAGTTTGCAGTCGGATATTAAAAAGATAATATCTGCAAAGAGACTACAAAGACGACAACTGTCTAAATTAACACAGTGCCATTAAGAATACGCCAATATGTAATAATGTACGTTTAAATAATTTCACTACACTATTCAGCTAAATTGTGACATTTATTTTGAGAATTACGGTGTAGAAACCACTTAAATGCCACTAGTAACATAAGGGAAATAAGTAGAACTAGTTAATAAATAATGTTAATTGTATATACCTGCTTTTGTGACCTGAAGGCTTGGCTGGATATTAGAACTGTGCTCAACGTTGCCATTGCGTCTTTCCTCATGGTACCTAGTTGTCCCATTACATCTCTTTGTACCTTCCTTGCCAACTCTTCAGCAGTTCAAGAAATATTCATTTCATTACTTAAAAGATCTCTCCTCCAATATCCGAGGTACTGCCACTGTGGCATGCGTCACGAGTCTGCCTACCTCTCAGGTGGAAGGAATGGGGATGGGGCGAGTGTAGGGGTAGAGAACTTCGCACTCTCAGTGCATTGTTTGCCAAGCCTGGTATAGACTATATAATAATTGTGAATATAGGGTAGGCCCTCATATTGCTTAGCGCCCCAGGCCCCCACCACTGTTGGTACTTCACTGTACAAAAAATGTCAATATTTCAAATAATAGAGAATCCACATACAGGAAAGAGCAGCTTCCGCAATAAAGGTGATGTACAGGTAGGGGAAGAAAGACGGACCGACTAAAATATCTAAGTTGCCGATATGAGCCACTGCGCATGCCTAGCGGCATTCACAGGATAGCAGGGAACGTATTGAAATTTGTTCTAGGGTCGACTGTTGACTTAGCCCATTTCGAAACCCATTAGAAAATAAGTCATTCATTTGTCGGTGTGTATATCAACTGAAATCAGCTACAAGAGTCGGTCCGCTTTTTTTTCTCCTACCTATACAACACATGAAGAACCTATAACAATTAGAAATGCAAACTGCAATAACACTTTTCAGATCAGCTATGGCGCCAATAGCGACATATGGAATAAATATCCTACCGGTATAGGAAAATATAATTTACCGTCAGCGACATAGAAAACTGAACACGTCAAATCCATCCTTCATGAATAGAGTACTAGAAATATACACTCAAGGAAAAAAAAACGACGTCTGAAATGGATTCTTCACTTAGGATGCCTGTAAAGCAAAAACTACTATCTGAGACACAGCTACTGATTGAGTCGGCATTGAGTGCAATGGATAAAATTCATACTTTATTGTCAATATATAATTTACATTTTTAAACAAATACAATGTTATTTATAATAATATTTAGTTTCACAAATTATTTCAGGTTTTAAGAATTATTTACACTCGACAAAACAAAATATCTAACAAAAAAATTACATCGTAATATACTGTAGAAGGGCACAGTAATAAAAAAGTACGTCTAGTAGCGTCTTATCCATTATAAAAATAGGAAATTACGAATATATTTTTCTGTCTGGGAAGATGAAACACCATTTTAAAAACGTTAGAAGCAGACGAAAACTGGTCACACAAAAAGACGACCAGTAATTGAATGCCCGCTGTACACCAACGCCATTGCCGGGAAACTTTTGACAGGCTTCAGATCTTTATTTGTCCACCTGGGTGGCGCAGTTAGTGTCGCACTGGCTTTCTGTGCCCAAGGTTGTGGGTTCGATCCCTACCCAGGTCAATGACATTTATGTGTGCATACATGTGACAAGCACATGTATGGATGTTTACAGGAATGTAAAAGAACTCCTGCGGGACAAAATTCAGGCACATGTCTAAGTTTCAGTACATCCCCGAAGTTAAAAATCCATACAAATCAAATCCTTATTTGAAGGTTCTTACCATGATTCGAGCCCGGACAGCTCGCGGTAGGCACGAACGCAAGCGTTGAGGTAACTGGGACCCTAGATCGGAAACATCTTTTTCGTAAAGAGTAGAGTAAAATAGTTTATCATCATATAACGTTTACACTAATCAGCCGGAAGCTAGTAAACTGGTGACTCGCTATATGTACGTGAAGAGAAAGAAGTCATATGATAAAAGGAACTTTAAGGTTCTTTTCTCACATTTGGAATTAATGGAATAACATTCTCGAAATATATTCGATCGTTGTCAGTGCAATTCCTCTCAAGGAATCTTAGTAGTAGACCTAATATCATTTAGGCAACTCTAAGGCCTGAATTGGTCTGGGGAAAAGACGGTTGGTAGTACAAATTTGATATATTTAGGATTTTAAGTTGGCATTACTGGGATGAGTTCTAATCAGCTGATGGATCAACATTGCTCTGTTTATAACCTCAAAATTAAGTTTAACGATGTCAGGTCTTCTTGAAAATTCCACATTGGTTGAACAAAGTACTGTGATTCGTTTTTTGATTGCTGAAGGTGACAAACCAGTTAATATATACTCTAGAATGACTAAAGTGTATGGTGAAAGTTGTATGAACCGTGGAAATTTTTACAAGTGGGTAGAACAGTTAAAAAGTGGTCGAGAATCAGTGACTGACGAACACCGTTCTGGCCGGCCTATTGAAGTTGCGATTTAGCACCCTCTGATTTCCATTTTTTTGGTCCACAAGGAGGCATTACGTGGGAAGAAGTTCCAGTATAACGAAGATGTCAAGAAATTTGTGGGAAATTGGCTCCGACACCAAGACAAAGAGTTCTTTGCAGCCGGTATAAAAAAAAGCTGGTAATCCGTTGGGACAAGTGCATAAATGTCGATTGGGATTATGTTTAAAAGTAGGAAAAGTCTAGTTTCGTAAAAATAAACAGTTTTTTCTCCAGGTCAGTTAGTATCTTTAACTATCGAATGGCCCTCGTAGCCTACCTTAAATAAGATCTTATTAAAGGTCTTTCTCCGTGTCACTTTTAAAACCAATCTTCTGAAGAGAAAAAACTTTAAAGTAGAAGTAACAATAACTAAATTATAAATCACAAACGAGACCAACTAAGTTTCAAAAAATACTAACACCTCTAAAACGAACTTCCTCCAACTAATTTTTCTCTTCCAAAATTAAGAAAAACGTTGAAACCTTTTTAGAGAAAATTAGGAAAAGTAAAAAATGCAACAGTGTAAATACCAATTTTCCGCAATAACATTACTATTCTGAGTTATGTTGTCAGACATACAAAACATTGATCACAGAGACTGATAGGCCTATAATTCAAGTTACTTCAATCCATACTGGTGCAAATTATAATTTTAGAATTTGAAAATCTTACAGTTCTTTTTCTCTTATACCGTTAAGATAAAATTTACAAATTACTAACTTGCTTTGATAAGCGTACTTTTTTAATGAATCGATACACCCTGGAATTACTGTCACAGATTTTATAACTGATTCAGATAGTGATAAACAGTAGACAAAAGAGAAAATTTGTATAGTATGTTTAACCCCCAATTTTAGAACGACCTTCAAGAAGTTGCTATTCGGGGTTTACCTGTCATGAGTGTAAATAGTGAATATCAAATCTGAAGGTCTTTCATGACTGAAGACGACGTACGTGATTACAGATAAGTTTACGTTATGGCTAACGTAAGCTCCGCGTCTAGCCGCTATTCCATAAAATCTTCCGAATAGCCATTTAGATCTGATGCAAACCATCCTATTTGCAATTCTTCTGATGCCACAAGATTTTATGTTCTACTAAATGTCATGATCAAATCACTTAAAAGCTTTAGTAATATCTAATAATAAGCCAATGCAAATTATTTTTACATTATGATTTCTGTGCTCTTCTTCTAAAAATTGCTCTAATACAGTATCAGTGGATTTACCCTTACGGAAACAATTTTAACTATTCGTTAATGTTGCACCAATATTTTCAAACAATAAAAAAACTACTCTGTTGCAAACACCTCTCTCTATTTTTGAAGGTAGTAAAAATATAAAACATCTCAACTATAAAATTCATTCAATCCGCTGGAAATTTTATTTTTTAAGCCCTTGATTAGGCCTACGACTGAAACTGTGCCTTCATTTATAGGTGCAAAAAAAATTGATGCAGCGAGACTTGGGCTATTTTTTTTTTTTAATTACAATATTTCATCATTTTAATTTACTCTACAGCCTTTTGGCAGCATCAACAAAATAATCATTAAATCCATTAGTTTTTTATCTTGGTTCAGAGATAAATTGATCATAGTTCTATAACATCTGTTCTATCAATTTTGATTCAATTGTTTTTATTTAATTATCTTTTAATTGTATCCCATATTTTTTACAGATTATAGTAAGATTTTACTATTTTACATTTTTACCTCCCTTAATTACTTTATTGGAAATTCTTTTATCATTTTGAAAATACCTAAGGGATTTAAATGTTTCATATGATTTGTTGGTACCTGGTGTAATCCATTTGTTAACATATCTTTTGTTAATAAATCTGATAAAGCGTATTTGAGTTATCGCGCGAACAGACGGACGGGCAGATATTTTCCCGTCCCCCATACTATCCTATAAAGTACCATTCTGGTACTTAATAACATTGCTATACAACAATTTACTGAAACAAAGTATGGAGGCAGGGTCGGCTATTCAGGGGTAGTAGATGAAGCGGCACTTCACCAAAATTTTTACCTTACCAGACTTATTTTACAAGTTTATTTTCCTAATTACGTTTGTTGGTTTTTGCTTAAAATATATTTTCACTGAAAGTGTTCGAAAACAGGGTGCTTAGGAAAATATTTTACCCCAAGAGGGATGAAAATGGGGACTGGAGAAAACAGCATAACGACGAGTTTCATGACCTGTACTCTTCACCAGACATAGGCCCGGTTGCATAAAAGCTCCAGATATCTTCTAGACAGCTAATCGTTCTATACATTTATAGACTCGATAAACACCTTCCCATTTCCGAAAGCGAATTTTCTCAAGAAATAGCTAATGTCAGATAAATGAGTTGAGCACTTTGTCAATAGATGGAGACACGGTGCTTACTCTAATATCAAGTTGGCCGTGATTGAGCAGCAACCAATCGGAACGCTTCTTGCTATTCTATTCAAAATGGCTGAATTATCTTTCTGCTTTCTGCTTTTTCTTGTCTGCTGTTTCTCTGCTAAAATGAATGTAAAACGTGAGATAAACTACGGTAATTTCGATTTCGAGACTTGTGCATTAGAGAAAAATGTCACCCATCACAATCTGACAACATAATCCGTAAAACGTAACACATTAATTAAGTTATAAGTAGCTAATTTACCACAGAAAGGAATGCTTCGATGGTTGTTCCCAATTCTAATGATGGGCAAATTAACGCTGAAAAAGGCATGCTTGCAGTTGTTCCTTATTTAATATGATGGCCTATTTATCCATAGGTCATTGCTTTGACAGCCTGATTCTTTCCGAAACTCAATATCGTCAAAGATCTAATTCTTTCAGGGAATACTTTTTGCTTTACACATCTCTAGGCCTAATTATTGCCTCAGGATGAAGATGACGAGAAAGATGATGACTATGTATTAATATTCGTGCTGTAAAATGGCAATATTTTCTTCATAAAGTGTTGCATCAGAAAATAAAATTAATATACTTAAGCTACATTTTTTCCGAATCTGAATATCATCGTAGGCTACTTCTTGAAAGGATTGCTGTATTTCTTTCAGGGAATATTTACTTCTGTATAGACCTAGGACTTATACGATCTGGCATTGAAGATGACCAGCAAGAAAATATGATGTGAATTAATATTCGCGATGTTTTCTTAAAGTATTAACTTACAACAGAAAATGAAATTAATACAAATAAACGATGGATACATTAATAGCCTAGGCTATAACAAAGTTCATCTAACCGATAATATACAATTTGTCTAGTACAGTATTATGAATTATTTCACACACAAATTAATAACCAATGCCAGCTTCATTACTACTTTTAATTTTAATACCATAACAAGCTAGTAACATAAAGTAAGATTAAATGCTAACATAATAACGAAACATACATCAACATAAATATTTCGCATTTCCGCCATGTTGCGTGTTTATCTACCGTTTCGCCAGATATCTAGTGATTTATGGTGCGATAGTTTGTAGGGCGTGTCATCGAACGATTAGCCGCCATCGAACGTTTCAGAAACGCTTACGGATTGAATAATGCCATCTAGTAGATATCTTACGTTTCGGAAACCCGGCGATAGTAAGGGTAATTAAATCACAGAGGATTAAATGGGCTGGACATGTTGCGCGCATGGGGGAAAGAAAGACATATCTCAAAAGTATTGACTGGGAGACCCCAAGGGAAAAGACCACCTGGAAGACCTAGACGTAGGTGGGAGGACAACATTAGGATAGATTTAAGGGAAGTAGGATTTGCGAGGGATGATTGGATGGAGTTAGCACAGAATAGGATTGTAGGCGGGCTCAGATAAGCGCGGCAATGAACCTTCGGCTTCTATAAAATAGATAATATTAGCTTGATAAGGAATTGTCTATAGCCACTGAGTAAGTAAATAAGTACTGTTCCCGAACTTACGGGAAGGGATAAGAAATGTTAAGACTACCTATTAAACTCAACCATATCCCCCACTGATTTATATGTTCTAGTTTTTCCATCAAAAATATAGGTTGCTTTTCCAACTTGCACGTCCCGAAAATTGGTCAACCCGTCAAGCAGAATCAACCGAGTCGTATAAAGAATCAGGGTACCATTATGTGGATGGGAATCTGCAAGCAGACTTGACAGACAAGCGAAGTTTTATCTGTGGTTGTCAGCTAGATTATTTTTAAGAATGAAATGTTTATAAATGGAAAGAGAAAAAAGAAAAAGGGGGAGATAGAGGAGATTAAAGCTGGTGGAATGAAACTATCAAACGGGAAACCGTGAGAAAATCAGAAAAATTATAACTCCATCCACCCAGCCAACTGCTCGAAACTTAGTTCAGGTCCTGGCCAGCATAAACGTGTATTTGAAAAAAAACAAAAAAAAAAAAAAAAAAAAATCTATAGCTTTCTTTTTCCGCTTTACCGCGGAAGTATGTGCACGCCCTGACAGCGGTAACAGATCTATGGATCACATATATTTAGACCGGACATGAAAGGGCTCCCATGTGTATGATCAGAACAATATAGGTCCTTCATTTAAGTCAACACCCAAAGATAGATAACGTATAGGGAACTTTCGGTGTATGGGTTCAGTGATTTCAAAACCGGCATCGGTTTGTGCGAGAGGACAGAAGCCCGCAAATGAGTACGCTCACATTAGTTTGTTATGGGATTTGAACGTAAGTATGTGTTGTTACCGCCTCGGCCACCTCAACAGATAAGCTTTCTGTAATTTTTTATTTTAAGAATTCTTATTTTAATAATAATTCATTGATCTGTTCAGTTTAGTTTTATCGTTATTTAGGCCTAACGACGGAGATGTATTACAAACATAAGCCTGTGACCGTCGCCGGTACGTAGGAATTTTGTCCCCCAGAAGTTATTTTACATACCTGTAATTCTATAGACATGGATTCGTCAAATGTATGCATGCATAAATGCCATCGACCTGGGCCGGAATCGAACCCGCAACTTTAGCCACAGAAAGCCAGAATGAAATTGACTGCGCCACCCAGGCCGGCTTAATCCATAGGACTAAGCACTGTTACTAATCAACTAATAAAATTAGAATAATGTCTGTACGAATGGAAATGCAGCATTTTTTAAAGTAATTAGAAGACTGCCGAATTACTTAAATAATAAACCGATAAACATTAGCGAGGAAAGCATTCACACAATGGTATGCATATTTGTTGTTTGAATTCCGTACATAACTAGGAAGTGATTTGCTTTCCGGACGTGCACATTTCCTTATTTAAGTACATGAACATGGCTGTATATAAATGATTTTGTATAATTATAAGTCGTTATAAGAGGCACAGACAACATAAAGGTTTCTCTTTATCAAAGAAACGAAACAACGAACAGACTTATTGTTAACAGACGAAAGTACCACCGGTCGGCCGCGGTGGTCTAGAGGTAGCGTGCCCGCCTCTAGATCCGCAGGGCGCGGGATCAAACCCGGCCGCGGTCGATGGATCTTTCAGGACGTAAAAATCCTGGGCACGGAGTCCTCCGGGAGGAACTTTAAGCTGGGGTCCCCGTGTCGTAGATTTACGGCACGTAAAAGAACTCCAAGCCTAAATTAGAGCCTCTGGACAAAATTTCTCGGCCCTTTCACGTCCAAGAAATACTTAGTTTCCAGAGGGGGGTTGCGAGGCGATGGGCTTACCACCTGTCCCTCTACCCTCTCTCGGAAAATAAGTATATTCAAATTAGTATAGGTAATGAAACCTCCATTGGAGGCCCCTTCCCCCCACCTGGGGATCATAGGGTACTAGATACAGATAAAGATAATTAACGGGGGATCCTCAGCTTTTACCTATAGGCCTACCCCGGGCAGAATGCAGAAAGTACATATTTGTCACACTTCATTGTGCTATAAACATGACGCTGGTACTGCTGTGTTCGGTGGATATGGAAGAAAATGTGATAAGCGTAGAATTGGTTGGTTGGTATATGGTTGTTTAACGACGGGAACGTACTGCAACTTAGGCCTGTGACCGTCGCCGGTGCGCCGGAATTTTGTCCGGCAGGATTTCTTTTACATGCCAGTAAATCTACTGAAATTGGTCTGCACACATAAATGCCGTCGACCTGGGCCGGGATCGAACCCGCAACCTTGGGCACAGAAAGCCAGCGCGTTACTAATTGCGCGACCCAGGCCGACGCGTTGAATTGCTGAAGGGTGAATTTTGCCTTAGGGTCTACTATGGTAACAAAACAATCTGTAGTTCGTAATGGTGGTTGTTCAGAGATTTATGGATGTGATGACGATAGGAGAGAATATTTACAGATGACTGAGATTGTACGAGTTAGACTCTAGTCCAGTCAATAAACGTCGAAAAACACCAAATAGAAAAAAAAAATCGTGTAGTTTTGAAATTTTGCAGAGATGTCGGAGGGAGTGTCCCGAACAACATACTAAAAGTCCCCGAAGGTGGGGGGTGAGCGGGGGGCAGGGGGGCCCGCAGAAGGTCCCAGTTTTAGGTTTTTCGCTTATATCTAAACAACGGTGCATCATAGAGGAAAAATTTCTATATACAAAATTAAAGCTGATAAAATTTCCTACAAGACTGATCCTACACATTTCTTTCTATTTCCAATAGTTTTCGAGATATCCGCCAACGAAAATAACAATTTTTCGAAGAAAGCTCTTTCGCCTCGCGCTTTTCGACACACTTTGCCTTCTAGCGCTTCAGCCCTTAGGTATACAGCAATGTTCTCATGAAAGACGTTGTAGCGAAATAAATTCGCTTTAAAATGAGTAGTCATTTGTTATTATTTATTAAAATGTTCAAAAGTTATAACAATTTAAAGTTTCGGTCAAATTTCGAGATTTCGAAAGAAAACCGTACATCGCACTTTCTCTATATTTAGGGGTAATGCATTTGTATATAAACGGTATATTGTGTATTTACATCATGAAACAAGTGGAGAAATATAAAAAAACCATTAAAGTTGAATTTATTAAAAATCCGATCACGGTACAAGCACAGGACATGTAATGGAAAATACATTATATTTTAGGCAAGAAAGGAAAAGTGGGCACAAAAAAAATCATGTTGTTTTAAAATTTGGCAGAGATGTGGGGGAAAGTGTCTTAAACAACATAGTAAAAGTCCCCATGGATAGGGGGTGAGCGGGGTGTGGGGGGAACTTTTGAATGTAATTTCTCGCAGTTTTCCCTAAACACACTAAGGCTATGGGTTCTAGCAAAAAACAGTTTATGCACAAAATTAACTACATAAAAGTTCTTATAAAATTGATCTGAATAGTATTTTTGTGGATTTAATGGTTCAGGAAATAGAAGGATATGAAGTATGACATAGTTCTGGATATTCTGTTTTACATACACCTATATATTATATTTTTTTTAAAAAATGAAAGGAGATGATAATTAAATTAGCATGATGCCAAGCAAGCAAACTAGTTCTTAGAATAATATTCGTACTAAAGGTAAACATGAAAAATAAAACTCATTATTATTATAAAGCTTACAAAAATCTCATGGTATGAGTGTACGTTATAAGAAGTATAAACCAGGCCTATTATCCATTATATTTTTCTTATAAAATATCATTTGGAAAAATTGTGAAGAGTTAGATATATTTAGTAATTATAAGACCTAGTAGGCCTACATAATACTTGAAATAAATGTATAGTTGTCTATTTTTTTCAGTCTCCAACACTGGAATCCTAGTACATCGTATGATAACTTAGGGTTATATTGTTCTATCAACATTCAGCATTTATACACATATACAACATTAATTAAAGAGTGCCTGAACAATTACTTAATTTGCTTGGACGTCATCAATTTTAAACTCCTTCTTCTTCTTCTTCTTCTTCATCTTCATCTTCTTCTTCTAATGGTATACTTGTTGGTGCATGTACCATGACAGGTTCCACAAACGGCTGAGCATTTAATACCAGCTTTTCGGCATCCATAGGCCTATCTGCCACCACACCGAGTTGCACAGTGACAAAATATGATGTTCAAATATTCTCAGAAGCCACATAGACAAGTAAACATTTATTTAAAGTAATAGGTAGGCCTACTATTCTTACAATATCTCAATATATCTAATTCCTTACCATTTTTCAAAATACCGGTAATTTTTTTAACGTAACATAGAACGGCTAAGCTTTACAACAAGAATAATAATAATTATGATGATGATGATGATGATGATGATGATGATGATGATAATAATAATAATAACGATAATGAGTTTTGTGTGTGACGTTAACCATTAGTAAGTATATTTTTCTAGTTTGCTTGCTTGGCATCATGCTAATTTAATTATCATCTCCTTTCATTTTTGTTAAAAAATATAATATATAGGTGTATGTAAAACAGAATATCCAGAACTATGTCATACTTCATATCCTTCTATTTCCTGAACCATTAAATCCACAAAAATATCATTCAGATCAATTTTATAAGAACTTTTATGTAGTTAATTTTGTGCATAAACTGTTTTTTGCTAGAACCCATAGCCTTAGTGTGTTTAGGGAAAACTGCGAGAAATTACATTCAAAAGTTCCTCCCACCCCCCGCTCACCCCCTATCCATGGGGACTTTTGACTATGTTGTTTAAGACACTTTCCCCCACATCTCTGCCAAATTTTAAAACTACATGATTTTTTTTGTGCCCACTTTTCCTTTCTTGCCTAAAATATAATGTATTTTCCATTCCATGTCCTGTGCTTGTACCGTGATCGGATTTTTAATAAATTCAACTTTAATGGTTTTTTTATATTTCTCCACTTGTTTCATGATGTAAATACACAATATACCGTTTATATACAAATGCATTACTCCTAAATATAGAGAAAGTGCGATGTACGGTTTTCTTTCGAAATCTCGAAATTTGACCGAAACTTTAAATTGTTATAACTTTTGAACATTTTAATAAATAATAACAAATGACTACTCATTTTAAAGCGAATTTATTTCGCTACAACGTCGTTCATGAGAACATTGCTGTATACCTAAGGGCCGAAGCGCTAGAAGGCAAAGTGTGTCGAAAAGCGCTAGGCGAAAGAGCTTTCTTCGAAAATTTGTTATTTTCGTTGGCGGATATCTCGAAAACTATTGAAAATAGAAAGAAATGTGTAGGATCAGTCTTGTAGGAAATTTTATCAGCTTTAATTTTGTATATAGCAATTTTTCCTCTATGATGCACTGTTGTTTAGATATAAGCGAAAAACCTAAAACTGGGACCTTCTGCGGGCCCCCCTGCCCCCCGCTCACCCCCCACCTTCGGGGACTTTTAGTATGTTGTTCGGGACACTCCCTCCGACATCTCTGCAAAATTTCAAAACTACACGATTTTTTTTTTCTATTTTTCGTTCGTTGCCTGGACTACTCTTCGCAGACTATCGTTCGTGAGATCGCAGGTTCGAAACCCTTGACCAGCTAATCTTGGTGGAGTTTTCGGGGATTTCAACATTATCAGAGGAAACATTATCCTTGATTAGGATTTAATTACCCTTGACTTTATAATAGGTGTATGCAATAAAAAAAAGGCTAGCATGACCACCCGGAGGGATTGTGTCGATATACTGTAAATAATTATTATTTACGTCATTCCTTGCGACAAGCAATAATTGTGACTGTGTAACATAATAATACATCTAAACCAATCACAAGTTCATATCTTTCAATTTTAAAGTTATAGTACAGCACTGATTATTGATTATAGAGACAGACAAAGACAGAGAGAGAGAAAGAGAGAGAGAGAGAGAGAGAGAGAGAGAGAGAGAGAGAAAGAGAGAGAGAGTTAGTGATATTATGACAATAATGGACTTCAATATCTAACCCAGTACACAAAAGCACAGTATAAAATTTGTATTTGGTGCCGGTACCGAATTCAAAAATTATTCCAACACCAGGAATATATATATATCCTATATATATTAAATAATAATAGTAAATACAGGCCTACACGAGTATGATATCGCAGATACTTCATTTCTAAGATATGGATTAGTAAATGTTAAATAACTCTTACGTATTTTTTAGATTGAAAAGTGTCAATTCTAGCCAAGTAATACTGTACTTGACCTAAATTTCATGAGATGGCTTTAAACACAAGATGGCAACAAATTATTAACAGGCTTTAATTACGACGATAAATTAATAGATATAAGCATGTAGGCTATAACGAATAATGAATAACCAGTCAAAGAGTTACAACTTACAAGAATATTGTGTATAATTTTGAGATAAAAATACCAATAGTAATATCGTTATACATAACAATGACCATAATAATAATAATAATAATAATAATAATAATAATAATAATAATAATAATAATAATAATTACTTATGGTCCACCGCTGTGGCTCAGGAGATGCGTGGGCCCGGGTTCGATTCCTGGTCGGGACAAGTTACCTAGGTGAGGTTTTTCCGGGGTTTTCCCTCACCTGTGAGACACATGTCAGGTAACTTTAGGCCGTTGTGGTCCCCGGATATCATCTGGCCGTCATTATCATCTTCATCCCCATCCTCGCCTTGTTCTGAGTGAGTGTGTGTGTGTGTGAATGGTGTGTATCGTCCTATGTGTTCGTGTAGTCTCGGAGGTGGCCCCGGCATTGCGCTGATCACTCATCCGGGAGGTTCTCCATATCCTTGTCTGGTCAAAAAAGTATGTATGTGATCCAAATATAATCCCTCTCCCGACAGGTCGCGGCCCTGACGACCATGACGACCATGACTGAAAATAGTGATAATGGGAATTAGGATAATGTAGAAAAAGAGAAAGTGACGGTGAAGATGATGCGAAACATGAAGACGAAGAACTGGACGAAAAAGAAAAATATAACATATTATCCTAATGAAATTAGACGAGATAAGAAGAAGAAGAAGAAAAACTTAGGGGACGAGAAGGGGAAAAGTAACAAGAACCTGAAGCAGAGTAGACGAAACTGAACAGAGGCATGACTATTTACATATTGAATTGATTCACGGAAATCTCTATAGTGATTCGTTTGCCTTTCCTTGAATTATCGGAACTCAGTTATAATAACATTTTTGTATTTGTTTTATTATATAAAACGTAGTAACAACAACATTAGTAAAAGGAATAAATGTCTCAAATTTATTATTATGACTTAAATCACACCAAGAATGCAGACGATCAATTCGGTCTCAGACATCCTTGAATTCAGACATTTTCAATGCCATGAGTGTTAAAATACATCTTCAACTGACTGGCATCCGGGCAACACATAGTACATTGGGGCGTATATGGTTGCTGCAATTGAAGGTGACGCGGCCTTGGAAGTTTATGCGAAGAAGTGTCACGTATGGTCATTCTTGTATTCCAGCTTCTGTAACATTTGTATAAAGATAAATCACGTCCATATTTTCGTTAACAGCGAAATTTTTGCAGAAGGAGAAATTAATGCCACGGATAATCAAATAGACTTGACCTTTAGTTTAACATATAAAACTCAAAACTTGGTAATCCTTTGTACCAGTTATTACTTGAGCATGTAACAACAAACAGTGACCAAAAACGGAGGGAATAAGTCTGGTGAATACAGTTAGCTATTCAAAAACCTCTTGAAAAGTTAAAATACCTGTGTCAGTATTTTTTGTGGCATGAAAAATATCTAGGTGAATCAAAAGGGACACAGTGAATATTATTCGCAACATGGAAGGCAAATGCTTTATTATTCTCACAATTTACGTCAGCCTTGTTCAGGTAAGAAGTTAATATAGTTGCTTTATAGAAGGAACTGAGGTCAATGATATATTAAGAATTGAGTAACACAATAGTACGCTTGCTTGCCAATGCGTAGGAAGTCCATTCACTATATCGCGAAAACAAAGTATATAAGAATGCAGTTGTTTCCCAACTGCCAATCACCAGTCCATCAACAATTTACAGTAGTATACATAGAATTAAATCACTTCACTTCCTGATACATAATAAAGGCTGTGAGTAGAGATCCGTGAAAATGATTTATTTTTAAGCAAAATTCGTTTTAAATTTTCAATATTCCGGTGTTATTACTAATTTGGCGGAGTTATTTTAAAAAAGATTTACATAATATGCAGATTTTATAATCAATTCATCATTATTATAAATTATAATAGTAAAAGCCAGGTATTTTTATTGACAACATAATTCAAACTTTCCACCGCTCGAACTTTCATCTTTTGTAGGAAATATTTTAAGGGTCGATGGGCTTACCACCTTTTCCTCTTCCCTCTCTAGGAAAATTAGCGTAACAAAATTCACATCGGTAAACAGAAACCTCCACTTGGCGGCCCTTCGCCCCAACATGGGGACATAGGATGAGAGAGAAAGAGAGAGAGAGAGAGAGAGAGAGAGAGAGAGAGGAAATATTTATTAATTTCGAACTGTTCATAAGTTCAGAGTGAATACTCGTTTACTGTATACTCATATCTGCAAGAATTTAGAATATAAATGTTTCGTAAAATCTTAATTGAATTTTAATGGGGAGGGAATTCATAGAAGTTAGAATTTATGGAGCAGTCAATGTATTCCGAATGCCTCAAATGCAGGAGGTTGATCCTGTGGTTCATCCTCCTTGACTGCATGATGTGCAATGAGCATTTCGTTTTACAGAGAAAATTGCTATATGGTAACATGGCCGATGCATTTATTCGTTGACAAAGCCAGGAGGGAATACGTACAGGAAATTGCGAAAATATTCCTTAAAATGATTTAGCGTTAAGATTTCATCCAAATAAAACAATTTTTGCAGAAATTCGTTTAAAAAATGGGATTATGTTTACTTCGTGCGTTATTATATGAATTCGCGTTATTTCGTGATTCAGAAGTACCGTAGGCCTATGTTCTTTTGGGGTTCTGAGTGGCGGAAAAAGGAAAGTGTTCAAACATTTGTCGAAATCAGAATAACCTGTAAAAATTAAACTACTGTGCTGCCAATAATTTCTGAGAAGTTATATTAAAACATTTAATTTATCACTAGTCAAAATAGGCAAGTTGGGGTCCTCTTAATGCTGAATAGACGAGATCAAATTTCAGAATTGAACACAATTAAGTTTAATTTTTCTCCTTACGGTGCTTATGATATAGATAGAGGAAGTAAAGTAAGGAAAAAGTAATGAAAATTGTATCTTGAGTTTATAGTCTACCAAAATGTTCCAATAAATTGTTAAAAGAAATAACAGAAAATCGATGGTTTCATTTTGCATATTTTGTTAGTTTTGTGATAATTTGCTTGATATTAAAATATTTGTACAAATGTTACCGTATTAAATTATCACATTTAAACTGCATAATTCTGCATATTTATCTGCATATTCTGCATTATAAACATTTGCTGCGTATTTGGCTAAGTGAATGTTTTGAGAACAGACTGTACAATAATTGATAGTATGTAGTATAATATTTTTGGAACTGATTGTATAATACAGTATTAAAGCGACGTTTCATTTTACTACTTTTCAAACTGACTAATATTTGTTGCATATCCCTTGTTTTTTAAAAAGTTGTGTTATGTAATTTATACAACTTACTATTTTGGTATTTTATAATACAATTCAGCTAACAAGAGAAACTAACGTATTAAAATTAATTAAATGATAGGACATACTTAATTGGATACAGAGCATATTTTACAAAATTTAGAGCATATTTTCATGAATATTTCATTTTCTGATAGAGCATTAACTTACGGGCCTTAGTTATTATTAGGGATTATGATTTTTCGTAATGGCGATAAAAAGTGAAATCTCTCAAAATCCTTGTAGTTTCATACCTTCGTAGAACACAGCTGATTAGATCGTTTCCAGTGCGATTTGAGTCAGCGATAAAATGCGAAATCAGTTCAAAATGAAAAATGCATGTCAATTTGCTATTTAACTGTATTTCCTCATTTGAAATCCACGAACTTTCTTCATCACTCAAATAGCATTCGTACTCCCTACGAATCCTCATATTCAACCAAATTTGTTTCTATTATGGACAGTAAACATGTTTTATTGGTTTTTCACTTATATAGCCTACCACTGAAAAGATTTTTCTGCATAAGAATGTCCTGACGATGAAATAAAATATAACGCAAAATGCATTATTATTTCAAAACGCAAAACTCATCATCCCCAGGTATTATCAGAAGTGAAAAATTATATTAATGGATACATTCCTTTATTGTGTAATTTATATTAGTCTTCCTCAATTTTCATTTGCTCACATGACTTTTTAGTAGTATAAAATAGTTAGGCCTAAGTGTATTTTATTTCTTTATTTGTAGGAAACGAATAAGTAAAATTGCATATGTTTACAGAACAAAATCTGATGGTGTAGTAAAATAGCTATTCTGAACTAATTTGATAAGGATTTGAAGTTGAAAACTATCCACTAATTCGGAAAAACAAGTAATTACGGGAATTTACATCACCTCTCTGTGGCAAGCTCTGTTATTTTTGCTCTAAAAAAAGCTATTCTGACGTACATATCTTGTCACATCTATTCTGCACGGCTGCTGAATCACAACTTAATCCCTCTGTACTTTGGGAATAAGGACCATCCATACCGAACTTCGAGGGTTTAATAGGTTGTTGCTATGCGTGCTTTCATGCTTCAATTACCGCAAATACAGAAGAGTGATACGGTGGCGTCACGTATGCATGTTTATGGATCTGCTTCCTACTCTGTCCTCCATTTAGTACGCATAATCATCATACATATACTCGATACATTTGTATATTTCAAAATGACACCATATCTTCAATACAAAGTTGTCACAATCGTGGGATGTATCTAATTTGAAATTCTGAATTGATACCTAATAGGTATTATTATGATACGCGTAGAGGAAACAAAACATGTTAAGATTCTGCTGAAGAAACATGTTTTCTAAACATAATTACGGTATAATTCAGTACATACCAACAAAAATAAACTTCTTCTGTATTGGCAACTAACACAATATTATTAGTGTGGTTTATATAAGATGAGTAATCAAGAAAATCATAACATATTTGTGCATGCAATATACTCTTGAAACATTTGACAAGAACAAACTGCAGAAATCTAATGACATAGGTAAATTGTATACAGGAATATAACAAAAACTCGTTTCGCTCGTTGGGAGCCCCGCCCCCGATTAAATAATATAAATTAATTATTATGAACCTGAGACCTTCAGCATGCGAGTCCAAGACGTTACTATCTCGACCACCCCGTTAGGTTTACGGAAATAATTATTTCTAAATTTTCAGAGACCTACGTGAACACAGTTTGATAATACCGTTACCATGGAAACCGAGCCCTTTTTCGGGGGTTTTTATGGCTAAAAATTAAAAGAAAAATAACTTTTTGGAATTTTCCAGTGGTCTGCAGCCTAAAAGCTATATGTGTGCAAATTTCAAGTTTCTGGCTCATTTGGAAGTGAGCAAACATTAAAGTGAGTGAGTGAGTGAGTGAGTGAGTGAGTGAGTGAGTGAGTGAGTGAGTGAGTGAGTGAGTGAGCGAGTGAGTGAGTGAGTGAGTCAGTCAGTCAGTCAGTTAGCCATGTGGCTTTATATTATAGGGATATTGTGTAGTAGAACAACGATAAAAGTTAGACCTAAGCAAATCACAATGTCTGGTGTTAGAGACATGAGTATCTGCGGATACTGAGTTCGTACTAATAATGTTTAGCATATAGAAAATATTGCACATTATAAACATAAAATAGAGATATAATGTTACAAGAGATGAAAAGAGTTATTAGTTGTTAGTATTAGTATTAACTTAACGCAGCTTTACATCAGAATTATATTGCATTCATCATTTATCTTATCAAGTTTCCAGTCTAGTGCTTTGTAGTACTTTGTTGTAATGTTGTTTTCTTTGTAAATATATAACTTTCACCTTGAAATGTGCTCCTCATCGTTTTCATTTCCTTGCTATGATTTCCTGCAGCTATTTCTGAATGGTATATATCATTTTACTTTTCACATTTTCAATATTTCATAATCTTTCCTTAATGTAATTATAGTTTACAATACATTATTTATAACAAATTCTATTTTCAGGGATCAAAACCTCCAATGAATGGAGCGGAACAAGATCCTGGAACTGGCGGCAGACATGCTGTAACGAACCAAGACATCTTAGGAGCACCAGCAATCGATATTGAAGAACAGCACAATGGCAGATTTGGTATCCCTCCTTCAGATCCTGTAATGTATCCAAATGTAGATTATGTTAACAGACAGAAAAGAGGACATTTATTTCGTCGAGGCAAGTCAAATGAACCGATTCAAAACTTTCAACCAAATATATTCCACATGAATGAAATTATTCCTCCAATTAAACAGAAAGGGATACCATTGCCAATTCCACCAGTGCCAGAAATACCTCCACCACCTCCACCCAAGATGGTCTCCATTATAGAAGAGCATTCTAGAAATGAAATGAAACGAAAAAATCCCTGGATAACTTATAAGAATGAGCACTATGAGGATCCAGAAGGGCATTTCAGATTCTATAGAACAGTCCAGGTTGCAAAATTCCCCCCACCAGACTACGTAGAAGAGCCTGCAACACAAATGAAGAGACAGGTTCCTACCCAATACAAGCCACAGATTCAGTACCACAATTATCCTTACGAGGAAGCAACTCATCCTGGACATTCCAACTCCACTGCACATGACAGTATGTACCCATCCAACCATTACCTTCATCAACAAATTCCACCTTCCACTGCCTCGTACAACCCTTACCTGAACTACTATAATCAGCAACCTTACTACACGCCAACACAGTACGGTGTACAACCTGAAATCCATTCTCAATACTATTCCCCTCAACAAATCCAAAACGCTTTCAACTATCAAAGGAATCCTTATGCTGTTCCTTCCATGTATCAACAAAATTTGCCTTCAGCCCTAACACAGCAAGCAGGATTGCAGAACCCACTATTTCAGAATCCATTATATCAAACACCCCAAATACCGTCAACGAACATTTTGAACAACGATATTGAAAACCTGAACTCGCCACAACATGAAATCGACTTCTGGCCAGCATTGTCTTCAGCAAAACATGCTGGTGATTCAGAGACAGTTACTCGTGGTACACCAAAGGCTCTTCAGCATAAGACGAATGAGAACAGTTTTGGTGATGTGCCAAAGGAAAATAGCAACGCCCAGAAATATCAGCCCAAGGAAGCAGAGGGAGAGGAGAAGCAACAGAATTTCAAGGCCAGTGAGTACTTTGATGGAAATAATAAGCTTAATAAATTTAAAGATTTCAAACTGTTTGAGTCCCAGATAGCAGATGCAAAAAGTGAAAATCCAGGATCAGAAACTAAAATGATATCCCCACTGCTATATCAGTACCTTCCGCAGCAGAAGACTCCTCCATTTACTTACGGAATGAACAGTGACAATGCAAAAAAATTTGTTTTCCCAAACTTCCCTCCACATTCATATCCCCCTGACATTCAGCTGCTAAAATCTTGGATGGAAGCATATCAGAATCAACAAAACGTACCAAAACATGAAACATCTAGTGAGCCTGTTGCAGGAATTGATACAGGTTCCGATGCAACCAACAAAATCCATCAGCCTCCTAGTACTCCTTATCAACACAGTTCTCAAGAACAATTAGTTCCTCCACACCCATCATACAATATCCCCACAGACTATCATTGGCGTTCTCCAAAGCAGTTGTTTCCTCCATATAGTGCACTTGAAAGTGCTGTTAATCATCAAATTCCTGCAAGCTATACTTCAGAAAAACAGCCTCATGATTATTATCATCCGTTTTCACCTTCTCCAAATGTTTTCTCATATATTCCAAATAAGACACAAATTTGGGAAAATAGTAATTTTCCTTTCAGCCAGTTCTATAGATATCCGGAAGCAGTCATGTCATATCATAATTCAGTTCCTGCGACTCCAGGCTCTTCAAACCCGGAGTACAAACAACAAACCGAAGAACAATCATGGTACATCAAACCAGATATAAAAATGAACAATAAACGACAGACTACCATTCCACCAACAGCACCTAAAGAAGTGCACATATCATCAACTTTTACTGAAGAAATAAGAGAAACCACTACGTTTACTAAGGCAACAGAGAGTCCAGAGGTACTTTCTTCAAGCAACAAGCCTCATAGGGTTTCGCTACCAGCAGGAGCAAAGAATATAGTAATAAAACTTCCAAATGGGGAGGATATCGTCATTGATATTCCAGTGACTGGAGAAAATACAACAAAGGTATCAACAGGCAATAATAATGAACAAACCTTCCCCTCAAAACCCACATCCAACCGCCAGTCTTATAAACGTTCATTTGACTTCACTGATCCAATTATATCTTCTGGAGAATTAATGTTTGATTCAATAGAATATCCTGGTGAGCCCCAGCTATTTAACCATAGATTTCAGTCACATATGACACCATTAGGAGTTTCCTATGATAATGCAGCTGCTTCTTCTGTATTTTCAGTTGCTTCCAACGCAGACCAACCAGTTAACAAACTATCCTCCACTGCTTCAGTTGGTACCACTGCATCGCCAATATCAAACTCGAAACACTTTGAGAAAAGTGCAAACACAATGGGTCCTGAAACAGATGTAGACAGTGACTACAGTGATGCGGGTGAAAACAATAATAACCTATTGTACGATATAAACAATAATATTTTGACAATATCCCTGTTCAAGGATCGACATGAGTCCAATGCATTTAAAGGCAATGGAAATAAAAAGGAAAATGTAGCGAAAAAGGTGACTCATCAACATTCCAAAGATATAGATAGTCTTCAGAAGCAGTCGGGGGAATCTAGCAGTGAATCTTCAATGGCTGCAGAAGATGCTCCACAGTTAAATCTAGAGGATCTTTACAAAGGGATCAACATAGATCTACCGACTTTGTTGAACAATCGAAAATTATTAGAACTGTTGAGTAATTCAAAGACTGGAAAGAGACATGGAAGGCATTCCCGTCTCCCAGAAGCGAGTAACTGTAAGTGTGAATGTAATTAGAAGTTCCTAGTTTAGTAATGTTATAGTATTCTTGCTTGTTTGTTAAGTTTATTGTTATGTTACGTTATGTTATGTTATGCTATGTTATGTTATGATTTGAATATTGTTATTGTTAGTAGTAACTAAGAGACTGTTAATTGTACGAATAACATATTTGTGTTAATAAACCTTACATAAAATTAAATGAAACCAATTACTGAAAGGTTAATTAACTAAGGTTAATTTCCTCCTCCCGTAGACTAATGGTCAGGCAACCTACTATTATAAACGGGTTAACAGTGCCTCGTGAATGCTAGGAGGTTGGCTGGGTGACACTGCCTTTATCTCTGATGTAATTTTATTTTTCCCAAGCGAATCATACGGGAGGTCCATTGTGGTTCGAATTCCATGCTAAGATGTAGTTCCAAGGTAAATGTAGTAACAGTTTTAGTAGTGATCAATCCGCAACAATAGAAATTTCTCTATACTTTAGGGGTCCGAAAGTCACCCCTCCAAGATGGCTCGTGAAATGGCTCACAGACAGTCATTTAATTGTGAAGTGAACAGGCCCTAGGCCTGTAAGAAAGGGGAAATAAAGTGATCCCACTATTCCAAAACTCCAAGATTTCAGAATACGTCCATCTTTCTAGTTCCTACCAAATTAATATAGTACAGACGTCCTTATATAGCAAGAAGCACTTAAGGAAATTAAATTTATTTACCATAATTACAATTATATTATTTATCAACATACCCTTTTCTCAACCAATACAAAACCTACAACAATGAATAAGGTATCAGTGAAGATTTTTTTAGACTTCTGACATAGCATACCAGTACTCAGTTTATGTTAAAACGCATGTTTTGCTCCAAATTTTCAAATATATACAATATTAAGAAGTTTTACACTGAACTCATCACGTGAAATTCACATAGCATGGTAAAGAAGCAAATTTGCAGTCTCCATGACAACATTCTGGTTTGCATTGTACACAGCTGACTTGGGATATAGCATGATGCCGAGATTTACGGTGATCGATTAAATTAGAGAAGCTATGTACAGATTTATAATTATAAATCAATAATAAAGGTAGAAATACACGCAAATAAAAGATCTGATGTGACGCATTCTCAAAATTTTCTCTACCATATGTAAGTACCATATTTTTTTCACTTCGCATTTTGAGACAATTCTTTCCTACATATTTCATTTCACAAATGTTCCACAAAACTAAATTTTTACACTGTTTCCTTGACATTTCAGCCAGGGTTCCAATGAGGCAGATGAAAGGAAAGAAACAATTTTTAATAAAATATTTTTAATTACAGTTCAATCTTAAAAAATAATATCACATTTTTTCATGAAAATTTCCATGCGTAAAGCAATTTGATGGTTGGATTTAAAGGGCAATGTTTGAAAAATTAAATAATATAATTATATTTAAAAAGTATACATTGGATCAATTAGTACAATAGCCTACTGCAGTGGTTGCCAAAGTGGCACAATCGGAGAAATTAAAACCTATTGGATCTGGCATCAGTATTGACTTGCCATCACGAAGAAAGAGGATGGAATGCACTTAGTCTGCCTCTCTCATACCCTGGTGTCTTAAGCTATTAATAAAGTAAAAAAAGGAGGATAAATGCAATATGAATGTCAAAAGCTATGCACAGTTTGAACTCTCTCACAAGTTAATAAAATATTTTTTTACGAATGTGTTTTTTCATCCGGTTCCCGTTCATGCCATCTCGAACTTCCACATCCAGTGCAGGTAACCTAACCTAACCTAACCTAACATAACCTAAACTAAACCAACCTATCTAGGTATTTTGGCTAATTACCGAACTTCTTACTGCACATGTGTGCCATTATATCAAAGCCTGTAACTTTGATGTATTATCTTTTATTGTAGAAATGGTATATAATTATATTTCAGTATTACCTGTCTTTACTTCCTGTTTATTTTTTAATACTCACTTGCGATAATTCATCAGACAGCTAAATATGATGCAAGACCTTCTACATACCATGATCCGAATATGTGCGCCTGCGTTCAAGAAATCGATGTATTAATAGCCACCCATATAGAAATACTACTAGTTTATAAGGTTAGTACGTGTCGATCCAATTAGACAATAACTGTAGGTATTTAATTAACATATTCTTGACGTAAGTATTTTCATGTATTTTCCCTAGCATAAAAAATAGTATGCGATACATTGTGTTAAGTATACATAATTGTGTATAACATGAACACGGAAAAGGAATTACCGGTAATACTCGACATCCGACACACATCCTACATGATTTTTTTTTAAATATATAGTACGTGGTATAATAGCAGAACAGTATGACATTGAAAACTATATCGTACATCTCATTAAAATAATTAATGAAGGTAACAATAGTTTTCTGCCAATTTCCTACACCAAAATTCAGATCTACAAAGAATAAAAAAAGTAAAACAAAATTAACTTTTCACGGCACTTCTCACTATACTTACCAAGAGATCAAACAAACTACAAGCTAAGATAGGAAATGGAAAGTTCGTAATTAAGATTTTGAAACGCGTTTCAAAGTATTAAGGCTCCCTTGTGTACAAAGAACCCTCCTATTCCTAATCCTGGGAAGTTTTTATTTTTTTATATATATTTTTTTATACATAACTTATTTTTCGAAAGTTTTACATGGAGTGGACATATTTTCAAACAATTTTACTTTTCACACTCAATCTACATGAGATAAGCTTTAATTTGATATCTCACATCTAATAACACTCTATGAAATAAATACGTATTTTGAGTATTTTTAAAATAATAAGAATAGCCTATCCACTAACAATCATGATATCATCTCAAGTGAGAATATTATTGCCAATCAGAGTTTTATTCCTTTATTCTGAAATTTTATTTTGAAATTATATCCTAAAAGATGGGCCTCATCGAGCATCATAACTGCTTTTTTAAATTTTTAGTTAAATTCTCTTAAATATTGTTATTTTCAAATTACTCATTTTAAGTTAAATATTAATCATCGAGGTTCACCATCTAAATATTATAACAAAGAACTATGTAAAACTTGAATGAAAGCAAACAAATGGTTCTTGAGATAGCTTATTCGTTTTTCGTGTTGAAGAATGAAACTTTCGGAAAAACGCGACACGCACATGTACTTACATCCTCCACTTCCAAGAAAGTAATATTTGGAATGTTCTGAAAATTTAGAATTATGCATCAGAAAAGTGAATGCTGTCATTTGAAAATATGAAAACAACTTTCTACTGCAATAATACCTTAATATATCATAAGAGCGGCTGGACTTCTTCGTCTACAACACTGAATTAGAAGTGGAGATAGCTATAAAAATTTCATCTTGTTTTTTAAATTTAAAATTCTATTACTTACTCTCTGCAACATGCTATTGACTATGGCAAATATGTTGCTAAAGATCGGCAGAAATTCAATAGAAATATCTTTCTTGGATTCAGAGTGACTGAATTGGGAACAAATCATATTATTCATGCAGTTCTTTTTAACACAGTCAAACAGCAGGGAGACTTAAAGGAGTTGAAAAAAAAAAGCTAATACAGAGTGCGCTAATAGATTTCTTCTGTTGAAATTTAAACTACATCGACCATGTGAGTTCTATCACAAAATAAATTTCTGATTCAGAAACAATTTTAGAATGGACTGAAAATTCTACACGTTATTTTAAAAACTTGTATTTTTATATTCAGAATAAAACACTTGTTATATTCCAATACAATAAATTTGATAATTCATAACAGCAATTTGATTTGAAGTCTTATTGCTGGACCATAGTTTATAGCTAAGATGCAGTCAGGCATATTAGGCTCAGAAATACGACGTCCAGAATAAGTGCAAAAGTCAGCTATATTTAATTTTCAGTCAAAGTATGACCTGCAAAGAAATATAATCGGTTTGCCTATCACTTGGAGGGATATTAATTGGCATATGGCAGGCTTAATGAAGGGCTCAAGCCATAGTGGGCCATCCCTACCAACAGCAAAAATGACACTTTGCGGTAGTGTTTAGAATAGTGCATCAAGTACTTAGTAATGTGGTCCATGTCCATGGGCCTCTCATTTGTGTAGTATTGTGCAGGTATTGCAACACTTTATTCATAAGTAATTAAACTATGGTATTCATTGAAATTTACTACTTGGTTTCTCCACATTGCCCACTATGGCTCTGAACTCTTCAATTATGGTTCTCTTGAACGAAAATGCTATTTATTTGTCAAGTTGCTAAGCTGTCCTCAAGGGGTAGCCATTCAAACCTTCTCCCAACCAGGACCTCCCGACCAGTTATCAGTAACGTTAATTATTGGACTATATAAGTGGACCCTCAAATTGTTCGTTTAAGTTTTTTGCCTACATCTATCTTTTTAACAGCTACTAACATTCGCAAATCTTAATATTCCTTCGGGGAATCATTTAACCATCTCCTATCACCCTCACAAACGATCGCGAGGAAAATTCATGGAACCTTTAGGAAGAAGAAAAAGAGGAAGGGAAAGGGCATGGAAAGTAATAGCTTCGCTTCCCACAAAAATGCTTCGTATAGCTTATTACTGATACCCTGCACTCTGTGAACTCAGGAGGACAAAGAACGAAGATATCCGTCATATGTCACGTGATCAAGATGAGATGATAGAATAAACAAGGTCAAGGCAAATGAAAATGTTTTTATTCCGTTTGCGGGAATTGGTAGTATTCATTGTTTCATAATGTTTAACTTTAGTGAAGTGAAACAAATGATTGTTAAGTATGGCATCACCTTTATACCAGCCTATTTATCAAACAGCTGATAGGGTCATTTGTATTTACATACTGATACAGTTTTTTTCCGGGACATTGTTCAAGTAAACCAAATTTATAAACATGCTCTGTAAGACAAAAGAAATCTATTATTACTACCATGACTGTTTGAAAAAACTGAGCTAAACCAATCCAACTTGATTTTTCATTGATTAAAACAAAGGTAAATGACACGCAGGTTTTAAAGCCATTAGCATAATGAAAAGACTTACTTACTTAAGCAATAGACAATTAATTCCTAAGCAAGCTGAAGGTATATTATCTATTTTATGGAACCTGGAGGTTCATTGCAGCGCTTACATGAGCCCGCCATTCAACCTTATTTTGTGCTAACTCCATCCAGTTATCCCTTGCAAAACGCACTTCCCTTAAATCTGTCCTAATATTGTCATCCCACCTACGTCTAGGTCTTCCAAGCGGTCTTTCCCTTCGGGTCTCCCAGTCAACATTTTAAAATATGTCTTTCGTCCTCCATGCGCGCAACATGTTCAGCCCATTTCGTCCTCTGTGATTTAATTACCCTTATTATATTCGGTAATCGGCTGCGGTGGTCTAGAGGTAGCGTGCCCGCCTCTAGATCCGAAGGTCGCGGGGTCAAACCCGACCGCAGTCGATGGTTTTTTTCGGGACGTAAAAATCCTAGGCATGGAGTCCTCCGGGAGGGATTTTCAGCTGGGGGGCCCGTGTCGTCGATTTACGGCACGTAAAAGAACTTCAAGCCTAAATGGACAAAACTCTGGACAAAATTTCTCGGCCCTTTCACGTCCAATAGTAATATCTTATATAAAAGTTCTTCAAGGCTAACAGCCGAGTCAAGGGTTTAAACCCGAGAAAAATTCAAACCTTTTATAGTAATATCTTAGTTTCCGGAGTGTTAAGAGGCGATGGGCTTACCACCTGTCCCTCTGCCCTTTCTGGGAAAATAAGCGTAACAAAATTCGCATCGGTAAAAACCTCCACTTGGAGGCCCTTCGCCCCAACATGGGGGCATAGGATTCGAGATATATATATGGGTGATTCTTCAAATAGCCTACGGGAAAATTTGTGTTCCGGAGTGATATTTCCCTTCAAATTCAACTTTTAAAAATAATTAAAATAAAAGTTTGTTTCTACTACTCCCATACTACAACTATCAGTTTGAAATGTCACTAACTTTAAATTCTGATATTCCAAAATCAAATTTAATTCAATGAAATGTCATCCACATGCCCTGTCCCATACCCCGGTTTTGTATATTCTAATGCATTTTTCCACAAAACAAAATGTTATTTCCTTTTCAACTTTCTTCCTCCAATGAGTATGCATGTGTGAAGAATATTAACCCCTAAAAAATAAAATGAAATAAAATTGTCACCACACCTAATGAACATAAAGAATGTCCCAAGGGTTTTTGGTCATCCACATGGCTGAAAAGAATGGAATTTTTTCTGCAGAAATTAGAAGTTTGTATAACTGGCAACAGTGTTAGAAAGCCAACAGGGCAGCTTGTGGTTGAATTGTAAGGTTGAATTTTGCTTGCTTACAAACAGTTTGGGATTAACAAAGGACTTTGCATCATTTTCAAGGAAAACGTTTTTATTCCCCATCATTAACATGACTTCTAGAAAGTAGGCAGAAAGTGAATATTAATTAATTTTGATTATGTACTATGATAAACCTACCAATTCAAAGTACCTGATTAAAGTTCAGCCTACAGAGGTTTAGGAATGGCTTGCTGAGACCACTTAAACTCCTTTTTTGTCATCCACATGCCTGATTTTTGTGTCATCCACATGTCTCATGAAGGGGTATGTGGAGGACTCTCAAGTCATGTAGATGATAAATGTAGGGTACTATTGGATTTTCGGTGTCTATGACCTGTACTTAAAATCTTAAAACTGATTAAATGAATTTCTGCTTGATTCCCCCCCAAAAAACCATAAAAACACAGTCTAGTTAAAATTACATTAATTCCGGAGTATGCACACAAATTTGCAAATTTGGTGCAAAATCAACTGAAGCATACTGATAAAAATATGAAATCACATAAAGAAAAACAGATTGTTGCCAAAGTTAGTCATTAATGTGGCCTTCTGCCATCCACATGTACACGGATGTCATTCACATGGCTTTAAAAAAATTAAAAATTTGGATTTTACACACTCCAAATTTTCCCGTATTTGAAGAATCACCCATATGTCAAATTGGCCGGCCACGGGATTTGAACCTGGGACTCCGGAATGCGCGAACAGAAATTGTAATCTATTTTTAAACGTGAATTTAGTATTTTATAACATTATGCCTACCTATGTAACGATTTATAAAATTTTATTAGAATGTTTCAAAGACCATTAGTTAATATTTTCAAATATTTTTTGGTACCGGTACCTTGTATTATAGTATTTAGAAAAATTAACTACCAATCCTGGAATTGTTCTCCTTGCCCCTCTAAAAACCAAAATTGAAATAAAAAACATCAATATAGCGAGCCTACAAAAAGTACGAACCAGACATCGGGTATTTGGGGAAATTGTGCCGTGTCTGGTTAGATGTTAAAACCTGATGCTTAATTTCAGTTTTTTTTTCATGCTCATATCTTTAAGACAAAGTAAATTTTTATTGAAGAAAATATAGGTTTACCAGCTTCAAACATGCTAAAAAATAATCAAGCTTTGTTATTAGTTCCAGTTAGTAATGCCTTTCCAGAAGGAATTTTCAGTTTGATAAACGCTAGGAATCGTATGGACACAAGTTTAGTAAGAGTCGAACTCTTGTGAAGTTCAGCTATGCAATGTCTTGTGCTGAAATCATAAACTATGTTTAAAGCAGACCTAAACTGCTTAGGGTTGCTCCTGGAAATCAGAAGTATGATTTAAAATTAAAAACATATAAATAAAATAGATGAGTATGCACAATAGTATGTAATTTGTTAACATAAAATTAAGTATAAATGTAGTAAAAACGTTTAATTTTTCTAAATATATTATTAAGTGCCAGTATGGTACTTTATGAGATTGTGTGGGGGACGGGGAACTGTCTGTCCCGTCTGTCCGTCCGTGTGTCTGTACGCGCGGTAACTCAAATACGCTTTATCGAATTTTAATGAAACTTGGTATACGCATTTATAATATCAATGGGAAGAAGTCTATTGATATTGGACCAAATCGGTTGGCCGGTACCGGAGTAAAACTCAATTTAGTGTCTAGTTTAAAGACGCGATAATTCAAATACGCTTTATTGGATTATCATGAAACTTGATATACGCATTTATAACGTCAATGGCAAGAAGCTTATTCATTTCGGAATAAATCGGTTGACCGGTACCAGAGCAACAGCTAATTAAAGGTCACATGTTTTTTTTTAATCATGTCTATACTACAATGCCGCATTTCTAATCATTGAGGGCTTTGTTTATTTCGTTGATCAAGTTGAAATTGTGTACTACATTAATACTGTTATATACAGTACAGAAGATATATTACTTTGAAATAATTAGCAGAGTTCTTTTCTGAAATGTTGACATATTTTAAGAATGTCAAGTTGCAATACATTTAGCTTTGAGAAATAACACTAGACCGATAAACTGAGCGAGGTGGCCGAAATGGTAACGTATAGGACTCGTATTATAAATATGTCTGGTTCAAATCTCGGAACCGGCCAATTTGACATGGATTTTTTTATTTTATTCTTTTATTTTTATGAGAGTGTGAGATTGTCAAGACATCACAAATCTGTAGTTCTGCTGATGCTGGACGATTTTAATCTGATAAAAAAAAACTTATTTTCCGCATATCATAATTGCAATTATAATTGATTCAACAAAAGCATTCTGGCACTTTGTTACATCAGTTTACCTGATTTTATTTCAAGTTAAACATTGATAATTATATTCGAACTATCTTTTAACCTTCATATAAAAAACAAGCAAAATTATCAAATGCCTTGCCCTACACATCAGGCAAAATTTGGTAGGGGTCGGTTAAGCGAATGATACGCGATGGTGCAGCGTTTGCGATTTAAAGCTCCTTCTAATATTGTACCAATGTCACTACTACTATAACAGACTTGTCGGTAATGTTCTTGCTTCATCATCGTACTATGCCTAATTGAGACAGCTGTATAGAAATACACCACCTACATATTATTATTTGTTTCCTGTTTATCCTCACGTTCTGCGAACTCATCACTACTTCAGTTATGCGAAGGCGTCTCCAAGAATCAGCAAAATTATTTTTATGAAACAAACGCGTTACAAGTAAATCAAGGATATTCTTATAGCTACAGGTATAAACTAAACACGAATGTATTTGTAAAGCAATTCCTCGCGAGAAAACAAATACGATGTACAAAACAGCCGCCATCTTCATCATTCTCATAATCTATCAGGTAAGATTTCAGTTATGTTTACTGATATTCTGTATATGGACCTATGCCTACATGTGCCTACAGCTTATCTGTTATTATTTCCGCATTTTATGTGTTATTCTGATTAATTATTTTTGTAAATTAGGACGAAGAAATGTTATAATCTAATAAAACTGCAGAAACGAATTTATTACATATAAACTCCTACTTTTAAATTTACATACCGGCACCATAATTAATTAACTTCTTCATGGTCTAGTGGATAGAGTTGTTGATTACGGGTCAGCAGGTCTGGCTTCGATCCCGGGTACCTCTTCGGAATTTTCTGTGTTAGGGTGGTCTGGAACGGGGTGCACTCAGCCTTGTCACATCACCTGAGGATCTACTTAATGACGAAGTAGCTGCTCTGGTCAAGGAATCTATAAAAAACGGCATCGGAGTAGGCATGTTGTCCACATACCCATAACCTGTCTTTGGTAGGTGACGCAGCGGTCGAATGGTAGGCCATGTCCCACAACTGATATAGCGCCACAGTTAAATTAAAAACTTTCTATATTTGTAATTTTTAAGAAATTACTTCAGATCAGGCCGGCATACGTAACTACAATATCTTGCTATAGAAACTGTATTATTAAAATAGTGTTTATTTATTCATTCAGACTATTTATTCAGACTACTTGTTTACTAATGACTGCAATTCTTGTTAAAGTGAAATAGAGAAAATTAAACAACTCATGCGACGTTTAAAATGACCACATTTCAGTTTCTTCCTTTTAGTTATAGTTTTACCAATCTATATTTTATGGACAGGTTATTTTAGGCCTAACTATGTGATCCCAGAAGAAATGAAGAGCCTAGTGTACGTGAATCCTGCCGAAACTAAAGGAACTGGTTGCTAGGATTGTAACAGCCGCTGACGATGTGCGCCAATCTCCTGAGATGCTAGAGCGTGTGCGATAGTCCACGAGGCGTCGCTGTGAAGTTTGTCGTGATCATAGGGGTTGACTTTTGAACAATTACTTTAAACATCATGTAATTTGGGTTGCACAAAGGTAGTTAGGTTAGAAATAAAAGCAATGCAATTGGCCTACTCGGTATTGAGCCACCGGAGACCACGGATTCCTTATAAGTTATGAAGAACTCCTAGAAAACATCCCTGAACAACTTGTGAAAGTTTGTCGGTAGAGTTCTGATTCACCCTGTACATAGCCTATGAGAGTTCTTGTTCTCTTGACTATTTGTACACTACCAGTATTGTATGCATAATGTACAATAGCTTTAAATGTATGGAAAATTTTTAAATAGTAGTGACATTTTGTAGAATATATCAATCCCACTAAATATTGCACATTACATTAATACACCTAATTTATTTTATACCTAATTAAATAGGATAAGAAAAATCAATACCATAAGCACTCTAACCAAGCTGTATACAGTTACCTTGCATCTAACGGTTTAAGTGGCGTATGCTAAGAAAGCCTATTTCGGTCAGGTTTTATCGACTTCTCACAAAATGTACATTGCTAGTGCCTAGAAAAGCCCAAATAGTCAATATATCTCCTGTATAACTTATAGAAGACTGCATCTAAATCGGATCAATAATGCTTGAGTTATGAGGTAAAAAACAGAAAAACAAACAAACCACGGGTTTTAAATATGATTTATTTTATTAAGTGCCAGTATGGTACTTTATGAGATTGTGTGGGGGACGAAAAATGTCTGTCCGTCTGCCTGTCTGTCTGTCTGTCCGTCCGTCCGTCCGTGTGTCTGTACGCGCTCTAACTCAAATACGCTTTTTCGGATTTTCATGAAACTTGGGAAACACATTTATAATGTCAATGGGAAGAACCCTATTGATATTGAACCAAATCGGTTCACCGGTACCGGAGTAATGCCCAATTTAGTGCCTATTTTAATAGATTATGGCGCCTTTCTAATAGAAATATAATATAGAAAGGCGCCATAATTCAAGTACGCTGTATCGGATTTCCATTAAACTTGGTATACGCATTTATGACATCCATGAAAAGTACTCTGTTAAATTTGAACCTAATCTGTTGACCGGTACCGGAGTAAAACCCAATTTAGTGTATATTTTAAAGGCGCAATAGCTCAAATACGCCTTATCGGATATTTATGAAACTTCGTATACGCATTTATACTATCCATGGAAAGACGTCTGTTGATGTTCAACCAAATCGGTTGGCCAGTACCGGAATAATGCCCAATTTATTGCCTTTTATGTTAATATATGAGAAGTCGCGATAACTCAAATATGCTTTATTGGATTTTCCTGAAACTTTGTATACCCATTTATAATGTACATGGGAAGACGTCTACCGATATTGGACCAAATCGGTTGTCCGGTACCGGAGTAAAACCCAATTTAGTGTCTATTTTAAAAACGCGGTAACTCAAATACGCTTTACCGTATTTTTATGGAATTTGGTATACACATTTATAGTGTTCATGGGAAGAGGTCTACTGATACTGGATGAAATCGGTTCACCTGTTTCGGAGTAATGCTCAATTTGGTGCCTATTTTATGATAATATACATATTCGAAAGAATTTATATACAAAAAAAGCAAATCATTTATCATGACAACATAGTCAATTGTTTTACTGTGATATTTTACGGCTTTGGAAATTAAAATAGAGATAGCTATGACCAAAAACACTATTGTTTTACATGCGCTTATAACTTACAACTAGACCGTTAAACTGACCCAGGTGACCGAGATGGTAACGTTTTGGCCTCACGTTATGGAGTTCCATGGTTCAAATCCCGAAACCAGCCAATTTCACTTTCTTTTTCGTATTTTTATGTGAGTGTGCGATTGTCAAGATATCAAAAATCTGTACAGTTCAGCTGATGCTGGAAGATTTTAATCTGATTAAAAAGAAAACTAGACCTTTGTTCTTCCCTAAGCCCTGCTTAATGAATAAATCTGGAGCTTAACTTGTAAATCAATTAAAAAAACATATTCTGCATATCATAATTGCAGTCATAACTGATTAAAAAAACATACTGGCACTTTTTTACATCAGTTTACCTGATTTTATTTTATACCTAATTAAATAGGATAAGAAAAATCAGTACTACTAGCATATTAAATGGGCGCTGTAAATATTTACGCAATCACCTCCATTGTTTATTATTATTACTGTAACTATTATTATTAATGTTGTTCAGGACCACTTTCTAAAAATACTTCCCGGACCAATTTTTATCCCCAGTTCGTCCCTGGTAAGTGGTTTCGGTGTAATGATACCTAATAGATATTAAGGTGAAATGATGAAACAGTGATATTACGATAATTTCCTCGGCACATGTTATACAGTCTAATTTATCACGAAAAGTGTGTATTACACTTATCTGTTTTAAGAAAGATCACAATTCCATTAACGTTTATGTTTTCACTACTTATAGCCTACAATGTAAAGGTAAAGTAAAGCGGTCCCTATACAGACCATGGAGGCGTTTGGGTTCCAGATGGTTGAGGCTCCTAATTTTTATTTTTTATTTTTTTAATAAGATATTTATAACAAGAAGGTAGTCAGCCTTAAACACCGGTCGCCTTTAGCCCAGGATTGCTTCTGGTATTCATTTTCGTTAGGGGCTGAGTCGAACCCTGGGCCGTAGTGTCACGAGAAGGACATCAATTAACTGGAGATCAATTAACTGCACCAGCATAGTGCAAAGTATTACAATAGTACCGGTAATGCTTTCTGTTTTTCATTAATTATTATGGAGGTTCGCTATTTTATTTTACTTAAATGTGATTTCGTTTAGTTTATTTTGAATTTATATCTGGTACAGTAATTACACAATCAATCTAGACTTGCTTTCTATGACAGTAGTTTGGCTTACTTCCCGTTATTCCGACAAGCACACTTGTGACAATATAGCAAACTAAATCCTTTAAAAACAGAGGCAATTATAAGCATTCAAGTAAATATCAGTAATTAAAGTAAACAATGATAATTTATATCAATTATATCAGGTATAGGCCTAATTTAAAAACTACTTTCGAATTGCACCAAAAATACTCTTTTCAGACAGTCAGAGGTAAAAGAAGCCACGGCAGATAATATTTTAATTAATTTTCTCCTTTCTCCTTTTCTCCTTCTGAGTGGTACAAAATTATAACACTTCAGGGTTACCAACTTTGGTATCCTTCACATGGAAAATATTCTATTAGTTAAAAATAGTTGCATATCATTGTTAAATAAACTCAGTTTGATAAAAATTGGAAATATTAAAATTCATTATGTCTTTTTAAATGTTAAAATTTTAAATAGTCCTACTTGGTAGTTCCATTAGAACTCATATGTTGGAAGCAGCATCGTAGAAAATCAATAACCTCTGTTTGCGCACATGCATGCTAGATGGCAGCATCGCGAGTGCAGCTGGAGATACTACGTGATATTTATTAAAATAATTAATGTAGTATTTTTATTATTTTTTCAGAAATATTAACGGCTGTCTAAAAAAATGGCGAATGATAAATGTGTTTTTTTTCCTCGTAGGATTGCTATAAGGTCTCGTTTTGCAAACACAACTTACTCACAAAATAAAATATCGTTTTTAAGACAATTCATTGAATCTCCATTTGTTTTGCCTATTCATTGAGTTATTTTTTATCAGAATAAAACCTAAAATTCACCAAAGCATTAAATTTCAATCGAAAAGAAGAACTTTCTAATCAGCGCTGTAACTTTAACTTTTATTATTTGATTTTGTTTCAGAACTCCTTTGTCGAATGTCGTGTGAAAAATGCAAAATCATTGAAACCTACAGAGGGAAATGAACCCGACGACACGAATGACAACGAAGTCGATAAGGCAAGACAAAACGACATGGTATCGACAGCGACACAGCGGGCCATTTACGACTTAGTGATGGGAGTTCTGAAGACGTTGCAGAAGGACCTTAGGAAAGCGAGAGCAAAGAAGCCTAGCAAAAGCACCAGCACATTGCCAACGCAATCAACCTCTACAACCACACAGCCAGTCTCCATGGCTATCATTAGAGAAGCATAGGCCCATTCCTACCGTTGTAATCTCCTATGTCCCCTTGGGCATAATATTTGTTGAGTTTTTGTTTGTCACGTGGAAATAAACTCCTATGTCTCCTTGGACATTCGAATTCCTAATTATATTTAATAAATTTCATGTTTCAATTTGTATGTATATTTGTATATTTTCTGTGTTCTCTCTTCTATAATATATATTAAGGTAATTGCAGCACCAAAAGACGAGCTTTGCTCATCTGGAGGCTTAGGATTTTGTAATGTATGTTAATTTTGCTTGTTTTAATGTATTAAAATTTTAATAACAATAAAATTCAATAATTTTGAAAAAATTCCTGGATTTATACGCGGTCCAAACGTGTTTGTGGAATTTCAACAAATTGAACTTCAAAAATAAGGTGAAAAGTGCAGTTGCCCTGGAATTTGTTTGGAAAGAAATAGGTCAATTAGTTTCATGAGATCACTTTCATGTTAGTAGTTACGAAACATAGTGTCATCATGTAAACTAGCCTTAACTAGTAAGCGGTCGAACCGAAGACACTGAAATTATTGCTGATCGTACAGATCAATGCAATAGTTATATATTGCAAGCTTAGGTATAATAGTCGTAGTCTGACAAATTGTGAATTCAGTATTGTATGATTTTTGCATTTATGTTTCTCAGACAAAGAAGAAGATGGAACATTATTTTTGGTCACACGGAGTAGGATGTCAGAATCTACTAAGTTTGCTTTACGTTAAAGAATAATACGAGAAGCGATAAAATAAGAAGGCACCAAATAACAGAACATCATCAGCTGTCGGTTACAAGTTCCGTCAAACGGGATCAGTCTCGTGCCAGTAAAAGCCTAAAACGGGACGACAAGGTGGCCAAGAACCGTCACCATAAACGAGAATCTTGGACTACTTCAGCAGGTGTGTACAGTCCCCAAAGCGTAGTACTATTCGTGTCATTTTAAGAAGACCTCGTCCCAAACCATCGTCTATCTACAAAAGAATACAATAGCATTGTTCCCTAATCCTAAAATCTGCACCGACAAAGAACAGGTGCTATTGTAGTCGTATGGGTTTCCCCAATGTTGTCTCTGTCATTCACCACTTCTCAACTGAAGTAAACGTGCTGTGGTACGTATTTGGCAACATTGTACTGGACTGCAGACAAGTGTGAATACGCCTAATTACCCTTCTATTCACTGACTGACATGTCGAAGAGGATTAGAGTGGCAGCAGGTAGAGGCATTTCTTGGAAAATAAGTCTTTAAGTAGTGGCACCCATAATAGGCTATACCAGGGGTCGGCAACCTGCGGCTCGCGAGCCACATGCGGCTCTTTGGATGTGAAGCTGCGGCTCTTTAGTTCCATACGCAAATATCATTTATTTTATAAAAAAAAACATTTAAAAATCGTTCTGAATCGATTAACGAGGATTAGGCACCGATTCCATCTCTCAGCCACTTGTACTCGCTTTTCACTGCACCCCTCCCCCGTGACACGCGTCGTCACTGTCGTCAGTCCGTCGGAAGCTCTCGAATGACGCCGTCGTCGGGCGTTTCTATGTAGGTTTTAATTCGCTTTCGACGCAAGACAATTTGGCGTCTTCACCAGTGCTTTGGCTGTGACGTATAGTTTGTTGTTTCAAGTAAAAGAGTTAGAAGTGAATTATCTCCTCAAAGTTATGTATGTACATAATATACATAAAAGACACGGCACAAGTTGCCCTTTTTGTCAGGTATATGTCTTCCCAAGGTCCAAAAGAAGAACTTCTAGGATTGCTACCGCTCTCGGGACAAACTAGAGGGGAAGATATAGCGAATGCCGTGCAAAAATGCCTTGAAGACAATAAGATCGATTTAAATAAAATCATTTCAGTAGCAACTGATGGCGCCAGAAGTATGACAGGATAAAATAAAGGGGCAACAACGATTCTTCAGAGCAAAATAAACCACGAAATTCTTACGTTTCACTGCATAATACACCAAGAAGCGCTTTGTGCCCAAACATTTCCGGCCGAAATAGTTGAGGTCATGAATTTGGTAATAAAGATTGTTAACAGCATCTTGTCGAAAGCACTCTACCATCGTCAGTTTAAAGAATTCTTAAACGAAATGGAGACTCAGTATTCCGACCTCCTTCTTCACAATAAAATGCGATGGCTTTCCAAAGGTAAGGTGTTGAAACGTTTTGCTTTGTGCGTGAATGAAATAAATACATTCCTAAATGAAAAAGGCATTAATCACCCTGAATTAGAGAACGACAAATGGTTGCAAAAATTTTACTTTATGGTGGATATCACAGCGAAATTAAATGAGCTGAATCTAAAACTGCAAGGAAAGGGAAACCCAGCCTATGTTTTGGTAGAAGAATTGGTTTGTTTTGAAGAAAAATTAATTATTTTTGCAGAAGATATTCAGAGCGGTAAATTACTTCATTTTCAATTTCTAAAGCAATATCGCGATAAAACCAGTGCAACTGTTGACACGAATTACTTCAGCACAGTTATAAAAAAATTAAAGATGAATTTGCTGACAGATTTGAGCAATTCAAAACCAACGAAACCACTCTAGCATTCATAGTAAATCCTCTCAACACAAATAGTAACGAAATCCACATTCAGCCATTTGGAATTGATACTGGATCTCTAGAAATGCAATTGATCGATTTAAAAAGCAAAGCTTTGTGGAGTGGAAAATTTACAGACTTGAAAAGCAAGTTGGAAGAGTTGGAGGTTCAGAAATGTATGTACGTAACGCAACAAAAGTGGACAGCTTTAAAAGAAATGCCGCGAGTTGAGGCACTTATATTCGACGCATGGAATAGTCTTCCAGATTGCTACAATGAGGTGAAGAAGTTGGCATTTGGAGTGCTGACTATCTTCGGATCGACATATTCGTGCGAGCAAGCGTTCTCTTGCATGAATATAATTAAAAGTAAATTAAGAAGTTAACTAACAAATGAAAATTTAGAGTCGCGTTTGAAACTTAAAACAACAAGTTATGAGCCAAATTTATCCAAACTTTCTAATACCATGCAAAGCCAACGCCCCCATTGAATTTGTTTGCTCAATTGTTTGTTATTAGTGTTGTACAAGTTAGTGTTGTAAGTAAATGTTTAATTGTTTTAATTTTTTACTTAAATAATAAGTAATTATCTAATAATGCCATATATATATATATATTATCTAATTTGTTGTGAAAAACACTACTTACATATGAATAAATATATATTTTTCTTATGAATAAATAGATATTTTTTCTTATGAATAAATAGATTAGTTTTTTATCAAAAAACTTTATTTATGCGAGTACTATTTATTGTTGGCAAGAAAACATTTTCTGGCTCTTTAAAAATTTTGAAATTTTGTAAATTGTAATTTTTGACTCTTTCGACTCAAAAGGTTGCCGACCCCTGGGCTATACGATAAACATCGCTTAAAGGTTCGGTGCATGTTTACACAGCTAGCTGGATTTGCACATTTATCACATTCATGTTGCTCATAGTCTAACAGAAAGGAATAAGCATGCCAGATTACAGAATTGTCCTTGATATATCAGGATCCACATTTCTTGGGCAACATAAGGTTTTCCGATGAAAGCCTTATTCACCTTCTTAGCTACATCAACCGAGAAACAACTCGATTTTAGACTTTGAAAGGCTTGATGTCGTTACGTAGAAATCAGTGCGCGCGCCGTGTCCAGTCATGGAAAACTGGGCCCTTACTTCGTCAAGGATGCTGCACAGAATCCAAAAAATGTAAACCAGATAAGCTACCGCAACCTCTTTATCACTCAAAAGGTGTGGGATCTCCGTAGTTTTTGCCGCGCCAGAAATTTACCCTTCCAAGTTCCAATGACAATGGGTGTACCAGCCTACACCCCCTGCCTTTGAGATCGCCTAGGTTCACGTGGAAGTCCAATCCCGTAGCCTTCTGCTCCTGGGTTCTCACTGCCCCAAATGCCTACGCAAGGGTCTTGAAAACTGACAAAGACCGATGTGCAACAATCCTATCTAATTTAATTCAGTCAAAGAGACTTCCCGACTGTTTTTCAACATTTTCCAGTGAACTATTTGCTATTAAACAAGCATTATTATATATAACAGATACAAATCACAGGCATTCTTACTCTTTTCAGATTCAAAATCTGCTCTTATGGCTACTCAAAGTATCTACACAACCAATCCACTTATACAAAATATACAAATATCATATAACCTGGCTATGGATCAAGGAAAACAAGTAGTTTTTTTGTTGGATCTCTTCTCATCAACAAATACATGGCAATGAGAGAGCAGACGACGCAGCCAAATCTGCCGTCCTAAATCTTTCATGTAACACAGATATTCTTACACTCCATTCCGACTTTTCTGTACACATCCGTACCAAAATCAATTCAGCATGGAAAACTCAATAGTCTCAACGACAAGGAACCAAGCTTCACTGCTGCTTTAAAGGTCTAAACCGTAGACACCAAGTCCTTATAACCCGTCTAAGTATTGGACACACTAAAATTACCCACTTCTACCTAATTACAAGAGATAATAAACCACAATGTACAACTTGTATTTCTCCACTGTCAGTGTCCCACATGCTCACAGAATGCCGCCGTTTTGATCACATTAGGAAAAATTACAAGTTACCAGACAACTTACAAGTTCTTAATAATGTAAAAATGTACAAAAACGTTATATGATTTCTAAAAGATACTCATGTTTATAGTAAAATTTAAAAGTTATATCACCTTTTGTAAAATTATGTCAGTAACATTGTTCTAATATTTATAACTGGTTATTATATGTAATGTACAGTCGCGACTAGACTCCCATGAGTCAAAGCGACAAAAAATAAATCTTATTAAAAAAAATTCTGAATTCCGCGAGAAGATTTATTAAACGTGTCCCTGCAGCAACCTTTGCTCATCAACATGTTCAATAATCTTCAGAAATGTTATGAACAATGTGTGGCACGTAATGGAACACATTTTGAAAGCATACTGTACCATCACAATTAAATAATATTTCAGGGTCGTTTGTTTTGCCGCATACGATAGAACGATCTAAATTCGCAAAAGTGTACCCGAAAATTGATCAAGATGGCGGAAAACTGATATCTGGCAGAGGTAGGTGCACACAATGTAGATTCTTTATATTGAGTCATATTGTCCATCCCCAGCTACACATAAGTCATTTTCTTTCATAGCGCCCTCAAAATTTATTCCTTTTTCTAGCCAAGAACGATGAATGGTAGGGAACATAATTTTTTATTATAAGTGTACACTAAAATGATTCCGAGAAAAACATAAAAGTCAAAGCTTTTGTGAATGAAGAAAACAAAATTAAGTATCAGTTCGCAAAGTTAACCCCCTGAAACGTTGCGCTTATTAACAATAAACTTCCGTGTCGCGTATCGCAGGTGTCATTAATGTAAAATACCCTTTAACATATAACAAATTATATTTTTAGTTCAGTTCCCCTTTAAGGCTGACAACTTTAACACGTACATGCACCTATTTTCTCAAAATCCGGGAGCCTGAATTCCTTAAATCCTTTCTGCATCCCAAAGGATAAGAACATTCACCACTATAACGATATTATATCAGGGTTTAAGCTAGAAAATTGATAAAAAAAGCTTTAGCAGAATGCTAAAGTACAAATTTATTGCTAAAAGTTTATTTTAACTGCATTTTTTTATGTAGCTTCAAAATAATAAAAGTAAATTGGTACAAATAACAAACTGAACTATTAAGCAAATTATTAAATATATATTTTTTAAACACTTTGGTTTGACGTTCAAATTAGCCCATTTCTCAAAAGCCTTGCTAAAATTACAGCCTTTTCTTTCGGGCCTTCAATTTTCATCATTAAGATGTTATTAACATTACACAAATTCCTTTGGAATTTTGTGAAAGTGGCTTCGATTTATTTCGCATAAGCGGGAGGGGGAGCGGGGGGGGGGGTGACGTAGGCCTACCTTTGAGCAAATGAGGGAAAAATTCCTACTTCACTTGAGCAAAAATGTCTACTTCACTTGAGCAAAAATGTTCACTTCACTCGAGCAGAAATTAGTCGTGTATTCCAACAATTTGGCAACGCCGCATTCAACTGCCAGGCTATTATACTTCTAAATTATCCGAACGATATTTCCTTAGTAGGAGGAATGAAAACTGCCCCATCACTACAAATGGCGCAGAGTCCTTTCACAGACATTTCAAAAGGCAATTTTACTGTGCACATCCATCGATACATATTTTAACACAGGTTTTAAAGGAGCGACAAATTCAAAGAGACATTTGAATCTGATCGCATCTTTCTGCGAAGCAAAGGAAAAATAAGAAGTCTGAAATTAACAGACTTTATGCCATTAAGAACTGGGACGATTATGTTTCGGGAAAGATTAATTTATTAAGATATGTGACGGTAATGGTAGCTAGATATAAAGCACAAACACTGTAATTTCGACATTGTCATCAGGACGTACCGTACCCATCGAATGGCGGTGGACATAAGCTAACTTTAGGAAGTGACGTGCCCATGAAATTGCGATGAAACCACACAATGTTGCCACATCTCGTTTAGAGGGAAAATGTAAGTACCATTTCTGTATTTCTTTAGTTTGCTCAAATGAATATATTCATTTGCTCTATTGCTATGGCGATTTGCTCAAATGTTAATCACCGGAGCGAGGGACTATACGATCACGATGTAAGAATTTCCTTTCGCATTTTTGCGAAAGTGGCTACAATTTCTTTCGCATTCTAAAGTTTACTTTCGAATTTCGCGAAAAATGATATTAATTTAAATTAATTTTTTAATGTATTACACTTAAGGGGGAGTTGGGTAATTGTGCGCAGCGGGGAATTGTGCGCTCTTAAAAATTTCCACTCCACATTAAAATTTCCGATTCCAACAACTAGTACCCTCTACCGGTTCTTCTGCTTAACTGAGATATGCAGAGAGATTGATCCCAGTTGCTTTGTGAAGGCAATGAGAGCTGGAGTGAGCCAAAGCGACAGTTTCTAATATCCTGTTGCTATTTCCCGCCGCCAGAAAATAAGAACTAATAGCCTATATACCACGTATAAGGGAGAGGCGCACTTAAGCGAGAATCGGTCTTACGATGATGTTATAAGAGGTAGCACATAATTGTAATTGAAATGTAATTTTCATTTCATTGTTGTAAACTAAATATATTCTTAAATGGCATTGTTAGCTGTGTTTTTAGATGAATTCTAAATTTTAATAGATTAGTAAATACGGGTTTAGTGAGTTATGTATTGAAAGCAGAGTTGGGTAATGGTGCGCAAGAAAGCCGAATCATGCGCACGATTCCCCCTCGTGTAAGTAAATGCGACGTGATTTTATGGGAAAATTGTTTTTCTTTTTATTCTTCAGATGCCGAGAGTTTACACATGAGTCATCAGAAGTATCAGATGTGCTCCAGTATTTTCGATGATAATAGTGACAGTGATTTTAATGAATTTGACAATGTGGCATGGAAAGCACTGATACCTACAACTTCTAAAGAACCAAATGTATTGTGCTGTATCTGTGGAGAAGCAGGAAAAGATAAAGAACTGTGGTACAGATATGTTCTGTGTTCTACTTGGAACCATGCTGAGTGTACTGGAGAAAAATCACCTAAAAATTACATGTGTGTGATTCTTGTTTATCGGAGAAGTGAACATTTTAAAAACTGAAAATGAGCACTCTGTAGAAACTGAGAAAGATTTCATTGTTAATGTTATTGTAACAAGTATGTCAACAATAAAAATAATAATAATAAGTAATATACGTTTATACCAAGTCACGTTGTTTTATCATGATTCTAAAACACATTTCCCCATGCGCACAATTTCCCATCCCATGCGCACGATTACCCTATTGGGCGGGTAAATGTTGCAAATGCATAGCTGTGTCATTTTCAGTTGTAAGTCCATTAACATTAACTTGGCAGTAAAACTGTTTTCATACAACGAAATAGTTTTACTAAGGTTTTCTTGCTGATAAGTGTTTATGTGCTACCTCTTATAACATCATCGTAAGACCGATTCTCGCTTAAGTGCGCCTCTCCCTTATACGTGGTATATATTACTTATATGCGATCGTAGCTTAAACTCTGTATTATATGCATTATTATCACTTAACATTTGCTGAGAATGCACAAACCTTGCAATAAGTTTCAATTAAGTAGTAAAACTGAGCAGCATGTGCATCAAGTGTTACTTGCAACGAACTCTGCAAAAGGACTATATCATCACGATGGTCCGATATGGACTGGTAGTGCTTCTCTCTTTCTGCATATTTCAAGTAAGTTCTCTCCTACATTCATCAACAGACGCCCATCTGCTTGCAAAATATGGAATAGTTGGAAGATTTTGTTAAAAATCACATTCACTGTCTACAAACTGAAAGAGTTAGCCGAGGTTCTAACGTCATGGATTCATATTAGAATGGGCATGGGTTCAAATACCGAGGAAAAGTATTTCATTCTTTTTGGGGGGGGGGATTTTCTACTCAAAAATCTAATGCCACTGTGAAACGTAATTTATACTACCCCGAAAAAATTAGTAGATATAGGCCTATGTTGCGGTAATTTTCATGAATTTCTTTTTAAAGTACTGGTGTTATCTAATATAGGCATAGTAATCACTATATTTCATTAATTTAAATTATTTTGAAATTTATTACATATATATATATTGTATTACAAAATTGATATTCCAATTCATTAACAGTAGGCTAATGAACTGTCGTTACTTACGTTAAATTCAATAATTAGAAGATCAACTATATTTGTAGCCTATATATTTTAAAAGCTCCTGCAAAGTTACATCCGTCAGACTTGCACTCCTTCAATTAATTTACGTATTTTTAAAAATGTGCATTTATTTTAGGGATAGTTTTGATACTAAAAAAATATATTTTTACAAATCAAAGTCACATTTTTAAAAATACCTCATATCTCATTTATTTTTAGGAATAGTTTTGATATGTAACATATATGTAGGCCTATATATCAAAACAATCCCTAAAAATACTACTCAAAAGTTCAAAAATGTTTGTATATATTTCTGTCACATTTCATGATGAGAGTTAATATTCGGCTGAAAAATATTATCTGTAGTTGTTTTAAATAAATAAGTAAATAAGCTCGTAGTATTTCACATTTTTCAACAACTAATTTATTAAAAAGTCAACTCATTTTGGAAACGAAATAAAATCGCCGACAAAAATGATTAATTCAGGTAAATTTATCAAACCTACCTATGTAAATGGTGATTAATCAGTAATAAGTTATTATATAAATTTGATAATATAGTAATAGTAATAATAATAATAATAGTAATAATAATAATAATAATAATAATAATAATAATAATAATAATAATAATGCCAAGGATAGGTTCTATGTTCTTTTGCTATTACACCTTAGCCCTCTACAGAGATTTCTGTGGTTTATGTTTCCATGAGCGATGATCGATAGCTTCCTTTCTCAAATTTGATATTTAATTTTTCATAATGTCAAGTCTTCTTAGCAACATAACTAAATGAGTCAGAGATCAATGCATATATTTTATAGCTCTTTCTCTTTTATAACTTACTGTTCTAAGTAAAAATTGAGTAATACAGTATTTGCGAAGTAACATTTAATTGTCGACCCCTCCAGTACTCTATTAGGGTTTCTGGGACGCCCCTCCACCAATCTGGCAAAAATGCAGGTCGAGTTCTCGACCTGAGATAGAAGATAGGGGTTATGCTATCCCAACGAGATGAGAAGAACGGAAGATACATGAATATAATAATTATTTATTGTAACCAAATGGTCATACTATGATGAATGAAGCAACGGTGGAATGATATGCGGCAGGGGAAACAGGAGCACCCCGAGAAAACCTGCCCGACCCCATTTTATCCACAAGTTCCACATGGATCCACCGAGATGATACATGAATATCAAGTAGCCAGTAAGAGGTCTAGGGCTTCAATGCAAACTCCACCAACCAATCCTTGGTTGACCAGAGGAACCTCTATAAGTTATAGGAAGAAGAAAAAAGAAAGAAAACATTATTGGATCTGGAAGTGAATTTATCTGATCGTCATTAGCAGTTAGAAGCTCTGATTAGCACAGCATATGGCTAGTCATGAAATAACACATAGGCCTAATGTTACTCTCACACAATAACTGATGTTAATTATTATTTTATTATTTCTTTGTGTGATTTCACCACAATCGACTGATGTATAATAAATCGTGAGATAATGCACGTGAAGACGATGCCATTCAGGTCGAAGATCACATCATGTTAAAAGTTATCACAGTCAAGACCTCCTTTTAAAATAAACATGGTTGGGGAAACCCAGCTACTGAACTGTATTTACATGAATCATTCCTTACAATCTCCAAAATTACAGAAGTTTCCATTTTCAAGTCTGATCTAATATAATAATTTTATTTGTTGATTCGCTTAGTAAAATTGCCTCCAGAAACATTACACATAAAGCATGAGGAGAGATAATTAGGCTATTCGAAAGTGTTTAGTCAGGAACTTCGTTTCATTTTAATCTTTTATCTGTTATTTTGAATTCCTTGTAGGCCTATAAGCAACTTAGAAACGGCAACTTTAATTCAAATTCATTTTTTTAAAATAGAAGTAAATTTTTCATCTTTGAATTCTTATAATTCACCAAGTGAAAAAAATGGAAAGACAGACAGAAAAGGAGAAAAGAAACATGAAGAAAAACAAAGGCATGAAATAGAATAAAAGGAAATAAAGAACAGAAGAAGAAGAATCCCTATAGAAAGTTAGAAAAATAAACGAACGAAAAATAAATACAGAAAAGAATTTTCGAATAAATATCGCTCAGAACTTCCAGCAGAGCCTTCTCCAACATCATCAGAGATATTATTTAACCTTCAATTTTAATTTCTTTCTCTTTTATAATTTTTTCACATATGTTTTTGTGAGCTTCACTATTGGTGTCAAAAGATAATAAATCAAGAATAAAGCACCTTCCACACAAAAAGAAATTGCAGCAATTTGAAAAACAACGAAGTGTTGATGATTCAGTCAGCGAATAAGCAGAGAAGAAACTATTTTGAAAGAAAATCTAAGGTTTCGCCCAGTGATTCTGTTACTATAATGTCTTCATTTACATGTAGGGACGACTGAATTCTTATTTTTACAGCCAAAATATTAATTCGATATAAAAAGTATGGTGTAACTTATAGTAACAGAGCTCACTCCTATTAGTAATTATTTAGGCCTAAATAAGAATTTCTAGCTAGTCTAATTTATTTTTATCCTTTCAGACCCTAATTATTTGAGTTTTACTGTATTTTTAGAACAATTTAGTATTTAGAATTCCGCGGACGTGCTAAGGAATCCTCTTCTTTTGGTTGAGGTATCCACTTTTCCGTCTGTCAGAGGCCAAAAAGTTTAAACTGTACACATGATATATAAGCATGTACACATGAGTTCTGACATCAGTATAAATCACATCGTGTATACGTATTTGATAAACTGTAAAGAAAGTCGTTCTTTCAAATCAACGACACAACAAATTTAAAGAATCTACGCTTATAGTCAATAATCTGATGTTCATATACCGATTTTTGCTTTAAAATATAATTTTACGTATCTGTTCGTTTATGTTAGTCTGCAGCAGACTTAAAAAATTGCCAAATTTCGTAGGAACATTGTGTTTATTAAACCTGGTAAAATATATTTCGTTGGAAACATGTCCGCGAATATTTGTTATGTATTTTCTAGAAAATACCCCGTGGCTTTGCCTCGGTTAAAACGATGCTTAAATACGAAACTTACAGGTCTAGAATCCTGAAGGCACTGACAATACATTTACAAAAGTCAGCGCTGGCTTCATCAATTTTTATTTAAAATATCTCATCATAATCTCTTTTTCCTTTTGAATATAATTCGTTCCTACCAGTATGTAGATTTCAGAAATTAATTATATCGTAAGTTTTATGCAGTTCCAAAGCTACCTGTGAACAATGATAATACGTAGCCTATTGTTTCTCAACTGTTTTCTGACAGATGAATATGATGTGAATTTGATTTGATAAATTTAGTGTAATTTTCAAGGGAAGGAGTGGTTTGTTTGGATTTTTATCGTCCGCGATACTTCCAGGGTTAAATTGGTGCCCGCGGCTTCGTCCGCCATTATTAATTGACTCCAGGATTTTAAAGAAATTTACCCTGGCAGTTTATTAAAAAATCTTGTGGTTCAGAGCTATGAAAATTTTAAGTAAAAATAAAATTAGAATATTTGTTCATTGTGTTCATTTCACTTAGGCCTTGTATAATAAGGAAACGGTTTTCCTAATTTTGTACTCTTCGTGAAAGTTTAGAGTGCGAGAGACGAACATCGCCGAGTATACCCGATGTCTCACAAAGTGAGGGAGTGAGCACGCGATTTAGGGCCGTTGAATTGTATAAGAGTAGATTCTCACACATTATTCGACAGCAATACTTATCTGACACATCGTAGAAATGGTTCAGGGAACGAAGCATATTGGTCACCCTAAGAAAAAATGGAACACATTAACTTAAGTTGCTTTTCAATTATTCCGTTATTTTTACGCTTGTTATTGGGAAGTGTGAACTTACCTTTTTTTTTAATTCAGGTTTATTTATACACGCGTTAATTTCAAATGTCACATAGCGCGTTAGAATCTGTTAGGTGTACCAGTATGCCGTGTAACTATTCATGTCCATCTATTACTGTTGTTGGTGTGTACATTTAATTTTAACGATTATGGTACTGAATGAAATGGTTAAAAATAAAGGAAATTAAATTTACAATTCAGCATTCGCCTTTGCAACTGGGAACCATGAAAAAATAACGCAAGTAAAATTCGTCGACCACGGAGTTCGAAACTTACAGTAGGCCTCTCAAATTCGAGCCCCAGAACTACCACCTGAGCCATCCCAATCGAGAAGCATGACTTATATTTTATTACTTTCACAGATCCTTCAAGGAAGAGTACTTAAAAATCAGAAGCTCTCAGAATATCCAATGAGCAGTCTAAACATTCAAAATATGGAATGGGAAAAGAAGACCCAATTTGAGGTAAATATACAGGAGGGTAAGTCAATAAGTATCCGCACTCTTTTTTAAATTTATTGCAACAACAATACAACATTTTCAAGTACCCCATTCTTCAACATAGTCCCCTTGCTTCTAAATGCACTTGACCCATCGTTGCACAAGCTTCCTGATGCTCGCAGAAAAGAAGTTTTTCGGCTGAGTAGCAAGCCACGTATGCACCGCTTCCATCAGTTCTTGGTCTGTGGTGAATTGACAGCCCTTATGACATCTTTATGTGGGTCAAAAAGACAGAAATTGACGGAGCGAGATCGGGATTGTATGGAAGATACTGTGCATTTCAAAACCCAGTTCCACAATAGTTTGAGCAGTTTGGGCGGCAGTATGTGAGCGCGCATGTCATGCAACAAAACAACTCCTATCAACGATAAGCCTGGACGTTTGGTTCGAATTACAGGCTTCAGCTCATTGCTCAACATCTCATTGTAACGCGCACTGCTTGTTGTTGGGCCCTTCTCCAGTAATGTTGCAGTGTTGTTCCTTGTGAGTCCCAGAAAAGTGTGAGCATCACTATTCCTGTGGAGGGTTGACTCTTGAATTTCTTTCTGACTGGAGATGCAAGGTGTTTCCATTCCATGCTTTGGCGTTTGCTTACAGGCTCAAAGTGACGGATCCACGTCTCCAGTGTCTATTCGTTTCAAAAAAGCTTCACCTTCATGAAGGTCCAATAAGCCTTGGCAGATGTACACACGATTGTGCTTGTGCTGTTTAGTGAGCTGTTTTGGGACCCACCTTGGATAGATTTTATGAAAGCCAAACCTGTTATGAATAATGTCATGTTCAGAACCATGGCTAATTTCCTTAGGGTTTGCCACTTCATCGACAGTCACTCTTCGGGTTGTGTGAATAGATGTGGAAGGCGTCCTGTTCTTTCCTAGTCTTTCCCACTTGTCCGACCATTTTTTAACTTATCAATTCATTCGTGCACGCTTCGCCGTGGCAAAACATTGCCTCATTTTGTGCGGAAAGTCTTCGATGGATTTCGGCTCCTGACACAATTTCAGACGAAAAAAAATAACGGATCACTGCACGCTGTTCTTCTTTGGTGCAAATGCTGAGCTGTGCAGTCATGTTGAATTTGCAACAGCGCAACCCCCAGTGTACTCATAACGGTCAAACATTCCACAAGCGGAGACAAATGAACAAAATGTCGATGTGCGCGAGCACAAAGCGGTACAGCCAACCTACAAAAGATTAAACAAAAAGTGCGGATACTTATTGACTTATCCTCTTAGTAAGCTATATCAACCGTTCCGTGTGAACAACTTAATAATAGGCCTACCTAGAATGTGTATTATAAACTATTAGTTTCTTGTCATTCCTTCTTATCTACGTTCTAGTTTTGCTCTATTACTCCTCTTTTTATCAGTTTGTTTTTTCTTCTTTTCTTTTTCGCAGAAGGCTGAAGTAATCGACTTGTTATTGGCAGAAGCTGAAAGACTGTCTGAGCAACATGAACATGCACTGAAGCTATTAGAGAAAATGGTCACTTTGGTTCGAACTTTAATGAATACAACTTCAAAACTTGATAACAAACATTTGTCCGACACTGAGAAGAGTGAAGTTACACTATGAATAAATAAACGAACTTTGCAATTGCTTGTTCCCTTTATTCTCCTCGTCATGTTTTAATAAATTCATCATGAAAGCTTCACCAGCCAGCTTGTTAAAAGTCATCTTGATATTTTAGATTTTATCACTTGTATGCCAGCCTAACCCGCTGCCTTTTGGTTCATACTAGCCTATATAAAACACATTAAAATCATTACAATAATATCGGTAAACATTACAGTACAGCATAGTAGGCTACAGTAAATAATAAGTAAGGAATCGGACAATGTGCATTATCTTAACCTAAGACCTAATATACTGACAAATATTTCATTACTGAAAAGCCCCCTAACCGGCCAGGAATCGAACCCAGAACGTTGGGGTGGAAGACAGGTGTGCTACCGATACACGCACGACGACGGACATAGTACAGTAAAGGAAATAAATAAAATTTTGCCGATTAGTAATTAAGGATCACCTAGACATTTTTAAAATTATTTCCTAATACAGTCTACAAAAATGCTGAATTTTGCAATAAAAATCGACTGGAGTAAAACAAACAAAACAAAACAAAAAAAGGAAAAACTAGTAGCCTAATGTAGTACACACCGCTAGATGAAAAATAAAAGTTTTCTTCCATTAGGACGTACAGACGTAGGTTGATTATTTCACAGTGGACTAATCAAACACACTAAGTTGTTAGCTATATTCTCTGGGAGAATGATACTCTCTGAGATTGTACGCGGGTGGGAAAAATGTATGTTCATCCGTCTGTCCATCTGACCGTGCGTCTGTATGCGTGATAACTCGAATATGTTTCATCAGATTTTGAATAAACTTAGTATAGCCTACGCATTTACAACGTCCATGGACGAACCCTATTGATTTTGGTTCAAAACGGTTGACCGGTACTGGAGTAACGCCCAATAAACAGTTTCAAAATAGCAAATCAACACTAAATTACAAAGACGCGTGGCTAACTCACTCATTGACATAAATGTTTGCCCACTTCCAGATGAGCTCCAAACTTGAAACTTGTACTACTTATAGCTTATAGCATGTAACCCTAGGAAATATTCCAAAATATATGATTTTTTCCCCCCGAAAAACTTTCAAAATGGAGGACGTCACTTTAAAGTCTGTGTAGAGTGTAGACCTTCTTTGAGGCTTATAGTAGCTAAAGGTTAAGTCGTACCTAAAAACCGATAGCACTAACAGCAACGGATTTTGAAAGATCTACACATAACTATAACTTTTTGTGGTATTTTCATCGGTTATCCTTAGATTGAGTTCAATTTTTTAATGTTAAGTAAATTTTGAATATTTTCTAACATTACGTAATTTTTTATATACTTTTAGAACAGATAGAATCGTAAAATCCGGCAGGAATGTTGGCTGTTATAACAACCATAAGCGTGCAAAATTTGGTGTTTCTACTTCTAGATACCCATAAGTATGGAAAAACTGGTTGGATAGCCGTGACATCATTTATATCTACGACAGTCTAATCATCCACTTATTAACATTGATGTTTACTCACTTTCAGATGAGCTAGAAGCTTGAAATTTGGCATACTTATAACTTTTAGCCTACACCCGTTGGAAAAATTCCAAGAAGTTTAAATTTTAATTTTCCCCTCCAAAATAAACTTTCAATTTTGTTACTGCGTATTTGTACGGCTTCAGATTTTTTTACAACAATTTTGTTCACGTGAGGAATTTGTTGTAAATTCGTTCCGTTAAAATTCTAGTTATCCTACTTATTCCTTCACATATGATTAACAAACTTTCTCAAGAAAACTTGGGCTAAAACTCAATAGTTTCTTCTATATGGCTCATTAACTTCATCTGGCACTTTTTTATGTAAGTTTACCTTATTGTATTACATGTAGAATTCGGTGTTTAATTTCATAATAAGTTATTACTTCCTCTGCCCGTACCATAGGTACTATAGGTAGAGGAAGTATTGTTTTCGACCCTAAAATTCGAAGTTGAGTTTTTAGCATATATACACGTTTCAAGGCCCCCTGAATCCAAAAATACTATTTTTGGAAACATGTCTGTGTGTCTGTGTGTCTGTGTGTCTGTGTGGAAAATATCTGTGAACAAGCTAGCTCCAAAACGGAAAATCGTATGAAAACAAAATTTCGTATTTGGGTCAGGTACCTTCTGAAGATGTGAGGATAAGATTGGCGACTATTTTCTCTTATTTTTAAGGGGACTTTACATGAAGAAATTTTCGTTTTTCGCGATTTTCTCGAAAACGGCTCTAACGATTTTCTTTAAAATTTGCACATGTGTTTCTTTTACTGAGAGCTAAAACTTTTATTTGAAACTTTTTTTCGAAAAAATTCTCTGAGGGTAGTTACAATCCACCCACTGTTCACCCACTGTTTGTAGAGATTTTGTCTTGCGTGATGAACAACTGAATACACGCTCTTTCATGGCCTCTTATTCTATAAAAGAATGTAAAGTGAGAAAGTTGTATTGTTGGCCATGCATAGAGTAAATATATGAGGGAAATATTCGATGAAGTTCGGAAATTATTCTTTACGGCGGAAAGTTCAATAAACGTCTGCAGTCACTTGTTCTTTTTTTTAAGTTTGTTATATAGCCTTGCGCTTTTAGTCGCATCATTGAAAGAAGAGGTATTTATAGGATAATTAGCGTAAAATTGTGTTTTGAGATTCTGTAAAAGGATATGTGAATACTACTTTTATTTGGGCAGAGGAAGTTATGTGACATTCACATCAGATTTTTTTTCCTCGACTTTGTTTCGCATAAGATTAGGTTTAAGTGGAATCCAACGTTGGTTACCAATAGCCTACTTTATCTTGAGCCGAAAAAATTCGGGGGTGAGGGGAGCTGATATTGCATGCAGTATAAGAGACTGACTATTGCAGAAGGCGGTGAGTTGAAATAGATGTTGTTTCTGAAGGGTTGCCAATTACCAGAAATTATAACGTGTGTATATAGTTTTATGCTGGTACACAATGGAACTAACTGTAATTTGTAGCACTTTCAACTCTCGCTACCAAACTAAAGATTTTATATTGATTCAGATATTTTAGTAGAATATATCGCTGTAGAAATGAATAAAGTAATATATTTAGGCCTATTTAGACAATTTCTCTCCCGGTCTTCAGAATATAGAAAATCGTTTAAAAGTCGTAGCATTATACATGTAGGCCTACTTGAATACGCACTTTCACATGCCTGATGTAATTTAACTAAATACCTTTCGCGAAAGTTTGTAGGTAATTAATACAACACAATTAATACAACGAAATAATAAAACTTGACTTGTTCTTTTCTCCAACGACAGATTCAGCTTAAAACACATTAAATTGCTTTTCCTTCCATTTCATTATTATTTGGTTTATTATTTCGCTGATTTCCGATACTTCTTTGTTTAAAGAATATTTATTTTTAACTTCGTTGTCACTTATATCGACCATTTCCACAACACCAGTACTGTTCTTCTAATATCCCTGGATTTATTCTGTCATTTTCAGAATAATATGATGTAAACAAATACAAAAATTGACGGTAGCTCAAGAATGCCTCAACGGGAAGTTTTTGGGTATGGCAATACTGGGGACGGGTCGCGATCTTCATTTTTTCGAGCAAGGCCTTCTTTATATGGACGGTTTTCAGCATTATGGAGTGTTTAGCTCAAGAAAAAGTGTACGAAAAATACCTGTTTTATATAGTGCATTAAACGCCTATTTAAGCCTTTGTATTGAACGTACTGTATTTTGGGAGCATTTCGATGTCATAAGATTATTTAACTTAATTTCTTTTTAATTTTATTCAGACGATATTTAATCCAGCTTTTAATTCATGTATGCTATACATTAACAATAAACTCGCCCTAATTAAAGGAAAATGTATAAATACTGTTTTCTAAATTTACAGCCGCACAGTCAATTATTCTAAACTTTAATACAGAAAACTGAATAATATTAAGTTATTTCATAAAATGAGAAATTATGGGTAGGCCTACACCGTTAACATTAAGGAAATTGTTATGTTTGAGAGTCTCAAAATGATGAGAAGATGGAAACCTGTTGCTAATACGTGATGAGTGATGTCAGTATTGCTAACAAAGCACACTTGGCAAGCTCAGTTTCTCAAGCTACGGATCAAAGTCCACTGATTGGCAGAAACAAGCGTTCACGTATCTCCATACATATTTCACACATTCCAACGCTCAGTAAGGGAATACATTCAGGATGTTGTGGAGAATTGGACTGTTTCTGGTGACCCTTAGTATCTTTAAGGTAAGCACAGCATTATTCACATGTTAGATTAATGTGTACAAATTTAGGCCTAACTTCGTTGGCAAATTCTGACACTGTAATATAGAACGTAAGTACATGTTTACCACTTTAGCTAATAGTTAATTTTTAAAATTGGATTCACTTCAGTGAAAGAAGAAAAAATAAATAATAAATGTTTACTTGAATATTTTCTTCGAAAACAAGGCAACGGGATGCTATGATTATTACGAGGAAAGTTACTTCTACAGGCAATTTATTATGAGCTCACAAAATTCACTATAATCCCATAATGAAGGTACTATCTCATCTACAATAGTAATGACGTTGGTAATAGTAGTAATAATTAAGAGCGTTTCCTTTGGTCAACAATATAGGCACTCAGTAATAGTACTCGGCCGTGGTCGATGGATTTTTCAGGACGTAAAAATTCTGGGCACGAAGTCGTCCAGAAGGGACTTTACGCTGAGTGGCCCTTGCCATAGATTTACGGCATGCTAAAGAACTCTAAGCCTACATTAGAGCCTCTGGTCAAAATTCCTTGACCCTTTCACTTTCAAGAAATACTTCATTTTTCTGCGAGGGTTGCCCATCTGCTCCCTTTCACTCACTCTCACTCTCTCTCTCTCTCTCTCTCTCTCTGAAAATAAGAGTAACCAAATTAGTCTAGGTACCGAAACCTCCTCTTTGGAGGCCCTATGCCTCCAAGGATGTATGATACCCAGTACTAATGAACTCGGAAATAAAACGGCATTAAAATTCAAGACATGTGACTCAGAGCAGGCGCCCGCAATTTAAAAAATCCTACATCTCCAGTCATATTCCGACATAATTGGGGGTGGCGGGTTGAAAGTTTCTGTGGGCTTCCATTTACACAATTCAGGCCTTAGTAATTCCGGTTTGGGATATCAGTCTGAACGACTGCAAGATAGTAGGCCTATTTATTTATACTTTTATTTTGTTAGCATTACCTTCAATAGTAGTACTTATTATGTCCTTACTTTTTAAATTAAATCAACAATAAATATATAGTCAATCTAATTTACAAACCCATCCTCTTTGTCGACACATGAAAATGGGGTATATTAAGTTGTCCTTTGTTAGGTATTTTTGTTGTTGTAGTAGTTTAATATATCTCATAATAATTATGACGTATTTTAAGGTGTAAAGAGGTATTACACACATATATACGGAACCATAATAATCAAAATTCCATCAGTTACTTAAGAGTTAATACTAACTTACTATTTTTAATCTTTTGGTCGACCTTGTGTTAACTTTATTTGAATGATAAATGACAATTTCTATTCGCAATTCTCAAATTACTATTAATATGGTCAATCTGAGATTACTATTAATGTGGTCAATATTTCAGATCACGAAAGGAGGAGTACTTCAAACAACGCCAAGAGAAGATGAAGGGGAAGAGGAAGACACTTTGACAATATTCGTGAATGAAACAAGTGAGGTAAGTTCAGCTGGGTGTGTGATCATTATCTAACAATATGAGACTAAGATAATTAACAATTTTGGTTTGCTAAATGTTATCATGAATTACTACTAACACTTCAAAGGGATGCTGTTAAAATTCAACCCTACAAAGTAAAAATTTTGCTGTACTATATAGGTTATTTTTTTACTTTAAATCTCACAACTTCAAAATCATTTAAACAACTTAATAATTATAATAACAATAAAAACAACAGCATGTAAGTTATTCTGTACGAAGATGCTTCAAGTTTAAAAACGTATTTTAGAGTAAAATTTTCGTTTGTATATGAAGGAAAAACATTCATTTCAACAGCGATCTCTTTTCTTTTTGCAGCTGCACTCAATGATGAAGGCTATTAACGATACCTTGGTTGATCTTGGACGTGCTTTGGAAAACCTCGGAAGACTTTTTGAAAATCCCACTCGTAAAAATCCCCGTCGTAAAAATCCCCGTCGTAAAAATCCCCGTCGTAAAAATCCCACTCGTAAAAATCCCCGTCGTAAAAATCCCCGTCGTAAAAAAGGTTACTAACATAATGCCTTGGAAGTTCAAATGGGTGAATTAAGAAAGATGAGCATGGCAGAACAATAATAATTTATTAAGAGAGAAGTTATCTTCCTGATTTGAGAAAGTTCATTTTCATCGTTATACGGATAAAGACATTTCACGAAATAGCTAATAAGTGAAAATTTTATAAATCGCATATTAACATATTTCTAACTTGAGCGAAACACAGTTTTCACCTTTACTGAAGAATAATGTATAGCATTTTCAAAATGTTTGATCAAGTAAATTTTTACATTCTTTTAATGCCTTTTTTATCTCTAGTCTGTCAAAACACGCCAAAGTTCAAAATTTCAAAACTCACAAATGTTGAACGTTGTGAAAGAAATATTATGACAGTAATTTCACAGTATGGTTCCAAATACAAAAATAAGTAACAAAAACACTTAAAATTAAGAAATGAAACTTGTAATTAAGAATTTGCAATATTTTAGTCCCACTCATTAATATTAGCATGATTTGTTTCGTGATTGCGTTTCATTTTTATTGATTTCAAATAATTATCTCTCTCTTTCATCGATTTTGCACTTTTAACAGAAATCATAGATTTTATATTCATTAAATTTTCTGTACAGTAAGGTTTTTTATTTAAATCCTTATGGTACTACAAACGGTTTAACTCAATTCCCTCAATTCGCTTGTTCTGAGACCTAGAATGATGAAACAAAGCAAGAGAAAGGAAAGATTACCAGTTTCCTGTTTAAATTGTGGCAGAAGTAGCAAATGATCAACAACAATGCAACAAAGAAAGATATAGAAAATGCCGAATTCAGGAGTACAGCATGCGTCCTACAAATTCCACTAAACTCGGTACAAAATAACAGTTCAGAGACATTTTCCCAAACGTTTTGGAAGAAATGCACCATCTAGCAAGACAATCCGTAACCTTGGTTGAACACAGCACACCCAGCAATCAGGCTTTAATAAAGTGTCCTTCCAGATCACCTGACTTTAGGCCCCGTGACTTTCTTCTATGAGGGTAGCTTATATAAAATGTAACAACCTTTCCATAAAAATTTACAAGCTTTTAGGAAACAGGATAGCAGGGGCTGTGGCTACAACTGACAGGAACATGCTCTTACTTGTGTGACAAGAGATTAATTATCTTCTCGACGTGAGTCGAGTAACGGGAGGAATACACACAGAACGTCTATAGCCAAAGGAAACGTTAGTCCCCTGTCAAATGTACATCCGTGTGCTCCTTGATGATGCAAGTGTGGGAGTAGTCTCAATCTCTTCGTTTGACCTTGGAGAAACATAATTTCGATGGTGCCACTCTTGAAAATGGTGCGTTTGAATGGTGGGGGCAAAAAACAAAATGGCCGCCATCGCAAACACGTTTTCCTATTTATATCAGTAACCGTTGGGATTACAAAAAAATTTTGAAACACGAAATGTAGCTACATAGATTCTGCACAGAAAAGTTTATTACAACTTTTATGTAGGATCAACCGTTTTCTCATAAAAAGTACTTTTATATTTTTCAAAATTAAAAATGATTATGTCTCAGTATGAGGGTTTTGCAAGCGCATATTTACATGCCTGACATTATTTACACGGCCACTGGATACTTCTAACAATAATTAATTTGTTAAACACTAATGAATTAAAAAATAACCCCTTTCCCTTATGTTGTGCCTTAGGAAACTGAAAGATAAAAAGTACCACTATAGTTTTAACCTTAAACGAAAATACTTTGGAAGAAATACAATATTTGCAGATTTATAGGCCTATAGATAGAGTGGATACACTCCTATAATTACATTTTTAATTATAATCATCGTCACTTTCAATACAAATCTCACTTAGACCTAAATCTTCATCATCGTCCAAGCTCGCACTCTCCCATATTGTCACAACGGTTGGGATTACCTTCGCAAGTGCACATTTCAGTACACCGGAGTCCATTTGACTGACATGTAGCCTACATGGAGGAGAGCAACGCCTTTTGGAGCATGAGCAGCGACAAAGTTCCAAGATAAGCTCTGGTGCTCAAGGGTTGGTACAAGCAACAGACTCGTATGCACTCCCTACTTTTTTCCATCCAAAATCTGAGGGCGGTGGGTTATCGGGATGCTTATTTAGGCCCTGATTCCATTCAAAACATTGAAGGTGAGCCCTTAGCCATGCCAGATCCAGTGCAGATCTTGTTGGAGGAACATCTTGGCATTTTTTCTGTGTAAACAACAACCATCGCACATGACCTAATATGTCGGTCATTGTAGTTTTGGGGATATAAAGCTGCAAATGAACGCTTCCAAGAGAGTCCTGACATCTTCAGTGAGTGAAAGTGTAGTCCCCAATTTAGCCAAGGCTTCTAGCAGCGTATCACTTGCGGAATTAAAAGCTTTCCACAACTTTATTTTACCTTTGCCAGCAAATGATCCTGTTACATCAGCTCCTAAAAGTGCGTGTAATCCAGGGAGTGCAGAGGCTTTCAGAGGTCCAAGTGCTCTGTAAATTGAACCAGCTGAACAAACCTTAGCCGAGAAAAAATGCAAAATGTTTCGAAAGCTGATTATATCATCTCAGTGCTAAAATCAGGACATCAGTATCGGGGGGGAACACATGAGTAGTTTTAATTCCTTTCTGTGCTAAAGAAGCTGCATGTAATATGATCTTTGTGTCGGCCTCCTCCTGCGTACTTGCAAGACTGGATATATCATCACCATGTGATGAAGCTGCTTTGTCCCTCCAACAGAGTACAAACCTTTTGTTGTTGGTCACGTGAAATTGCAGAATCTCATCGGAAAGGAACTCTGTTAGCTAATTTGTGCATTGGTATACTTCCAATTTTCGTTTCTGGTCCGATTTTGCACTGCATTGGATCTGAGCCCTTTTGCCGTATCTCTCACGTCGCTTTCTTCAATGAGTTTTCTTTGTAAGAGTAAAATACTACATTAACCTCACTGTAATTGCTGAATTCAATAATTACAGTGAGGTCCATTGAGCCGGCAATTATCGCCGTCTCAATTGTTTTTACTTACTGTCGGCCATTTTGTTTGTTTACGCCATGGTGGCGCCGACTCGCGGCAATAGGTGGCAGTTTCCTTAGCTTCAACTGTTGTCATTGCTTTGGCGCTATCTGGCGGTAGTTTAGTAAAGTGCCGTTCCCGGGCTTTGTGATCACGTGACTTCCGGCAACTTGCCTCTTCCAATATGGCTGTCTACAGAGGTTAGTTCTCGGCTTATGGCCTTGTCAGACAAATCAGTCTAGTTTTGTCCCTTTGTTCGCGAATGCCTTAATTAATGCAGTTATCTCTTTGTTGTTTGATTCAACGCTGGCACAAATGTTTGTGACACCTAGGCTAACGTAGTTTCCTTCCAAAATGGAAAAATACACATAGCGTGGGGGACGCTTTTCCCGCTGTGCTTTATTCTTCCTTTTTTGAGTATTAGTTATTTCCTTGTCTTTTCTTTTCTTTCAGTCTGTCTTGTAGGTAGTTTTAGTAATTCTTTCTTTCTTTCTTTCTTTTTGGCTTTATGTAGGTTTTCTCTGTAATAAGTTCCTTATAGTATTTCCCGCCAAGCTGTTATGTAGCGTCTGTTTCTTGGGTCCCTGTTGCGCGCATTGGCGAGGCATCGTCCCAAACATTCTTGCCGCGTTTTAATTCTTTAACTTAAAGTTTTACTTATTCATTTCTGATTAGCCTTATTCTGTAAATTAATGAATTAATTTATTTACTTTGCCTACCTCTTATTGGCCTTTGGAAGAACCTATGTTTTGGGGCGAAGAGGTACTCCAAACATAGTTTTCGGCTGTTACCTCTAACTAATTAAATTTTCCTTTTCAGGGTTTTAAACATGTTTTGATCTATGTAAAATAAAACTTGTATATATAATACTTTAATTTTTAACCATTTCATATCACGCCCTTCAGGCGAAGCAACTGAATTTTTATTTAATTGCAAATCAAATTTTATTTATTCTAATGAATTGTATTGACATAAAAGTGTGAATATTTATTTACTCATATAAATTTTTATTAATGTGATTAACTTGTACCTGAATCTAATCTGCGGATTTTATTGTAACTTTTAATGTATCATACTTTGTAATGTTAAGGGAAATTTAGAAAAGAATATAAAAAAGCTACCAGATCCCAAAATTATATCAAAGAGAAACTAAAACTGGATGTTGGACTCAGTTTTTTAACTTGTTCTCCCCGGGAAACCCAATTATCCTCTGGGCGGGTCCATTATTTCAATTTAGGTTAGCTTTCCTTGGGCTGGAACCTTGCACTTCCTTCCACAATTCCCGTAGGGGGGTTCAACGTGTGGTAGCCTCCGCGGTGGTTATTGATCCACAATTTTCTTTAATTTATATTGAGCCCTTAGCTTAAGTCTTTGTTTATTTATAAAACTCCTGTCCTTTGTTTCTGAGCAGCATCAGTTTTTGTTTCTCTCTGTTTCATATGTAATTAATAAATTTTTTTTTTACAGCAACTTTAATTAAAATTTTTCTTTTTCAGGATTCTTGTGATTTAAATAAAAAACATATATTGTAACTAAATCAAATTTTATTCCAGGGAAAGATTTTATTTGTAAAAAAAAAAAAGGGAAATTTGTTTTGTAATGAATTTGTTCAGGATTTAGATTTTAAACATTGTAAAAATTTTGTTTCATGTCAAAAATGGACCGTATTCCTGTTGCTACGGAGTACCTCAACCGTGAGGAAATCTGTTATGAGTTGCTGGCTAGAAAGGTGCCGATCACTGCCACTGACCGTATTTCTGACTTGCGGAAGAAGCTGGAGGAAACTGCTCACTTGCCAGTGGATCTTGCTGTCCTGGGTAACGGTGAGTTAGAAACTCAACATGACCTTATTGTTGAACAAGTACGAAACATAACCATGTTAATAAATTTAACTAAACTCTCGTCTTCTCAAGAAAGAAAATTTGCTGAGAAACTTAAGTTTTTGTTCAATAAAGTCTCCGATAATCTCGGCAAAATTCAAAAGCCCGAGATTTATTGTAAATGGCTACTGATTTTGGAGGAAATTACTGGTCTTTTGGACCAGTTGGACCATGTCAGTAATTTGCCAGCTGTACCAAATGTAGTCAATGTTCCTGAGCAAGTGCCTGTCCAAACTAAAACTATGTCACCTAATCAGACTCCTAAAGTTTTTCACAACTCCCCTAAAGTTCTTCAAAACTCTCCTAAAGTTACTAGCACTCCTCTTTCACATCAGAGTCAACCCGTGTGTCCTGAATCTGTTCACCTTCCTGTTCCGCAACCTGTTCATGCTATTTCATCTTTCAATTTTGGAACCTTGCCCCATCCTTTATCACAATCCTTGGAGACAGTGTATAAGTTCACAGATGGTTCGCTTGAAAGAATTTTGGATTTTGTGAAATTTATTTGTGAACTTCGCAGGCAAGCGCTTGTTTTCAATTTTAACCAGTGCTCATTATTAGCAATAGTAGCTGCTAAGCTTAACGGTGGGCTCAGGGAAGTAGCTAATGAAGCTGTGCTTGCTGGCTTGGATCTTGACGCTTTCCATGTAAAGCTATTGCAAATCTATTTTCCGGTTAGGGCTCTAAGTTCTCTAATAAATAGATATTTTTATCGAGTTCAAGAGGAAAATGAATCCTTTTCTAAATATGTCCACTTAATTAGACAGTACGCGGCTGTTTTCAGACTGGGTCTTAGTGAATCTGAAGTTGTGAGTAATATTCTTGATGGTATGGCTCCTGCGACTAGATCGCAAGTAATCTTCGAGAGGAGGCCATCGTCATTTCAAGATTTGGAGGCGTTGTGTGCTCGAGTAAATTCAATCAGTTATTCTGATTCGCTTCGTCCTGTCTCGCGGCCTAGTCATGTACATAATCAGTCTGGATATGGTCGTGGTCAGGGGCGGACTGCCCCTAGAAATAACTCTGATTCCGCTAGAACCAAGTGCTTTCAGTGTGGACGATTTGGGCACATGAAGCGTGAATGCCCAGATCTCAGAAGACCGTCTGGTGGGGGAAATGATGATCGTATTGCTGAAAGACAGTGATATGATGCGCACCCCGGACGTCAGGGCGTGCATCACATCAAGTCAAGCCACGATCCGCATTTCCAACGATCCATGGGTAGTCGAACTGAGGGTGCGAATGTGTCTGTAGATAGAAGTATGACTGGGTTGAGTGATTGTGTTGCTTCTGTAAATAATTGTTCAAAAGGTGGAGTTTCGGTTGGAATTTCTAGGGACAGTTCTTTTGTAAATAGTAACCCCCGTGACTTTGTACATAAATCTAAAGTGACTTGTAAAGGTAATAAGAGGCTCAAACTTGCAAATTGTGTGTCGCGCAATAGGCGGGAGTGTGTGTCTGCAGGGGTGAGGGGCCTGGTTGACTCGGCTTTGCCTCTGATTGAGGTGGAGACCTGCAATCATGTCTTTTCTGCTCTGCTAGACAGTGGCGCTTCCGTCTGTTTGCTCTCCGTGAGTGCCTACAATAGGGTGTCCTGTATGGAGAAGGTGCCTAAGTTGACCAATGACGTAGAGCCTTGTAGGACAGCTGACTCAAGGTCTCTCGTCATTGCAGGCAGAACCAAGTTGAAAATCCGTGTCCTCGACTTCACCTGGATGGTGGAGTTCGTGGTAGCGGACAACTTGGTTGTGCCCATGATACTTGGTGCCGACTTCATGCAGCGTTCTGGCCTGTTGTTGGACATACAGGAGCGGCTCGCTTTTTTCAAGTTTAGCCCTGCGGCAAAAATACCTTTTGTGGATAATTATTATTGTCGGCCGACTAAGTTAAACTTAGATGAACCATCAAAATCTTCTTTGGGCTTAGAGTCAGAAAATTTAATAAACGCAGTGGGCATAGACTTAAGCCATTTGCCTCAGAATCTAAGTGATAAAGTTAATTCTTTACTTCAAGATTTCACGGACGTATTGACTCCGGAGTTAGGGTTAACAAACGTACTTGAATATGAAATCGAATTAATCGATCACCAACCAGTTAGGCGTCCGCCATATCGTTTGAACCCAGTTAAGATGCGAATACTAAAAGAACATATACAGAAAATGCTAGAACAAGGCGTTATTCGAAAGTCTAAGAGTAACTATAGCAGTCCTATTTTCCTTGTTGAAAAATCAGGTGGTAAGTTCCGCCCGGTGGTGGACTACCGTTATCTTAATTCCAAAATCAAGATTGACTCAGTGCCCATTCCCGATATTCATTCTTCGTTTTCTTTCTTCACCAAGGCCAAGTTCTTTACCTCACTAGACTTAAATCAGGCATATTACCAGATACCTTTAACTGAACGTTCTAAGCGTCTGACAGCCTTTGCAACAGATTGGGAATTGTATGAGTATTCGCGCGTGCCTTTCGGGCTAGCCACTGGTGCGCAGGTCCTGACCAGGCTTTTGGATGACATTTTCTCAGATATAAAGTTTGTCTATGTCTTCCACTACCTAGATGACTTGGTCATATATTCTGAAACCTTTGAGGAACATCTAGGTCACGTGCGAGTGGTGCTCGAGCGCTTGAGAGCTGCTGGACTCACAGTTAACCCTGAGAAAGTCACTATGGCTGCCAGGAAGCTGTCGTTCTTGGGTCATATAGTTTCTGCTGAAGGAGTCACTATAGATCCAGAACGCACTCGTGCGATCCGAGAATTTCGACCACCCAAAGATGTAAAGGGTGTAGCTCGTTTTCTCGGCATGATTAATTTCTTTAATAAATTCATTCCAAATTTTGCAGACATTGCTGCCCCTTTAAATGCCTTACGCAGAAAGGGCGTTAAGTTTAGTTGGTCTGAGGCTTGTCAGAAGGCGTTTGATGAACTTAAATTGCGAATAATTAATCCTCCTGTTCTCTTAATGCCTGACTTTAATCAGAAATTCATTCTTCAAACCGATGCCTCACATGTCGCAGTAGGTTGTGTTCTCCTACAAGATTCCCCTGATGGTCGTAGGCCTATCGCCTACGCTTCTAGAACTCTGACCGCACAAGAACGCGTGTACAGTACTTATGAGCTTGAAGCATTGGCGGTTCTGTTTGCAGTGGAGAAATTCCGCATGTACATTGAACATGTCGAGTTTCAGCTGGAAACAGACTGTCAAGCTCTCAGCTGGGTTTTAGCCAAGCCTAGAACCACAGGCAGAATAGCTAGGTGGGCCATCAGATTATCTGCTTTCAAATTCTCTGCAAGACATATTAGAGGCACCGATAACAAAGTAGCCGATGCATTATCACGTATGTTCAGTGTAGAAGAAACTCAAGAAGCAGTCCCAGATAAACTCATTAGCCCAGATGTTCAGCCTCAGCTAGTAGCTGGCATCCTGTCAGAATTTCCTCTTGCGTTTAAGTCTATTCAGGAATTTCAAGCCAAGGATGAAGAAATTTCACCTATTATGGAGCGTATTAAGGCTGGTGACAAGAGCACCCAGTATGTGGTTAAGTCTGGCATTTTGTATAGTGCGCCTACTAGAAGAATGCCGTCTCGCATCATACTGCCATCCGCTTTAATAGACATTGTGTTTAGCTACTTCCACGAGTCAGCGATAGGTGGACATCTCGGAATCGACAAAACCAAATGCAAAATTAAGGAATACTTCGTTTGGAAAGGCATGGATGCCGATGTCAAAGCTCGTGTAAAGGCTTGCCAGATTTGTAATTGTTCTAAGCCTGCACAAATGACTAAGGTAGGGTTCCTTGCCTCCGAAGTTCCTAAAGCTCCTATGGACCGTCTTTTTATAGATTACGTTGGGAAGTTTCCCAGGTCAAAGTCTGGTAATGCTCACATTTTGGTTATAGTAGATTCTTTTACAAAATTTTGTTGGATGTTTCCGGTTAGGGAAGCTAATACTAATGTAACTATTGAATGTTTGAAAAAGGTTTTTGCTGTTGTTGGATTTCCTCGTTCTTTAGTGTCGGACAACGCCGCATACTTTGTTTCGAGGCAATTCAACAAGTTTTGTTTTGATTTGGGTATTAGACACATCACAACTTCTCCGTATCATCCACAACCGAGCCATGCGGAAAGATTTAATCGCAATCTGAAGGCTGCCCTGATTGCTTATCACTCGGAGGATCATTCCTCCTGGGATAAGAATCTTTACTGGCTTCAGTTTGCGTTTAACTCTGCGAAGCATGAATCCCATATGTACCCTCCTGTTACTCTGATGTTGGGTTTTAGACCTAATAATCCCTTGTGTAATCTCTGGTCCATAAATGACTTGCTTCCTGACCCTCGCGACAACAAGAAAGTGAAAGAGATGTGGAGGAAGGCCGCAAATAATTTAAAATTGTCTCACAACAAGGTGATGAACAAATATAATAAAGGCCGACGTCAAGTTAATTTCAAAGTGGGCGATCAAGTATTTGTAAGAAACTTTCCCCGTAGTGATGCAGCTGCGAAGTTCAGCTCTAAATTGGCTCCTCGTTTTCATGGTCCGCATGTGATTGTTGAGTTTCTATCTCCTGTGACTGTGCTGGTGCGAGATCCATCTACTGGTAAGATTTCCAGATGGCATGTTAGCCATGTCAAAAAGAAATAAGTTTTTTTATTGTAAAAGTTTAACTTCTAGGCTTGTTTAATTAATGTACATATGATTAGGTATATCTAACCTTTATCTGAAGTGTATTTAATTGTGTAATTTGTAACTTCAATATGTTCCCCCCCCCCCCAGTTTAGTAAAATTTTTGGAATTTTGTGTTGCCGCTTTCAAATTAATGTTTCAGTTATATGTATGTGTAAATCTGGTTGGGATCCTCGCTGGCATGCTCTTCAAGATGGCGGGATGGTGAGCGACAGCAGAGAAAAGTCTACCCTAATAATTTGCACTCTACGGTGAACTTGGTTGAGCGCAGGCTACTCACGTGAAAACACCATCCAGAGATGTCTCGCCTTGCTGCCGCCTAAGTTTCACCATATCAGCACTGTGTTCTCGCTCTAAGTGTGGCTACATGGGACGGTCTAGTGTAAGTGCATCCTGCTGAGCCCGGTGGGACCTGACGCGATACCGGGCAGTACAAGGTATGACACTTTCCTTTGACCCCCGCATGAAGTAGCCAGAGTGATGTTCCAAAGTGCTCGTTCCTCCCGTTGTGTTGGAAATGCCTCCGTTTTCCAATTAGGACCAGACGCCGTTGTGTTGACGAGGCATCCAACTAGGCGCACCCTCTGGTGGAACATCTCCCTAAAGTGACTCCCCGGACAAGACAAGTGCAAAATTTTTTGATGGTAATGATAAAACTGGGTAGCCTTTCCAAAGTGTTAGTGACAACGCTAATAAGCTTCTGCAACTATAAAGAAGATTCTCAGTCAACAGTCTAAATCACCCTCTAGCATGTCCAGTTCACAAGTCCTCCCACCAGAAGGTATATAAACTTTAATTTTGTAAATTCTCTGAAAGCAGGCAACAAAAAGGTAGTTCTCTCTGCTTAAAACTGGAAGTTTTAAGAAAAGAGGGGGGTGATTTGAGCCGGCAATTATCGCCGTCTCAATTGTTTTTACTTACTGTCGGCCATTTTGTTTGTTTACGCCATGGTGGCGCCGACTCGCGGCAATAGGTGGCAGTTTCCTTAGCTTCAACTGTTGTCATTGCTTTGGCGCTATCTGGCGGTAGTTTAGTAAAGTGCCGTTCCCGGGCTTTGTGATCACGTGACTTCCGGCAACTTGCCTCTTCCAATATGGCTGTCTACAGAGGTTAGTTCTCGGCTTATGGCCTTGTCAGACAAATCAGTCTAGTTTTGTCCCTTTGTTCGCGAATGCCTTAATTAATGCAGTTATCTCTTTGTTGTTTGATTCAACGCTGGCACAAATGTTTGTGACACCTAGGCTAACGTAGTTTCCTTCCAAAATGGAAAAATACACATAGCGTGGGGGACGCTTTTCCCGCTGTGCTTTATTCTTCCTTTTTTGAGTATTAGTTATTTCCTTGTCTTTTCTTTTCTTTCAGTCTGTCTTGTAGGTAGTTTTAGTAATTCTTTCTTTCTTTCTTTCTTTTTGGCTTTATGTAGGTTTTCTCTGTAATAAGTTCCTTATAGTATTTCCCGCCAAGCTGTTATGTAGCGTCTGTTTCTTGGGTCCCTGTTGCGCGCATTGGCGAGGCATCGTCCCAAACATTCTTGCCGCGTTTTAATTCTTTAACTTAAAGTTTTACTTATTCATTTCTGATTAGCCTTATTCTGTAAATTAATGAATTAATTTATTTACTTTGCCTACCTCTTATTGGCCTTTGGAAGAACCTATGTTTTGGGGCGAAGAGGTACTCCAAACATAGTTTTCGGCTGTTACCTCTAACTAATTAAATTTTCCTTTTCAGGGTTTTAAACATGTTTTGATCTATGTAAAATAAAACTTGTATATATAATACTTTAATTTTTAACCATTTCATATCACGCCCTTCAGGCGAAGCAACTGAATTTTTATTTAATTGCAAATCAAATTTTATTTATTCTAATGAATTGTATTGACATAAAAGTGTGAATATTTATTTACTCATATAAATTTTTATTAATGTGATTAACTTGTACCTGAATCTAATCTGCGGATTTTATTGTAACTTTTAATGTATCATACTTTGTAATGTTAAGGGAAATTTAGAAAAGAATATAAAAAAGCTACCAGATCCCAAAATTATATCAAAGAGAAACTAAAACTGGATGTTGGACTCAGTTTTTTAACTTGTTCTCCCCGGGAAACCCAATTATCCTCTGGGCGGGTCCATTATTTCAATTTAGGTTAGCTTTCCTTGGGCTGGAACCTTGCACTTCCTTCCACAATTCCCGTAGGGGGGTTCACCATGTAGTTTTTGTACTCAGTTTTTAATCAGTTGGAGGGACAAAGCAGCTTCATCACATGGCGATGATATATCCAGTCTTGCAAGTACGCAGGAGGAGGCCGACACAAAGATCATATTACATGCAGCTTACTTAGCACAGAAAGGAATTAAAACTACTCATGTGTTCCCCCCCGATACTGATGTCCTGATTTTAGCACTGAGATGATATAATCAGCTTTCGAAAGATTTTGCATTTTTCCTGGGCTAAGGTTCGTTCAGCTAGGTTCAATTTACAGAGCACTTGGACCTCTGAAAGCCTCTGCACTCCCTGGATTACACGCACTTTTAGGAGCTGATGTAACAGGATCATTTGCTGGCAAAGGTAAAATAAAGTGGTGGAAAGCTTTTAATTCCACAAGTGATTCGCCGCTAGAAGCCTTGGCTAAATTGGGGACTACACTTTCGCTCACTGAAGATGTCAGGACTATCTTGGAAGCGTTCATTTGCAGCTTTATATCCCGAAAACTACACTGACTGACATATTAGGTCCTGTGCGATGGTTGTTGTTTACACAGAAAAAAATGCCGAGATGTTCCTCCAACAAGATCTGCACTGGATCTGGCATGGCTAAGGGCTCACCTTCAATGTTTTGAATGGAATCAGGACCTAAATAAGCATCCCAATAACCCACCGCCCTCAGATTTTGGATGGAAAAAAGTAGGGAGGGCATACGAGTCTGTTGCCAACCCTTGTGTACCAGAGCTTATCTTGGAACTTTGTTGCTGCTCATGCTCCAAAAGGCGTTGCTCTCCTCCATGTAGGCTACATGTCAGTCAAATGGACTCCGGTGTACTGAAATGTGCACTTGCGAACGTAATCCCAACCGTTGTGACAATATGGGAGAGTGCGAACTTGGACGATGATGAAGATTTAGGTCTAAGTGAGATTTGTATTGAATGTGACGATGATTATAATTAAAAATGTAATTGTAGGAGTGTATCCACTCTGTCTATAGGCCTATAAATTTTAAAACATTGTATTTCTTCCAAAATATTTTCGTTAAAGGATAAAACTATAGTGGTACTTTTTATCTTTCAGTTTCCTAAGGCACAACATAAGGGAAAGGGGTTATTTTTTAATTCATTAGTGTTTAACATATTAATTATTGTTAGAAGTATCCAGTGGCCGTGTAAATAATGTCAGGCATGTAAATATGCGCTTGCAAAACCCTCATACTGAGACATAATCATTTTTAATTTTGAAAAATATAAAAGTACTTTTTATGAGAAAACGGTTGATCCTACATAAGAGTTGTAATACTCTTTTCTGTGCAGAATCTATGCAGCTACATTTCATGTTTCAAACTTTTTTTGTAATCCCAACGGTTACTGATATAAATAGGAAAACGTGTTTGCGATGGCAGCCATTTTGTTTTTTGCCCCCAACATTCAAACGCACCATTTTCAATTGTGGCACCAACGAAATTATGTTTCTCCAAGGTCAAACGAAGTGATTGAGACCACTCCCACACTTGCATCATCAAGGAGGACACGGGAGCCTTTTTTTGTACATTTGACAGGGGACTACGTGCTGAAGTTTTCTTTCTATTTTTTTATTATTATTATTATTATTATTATTATTATTATTATTTCTTCGCTCTATGTCTCCTAACACGCGAATAACACGCAAGTTAATTCGGTGAAACCATTTTTAGAAGCCCTGTAGAATTTTGTACACGAGTTTATCTTTTTTGCTAAGAATTCTTAAGACATATAGGCCTATCTAATGATTTAAGTGAAGAAAAAATAATAAAACTTATAAATAAGTTATTATTTAACGGGTTTTCAAATTATTATATTCACTCGAAATTTTGCTAGGTCTTAAACATTAAGATTCTGTAAAATATGAGTTTCCCAAGTGGGTCCTATTTAACCTATTTACTGCTATGGCTGTGATCGCGAGGAAAATTTGCTTAAATGGGCCCACATAGAGTCGACAAGCATAAATTGTAAGTTCGAGGGTGGATCGGAAAGTATCGCACAATGATATTTTTCTGCGTTGGTATTGTGACTGAGATGTTGAAATTTCAACTACGTACATTTTGAAGCTTGAGCTACAGACACAATTTTTGGTTCAGGTACAGACCTAACGACAAAAGTGCGAACTATGTAGCCAAGATGTATGCATATTATTGCCGTCCACTTTTGAAGAGCAGCGAGGTGTAGTGCGATTCTCCAGATCGACTCATTAAGCAGGGCTTACGGAAGAACAACGGTCTAGTTTGATAAGCATATGTGAAGGAATATGTGGGTAGTGTTATTTGTCATAGCTAATTTTTCAAAGTTGTCATGTTCCAATACGAACAATGTAAAACATTATGTTGTCATGAGAACTGATTTGGATTTGATAAATTCTTTCGAATATATTACCATAGAATAGACACTAAACTGGGCATTACTCCGGTATCGGTCAACCGATTTAGTCCAATAGCAATAGGCTTCTTCCCATGAACGTTTTAAAACCGTATACGAAGTTTCATGAAAATCCGGTAAATCGTACTTGAGTTATCGCGTGTAAAGACACACGGAGAGACAGACGGACAGACATTTTCCCGTCCCCACACAATCTCATATAAAGTACCATTCTGGCACTTAATAACAAAATAATGGTAAGATGCTAACTTGATGCTAACTTGTTGCTAACACGTGATCTTAGTATTGCTTACAAAGCTCTTGGCAAGCTTAGTTTCCAAGAAACGGATCAATGTCCAATCATTGGCCCGTAACAAAGTGTTCATAATATTATCTACAAACATATTTCACGCTTACCAACGCTCCGCATCGGAACAGATTCACCATGTTGTGGAGAATTGGACTGATTCTGATGGCTCTTTGCATTTTTCAGGTAAGCACATCATTTATTTACAAGCTAAAAACGGCTTGGCCTATGCGCGAAACTTATTTCTACGGGAATCTTAAATTAGAAACGAACGTTTTACTTCGACCATACTGCAATACGCTTATTATGTGTGACGTAACAGTACCTTAATGATACCCATTGAAATACAGAATTTCATTATGACGTTACTGTCAGGGCCGTAGCAAGGCCCTCCTGCGCCCTTGGCGAGTTTGACAAATCTGCGCCCTCTGAACATTTTTTTTTAATTTATGTAAAATTGTTTATTATTTCAATATAAAAAAAACTGTTATTTTCAAAGAAAACCTAAACCTCAATTTGAAAATGAACTAAGTGCTGGACTTTCAAGGTATTAAAACCTTATTTTCAGACGATTGAACTACTAAAAAATAATTAAATCAAAAATCTAGTATCAAAAGTAAAGTACATAATAGGCCTGAGGCCTACTAAAATGTTTAACACATTAATATAGGCAAAAGTTTTTTTTTTCGAATAGTTGAACCACTTTCATCTCAATAATAACGTACATTTTAAATTCTTGAGTATGGAAGATGGCCGCTCCATGCGGTTGAAAGCGCTCCAACAGGTAACAAAATACCGCAATTTAGTAGTGAGTACCAGTGATAAAGCTCTACGCTATAAGTACATTTTAATTTTTATTGTCGTTATATCTTTCCATGCTGTTCATGCTTTATGTTATCATACTCTGTCAATAAGAAAAGTGTTATTTAAAGAATGTTGTATGACCACTTTTTGTTTGTAGACAATCAGCATAACACTACAGATAGTTCACGTGGAGTAATTTTTAATAACCTGAAAGATTTCTTCCATTAAAGTGGAATTTTTGCTTCATAAATTGCATCAGTCTAAAAAAAGCGGGATGTTTCATGGTTAATTTCGCGCCCTCTTTGTACCTGCGCCCTTGGCGGGGCACATCTTGCCACCGCCTAGCTACGGTTACTGTCAAACTATCCATTAAAATCAAACACGGAACAATATTCAAGCCTTAAAAGCAACAATTCAAACTGTATAGGCCTAATAAACAACCTGTATTTAAAACCTGATATTTTAATTTTATCAGTGCACTGTATTGAGTTCATTTCGTCTATTTTAATGTATGTTGTTTGACTTTAAAAGTCAAGAGAAACCCTGCGGCATGCATGCCTGCCATCTATCGGAAAAGACGAAAACTACTAAAAGCTGATTGCCCAGAATTGTTTGCGTTATCAATTAGGAAGTGTTCTAAAAACCCAAAATTTAAGTAAACATTTAATTATGGTCGAACAAAAACAGTCGTAAGTAACTTGCCTATAATGATAGTTTAGACAATTAAGAAATTTATGAAATGAGCAAACATACTCGTGTCTTAATAAATGCCATTAGGCCTACAGGTTCGTTGCATAATTTTCTATTAATTCACTCCTTTCTCCAAAACCAAGACAATTATTTACACCATTGATATTAATATTAAGGGGGAAATTCGATTCGGATAAATTGCTAGTGACTGGCAATTTCCTAGACCCTAAAAGAAAACACTAAGGCTTTACCGTGTCTACAATAATAATGATGATGATGAAGATGATGATGATGATGCTGATGACGATGATGATGATGATAATAATAATAATAATAATAATAGTAGTAATTCTATAAAAAAACTTAAAGCCTCTCATAAATTTGCATAGAGTGCTTGGTTACTTGGTGAAAACATAATGTAAAGAGTTCCTATAGGCCTAAAGGCGCGGATGTCCTTAGAATCCCACGAGATTGAGACTTCTAAGAGTTTTAGACATTCAGGGTGAGGTCAATTTTATGAGCCCAATCTCGTTATCCCCAAATTTGCTCTTCATTTAGACTAATTCTGTTAGAGACTAATTTGACAATAGAGCCATAGTGCCACCACAAGGATTAGGCCAATTAAAACAAAAGATATTATGTGAAATACGTAACTTCCTCTACCCAAATAAAAGTTTTGGGTCTTAGTACAATATATTATAATACGCCTACATAACATATAACATAATGTGATATATTATGCACGTTAGGGAATTCGTGTAGGAAATTTAAACGAACTCGTTAGGCCAATTTTCGAGAAAATCGGCAAAAATGTCATTTCCTTCATGTAAAGTGGTTGGTAAAAATGAAGAGGTAGTCTTTACCAAGTTTCGAATAGCATCTTTAAAGAATACACAACTCAAAACCTGATGTAATGCACTCACGTAACTTTATTACTATGGGCAATATAACTTTTTTACTCCCCATTCTGATAGAATAACAGGCGTGTTGTAAGGAGTGCGTATTCAGTTGTTTCAACATGATGGACAAATTTATTGTTCACCAGTCAAAATTGAGCTTCTACAAACAATGGCTTCTTCTAACTACCCAGAAATTTATTTCGTAGCATAACTGAGGACAGACAAGGAAGATTTATGTAAATATTTAGTTTATGTTGCACTATAAACTAACGTATAACGCATTCCTCCGCCGACAGCTGGGTTTTGGTGGGTTAACAGTCAGTGTTGCCAACTTAGCGGAGTTCCCGTTAAATTTGGTGGATTTTTAACGTTTTCAACGGGGAAAAATATGGTTTTAGCGGATAGCGGATTTTTTAGTGGATGTTGTGCTTTGACGGAATATTTAAAAAATCTAATATAATGCCATATTTTAAATTTTCTTTATTAAATTTTAGCGTTTGAGGCTCATGACATTACCAATAATACTTCCGGCTAAAGATGTGAGGTTTCCAGACGACGCACTGACAGAAATAAACTTCCATTACTTGAAATTTATAACTGTGGAATGGGAAAAAATAAAAATGTAAGTGAATTTTTGGAATTAAATGAGAATTTATATACAAGTGATTTTAACCTTTTCAAAGAAATTTCGAAATTGCCCTTATGCTTTTATTGCTGCCATGGACAAATGCACAAGTTGAAAGTGCTTTCGGCTATTTGAACTTCAATTAATTAATTATTTTAATTTAGCGGATTTCAGCGGATTTTGAACACTGTTTTAACGGAACAAATTTTTTGGAGTTGGCAACACTGTAAACAGTGCTACATACGGCTGTACTGTTAAATGTTAAGCAACTGCTAGTTTTTTTTTTAACGAAAGCAGGATACTATGTAAAAAAGAAATCTTTTTGAAATACTATAGTCCGTTCTTTATGCTAGAATCCATTCACACTTGAGAAACTTCATGTTCTCCATTTAGAAACGTTTCGCCAAATATATATATATAAACAATTTTCTATTTCTTTGCACGAACTCAAATCCATCCCACACGGAATATTGTGAAAACTTTTTTTAAATATGGCAAGTCCAGATAATATACTTACATTCGATGAGATTCATTTCTATAGAACTTAATAAAACACTTTTTCAGATATCAAAATAAAGCATATTTGTCAGACGTTCGAAAAGCTGTGTCCGATGGCAACTTGCGAAGAGGCAAGCACCTTCATTTATGTTTCTAATAAATTATTTTCTTCTTCTTTTATATCGATATCACTTCTTTCAAAGTGTTGTTAAATTTAATTAGGAAAGATATGCGCTTTTACACCTTTCTTTCACATAATTACTGCTCAACAATCCCCCGAAGGTTTTTATTATCCTATTATGCAGGGATCGGATGTGCTCGAGTTTAGGGTTTAATAGTAGGCTATAGCTATTTATGCATCAAGTACGCAAAATAAGGCTTTAGCGGACGAATCTAGTATTGCAGCCTAGGCGTAAGCCGAAATACTGGATGAGTCCGCTAAACTTTTTGCGTACGTGGTGCATACAATAGTTTTTAGTAAAAGTTCTGTAATTTTACTACTAATGAGCTCAATTTTTCACTCATTTTTAATGATTCTGCTTAAAGAAAGCAAAGATAATGGCGATTGTATCAGTAATGCATGTTTATAAACTTCGCTTGCTGTGAATTGTTTCTTTTCCTTAAAAAGTATATTTTAAAGACACCGTTTAGATAATAATGTTGATAAATTAAACTAACTAATCAATTGAAATTACGCGTCATTTTATCATATTTTCTGCAACAAAACTTATTATTCCTGGTTAAAAGAAGAAATCGTACAAGAGGCTCATCTGAAGTAGTTTCTTTTAATTAGCACTCGTGGTTTACGCATTAGTAATCCAACCAGTTATTATTAGTTATTATAAAAAGTTATTATCGAATTTATTTCTTAAATTCAAGAATTCTGAATGACAAGGTTTACTATGCTTGTTATAGACAATGAACAATAAACCCCTTAACATACAAAATTGAACTTACACTGGGAGGCACTGTAGAGACATCTACAGTACTTTTCAAATGAGAAGCCATTTCCTTCACCGCCAATCACGTGTACGGGCTAAAGGAGCGCCGCTAGCAATAAGAGTCTTCCCTCAGTCTCGCCGTCTCTGATTGGACCGCGTATCTATGCAGGAGAAGGACAAAACGGCTTGTCATCTGCAAAACACTGTGGGAGCCACAGTTGGAACTATGTCCACTAGGGGATACGATGACAACTTTACCGGCGTGTCAGCAGTCTGAGAAACAGCCTCTTTGCGGAGCGTGTACTAAAAAAGTTTACGAAACAATTTACAAAATTAAAAAATTAGTGTCTTAAAAGTGAATTCTCATTATCTTACTGTCTTGAACTCTTCTAGTCGGCCTAATGTTCATTTTAATTAAATGATAAACAGCACTTTCAGTTAGAAAATTTAAAATCTCAAATAAAGAATGATAGCAGTAAATTATTTCAGATCACGCAAGGAGGAGTACTTCAAAGAACGCCAAGAGAAACAGAAGGGGAAGAGGATAACTCTGTGGCACGCGCCCTGGATGGATTCAACCATTTGCTGAATGAAACGAGCGAGGTAATTACAACTCCCTGTGTGATTATTCCTGGAATCCATGTGTAAAAATACAAGACAAAGATAAATATTTGTTTTGCTAAAGTCTTTCAGGAATTACGTTACTATTAAGTTATAATAATGGATTCCTGGAATCCATGTGTAAAAATACAAGACAAAGATAAATATTTGTTTTGCTAAAGTCTTTCAGGAATTACGTTACTATTAAGTTATAATATTTCTCAAAGAATATGTTGAAAATTAAACCCTGCCAATTCAAATTTGGTCGGCCGCGATGGTCTAAAGGTAGCGTGCCCCATCTAGATCGCGGGATCAAACCCGGCCGCGGTCGATGGATTCTTCAGGACCTAAAAATCATGAGCACGGAGCCCTCCGGGAGGGGCTTTAAGCTGGGGGCCCGTGTCGTAGATTTACGTCACGCAAAAGAACTCCAAGCCTAAATTAGAGCCTCTGGACAAAATTTCTCGGCCCTTTCACGTACAAGTAATACCTTAGTGTCAAGAGGGGTATTGAGTAGCAATGGGCTTACCACCTGTCCCTCTGTCCTCTATAGGAAAATAAGCGTAACAAAATTCACATAGGTAACAAAAATCTTCATTTGGAGGCCCTTCGCCCCAACATAGGAGATATAGTAAACCAGAAACAGACAGAATTCAAATTTGTCTATACTATTTAGTTTATACTATATTTTCACAGCTTCATATTTTTACAATAATAAATAACCAGCACGATGTAAGAATATAGGTCATTAGAAAGAAAAAGTCCAAATCCACAAGTCAGAATTTTTCAGGAAAGAAAAAACGAAAAATTGCGCCTTCTTGTAATTTGCACCGTTCATTTTTTTTTCTCTGATGGTAGAAAGGGGATCAATACACATGCATGTCATGTTTTAATGTCCTTCTTGCTTTAAATTTTAATTCTGCAAATTTGGGTTCTTTTTCGACTAAATTAGTTTAGAATTAGTGGTGCTTTACCACTTTATTCTGATATCGCTGCATAAGAAAATAGTTAACTACTATTTAGATACAAAATACGCATGTACCACATTTGGAAATAAAGGAATAAAAATATTAATTTACTGTAGGCCTATATGCAATGAATAAGTATCACAATATATCGTAATCATAATGCCTTACTCGTCGTCTTTTGCAGTCTTCTGTGTTAGTGCTACCAGTTAAGCTTTTATAATACACAATAATACTTTGTTTGTAAATTTACTTTGTGAGTTTTAAAAATTTTAGAGTTTATTTGCATGTATAGGTAGCATGGAGGTATGCAACCCTCATAATGAGCTAATGTGTAATTAAAACCTCTAATATGATCAACAGTAATTTTAATAATCTCATCAGCCTTAACATTTTCTCTTCTCTGATGTTGTCCTCTCATGTCCTTTGGTGAACTGAACTTGCTTCAGTTTTAAAAATAGCAGTGCAAGACAACAGTGCGGAGGCAAAACTAGGGCAATACGAGATGAGAAGAGTGGACAAAAGAACGTCCCATGTCCTGGAAATCGGACCTAGTCAACTTATATTTTAACCGCAACTTTTCCATACTTTAGAGTCTGTTTGGAGAGACAATCTTCCGCTCAACAGATGCGCGCTTGTATCTAGAATGTTTATATGCAAAAAAGTGAATTTAGAAAAAATGAAGTTGGGCCCTTTTTCTAATGACCTATTCATTTACTTGAGTTGCTTGACAGCTGACTTTTGGAGTCGCAGCTTTCTCTTGTACAAGAGAGTGAAAAAATACCATCTCATTCGCGTTCTTTATTCCATTGCAGCTAACTTCGATGATGGTGAATCTCAACGCTAGTCTGACTGCTCTTGGAAGTGCTTTAGATGATATGAGAAGACTTCTTGCTGCAGCTAATGCAACTTTCGTCGACCCCTCATCTGAAAGTGTACTGACATAACAGTCCTCAAAGTTCGATGAGTGATTTACGAAAGATGAAAAATACATCATGGCAGGACAGAAACTACCTCGCTTATTTCAAAAGTAATCTCTTAACATAGCAATAATATTTAAGGTTCTGTAAAATATCAGCCAAGTGCCTGAGTGAATCCTGCAAAATAATATTGTCTGGGGTGATCATTTCCTAGATGGTGAACCGTTCCTTTGTAGATGCCAGACTGGTTATCGATAACGCTTACAATGACATCAAGTATGTTAATAAAAGTCTGCAGTCATCACAATTTACAAAATAATCACAGGAAATTAAAATTTGTATTTTTTTGTGATAAACGTGTATTTATTATGATTTTAAATAAAGTTTAATTCCATTAAGCTAGTATAATAATCATCAATATTTAATTATTAATACTTTAAAGTTATCCATTTACAAAGATTCCACGAACTCTGCTTGGTGTTACTGAACACGTTTTGACAATCTCTTAAATTTTAAATTAGGGCCTGTTTACTTCAAGATATAACAGCTATTACGGTTATTGGAAACATTTTAAAATTAGCATTATATAATCATACATGCCTCATATAAATCAGTATTACTTGTTATATTATTCTGGTTGAGTACTAAAATTCTTTACGTCAAGCTAACACTTAAAGAAGTCGTGACGAGATCATTTTTTGTAACGCATGACGTATGTAGAATTCAGAGACGCAGTTGGCATGGTGTGAAGAAGGATAGACAAGATCAAAGTCCTCTCATCGATCTAAACAGGAACTTCATCTACATCTCCATTCCACAATCTAGAAGGCTCAAGACGGTTACAGTTGTGGGAATCAACATGATCTGCCGAATCATCGTATTATTTCTGGCGGCCCTCTGTGTCTTTGAGGTATGTTGAACATTTCCACAGCCTGTGTTGTTTCTTTCTCTTGTTTTTTTATCTGAAGCTCCTCCCACAAAATTATTTTTATGTTTTTAATGGACATTTGACATAATGACCTCCAGTTGCTTTATGAATATAATTTTGCAACCATTTGCAGTAATTTTCCAAACAGATTAAGTGATAATTAAGGAACCCGGAATTGTCACGAGTAGCGAAATTTCGAAAACGTTAGAAGCTTTAAATGATTATTAACAAGTTACTTAACTCGTTTGAAACTTTTCTAAACATACTATCTCAGAATAACTTGCGAATTTTCAGAATATTCAGTAGATTTTAATCGTAATTGTAATTTATACTTTTATTATCTTTATACAATTTCTACAAATTATTTTATTGCATCCTCGAAAACTGCCATAGTCGGTTCCATGATTTTGAAAGTTTCACAGAAACCCCAACCCCTATCAAATTGTTATCTCACAAGGACCAATATATCTCAGAATAACAAATTTGGAATGGTCTGTTTTCAATTCAGATAATTATTAAAGTAAGACTGCATTATAAACATGTTTAGCTTTGCAACGATAAAAACCAAACCATTGTTGAATTCTTAATTTAAGTATGCTTTTAGTCAGATAAGTACAATAGTTTTACCCAATAGATTCTACCTTTTACTGAAGAATATTTATTACCGGTACTTATTCATCAACTTAAGGAACTTCTATTCGAGAATTTTGGGGCTCCCTAGTGATATATTTTAATGTTATAGAAAGAAGAACCTTTCAAACATATTTTATTGTTGTTATTATTATTATTATTATTATTATTATTATTATTATTATTATTATTATTATTATTAAACAGGATCATCGTAAGATTTGAAGAATATGCATAAATCTGTTTGCTTTGAACCGCTCTTCTACATCTTAGCTGAGTTCTACGCAACATGAAATAGCAGCCGTTCCCACCGTCAAATCCCAAGTTTCCACAGCTGTACTATTCAACATAAAACAGTAGGCCTACTATATTACTTTTATCCCGATTGGTAACGCCTTTCGTTAACTTGCACCGTTAATTGATTATTACAGAGTAGATTACTTGAAACGGAAATTTGCTGGATTGAAAATTCTAAACCGTTAATAATTGCAGACTACTAATTAATTGATATAAATTAAAGAAAATAAAATAGCCTATTACACAAACCAACAGCCATTTTGGTGCCTCAGAATTTATACCTGTTCTTGGGTATATTTAGGTCGATGATGCCAACTGTGCCATTAGTTGCCCTATCAGCTTTAGTATGTGAGATATGGTATTGCCATTATGTATATTATCCCATTTTACGTTTGAAATAAATAAAAAACAGTGCCTATTTTTAGCTTCTAAATCATGTGAAGAAAAAAGCATAACACTAACATTACATTAACATTACAATAACAATATAACATGAGGTCTGTCAAAAAATTGATATTATCACATATTGTACGTTCGTTTATGGCATGAGCTGTCAATTTGAGGGCCAAAAAGTAATCCAGCTTTTAGTTTTTCTGTACTTCGTACAATTTTCGTCATACGGGTCAAGAACCTTCACTAGCTATATTATCAAGCAAGATTTTGTTTCGCGAAAGAGGTTATAAATTAATGGCACTCTATATAAAACTAGAGCTGTTAGAGAAAAAAAGTTTACATATTTGGAATAAGCACACTAAGTATAGCCAAAATCCGGTAAAACATCTGAGACACCAAACAAAAAGTTATTTTTTGTTGGGCTGTGTTATCAGTAGCTAGAATCAATTGAAAATATTAGGCCTATAAAGTGTAGTTTGCATCCATTTAGGAACATAAAAGTAAAACAGATTTACGTTGAATACAAAAAAAATTTCTTGGTGGTGCTATGTTTCAGCTAGTCAGCTTGTTCAGCTATATGGCTACGATAGAGGGCATAAATTATGGTTGCTTGAATGTCTTCTAGAAAGATACATTTTTAACAACTATTATTTATAATGTATTAATCAATTGTTTCAAATTACGTAGTTTTTAAAAATAATTTCATTCATCGTCAATGATTGGGTGGTGAACATGCTGTCACTAGACACAGGATCGTGGGCTTAAATTTAACTGGTTGAATTACTTTTGGGACGTTTTCATCTGCAGCATCCTTACCTGCTTAGCTGAAGTAAGGCCATTGATCCCGTGAAGAAAATCTACAACACACCAAAAAAAAATATATATATATATATATATATATATAGGGCAATTCTCTGGAAAGTGAAACCATGGGACCAAATTTTGAAATTGCAACAAATGTATTTCTTTTATTATGAATGGGAAGAACAAACATTAAATTATTGTGGAAATAAAAAACATGCTTAATATTTTACTATTATACAGTAGTAATAAATTTCTAAAGTATGAAATAACAAGAGGAGGGAAAAGTGTCAATTTATACTCAATATTTAGACACGTGTAACAAAATAACTATTCACAGTATCTTTTTAACAATTACATATGATGAAACCACAAGGAAACTAAGTATTATCATTAACAGAAACATGTCAACAACCACACACTAAATATTTTAATAGTCCCTTTCCTGCATCTTCTTACTAGTGCCCCGTGCATCACAGAAAACATGAATTTTTTAATGTTCTGAACAAACAACTGCAGTAATTGGCTTGAAAACTCTATCTGACTTACATTATTAGTTACCATTAATTTTCAGTCCAATCAAATCTAGATCTGTTTCCTCTGCACAACACAAAATTTGTTTGTTTGTTTGTCCCGTGCATCACACGTCAGAATATAAGATCTTGAAATATGTACTGTCCCCTTGAATGTATTGGTGTAGGGGTTTTATTACTTTCATAAAGTGATTAGGTGATTATAGGAATCTTTCAGTTTTAACAGGCTCCTTCCAAACGTTAATTTCCCCATCCTTCACCATTACCAAGACCTAAAATTAATTGTGAACTCTTCTTAAAATTTATCCTGGATACTTCTTACAGGGTGTCCACCAAGTAATGCTGAAGAAATTCCCGGCTTATTCCCTGATTTTCATTGATCATTTCAGAAATTCCCGACCAAAATATGAAGCACTTTCTAATAACTGTGTAAGAAAAATTATAGGATTATACATACTTTCAATAAGAAAAACTTTTAGTAACAAAAGTAATTGCAAACAATAATTACTTAGGCTATAACAGATACAAAAATTAGGGACAATAAAATAAATTAAATATACTTTCATATAGGCCTGTTATTGTCTAGTAGTCTTTTTGACCACACTTTGCGATTTTTCGAATTTTCCCGGATATTTTAAAAAATTCATTGACTTTTCCCGGATTTTCCCGACCATACGAAATTCCCGGCCTTTTCCCGGATTCCCGGATTTTCTCGACCAGTGGACACCCTGTCTTATCATACGTCACTATAGCCATGTTTCCTGTGTTGTAGTTTCCTGCATTTTCCTTCAGGTTGATTTTTGGTTGGTTAATGATTATCTAACGACGGGGATGTACTGCAACTTAGGCCTTTGACCGTTGAAAGAATGTCGGAATTTTGTCCCAAAGGAGTTCGTGCCAGTAAATCTACTGACATTGGTCTGTCACATTTATACACACGTAAATGCCATGTAATGGCACATGGCATGGTAATTTACCAGTTACAACTAGGTATTTTTAGACAAATTTAACACATGTATTAATGAATGTTAAAAAAATACTTCCCCAAGTATAAATGTAAGCTTTTTGCAGAAAACTTCTATAAAAATCACTGTATCCACTAAACCAAGCAAACAATAATGTAGGGAATGTGTTTTGTGGTTAAAATGTGTGCTGGGAACTGGAAAGAAAAAATGTCCCGTGCATCACATTTCAAATATCCCGTGCATCACAAAACAAAACAAAATTAATTAGAAATTCAACATAATGAAGTGAACACAGGCAATTACTGAGATAAGAAGAACATTTACTATAAGAGGTCAAGCCATGAAAATAATTTCCCTGACCCTTCCCAATTCACAGAATATGTGGATCAAAGCAAGCAATGTGACTGAGAGTAGTTTTTCTGAGTCCCGTGCATCACAGAGAGTTTTTTTTTTCTGTATGTTATTATAAAGCTAGATTTTTCTTTCTGGTACACATTACACAGCAACTGGTCCGCCGTCGTGGGTGAGTCGGTAGCACGCCTGCCTTCCACTCCGGCGGCCCGGGTTCGATTCCCGGCCGGGTCGGGGATTTTTCAGTAGTGAAACGTCCCCTCCCCGGGTTCAGGACTGGGTAGGTTAAGATAATGCACATTGTGCGCGATTCCTTAATTATTATTACACAGCAACTGATCAGTGAGGTCTCAAAGCTGACTGGCAGCAGTTACCTTATATACTAATAAAATTAAAGCCATTTGAATGTCTGCTAATGTCCCGTGCGTCACTCAGAGAATTGCCCTATATATATATATATATATATATATATATTTTTTATGGACTATCTTTCCTTTGTAAAGCAGGCATGAAAAGTAGTTATATTACAGATGTATAAAACACTAAAATTAATATTTTTACAAAACACATTTCATTATAAAATTATTCGTTATTGAGACAGAAAACAAAGTACGTACGTCTTCAGAGCATAATATTCCTAAGAATATATTTTGGAAGATATGAATAATGTTATTTCTTCCTTTGTGAATAATTTGTTAGTGGGAAAAACTTTTCAAGAAAAAGAGACGTCAATGGCAGGAATGTAATATAATATTTGAGCTTGTGTTTCCCTGTACTATATTTTAGTACAAAATTGCAACTCCAACATTGTTATCGCCGCCCGCGCTGTTTTATACCATAGAATATCATTTGTTCATTATTTTATTCAGCACTCTCGGTTAATCATCCGTTTACTAAGTGCCAGAATGGTACTTTATTGTGTGGGGGAAGGGAAAATCTATACGTATGTCTGTCTGTCTGTCTGTCCGTGTAACTGAACGCGCGATAACTCAAATACGCTTTATCTGATTCTCATGAAACTTGGTTACACATTTATAACGTCCATGGGAAGAAGCCTATTCATTTTGGACCAAATCCGTTGTCAGGTACCGAAATAACGACTAATTAACGGTCACATCTATTATAATATAATCTTCGTTCTCCGAAATTCCGAAGCATTTTGATTGACTCGCGGCAGCCAATCAGCGGCGGAGCTCCCGAAACTAATGTAAACAAGACACGTACAGATGCATCAGTTTCTGTAAGTAGAAATAATAGGCGAAAGAGCATGCTTTCATTTCCAGAAGTTCTTGCATAAATCTTATTATTTGCCCATTTGCTAGCATACAAATATAATATTAATTTTATGTGTATAAAAGGCTTCGATAATATTGCATGGCCCACAATAACCTAAACATTGTCGATCGCTTATCTAGGCGTTGAATAATTAAACGCAGCTGCTGCTGATGTAATATTGTGCATTATTTCCAAATGTAGGCTACAAATATCTACATTATATTTTAATGTATTTTTCTTATTTGCTCTTGTGCAAGCAATATACATAATGTAATTTGTGACAGATTGATTTAAGATTGACTATAATTCATTCATAACATATACGACTTTTTTAAACCCGAAACAAACATGTCAGCAAATCGTAGGCCTACACTTACCATTAATAATATTGCCAGTGCATTTTATAAAATGTTGATATACTTAAAGAATTTCTTATATTAGTGTATACGAGTATGAATTAAGGTTAAGAATCAAACTTTAGACCTTTGTTCGTCCGCAAGCTCTGTTTAATGAATCGATCTGGAGCTTAACTCGAAGATCTATTACAAAAATAATTCTTTTCTGCATGGGCCTATCATAATTGCAATTGTCACTGATTAAAAAAGCATTCTGTCACTTTGTTACATCAATTTACCTGATTTTTATTTAATCAACGTAATTGAATAACAAATTGATGTAGCCTAACTGTTAAAAGTGTAAGATTTCAGGAGAGCTCGCCAACAGAAATTTATAGAGCATAGTTTATGGAACAATCCAAGAGAGTGCAATTTTGTAGTTAGTTAGTACCGGAAAACGTCATCGAACGTGTCTGAGGTAGTTGGCCTAATGTCGTGGGCTCATATTGGGAGGTCTGAATCCCAATTTTCACGTCTTTTCTATACGTATGCAATTCTTAGATTTTCTATATCCCCTGTGGGTATTCAATGCTTCTAAATCTACGAAAAAGGGATGTTAACAGCGAAAGAAAAAATATTGTGATGTAATCTATTGAAAAGCACATTTTGTTTTCTAGTTGACGCAAGGTGGTCCTGCTCAGAGAATGCCAAGAGATGCAGGAGAGGGAACTGGAGGGAATGCCCTGGATGATTTTACCAGCTTATTCAATCAAACCAGTCAGGTATGAGTTTTCGGCGGTATATACAAATATATAGCCTACCCATGGGGCGTAAGGCATGGCAATTTTCTTATTTCTTCGAAAAGGTGGGATAATTTTGAAATTTTGAAACATCAAATGAAAGGGCGAGTTATGGAATGCATGTATGATGCAGATTATGGATACTATAGATGTAGGATAACGTAGTTAGCAGACACCCATAAACATGCATACACGACGGCATCGTGCCACTCTACTGTACTGCAATATCTCTACACGTAATTTGATGACACTTTTTTACGTACAGATGGATTAAGTTGTGAGTCAACTGGGGAATGAATGTGACAATGTGTGAATAGCGTTCCTACGTCAAAATAGCTTTTTATTAGAGCGAAAATGCCATAGAATGTCGTAGGGAGTTGGTGGAAACCAAACTTTGAGAGTTTCGCGTGCTATCATGAATCCAACTAGTGCAAAACAGTAGAGAGGCACGATGCCGTTGTGTATATTCTTACAACTGTCATGCCTACCATGTGTCTATTCATTATTTAAAACTCAAATTAACATAAAATCTATTTCAGCATCTGGTCCATAAACTAGATTGTTTATATGTAATTCAATACAACAGTTTCGTTTAAAACTCAAACGTCTGCAACTCATCATAGCGAAAGAGTTTTCAATATTAGTTCGTTACTTGCCTTTTCAATAAGTTCACGAGGGATATCAATTTTTTAATGAATAGATAACGATTCATTATATTCCACAAAATTTTATGGTATTTTTTTTAACTGGATCCTACAGTATTTTGTTTTCAGCAAATTGTTACTAACCAAAAGAGCCTGAATTCCGCTACAATTATTATTATTTTCGTTTAAAAATGTACGATTTAAAATAACATAAAACGTCGTAGGCCTACAACATTTGACCATTATAAAGAACTCAACAAGCTTACACGATTAACAAAACTCGCTAGTGCTCCTTTTGAATCAATGGAAATGTAAAAGTAAAGTGTTCCCTATAAAGGCCATGGAGACCCAGAGAGTACCAGGAGGTTGAGGCTCCAAGATTTTTAGACATTCGACACGTGAAGATGGTAAAGTTATATGCCTTACGCAACAGCCGCCTTTACCCCCAGGATTGCTCCTGGTACTCATTTCTGTTGGAGTCTGAGTCGACCCAGGGTCATAGTGACACCAGAAGGATTAGGCCAAATTGAAAAACTCCAACGACCTCATCGGGGATCAAGCCCGCGACCTCCTGGTTTATAGCGCAGCGCCTCAACCACTACGCTACGGCATACCCCAATGATGTAAGATGTAAAAAAAAAATTATATAGTGTAATGAATGCATGCAATGTTACTACGTTTTGTGATATTCTGATGAATAATAAATTAGAATGAACTTTACAGTAGTTGTCATGCATGCACAGCAGCACTATGCGCAATATACCGAAAAATGATCAGTCTGGCGGCAAACCTCGTTAATTCAACATCAATCTTTTAGTTCTACTAAAGCTGCGTGATGACACAGTTCTAGGGATATCTCAAGCTGAGACAGTAAATCATGTGACTGTATAGAATCAATTTTCTGGGCTCATACATCATCACATTTTTAACCATGTCGAACATAAAATTTCACTGCTTCAATATGGATTTTTTCATAACAAATCAGCAGTTACTAACTTATTTAATTTAACACAATGTGTAACAGCTGAGCTTGATAAAAATTTTCAGGTTGGCACAATACTGACTTCCGAAAGGCATTTGACAGAATTTACCATGAGTATTTAATAGAAAAATTAAGAAAATGTGGTTTTTCACATTTTCATTAAAATTATTAACCACACATTTAATGCAATGAAAACAGATAGTTAATTGCAAAGAACATATTTCGAATAGTTTAATTTAAATCCAGGTAAACCGCATGGCTCAAACTTAGTCCTTTATAGTCCTTTATTATTCCTTATATATTGTATAAACGACCTTACAAAATATATTAAACATTTTGAAATATTATTTGCTTACGATGTTAACATTTTTAAGTCTATTCACGACATCAATGACTCTAAAATTTCAACGTGATTTAATTGCATTGAATATATGGAGTAAAGAAAATTAAATTACCTTAAGATATGTAAACAAATGAATTTCCCCACATGCAAAAACAAGACATATTAGGCCTACTCACTCACTGAGATTGATGTTTACCTACTTCCAGATGAGCTAGAAGCTCTATAGCTTTTAGCCTGTAACCGACGGGATGATTCTAAAAATATCAAATTCTTTATATCCCCCCCCAAAAAAAATAAATCTTCAAAATGGCGGACGCAGCTTTAAAGTCGCTGCAGACCCTTTTTTAAGCGTATAGGCCTAGCAGCTAATCGGTAAGTTCTATCATAAAACAGATTGCACTTCCTGATCGTACAAGTTTGGTTCTTTGACTTTCTGTCGTATCTCCTTCTCTTATACCTTAGATAAAATCAAACTTTTTAAAAGTAAATTTCGTAATTTTTTACACGTTATAAATTTTTTACACACTAAGAAGATAGCTAGAATCATAAAATTTGGCAAGAACATGGCACATCCAACTGCCATAAGCAAGCCAAATTTTGTGATTCTATGTCCTATCTATAACTTCAGGAAAACTTACTGAATAACCGTGTCATTAATCACATCTACAGCAGCATTAGTGTCTGAAATCTGCCAAACCTACAGCTTTTAGCCTGTAACCGACGGGAAATGTCCAAAAAGTTTATTTTTAAATATTTTTTACCCCAAAAAACCTTTGTCATTCCACACTTTATAGGTAATCTACCGGCAGTCTAAATACTCGGACTTGTCTTTTTTATGCTGTCAGTTCATTAGTGTTTGGGGGCGGGACGGACCGAAGCGAGTTTTACAAATAAAGTTAATGGAATTAACCTACAAGAACTCAGTCATGATTCAGTTGCACTATTCACAAATAATTTAACTTCTGAAGAACGTAGGTCTACTAATAGGCCTAAAATAATTAACGAAGCCTTTAGGAAATCTTGGTTTTGCAATATGAAACTCTACTAGATTTAATGAAAGAGTATAACAGCTGTTATTTAATTATTAATTGTAAGATCTAACTTAGAATGTGCCTATATTATGTGGAATCCATTGTCAAAAAATCAAAGACATAGTTTAGAAAGAATACAGATTCTTGAAGTATCTCATCCAAGTTCATACCATACATCCAAAATTACTGAAATTTTTTATGTACCATACACAAAATAAATCATGGATGAAATAGTCTCTTATATTCCCATACAAATACAAATTTTTAAAAAATCACAAGACATTGTTTCAGTCCATTTTATTCTATTTTTTCTGAAAAATTATTTTTATTTACATTGTACTAATAAATTTAGAATTTTTCGTGTGAAGTATACTGTGCAGTGATATGTAATTATATTTATATTAATCTATTATATCCCCTAAACACGAGCTTTGCTCATATAGGGGCATGTTTGGATTTATTTGTTTTTACTTGTATTAAATGTGTAATAATAATAATTTAATGTAAGTAAGTAATGTTAATAATAATAAATAATAATAAATAAAAATACAATTCAGAAGGTTAGCGCAACAGTGGTCTAAGCCACTTTTTTAAGTTTAGAGAAAAAGCATGTAAAAGTTCTTTACTTGTGATTTTTCACACAATTTGGAAAATTTAGTGTTCTATGGTTCTTAGTCAACTTAATTACAATGTTACATAGGCTACTGCTCAGAATTTTCAACGAATATGTTATCTCTTTTTTGAGACCCTGCAACACTGTTTTCTTGGTTATACCACTGTTGCACTGACATTTATTTATACTTGACAGAGGAGAAAAAATTATTTCAGTAATTAAATTTAATTATTCATACACGTTATGAAACACTTTAAGAGGATGATTACTCAGTTCTATACACCATGAAATACCCGGAAAAGCTCATTGCCATTCTCCACAACTGCCTCAGTTAGCCTACAGCAATAATACTGTCACAAAATTAATGATGAAAGAGCAGAACTTATTTGAGTTCATTAATAGCTTTCACTTTCTTTGGATATATTTATCCTCATTTTCATTAAATTGGTTGCACTTATGCAAGAGGTATTTTGTTCCAGGAATAGAATATCTACTTTAAAACTACCTAGACGAGACGTAATTGATCCAACCTCAGTATAAGAATAAAGTTCACCCCCCAACTAATGCAAACACCATCACTATCTAATTTTCCATGTCAGACGGATTAGGCTGAACCCCTCAATTCGTAACATATGGTTTTATGCACAGTACTATATCAAGTCTCTAACAGATTTCTAAACATATATTTTGTCCCACGTGGTAACTCAAAATAACACAAAAACTCTTTCTTTATAAAAACAATATACGTATGTGTATATACACAAATACACACCAATAGTATAATTACTAATGTTAACACAGATCCATTTAACATACCACATACCAAGTTAGATATATCCAGTTTTTTTTTTTTTTTTTTTTTAAGTTACAAGCGTGTTGAATTCAATTTGTAAATGTAGGGATAATGTTTTCTCTCTCTCTTTCTCTCTCTCTCTCTCTCTCTCTCTCTCTCTCTCTTTCTTTAAACAAGGAAAAATCAAAATGCACCGTATATGTTTATAGCTTTAGAGAACTGGTAATTCTGTGTTAAAAATCATGTTGGTTGTATCACTGAACTCCATAATCAATAAAATAATTATGCAATACGTTAATATCAACCTTTTTTTGTATATTTATTTTGCCTAGGCCTTTCGGTGTCATAGAATCATCATCAGTGCATCTTATTTTGTAGAATTATATCTAACAAGAGTGAAGCTGCTTTAGTAAAGGCGTTGTTGACTATTAAAATCACTAAAACTAAAACTTAGATTCTCTTTTTCTTTCTTCTACTACATTGTGTGAACAATGATACCTTTAATCTTTTTAGATGTAATTATAGAAAATAAGATGCCCTGATCACGGTGGTATGAAAAAGGTTGAGATTAAACTTTTTCGTAATTATGGTAATTTTGTACTAACATAAATTATAAATTAGCATAACTGAGAATTTTTGTCCTTTACAGCTGACTTCTCTACTGACTGATTATAACAACACTCTGGCCAGATTAGGAGGTTACTTGGATGAAGCTAGCAGAATACTGAGTAGCGCTGCAAATAACGTCAGCTCGAGCATCAGTTCAGCTCTCGAAGGAACAGCATAACATAACTGTACTTTAGATATCAAGAGTTCACATGTACTTCACACAGATTTCATCTCATATAATATCTTAATCTCTCAAATTTATTTTCTGCTTAGAAATTATTAAAAACAGTCAGATTTCACTGTCATTGCCTAATGTAACCCTTAATAAGCGCCTATAAGAGAACATATCTTTCTGGATTATTATTTTTAAATTGTGCGCATACCCTCATAATACGGGTGTTCCGCTTATAAGTATAACAAAAGAAATAGGGGAAAATCCTGTTAGGATAGCTGTCTTAAATTAAGGGTGCTATTAGGACACAGCCAAACAAAAACAAGTCTAAGATCTATATATATATATATATATATATATATATTAAGAAGTGACTTTATTTTCCTAATTTTAAATATACATATATTTTTATATTGAATTTTAAAGCAGCTATCAATAAAGGATTCCCTTCCTATTTATTAAAATATTCTGAATACAAATGGTTATGGGCAATATGTGAAATTGTCCCTCTAGCCTCAAATAGCAACCCAACCACTTCCCACACTCCTCTTTTAAGTACTGGCAGCATGGATGAATACGAATCTATAGATGAAACCAATTATTACAAAGAGTGAAACGTGGGAATGTTTGTTACCTTATCTCCCATAAACCTCAACATAGGCCTAGCTGCCATTAGTGGCGCCGGGCGCGAGAAATGTCCAACCGGTATTCAACCTCAACCCATGTGTTATGAAGCATATGTGGTGTGGCACTGTTGACAGCAGCATAAATTATTTCTTGAAAGTCTGCCAAATCACGTACTGGTATCCTGTAGACCTTGTCCTTAACCAAACCCCACAGGAAAAAATGGTAAAATCCCATAGGCGCGGACCCGTTTTTTAGAACCGAGATTTTCTTCATAAAACACTGATATCACACGAATTTTTTTATAGATAGATGGGTGGCGAATGATTTGGTCCGACCCACCCGCCCTAAATGATACACTTTCTTTTATATCACGATCTAGCGAAAACTACCTTGTTCTCCGCCATTTTTCTGTCCTCGTCCTCTTGATTGGACGGTGGAGGTGTGACGTCATATTGCTAAACGAGATATGATTGTGGGTGAACAGTCTGACAAACCTGCAAAGGTAAAAGCCATTAGCTGCTCGTAAGAAATTGTGGTTGTGATAGCAACCTCGTGCTATTCAGTATATTGCTCCTTAACGAACATAAACGTTTCTAACCTAACAAAACAGCGGAGCTTCGCTGATGCGCGGCATAAAAACCTCGTGCTATTCAGTATATTGCTCCTTAACTAACATAAACGTTCCTAACCTAACAAAACTGCGGAGCTTGGCCAGTGCGCGGCATATGTCACTTCACTTGTATTTATAGACGTCATACCCAGGGATCTTGACGTCCGATGCGCGGCATAAAATCGTCTGCTGTCGCTATATACAAGAAGAACAGTTGGTCACACTGCCTCGCTCATAAACAAAAAAATCACACAGTCCGTGGAAATGTGAATATCGCGTGAACGTGTCCGCGCCATTGGGATTATGCCAAAAAAATCAAGTGTTGTTAGGTCTGGTGATCTGGCAGGCCATGTGATATACGGTATTTTTCGATCTATCTTGCAGGGAATCGTTCATCTAAGAATGTGCGAACAATGTTAGCAAAGTGTGGTGGAGCCCCGTCTTGCTGGAAAATTATTCCATCAGGGAGTTAATGTACAGCATTCAGCAGCAACACATCCAGGTATATCAACAACAACAACAGCAACAAAAAGGACCGATGATTCCGTCACACATGATTCCATACCTAACAATCCACATGCGACTCCCAGATGAGATAATTGTGTCTGTTGATAGAATTCTCCTATAAAATGATCTGCGTGATACATATATTCTATTATATAGACGGGCATCTCTTCTGTTATATAAACGGCTTTGTCCTGACTGACTGACTGACAGAGAATCAACGTAGAGCAGTGGCGTCACGTGAGTAAAATATTTGGGTGTTCACATGGGGCTAAAAATAGAAAAAAAAAACAGGACTTATCAATATCATCACTTGTAGAGAAAATGTACTCTTCTTTCTTTCTGTGCAGCGAACTTCTCGATAACTTTAAAGTTGAAGTCTTTCTTCTCGCGCATTAGACGTTTCTCTACTGCCAGCATTGCAGGTGCTGCACGGTATTCACACATTAATAAACAAAATTACTTTCAAGTTCACTGGTAGAAAACGAACTAGCCTATTGAATGTATTTCCCAAAAGGTTATAGTAGTAAACTATATATACTATTCTACTCTTTAACTACTATAACTAGTCTTTAAACTAGGCTAGAATTATTAATATTATATACACTACTAAACTAAACAAACACCACAAAGAAACTGGAAGAACAAACACTACTACTTCATGCTGTGAGAACTCCAATTGAACTGATACGGAATTCCTGTCTGGGAGAGAATGTAACTGTAAACTTCGCACCCCTTACAACAAACAGGAACAGCAGACTACCTACCACCCGCTGGTTAATTTTTGCTGGCCAGAAAAAAAAAGTTATATTTTGAAGTTTTGAGCAAAACACATGGTATAGACAGGGAGAGAAGAATGTGTTGCAACTTATACCTTCCAGCTAGGGTGAAAGAGAAATCACTGTTCGGCTATGTATCAATGTACTGAAGTAAAAATTTATTTATTTATGAAAAATAATAATGGCATATTGGTGTAGGTAATTGTGACATTAAAGACAGAATGCAGAGAAAATAAACAGCAAATCAAAGCTTCACTGTGAGATGTGACAATGCAACACCAATATTTATTTGTTTATTTATTCATGAATAATAATAATAGCGTACTGGTGTAGGTAATTGTGACATAAAAGACGGAATGCAGAGGAAATAAAATCAGGTAAACTGATATAACAAAGTGCCAGTATGCTTTTTTAATCAGTAATAATTGCAGTTATGATATACAGAAAATAAGTTTTTTTTTTTTAAATAGATCTCCGAGTTAAACTCCAGATACATTCATTAAGCAGGGCTTACGGAAGAACAAAGGTCTAAAGTTTGATTCTTAACCTTAATTCATATTGGTATACACTGATATACTAATTCTTAAAATATGTAAACATTTTACAAAATGCATTGACAATGAAATAGTACAGTAAGCCAATAAGAAGAGGATAGTTTCACCTAGCGGTATGCAGTTTTGTTCTGAGTATAGGCTTATGCAATTTTAACGCAACGCAATAACTTTAAAGCTAGTTTCTGTTCGTGAAATAACATTTATAGGCTTATGTTATTCTTTAGGAATGATGTAGGTCAATGAAAGACAATGAATTCCCAGTTTTTTTAAAGAAAAATGTAATACTTAAAAAGCACATTGACAAAATAGGACACAAGAATGGAATAGGCTCAATTTAACACAATTGATTATAATAAAAAAAAATCTTGCTTCAGGGTGGACTCGAACGTGATATCTCTTGATTACTAGACAAGCATCTTACCCCAAGACCAAACTACACTGCGACTTTTCAGTGTCCAATACCATAGAATACTATCTCGGTGTAGCTCACAGAAAAGAAAAATCATCGTATTTCGAAATTAGGCTATATTTCGAGCCTTCTAGTTATCTTATGTTACAATATAGAATAATTTCATTCATTGGTAACATAATATTCGCGATATTCGATGCGATGCGAATTTGGTCCTCACTAAAGCAGAGTAGGCCTACCAACTTAAGCAAATTCTCAGAAGTTAATGTTTTTATTTATTAAGAGGTCAGGGATTATAAATCTGACATAGGCTGAAGTAAAATTCAATGCTTTAATCTAATTGTAATCAATTTTAGCAAAATAATTAGTCATTATACAACAGCATTTCGTCTATAATCGTACATATGGGAACATTTGTTTTTCATGTAGGTGTCAACTGTCCATGGCAACTGAAGGAAGCTTTATAAGCTGTCATTAATTGATGACGCTATAAGAAAGAACCGAGAATTTGATTTTGCATTTGAAGAAGGTGCCTTCTTTTTACCCTCCTTTACTAAAGAAGGTTTCGACAGGAATTGAAGGGTTGTACCAGAATTACCCTTTATTTACCTTAGTTACGGGACTCGCCCGCTGATTGGTTGGCCGCGAGCCAATCAAAATGCTTCGAAATGAACCAAAATATTATAATTAATTTGACTGATAATTACTCTTTATTTCGGTACTGGACAACCGATTAGGTCCAAATTCAATAGGCTTATTGCCATGATTGTTATAAATAAGTATACGAAGTTTCATGAAAATCCGATAAAGCGTATTTGAGTTACCGCGCCTTTTCTTATATGATACCATAAAAGGGCACTAAATTGGGTATTATTCCGGTACCGGCCAACCGATTTGGTCCAATATCAACAGACATCTTCCCATAGACATTATAAATAGGTATTCCAATTTTCATGAAAATCCGATAAAGCGTATGTGAGTTATGGCGCCTTTAAAATATACACAAAATTGGGTTTTACTCCGGTACCGGTGAACCGATTTGGTCCAATTTCAATAGGGTTCTTCCCATGGACATTATAAACGCGTATACCAAGTTTCATTAAAATTCGATAAAGCGTATTTGAGTTAGAGCGCGTACAGACACACGGACGGACGGACGGACGGACAGACATTTTTCGTCCCCCACACAATCTCATAAAGTACCATACTGGCACTTAATAAACAGCAAATCAAAGCTTCACTGTGAGATGTGACAATGCGACAACACTGTGCAAACCTATATAGCAAGGGAAGATGGATGGGTCATAAAACAAGTTCCCTCTGGCAGCTCGCAAGTTGGATGAGATGGAGGGATGGTAAGAAAAACACGGAGAACTGTAGTGTCATAGAGCTCTGCGTTTACCAATGTTGCCGTCTTCAGTTGAAGGGGGGAAATCAGAAGTGTTGCCCGGTGCTGCCCTCTTAAAGTTGTGTGCACGAATAACATGTGATCCTGTCACCCATGTTAGCTGCGGAGCCCCTGCTAGCTTTAGGTAATGCAAAATGCAATACTCAGCGGTTCACCCCTTAGCTAGTGAACCACCTCGAGGAAGCCCGTAAAAGGGAAGAAAATACACATCTTTCTTTACAGCGAGATGGCAAACCATACAATAATTATTATTTAATAAATAGTACTGACAAAATTAGGTAAGATAATTATTAGGGGGTTCACGTGCTCATGTGATCCTATGCAGGAGACGCCACTGACGTAGAGCCTAAATTATAAGTTAAAAGGTATAAACTTGGAATTTTGATAATACCTTCGTTTCATAATGTAAGAAAGGATTTTGCGAAATATTGATTTTTAAACGCCAAAAAAACAAATGTTGTCGAGGAGATGAAATACCTTCCATAAGAAACGAACAATTCGGTTGTTGTGGAAAACAGTATTCAACTGTGAATTAATTCAAGATGGCCTTGCTCAGTTGCTATCTTGATTCGTTTGTTTCGATTCGCAGAGATCTGATTTTTTACTTTCTCGCATGTACGTAGTATAGAGAAAGTATTGTGATCGTGACAAAAATTCGAAGTCGAGATGACACCGGGAGAGCATGTTTCATGAAGCCTAGAAACCGAAAAACGTATTTTTGGAATGACGTCTGTCCGTCTGTCTGTATGTATGTCTGTCTGTCTGTCTCTCTGTCTGTCTGTCTGTCTGTCTGTCTGTCTGTCTGTCTGTCCGTCTGTCTGTGGACAAGCACAGCGGGTAAACGGTTCATTGTATTTACTTCATTTTTTGAAATAAGGACTTTTTCGAAATTTTGTCGAACCGCCAAGAAATTTAGCTTTACAACTGAAATATTAAGGGGACTTTTCATGAAAACATTTTTAAAATTCTGATTTTTTAAAAAATGGCTCTAACGATTTTAATAAAAATTTAAAATTGGAAACTCTTATTTACGACTAATAAAATGGCTATATCTGTACTTCTGCAAAAATGACTTAAGGGGTACTTTATTCGTAACCTTTTTCAATTGTTCTAGATTATATCCATTACAGTAGGCGATACATGAAAACCTACCATAGTAAAGTTGTTGAGAAAATTAAAATGAACATTTTTTGTTTAAAACATTTCTTTATACATTTAATAGATATCAAGATAAAAACGAAATAAGTACGGCTTAAATGCGAATTTCAGAACATACGTCATGTCAATTAAAATATGACTGACATTTTGTTGCCCCTAGTAACAAGAAAACTATAAGCCTAATGTACTTATTAGCCCAGTCAAATGTTACAAAAAAAACGCGTGAACTTACATTAAATGGAGTATTAATGATTTTTGGAGGGGACTTTAGGACCATTATTGGGATCACAAATCCAGATTTGCAACCCTCAGAAACCTGTGCTCGCTGAATGGCGGTCGAAATAAACCGGTTTTTTCGGACTTCTTTCGGTTTTTCGACAGTATCTCCTGAACTATGCGTTTTTTGGAAAGAATATTTCTTAGCTTTTTTAAAGTAAATTAAATTGTCTAAAATATGAGACCAAAATTGTTTATGTAAGTTATATAGTTACCGAGATAAGGCTTTTCAAAGATTAGCCTTTTTTTCCAAAAAGTTAAAATTTTAAGTTTTCTTCGTGTTTCGAACTGAATACCGGCAAAATGATATGTCCTACAGAAAAATCAAGAGAACAAAAGTTGTAGGACATTTAATAAGCTTTAATTTGAGCTTTAGCTGGTTCTTGTAGCTCAGATAGTCTCGTCATAAATGACCAAAACCGAATTTATGAAAAAATGCTTTTTTGGGTGAAAGTTGAATAACATCGTTTCCTCCACCAACACCTTAACTTTTTTGGTAACATGTTGGCGGATAATGTCTTATAACTGTGTATAGAAACTATTTCTGTGTATATGTGTCTATGGGAGATGGATTTTGCCATAAAAAATATTTAAGCAGCATATATTATTAAAATGTATTTACTTTTAAACTAACAGGCATATTTAAACCATGTGTGATGAGGTTCCTGGTATGGGATGGTATGGGACCTGGGAAGTCGAGGGTGGGGTGATGTCTTCATCCTTACTTGAAGAACTGTCCTTCTGGGGTGTGAGCACATTGTATTTCAGCCCAGTTTTGCGGCAGCTGCAGCCCCCAGCACAGCCCATCTTGCACTTGCACGAGATCAGTAAATGTTGCAGAAGGGTTTGAGGGGCTGGTTCAACTTCCATTGCAATTGGAGTAAGCCCAACTCGTCCAACTTCCACCCCAATCCGTGAGTTTTTTCCACCCCAACCACTTTTGTACCTCCAAAAAAGTAGAATGAAAGTTAGTTATTCTATAATATTTCAAAGTATACACATGGTGTACAATGAGAGTATATAAGTGAACAACGAAATTTAAGAACATAATGATAGGAAATGTACATAGACATACCTGGTAATACATACAATATGCATGATATTTTGCAGCATCTGTGGTTGGTGACAAACGGGCGAGGTTGACTTTGGCTGACAGGTCGTTGAGGGTGGTGTCAGTCGCTCCTTCATAAACTGCGACGAGATACTTCTCCCCAGCTGCAGCTATTTCATCGTGACTCACATCTGGGTGGAGGAAGACTTCTGCTTGCCTGAATAGTGCTGGGTTCTTGAGGAAAGTTTGACAAATTTGGTTTTCCCCTGCCTGAAAGGGTCCCGGGACAGTAATAAGAATTTCCGTTGGTGAACGATGTAGATGAATATTGGACCGTCTGGCTCCCCTCTTCTGGAAGTAGATGTATTTTTTGGAATTCAAACCAACTAATAACACAAGCAGGTCCACATCTTCCACAATGATTACAACCTTCTCAGAAGAGTCAGCTTTGGTGAGGCAGCTCTAACAATGTCAGCGTCAGCGTTCTCTTCTGTCACTACAACACCGTGCTGCTCAAATCCAGTTATCAGTAGCTCTATCAGCCTATGGTTATTAGTGTCGTTCGATAAGAACTTCTCTTGTGTGATGTTGATGGTAGTTGAAGCTGATAGGACAATGTCACTGCAGTTGAGGGCGGAGTATCGTCTGAGATGTTCGGCGCTTTTGGTACTTTTTTTGAGAGGCGTCCTCCGGGTATCCATCGAAGACAATGGGTTACATCTGTCCCAAAATGGTTTTTCACAAAACAAATGTAGCCGTCAATGATGGTCTTCACTGATGCGTTTTGATGCCACACGTATTTTTGGAGCAAGTAGCCACCATCGAGCACAATGTGGATATTGGCGTCTTGGGAGATGTTAGTAGTGAGGGATGTGAAACACGAAAATAGATCTGCCTTAGTTCCCTTCCTTGAAAAGAGGCATTGCGTAAGGGGGCAATTCATACTTGCAGTGGGCTTTCAACTCTGCGTCGGATTTTTATGGTAATGCTAACTCGCTGAAATATTGCGAGAGGGTCAACTTCAATCTTCTTATTAGTGACTTGTATGGAATTATTGACACTTGCCAAGGTAACAACTTGCAACGAAGGTAACAATTTTGTCTTTACGTTTGAATCCAACTTTCCCAAATGTCTGGTTTTCTATATTAACCACTCCTTCTGTTCCCAATTCCTTCGCAATTTAACAATTGACTTCATAGCCTCCAACAATCCCACAGCTAATAGAAACTATTTTGTCAGTAACGGGGAACTGATCTCGTGCAAGTGCAAGATGGGCTGCGCTGGGAGCTGCAGCTGCCGCAAAACTGGGCTGAAATGCTCAGCTTTGTGCGCTTTCTGCAGGGGAAAAATTCTGCCGAAATGTGCTCACACCCCAGAATGACAGTTCTTCAAGTGAGGATGAAGACATCACCCCACCATCGATTTCCCAGGTCCCATACCATCCCATACCAGGAACCTCACACATAGTTTAAATATGCCTGTTGGTTTAAAAGTAAATTCCTTTTTTTTTCCCTGCAATATCATCTCCCATAGACACATATACACACAAATAGTTTCTATACACAGTTATAAGACATTATCCGCCAACATGTTACCAAAAAAGTTAAGGTGTTGGTGGAGGAAACGTTGTTATTCAACTTTCACCCAAAAAAACATTTTTTCATATTTTCGGTTTTTGTCATTTGTGACTAGACTATCTGAGCTACAAGAACCAGCTATAGCTCTAATTAAAGATTATTAAACTTCCTACAACTTATGTTATCTTGACATTTTTTTTAGGACATGTCATTTTTCCGGTATTCAGTTCGAAACACGTAGAAAACTTGAAATTTTAACTTTTTGGAAAAAAAGGTCAATCTTTGAAAAGCCTTATCTTGGTAACTATATAACTTACAAAAACGATTTTGGTCTCATATTTTAGACAATTTAATTTACTTTAAAAAAGCTAAGAAATATTCTTTTCAAAAACGCATAGTTTAGGAGATATTGTCGAAAAACCGAAAAAAGTCCGAAAAAACCGGTTTATTTTGACCGCCATTCAGCGAGCACAGGTTTCTGAGGGTTGCAAATCTGGATTTGTGATCCCAGTAATGGTCCTAAAGTCCCCTCCAAAAATCATTAATACTCCATTTAATGTAAGTTCCGATGTAACATTTGACTGGGCTATATTGTTGTGAAATGCAATCAGTTTAGCTCAGTCGCAATGAACACACTAAAACCAATTACAGCGAGGTGGTAGGCCTATGGGCTAACAGGGAAGAGGTCCTGAAATAAATCAAACCTCGTGGCCGCCCAAATTGACTTGGGTTTCTCATGGTTTCCTCATTTGCAAAAGCAAACGCCGGGTTTGTAGGACTTGCTTATTTTCCATAACTCATCGCCGCTATGTCACTGGATATTATAATCGTTTAAACTGAATATCACATAAGAAGACATCACTAAACAATAGAAACAGATGACGCGAATAAGTAGTTACTATAGACTAATGGTTCACGCAAACATACTAAACATGTTTTGTTTTGTATAAATATAAATAAATAAATAAAAATTTGCATAATCCTGAAAAAAAAAATTACAGGACCTACAATGCAGTTAAAGCGTGCAATATAACCTAAGTAGTAGTAGCAGTAGGACCGCCGGGGTGGTCTTGTGGTTAGCGTCAGATCCGTCGGCCCGGGTTCGATCCCCGGTACATCCTTGAATTTTTCTGAGGTAGGGAGATCTGGTAGGGGGTGCACTCAGCCTCGTGATTCAAATTGAGGAGCTACTTGATAGAGAAGTAGCGGCTCTGTTCACGGAAACCACCATTTACGGCCGTGGGAGTCGGCATGCTGACCACATGCCCCCCAATCCTGCCATCTGCCTGTGGTAGTTGACGCAGTGCTCGTTTGGTAGGTCAAATCCCTCCAGGGATGTAGTGGCACGGAGTTTAGTTTTAGTTTTAGTAGCAGTAGTAGTGAAATTCAAATATAAGTCGTCCCTTAAGCTCCGTCCATTCGATATTCACATTTGCAGAGTGACCAACTGTTAATATTATTATTTCACGGTAAAAGCATTGAACATAAAGATCGACCCGGATGCTTTCCGTTCTTTGTTTCTTCTTAGTTTTATGAAAATGTAATAAGTAAAATTTAATTGTCTCTTTAATTTAATTTTTCTGTGCTAGCCTTTAACACGTATATGCGAGAAAGTTTGTGCAACGTATTTTTGCACCATTTATTAAACATAGGTGGACAAAAGAGGAGAATGATTTCACGTATTCATGGGAAAACATTGAATGATCTGGACAAAACACACAATGCTGTTTTGATTGCTAGGGAACTCTAATCTGAGGTCTTTTTTCCCCCGGGCGGTGCACTTTGTTCTTGAAATGCATCTCCAGGCCGGGTTTTTATTTTTTAGGTAGATTTCGAAGAAAAATCTACCTATTGCAATCAATACCATGTCATGACTTTCGAAAAATTCTTTCATATCTTTACGTTTCATGCCTCCCTAAGTACGAAACCACCGCCCGTTAAAAAAAAAAATTGTGATTATATATCACAATTTATATATATCTTTACACGCTAGCGGCCGTAATTCTGAAGATATTTGAACCAAATTTTATTATGTTATTTCTTGGCCCAATACTTCGGATAAGTTCGTTAATGAGCAAAATTGGCCCAAGGGGAGGGTCGGGGGAGGGGGTTGAAATTTTGAAAAATTTATATCTCGGCACCTATGAAGTATAGAGGGAAACTTTGTTTGAATAAATTAGAAACTCCCTATGGAATTCACAGTGACACCAACGATTCGGGGGTTTTGGGGGTACGAGTGGGGGTGGTTGGTTGGGGGATGGAAATTCGAAATTTTTGAAACCACGTCTTATGGAGTATCGTTGAAAAGTTCTTGATGTGTACTCTACAAATCAATAACTGGTTTCTCGATAGCTCTCATATAAGGCGAGATTTAGCACTTCGAAATCTACCTCAGCCTGTAGGCCTGCCTAAAGGGAATTTTTTAATCACCTATCGTTATAATAAATTTGTTTATGCATGATTTGGGTACGGTTCATGAATCTATTGTTCATTTTAATCGTTCAATTCTTTTATGTCCATATGGCAGCATTAGATTCGTTTTGTTCGTTTAATTATTTATATTTTAATGTTAAATAATATAATTAAGAATAAAATGTTGTAATTCCTGCAATTTATGTGAAAACGATGTCAGTGTTAATAAAAATCATGTAAACTGTTGTAACAAAGTGCCAGAATGCTTTTGTTTAATCAGTGATAATTGCAATTATGCAGAAAATAAGTTAATTTTTAATCAATTTCCGAGTTAAGCTCCGGATCCATTCATTAAACAGGGCTTAAGGAAGAACAAAGGTCTAGTTTGATAAGCATATGTGAAGGAATAAGTGGGCAGTGTTATTTGTCATAGCTAACTGTATTGCAACTTCCAAAGCCGTATATAAAAACACTGTAAAACAATATGGTGTCATGAGAACTGATTTGCATTTGATAAATTCTTTCTAATATATTACCATAAAATGGGTACTAAGTTGGACTTTAATCCGGTACCGGTCAACCGATTTGATCAATATTAATAGGCTTCTTCCCATGGACGTTATAAATGGGTATACCTAGTTTCATGAAAATCCGATAAAGCGTATTTGAGTTATCGCGTTTTTCAGACACATACATGGACAGACGGGCAGACAGACAAACGGACAGGCATTCTCCCGTTCCCCACACAATCTTATAACGTACCATTCTGGCACTTAATAATCACTAAGGTAACAAAAGACATTTATTTCGGCAATTTTATAAAAAATAAAGCAGAAAAAGGCAACATAAAACTGCGGCGTTTCAATAACAAAGATGTAAATCGAACAGATTCACCTTCAAATTGAAGATAGATTTAACGCATTTAAAAAGGCTTCTGCCAAAGTTCCTGTCTCTGATGATGATTATCATTATTATTATTATTATTATTATTATTATTATTATTATTATTATAATGATTATTATAATTATATTATTATTATTATTATTATTATTATTATTATCGTCATCAACTCATTCCTCACGAAACTATCGCACTTGCCGCACGTACGGAATGGCCCTCATTAATACTGTGATTTGACTTGATTTCATTCTGTCCATCGGAACATATTACATGTTATGGGATACGTCGACATACAAGTAGAGAATATAAATATAAAAATATGTATAATGTGAAATTTTCTTTACAAAATATACAATATAAATAACTATTGGGCAACAGATAGATTTATGCTGCGCACCAGCCAAGCTCCGCCGTTTTGTTAGGTTAGGAACGTTTATGTCAGTATACTGAATAGCACGAGGTTTATTATGTCTCACATTCAATTTCTTCTGTGACGAAACCCTAAACCCCACCTTCTCAGGCGAGCCCCAGCCCCCATTAGAGAGGAGCCTAGTGTGCAGCATAAAACTATTTTTTCCCAACTATTGTATCAAAATGACGGTCTGGTTTACGCCGATAAGACTGTAGGCTACACGAATTGTGCGTTGCGAAGAGGTAGCTATCAAGACCAAGGGAACCCATTTCAGTGTGATCTACATCCACACACAACCCTTCTCCAGAATGGCAATATAAAATAGTTCCTAATATCGCTCACCTAGCATTGTGTCCGGCTCCTTATTACCATGGTGTCTCAAGAAATTTGATATAGTATTGTCTATTCACAAATTCACTCGGTGAAGGCATAATAAACACTTGTTTTAAACATAAAAACACAGACTTAAACTCGCGCATAGTAACCGACATTTCCATCCCACTACTAGTAATCTGCTTCCTTACCTCCTCGGAGATTGCACATAGCGCACCTATTGACAGGAAGAAGTATTACTAGAGCATCTCGATTAGGCCTATAGCGTGTTTATGACATCATCTAGCTCACGAATCATTGACCAATACAGTGTAAGAATATATGGAATTTCAACCAACTGCAAGTGTCTATTGTCTATCGTTCAAAGACGATTACTGAACCCAGCCATTGGGTACATAATATAAGCTGTACACTACATGAGCGAAAGGAGATATGAAAATAATGTACAACTTTATGTGTGGTGAAGCAATGTAAAAACTGCCTGCGTGGTTTGCGTTGCTGGCTACGGATCCGCAGGCCCGGGTACCATCAATGTATCCCCCTGTGTTTTCTGAGGCAGGAAGGTCTGGGGTGGGACGAATTCAGCCTCATGATATATACACTAAGGAGCTACTTGATTAAGAAGTAGCGGCTCCTGTAATGAAATAGTATATTACGATACAAGTTCCATAAGCGGTGCATACGGATCGAGTAAAAAGTTTTTTTCAATTTCCGAGATCCGTTATGCGCTTACGGCACGAGTATTGCATGCTATTTTTTGCACGATGATTATTTATATCAATTTATTTATTTTAATTGAGATATTAGCTGAAAATATTATGTATATACACTATTGAAGATGAATGTTATATTTCAGAAAGTGATTCGCATGTTTTTGTTGTTATGGGAACCGAATATTTGTCCTGTTAAAGTCGCCATAAACTGGGAGGCCTTGGTTCCGGTCTTCCATAAAGGCTTGTATTATGATGATTTTACTTACGGCACTTGTGCTTTTTGTAATTTTTACCGCACGGAGATTTCTTTTGTTTTCATAGTAACCAGATTGCGTGCGGGAATGTCAAGTTACGATCCACGGCAACAATATTCGTAAGTACCACTAATTAGTTACGTCGTGCAAAAACCATCATTTACGACCGTGGGTGTCTGCATTCTGACCACATGCCCCCCCCCAATACTGCCATCAGCATATGGTAGTTGGCTCAGCGGTTGGAAAGTAGACCTAGTCATACATATTGCAAGTAATAATGGGCACAAGAAAAGACAATTCTAACTTTGTTGACAAAACAAAAAGCAAAACAAGCGTACTAAAAGCAAAACAAAATTAGTCAATTGACCCCCAATAAGGGAAGAGAACCACAAGAAATACGCTACTTTCAATTATTTATTTATTTATATTTATACAAAATATTTGTACAAAACAAAACAAAACCACCCGAATGAGCATGCGCTCGTGCTCGGGCACAGTTCAGCCATTTATATTACAAAATACAAATTACAAATACATACAGAAAATATAATATTAAATCAATACCTAAAAATAATAATAAAAAAGAAAGAACAGAATAGTAAAAAGAAAAAAGGAAAAGTAGTAAGAACAAAAATTGAAACCCTGAGTTATTACAAATAAAATCGTTCCTTAATTGTCTACTAAGTACAGAGTGAAGTAACTTTTGAACTATGAAATAAGATTTTTGATAAACTTATTGAATTTTTTGTTGTTCATATGTACTATTTCTGGATGTGACCTAATTATAGAGTTATAGAGTCTTGGACCATAATAAATGCTATGTTTAGAGCCAGAAGAGGTGAAGTATTTTGGTTCTATTAAAGGCAATGTTTTTATTTCTTCTAGTATTGTAGTTATGAGGATCCGATACATGTACGTTGCGGTATTTTTGAAAGTATTTTAAAAGTGTGAGCTTATAAATTTGTTCTACAGTCATCACATTAAATTCAGGAAATATCAATTCTGTTGGATATTCTATAGGCTTTTTAAAACAAATTCTTATAATTCTCTTCTGTATTAGAATCAAAGGAGTCAATACAGATGTGCCACTTCCCCCCAGCCAATGATACCATATTGGAGGACAGATTTGTATTAGAGCTAAGTAGACTGTTCTTAAGACTTCAGTCGGTAAATATTGTTTTAGACAGACAAATTTGTATAATGTTTTTCTTAATCTGGTACATAAATATGTGATGTGTTTGTCGAATTTCAGATGACGATCTATAATAATACCAAGGTATTTGACCTGATTTGTCTCCTTCACATCCTGGCAGGTACATGAATCAGATTCACAGTTGATATCATGTAGTCTTACGCACAAGTTTTGATCCATTTTTAATTGTGGAGTACCAGCAGTTGTTAATGAGAATGGAACACAGTTTGTTTTATCTATATTTAATACTAACCTATTGCAGTCAAGCCAACTTTTAACTACTCTTAATCCCTTATTAGCCCATTTGTAAGTATCCTGCCAAGTTGGAGCGGAAAATAGCAATACGGTATCATCGGCATAAGAGTAAAGACGGCCATGGAAATTATTTAAGTCCAAATGCAGCAACTCATTTATGTAAATAATGAAAAGAATTGGACCCAAAATTGTTCCTTGTGGCACACCAGTATCCACATCTCTGATATTACTAAACTGATCCTTAATTTTGGTTATTTGCGTTCTATTTTGTAAATAAGACCGAAATAAATTTAGTGCAGTACCTCTTACTCCACTTTGCTCTAATTTTCTATAAGTATCTTGTGGTTTACAGTGTCAAAAGCCTTTTGCAAATCCAAAAAAATACCTAGACTTTTATTTCCCGCATCTAATTCTTCGATAACTTTTCCTGTAACATTAATTATGGCATCATCTGTGCTCAAGTTATTTCGAAAACCGAATTGATTTGAATTTAATATATAATTTTTATTTAAGAAGTCCACCAATCTATTTTTTATACATTTTTCTAACAGTTTCGATAGGCTAGGGAGTAAGGATATAGGTCTATAGTTATTTAAACTATGCTTTTCTCCGGATTTGTTTATAGGTACTACGACAGCTTTTTTAAGATCATCTGGGAAAGTTCCTTGTGATAAGCAAAGATTAAAAATATGTTCGAGGGGCTTCGATATGTATTTAGAAATTGTTTTCAAGGTGTTGTTTGTTATTCCGTCCGTACCAGATGCAACGTTATTTTTTAGTGAGATTATCATTTTATTGATTTCATCTTGGGTTACAGGGAGAAGAAACATTGACGAAAGCTGAGCAGGTTGTGGTATACATTTTTTATATTCAGGGATACTGTTTGGTGCTAACTTAATATTTGAAGTGATTCTTTTTCCTATTTTCGAAAAAAAGGTGTTAAATTCATTTGCAATTTGGTCACTTTGCTTAATTTTTTGTCATTTTTCATTTATGATTTCTAAGATTGGGATTTTATTATTTGAATTAGTATCAGTAGCTTCATTGACAGTGGACCAGAATTTTCTAGCGTTATTTTTATGTATTTCAAATTTATTTTTGTAATAAATAACTTTCATGGCTCGTATAGCTTTTGTTAATATATTTCTGTATCTCTTGGAGTATAATATTAGATTTTCGTTTGTGGGGTTCCTCCTAACGTTATTTGCCAAATTGTCCCTTGTCCGAATAGACAAAATTATTCCTCTCGTGATCCATGGCTTGATTTTCTTTAGTTTGCAAGGAACTTTTTTACTGTCAGTATATGAGCATTTGTTTAGATAATTTTGCAGCAAATCATGGAATATTCGAAAACTATTGTTAGCAATATTACAGTCCAATACATTTACCCATGTTTCTTTTTCTGACTATTCCACTCATATGCCGCGTGTTTGATATTGATCGATAACATTTAGCGATTCCTCGGATATAGACAATCACGATCGTTTAATCTTATAAAATGCTTGCTATTAATATGAGGAAGGGATTTTACGTGATAAAATGGTCAGCTCGTTTTTGAACATGCAAGCATCAATGTGCCGTGATTATTACGTCACACGTTGCCACAAAGTAGCACGAAAACATTATCTTATACAACATAACTTGTTTGGAAATTGAAATAATATAAATGTACATTGGTTAAAATACACTTTCGATTCGGTACAAGCCATTTCGTGTGTTTTTATTGTGTACTGCTGTTAGCTTACCTGAATTAAGTTAACTATGTCTTATATGCACAATTGGTAGCACTGGATAAATGGTAACTCGAATCGATTCATGGATGGTTGATTCATAGTATGCCATCAACCCGCAGCTGTTAGTTTTGTTTTTATATAATAAAGCACGAAAGTAATTATTATTTGTATAATCCTGCTGTGCAGTCGCGAATCTATTGATAAACTCGTAAACTCTCGTGGGATTATTACCTATGATAGTAAGGTACATCAGATAACAAAAATAATTAAACAGAACTTTAAAATAGCTTATAAAGCAAACGATAAATTAAAAAATAAATTATACAATATGAATAATAACAAGACACATAAATTCAGCGAAAACCGTGTATACAAATTAAAAAGCTATAGTTCCGATAATCTCTATAGCTATATATAAAAGGCTTTGTCCTGTCTGACTGACTGACTGACTGACTGACTGATTTAATGACTGATTGACTAACTGACAGAGAATCAACGTAAAGCCTAAATTATAATAGGTAGAGACTTGGATTTTTGACAGTACCTTCGTTTTATAATGTAAGTGTAAGAAAGGATTTTGCAAAATTTTGATTTTCAATGCCAAAAATCAAATGTTTTTGAGGACACGAAATTCATTTTTACACAGAATTATCACATCCAAATCTAATTCCATGTACAGTTCCCATGACAACAATGTAATGTTGGTAGTGTTCACAGGTAGCTTTGGAAGTAAATGGTACGGGATTTTGACAAATTAGAGAAGCTATCGATAGAATTAATTGGGGTAAATAAATATTGAAGAATGAAATCCACGAAAATAATCTACAGATAGGGGAAAAAAAGCGCAACGACTAAAAAATCTGAGTTGCCGATATGAGCCACTGCACATGCCTAGCGGCATTCACAGGATAGCAGGGAATGTATTGAAATTTGTTCTCCAGCCGATAAATTGCTTGAATTGAGAAATAATTTCACGTAATTTGCATTGCTTGTGAAAACAAACGCTTCCGTCACATCTCTTATATTTATTTACGTATCACAAGGCTCTGAAACCAGCTACAAGAGTCGGTCCGCTTCCCCCCCCCCCACCTGTACAATGTGATGCAGTCACATAACTTTCTCTGTCCTGTACATAGAGAATACCATTTTCTCACTTCACGTTTTTCAGGGACAGCTTAATCCAGCTGCCTCAGTCTGAGTGTGTGTCAACGAGTATCAGAAGTCGGTAAAAAATTTATATCCACTGATACGTTTACGATATATAGGCTTTGTATTTTTTTTTTTAATATGGATGTTTATCATAGGCCCTAATCGTGTAAAAGGAGGTAAAATAGAATGGAACATTTTTAGCTCCTAGGCGCGCAGTATATTTTTATGTCCCAGGTTTTGGGGAGGAAAGTATGAAAGTGATATTGAATTTCTTTTTTTATTTCAGCCCCGAAACGGTTCTATGGTAACATATGAATGAAAAATAAAATATTCCGTAAAGACAGTACAATTTTATGTCACCAGAAATTCTGTTTCTTCTTATTTGAAATTCTGCCAGGCATGGTGTGTAGAAGCAATGGGATGCAAAATTCTGCATCCTCTATGAGCCATAGAAAGCTATATCAAGCGTTTTCTGAGGGAATAGTTTGAATATGATAAGTCGTTCTTCCTCATTTCATATTCTACATACCGATTTAAGGACCTAGAGTTTGAAAATCGAAAGTCCTTCATATGTTAATTTCCAATGTCAAAATACAAAACCCGAGCGACGCCGGGCCTTTTAAGCTAGTAACTCATAAAAGTAATAACAATTGATTAAAACCTCCAAACCTCCACTTTAAAATGGTACCAACCTTAACCCTTTTGGAAGCATAGTTTTGTAATTATCGCACGCACAGACATAGGGACGAACAGACACAGACGGACAGGGATTTTTCCCGACCACCATACAATCTTAGAAAGTACTATTTTGGCACTTAATAATAATCATAAAAGAAAAATTAAATAAAAAACGATTTCTTCTTATCATTATTAGTTCATGTCTTCTTTCAGTGCCATCAAGACAAGATTATTTTGTTCTGCCCTTTCCACATGAAAATTACTTGCAAAAAGGACCTTTCTTATAAATTTCCTCAAAACTTCTATCTTCACTAAAAAAAAACGGAACTGCACTTACATCGTCAAACGAATAGTAACTTTAAGATTGGTTAATTTTAAAAGTAAAACACTGCTCTTTTCAAATAGGCTACAATAATATGTTTCAATATAAAATTTTAGTAAACCTACCTTTAAAGTCTTTGTCTTTCGTATTTTAAAATCTGATTTTTCTGCTTTTTCAAATGTGGTTTTCGACAATGGTGTTTTTTTTAATCGATCCTTCGTTCATGCTGTCACAGTGGAAACGTGAATTTTCTGCTCTCCGAGCCGGGAACCTAAGCTACCTCCATCTTTACTTTCTTTGCAGCCCATGTGTGTCATTATAACAAACCAAACTGATATATTAAAATGAAATTTTAAATGTTATTAATGGTCTAAGCCCCCTGCACACAGGGACAGTACTGGCAGCCAGTAGCACTAGCCAATAGTGGCCGCCAGTAATTATCCCTCTACTGTCCCAGTGTGCAGGGGTACTTCCGCTTCAACGTCCAGTAGCTACTGGCGGCCACTAAACTCAAGGCAGGTTTAGCCCCCTGCACACAGGGACAGTACTGGCAGCCAGTAGTACTAGCCAGTAGTGGCCGGCAGTAATTATCCCACAACGTCCAGAAGACTACTGCCGGCCACTAAACTCAAGCAGGTTTGAGTTTAGTGGACGCTAGAGAGCCAGTAGAGGCATTCCGTGTCAGATCAACACACTCATTTAACCTCAACGTTCCAGATTTGGATGAAATTTTGTAGAGAGGTAATTTTCATGTATATTAAGAGAAATACAAACTTTTATTTAAATATTTCAATCCGTTTTGAAAATACAGCCATGTAAAGTACTAAAAAAATAACAAAAATCACATCAAAAACACATCTTTCAACTAATATAGCAACTCTTCTGATTAACCAACAAAGGTGGGGAAGGTGCCATTTTTTAGCGTTTTTTACAAGCTTTCCAATTATATGTAACACATAATAGTTATAATGAAATTTGTTTTTCAAAATTCGTAGTGAAAATTTTGATTTTGAATTTTTTTAAATACTTTTAAACATTTTCAAAAAATCCTAGGAAATAGGTTATACCAATGTTAAATGACGTACCAAGTTTGAAAATGGGATGGGAATGGGGTCATGGTTAAAAAATTAAAACAGTATCACTTTACAAGAAAATGAGCTAAAAAATAACTTATATGCCCCAATGGAAAGCATAATAAAATAATTTCGACAAATAAATTGAAATAAAGGAATAACTCACGTACTTGACATCTTATTGTTCCAAGTAAATTCTTGTCTAGTGCCTTATTGGTTTGCAAAATGTTAAGATAGCACATAAATCCTTTTGATCGGTGTTGTAGGATTTACTGTACGTAATAGGCCTACATCTGTGAGAGTTAATAATAATACATCAGGCTTTCATTATGGTGATGGTCCAGCTGAAATGAGTGTTAAATTCATTTCACCACGTATTCATTTTTCTCCATCATATAAGCTAGCCACCAGTTCTTGTCATACATGATGGGGATATAAGCTGTCACTCTTAGTCCAACATGGCTTTATTACAGAAAAATACTGACGTCTTTCATGAATCACAAAGAAAAATGTCTACTGGAGTGGTGGACAAGCTACAATTCACCCTTTTGTGATATATTACAACGAAGAAACACATCTTGATTTGAATGATGTTGTGATATCTGATTGCTTAGAACACTTTAGGCCTACAGTTGCTATTTAGGCCTACACTATTCAAACAAAACTCATTTACATTTTTGCTACAACATTTGGAATAGTTCCCAAAAAGATATTTTCTTTTCGGATGGATGAGGTGCCCAATTTAAAAATAAAAAAAACATTTCATAAGCAAGACTTTGACATTGATGCTGAATAGTATTTTTCAGTCACAGCACATGGAAAAAAGCCTTGTGATGGAGTTAAGAGATTTGCGGCTAGAAATAGCTTGCAACAACCCTATGAAAACTAAATTTTAACTCCTCTCCACCTTTATGAATGGGCAGTTTAAAATATTTATACCATTCACATCAATGCCGGAGAATTATGTGCCGTCAGAAACACTTCTAAAAGATCGTTCCAATCATCCAACTACCATTCAAGGAACTCTACAATATCACGCTTTCGTACCTGTTGACTCTAGTACATAAAAAATAATTGTAAAAATATTTTCCGAAGATACACATTAAGCACTAGCAGCGAGATCACCAGACAAATACCAATTAGCACTTGTGACAGGGTAGATTCCCATTGTGTATGATAAGAACTGGTGGATAGCTGATGTGATGGAGAAAAATGAATACGTGGTGAAATGAATTAAATTTAACACTCCTTTCATTTGGACCATCACCATCATGAAAGCCTGATGTATTATTATTACCTCTCACAGGTGTATTACGTACAGTAAATCCTGTGACACCGCCCAGAAGGATTTATGTGCTATCTTAACTCTTTGCAAACCAATAAGGCATTAGACAAGAATTTTCATTGAACAACAAGATGTCAAGATTGAGAGTGTTATTTTCCTTATTTCAATTTATTTTTCGAAATTATTTTATTATGCTTTCCATTGGGGCATATTGGGGTAAGTTATTTTTTTAGAAGATTTTTTTGAAAAGTTATGTTTTAATTTTTTAACCATGAACCCATTTCCCTCCCATTTTCAAACTTGGTTCATCATTTAACATTGGTATAACCTATTTCCTAGGATTTTTGAAATTTTTTAAAAATATACTTTTTTAAAAATTCAAAATAAAAATTATCACTTTGAATTTTGAAAAAAAAAATCATTATAACTATTACGTGTTACATATCATTGGAAAGCGTGTAAAAATTATAAAAAATGACACTTTCCACACCTTTGTAGGTTAATTAGAAGAGTTGCTATATTAGTTGAAAGATATGTATTTGATGTGATTTTTGTTAATTTTTTAGTACTTTACATTGCTGTATTTTCAAAACGGATTGAAATATTTAAATAAAAGTCTGTATTTCTCTCAATATACATGAAAATTACCTCTCTACACAATTTCATCCAAATCTGGAATGGTGAGGTTAAATGGGTGTGTTGATTTGACACGGAATGACCCAGTAACGGGTCATTATTGGACGTGTCTTAAAGGGTACTGGCCGCCAGTAGAGCACTGGAATCAAGTATCTGTTGAGGAATTACTTTTGTGATTTTTTATTTGCGAAATGTGTTCAAAACCCAAAGTCAGTAAACCATATAGATTGCATATTCCGGGATAGACCACTCACAGCACTTGAGTGCGTGACGTCACGCGTTTCCATGTCTGACTATTCCCGGCTTTTACTCCGTCTAGAAATACTCACACCGCATGATTAAACTCGCGACCTTTAATTAACCATTGGTCCGATTCCAGTGAAGTGCAGAAATAATCTACACACAACAGCCCTACTGATGGTTAAAACAGAACCTTAGAAAAGCTGACACAAATGTTTTTATTTCATGTTATAAACATCACCAATTACACAGAATTCATGGAAGGAGAAGCGAATTTGACTATGCGACAATTTTTTTATTTTTGTATCCGGAAAAATCTTTAAGCAAGAAAGTTTTAGGGAAATATTTGAATTATATTATAAATTAAGCTCCGACTTTATATTTTGAATAGTTTACGAGTAATTGAGTTCCGGGCGCTTCAGCTGTGTGAATGATTTGGGATGATCGTGGAATGTCGAGGGTGAAGCAAATTTGACTATGTGACATTTTTATTTTATTTTTGTGTCCAGAAAAGATTCAAGCGTGTTAGGTTTAGTGAAATATTTGAATCTTATTATAAAACAAGTACCACCTTTATATCTTGAATGGATTACGAGAGGTAATTATTCCAGGCACTATCAGAACGTTACGGAGGTATTAGCAAGCCATTATATACGAGCAATAACGTAAACATCTTTAAATATTTTATTCCTGGACTCAATAATAAAACTTTATTAACGTACTACTTGTACCCATAGTGAAAGATTGACCGCTGGGGAAAAGGTAAGTTACGAATCGAACTTTTTCCTGACTTCGTAAATCTGCACTACTTTTATTTGGAAATTTGTTGGAATATTTATTTTACTTTTTGTTCGCTTATGTCAAAACCTTCCCCATATAACCATGAAAAAATTAATACTAATAATTAATACTAAGTATATTACTATTAAAACAATATTAATACAAATTATTAGTCTACAATATTCTACACAATGTAATATTAATATTAGTACCACATTAATATTAATGTATAAAAATATCCCTTAGCTGTTTTCTACCCTTATTATATGGCGAATTCCTATAAAAATATACATTCTTCAACAAATTTTCCTCAAAGTATACTAACGTACTCTCTAGAATGAGGAATATTTTCTAGGCAACAAAATATTAGATCAAATCACCCCCTAGCTGTTTTTACCTGTTTTAATCTCTACTCAAAACTACATGTTTTGACAAATTTTACGCGATTTTACAGACAAATCCTGTAAAAGCCAAAATAACATTTTAGGCAGCTTGAATAACAGAATAATCCCCATCTTAGCTGTTTTCTACCCATGTGTTGTGATTTCTACAATATTCTTCGAAAGATTTTACAACCGATTCTGTAGAACCGTTTTCTACAACTATTACATAATCTATTTACAAGTCTACAATTTTTATACAAGTCTACACTTTTTATACAAGTCTACATTTTTTATACAAGTCTACCTACTTTGACAAAATTAATACAAGTTCTAAAATATTCTATATTCTATAATATAATATTAATACTGTTTATATTAATAATAATAATACATAATTCAATAATTGACCATACTGTACTGCCTACTGGCTGCCACTAGTGACTAGAACATCCTGATAGTTCACTGGCTGCCAGTACTGGCGGCCAGTACTGCTAGCTTGAGAGAGAGTGTAGTTAGGGCTTTTCCTTTTTTTTCATTTATTCTTATTTAAGTTCGTTATTATGTTTCATTATGTTATCTTCTATTTTCAGTACCGGTACGTTTCTTATTATTACAGATACGCATTTGTTGTAAACTTATACTTTCTTTCTTGCTTTCTTTTATGTGTGTCCAAATTCGACACCAACAATGCTAGTTCATTAGGAGTAATTATTATTTTATTCCAGTTATTGTCGCGTTTGAAAAAATAAACATAAATAATTTTTTGTTAAATATACAAGCCGCCAGTACTGTCCGCCTCTACTGTCCCTGTGTGCAGGGGGCTTTACATTTGTGCAAAATTTCATGTTTATTGGATAATTATTAGAGAAAACCACTCTCAAGAATTCGGTCATCCCTTAAGAGCTATCAAGACTGTAAAGCAATACACTATTCCAAAATGTCAAGTTGAGCGCTGTATCAGCATATACTTCAGATAACCTCTGTGACCTCAAAGAAAACCAGTGTGGGATTCAGATTGCTGATAGATGCGCTAGCTAATTATTATTGTGACGATGGCCTATCTGATTCGTAATAAATCCGAAGTAGGAAACGTTAGGGTTGTATAATGGTCTCACATATGCAGTCCTATCGATTTTTGGAACTCTGCCAATGTTCCGTGAATGTGCATAATTCCTTGAATTATGGTATCTTAGTAGGCTATCTAGCTTGCCCTACTTGATCAGGTTGGAGTAACAATCGAGTTGAACTGCCAAATGAACAACAAATTTCCCCTCCAGTTACTTCCAGACAGTAAATAAGACAGGAGCCCTATTCAACTATTTTCTATTAAATGACTACAGCCGTAGTAAATTTTTATGTTATGGTAGCATGGTAGCATCCATGCCGTCGCTTGCATTCAAGTATCGTGATAACTTCATGCATTGATAACATTCAACTTGATACCATTGAACTTGTTGAACTTGATACCATTCACATTAATATTATTTCAAAAAGTTTTTAAAACTTCCCCGAATGTCTTATTTATAAGTTAAGAACAATAAATTTTCTATACATAAATTATATGCACTTTCAATTAATAATAAGTTAATAACAAATCCTCAAGTTAAAAAAAAAGTTCAGCTTAATTTGTATCGTGTATAGGTGTTCCTCAATATTTGTATGGATCCCTTAAGCTTAAGTCAGGTATGGGCAACCTTTGGAGAGATGCGGGCTAAACTTTACGATATTTACGAAGTCGCGGGCCGTAGATAATAGGTAGTTGTGAAAAAATAATCGTGATACGGTTTTTTTATAACTTATTTATAAAGTACAGTATAATGTTCAAGATACATGAATGAGAACAATATCGAACTGATTATGTATTTACTTACAATCAGCAGAAATTAATGAGAAGCTTGAGCTTGAACTTGAGAAACAAGATAATCAAATGTTCCGCGGGCCGGATCTAAAGTCGGGGCGAGCCACATCCGGCCCACGGGCCGGGCGTTGCCCATATATGGCTCAAGTGATAATAATGCCACTTTAAGAGACAAATATTTTTGGCAATGAGAAACGTTTACAAAACCGCAAAAATACCTTGGGTACCCCTACTAAAACAAAACTAAACTCCGTGACGCTACATCCCTGAAGCGACTAGGCCTACCATCCGACCGCTGCATCAACTTCCATAGACAGATGGCAGGATTGGGGGGGGGTATGCTCACACCCACGGTCGTTAATGATGGTTTCCGTGATCGGAGCCGCTACTTCTTCATCAAGTAGCCCTCGGGTTTGTTCACGAGGCTGAGTGCACCCCGTTCCAGACCTCCCTATATCAGAAAAATCCGAAAAGGTACTTGGGATTAATCCGGGCCTGCGGATCCGTAATCTGCGACGCTAACCATGAGACCACGCGGGCGGTCTGAACCCCTACTGCCAATCATTAAACCCATGACTTTTACATTTTTCAGACACAGAAATAAATTACTCTGCAATTAATTTACGTGGCAATAGATACGTCACGCAATCCTCCTTATAAAGAATAATTCGAATTTGAAGATCAGCCGGTAATTATTACTGTATAAACCCCGCAACTTAAAAACACAATTCAAAAGATAATATTCCCTCGATAAGGGATTTCCATTCAAATTAATATTGCTAAAAACTATCCTCATACTCATATAAATAAACTCAAAAAACCTAAGCAAAAATTCTCATTATTAATCCCAAATGACTTAAATTTATTCCACGGTGAGACATATCTACTAATGAGCGTCATTTGTTAGGAAATACTGGAAAATATTTTGGATTTTTTAAAACACTATTGGAAACTGCAGTGACTTTTGCACCGCTCACGAATCATAGCCTCCTCAGATGGTTTTATAGCCGAATGAGGATGAATGAAGTGGTGACAGATCGGAGAGGATGAAGGATGCTAAAAAGTCCGTCGCTTTTTGCTGGCAAAGTAGTACTCGTAAATAGACCTATGTGCAGGCGCACTGCTCTGAAGCTGGCATTGTCAAATATGACGGATGAATAACAACGCGAGGACTATAGTGGTCTTTACCAATAAAATTGAATGCAAGCGATGGCATGGATGCTACCAAATTCCGACATAAAAATATACTACCCTAGTATTCATTCAATAGAGCAATTTTCGGTGGTCCGAACTCTAGCCCCACATTTCAGTCATTTTTTTTTTGGTCACTGTAGAGATTTCGTATTGCCATGCTTTTCTAGAACACTTGTTTCCTTCATAAAATATCATACTGTAACTTTTTCTTTGTCTGGAGGATCTCAAAGGGTCACTGTGTTTTCATGCATAATTTGTTTAATTATAAATTAATACATCACAACTGCAACAAGTCCCTGACTGATACGGAGCTGGTTGAGTAGAAAACTTCCTTCACAAACTGTGGCAATTAATGTAAGATTACATCAACTATTCTAGTTGTTCTCACCATTCCCATTACGTTTTGGGTTAGTCGAAATTTTATCCGAGATTGAACCCAGGGACTCGAGGCTGGTAGCCTGACTATAAACCACCTGAACTGAACGACAGTTGATTGTGGTAGCAGGTAAATACAGAGACAAAGAGAAGAAATTTACGCGATTAGCCAATAGACCCTTAGAAATAATTCTATCAATTGGGACTGTAAATTCAATAAGAACTTCCAAAGGAGCTATACAGTGGCATAATGCGGGCCAGTCCAGATTTTGAGCTAGGTGTCCTCCATTTGGCACAAATTTACGCCAGGTATCAATTTGTCCTCATTTTGAAGGTTGAACTACACAACAATGTTTTTGCATGACATTTACATCATGGACAAAAGATATGAACTGTCCGCAAGTTACTCGATTAAAACAAAGTTCCTCATCAGAAAACGAAAAACAAATATTAGAAGAATACTCAGCCATGTCCAATACATTTTTGGCCAGACAACACTGGACACTACCAGTAAATAAATAAATAAATAAATATAAAAAAAAAGATATTTTCGTAGTCAATTCTAATTAGTTAATCGGAAATGCTGTTTTGACTTTAGCAGTTTAATGTGAGGGTACTCTTGAACTGCATGGTCTCGTGGTCAGCATTGCTGGGTTAGATCCCCGGTACCTCCTCGGAGGTACTGAGCTCTTGATAGATAAGTAGCGGCTCCGGTCACGGAAACCACCATTAACGGCTGTGGGTGTCGGCATACTGACCACTTGCCCCAAATTCTGTTATCTGTCCATGGTAAACGATGCAGCGGTCGGGTGGTAGGACTAGTCCCTTCAGGGATGTATTGTTACGGAGTTTACTTTTAGCTTACTCTTGAACTTGAGGGTTCAACATGCACGAGAAATGAACAGGTAAGGGGTTGCATTATTCCATCTTCAGTAGGTTCTCGTCACATAAAACTTACTGTGGTCTTGCAAAACAATGTCCATTGTGTTTTTCCGAGTTTGGAAGTGGGCATCCCATCATATATAACAGGAAAGGGAGCTAGTTCCTTTTTTAAGGTCCCCATTACTATGAAGTTATGAATGAGTAGTGGTAATGAATCGTTTGTAGAGTTGGTTATTGTTAATATAATATTCAATCCAAATTACAATTATTGTGATTCCGGTCTTCCAAGTTACAGGATCTAGTACATCAAATTCAGCTTAGGAATGATGACTTTATAGCAGTAGTTATGAAATCACTGGGTTAGCTATCGCCTATCGTCTTATCGGATATAGGTTCGTTAACATCATCGACGAAAACACGAGGTCACTAGTGCTGACTGATGTCACCGTCTGGTGATCAATGCCTTCTGACCCACTGTGGGGTACATACCAAGTATAATTATTCGCTTCCGTACGTGGAAGGTCATGTTGAGAATAAGTGTTGCCATTAATAGTCATCTCAAAGTCACTTGCAAATTATGAATGCTTTGTGTTGCGATTGAACATTAAGATTCATATCGGATATCCTTGTTTAATTTCTCTGGGATGAATTCTAATCATTTCATTGAATCGTTTATTGAGTTAATATTATTACCTTTATACACACTAATATAATCTATAAGATTCAAGTGAACACAGGTTCGTTTAAAGGACGGTTGATTGTGGTGATACGTAAATCGAGAGATAGGCTATACAGAACAAAATTCAAGCGATTATAGGCCCTTAGAAGTAATTGAGACTGCAATTTCAACAAGAACTTCCAAAGTGCTACAGTTCGCACAAATGAGCAAGATTTTTTTAGAAGTGTCCGGTAAATAGTATCACAGTCTTGGACACAGCATAAATCTATTTCATTTTATAAGGTTACTAGCTTAAAAGGCCCGGCGTCGCCCGGGTTTTTTATTTTGTAATTGGAAATTAACTTATGTAGGAATTTAAATTTTTTTAATTCTAGGTCCTAATATAGGTATTTATAATTTGAAATAGGAAGAACGACTTATCACACTCAAACTATTCCCTCAGAAAACGCTTGATATAGCTTTTTATGGCTCATAGAGGATGTAGAATTTTGCATCGCATCGCTTGTACAGTACACAGCAAGCCTGGTAGGGGTTCAAATAAGAAGAAACAGAAATTCCGGTAACATAAAATTGTATTATCGTGACAGAGAATTTTTATTTCTTAGTCTCATGTTGCCATAAAACAGTTTTGGGGATGAAATTAAACAGAAATGCAATATCACTTTCATACTTCTCTTCCCAAAACATATTACTTTACCTCGTATTGTTTTTCTCTAGGTCCAGTTTAGAGAAAGTTATGTGACTGTATTATTTCCGTGTATTTCATTCTTTAATATTTATTTATAACATGAATTATATTTATACCTTCTCTAATTTGTCAAACTTCCATTTCATTTAATTCCAAACCCCTCTGATACCACTTGCAACAATACTGTTGTCAAGTTTTCTGTGATTTGGAATTGATAATTCTGTGTAAAAATGGATTAAGTATTCTAAAAAACATTTGATTTTTGGCATTTAAAATCAAAATTTTTCAAAATATTTTCTTAGTGAGCACCTACATTGTGAAACGAAGGTACTGTCAAAATTCCAAGTCTCTACCTGTTATAGTTTAGGCTCTACGTTGATTCTTGTCAGTCACTCAGTCAGTCAGTCAGGACAAAGCCTATATATAATTATACTAGCTTAAAAGACCCGGCGTCGCCCGGGTTTTGTATTTTGTAATTGGAAATTAACTTATGAAGGATTTTCAATTTTAAATTCTAGGTCCTTATATAGGCATTTATAATTTGAAATAGGAAGAACGACTTATTACACTCAAACTATTCCCTCATAAAACGCTTGATATAGTTTTTTATGGCTCATAGAGGATCTAGAATTTTGCATCCCATCGCTTGTACAGTGCACAGCAAGCCTGGTAGAAGTTTAAATAAGAAGAAACAGAAATTCCTGTAACATAAAATTGTAATATCGAGGTGGGAAATTTCCCACTCTTATGTTACCATAAAGTCGTTTTGGGGATGAAATTAAACAGAAAGCATTATCACTTTCATACTTTTCTCTCCAAAAACCTGCGATATAATATAATAATATACACATTACCATACCTCCTTTTGTTTTCTCTATGTCCAGGGTAGAGAAAGTTATGTGATTCCATTATTTTAGTGGATTTCATTCTGTAATATTTATTTATAACATGAATTATTTTGATAACTTCTCTTATTTGTCAAAAGTGCATTTCAATTGTTTTTCCCAAGCCCATCATATAAAATTTGGCAACAATATATTCTGTGATTTGGAATTGATAATTCTATGTAAAAAGGGATTAAGTATTTTCAAAAACATTTAATTTTTGGCATTTAGAATCAGAATTTTTCAAAATCCTTTCTTAGTGAGCACCTACATTATGAAACGAAGGTACTGTCAAAATTCCAAGTCTCTACCTGTTATAGTTTAGGCTGTACGTTGTTTCCTGTCATTCAGTCAGTCATTCATTCAGTCAGTCAGGACAAAGCCTTTTATATATACAGAGACTAGCTTAAAAGACCCGGCGTCGCCCGGGTTTTGTATTTTGTAATTGGAAATTAACTTATGAAGGATTTTCAATTTTAAATTCTAGGTCCTTATATTATAGGCATTTATAATTTGAAATAGGAAGAACGACTTATTACACTCAAACTATTCCCTCAGAAAACGCTTGATATAGTTTTTTATGGTTCATAGAGGATCTAGAATTTTGCATCCCATCGCTTGTACAGTGCACAGCAAGCCTGGTAGAGGTTTAAATAAGAAGAAACAGAAATTCCAGTAACATAAAATTGTAATATCGAGGCGGAAAATTTCCCACTCTTATGTTACCATAAAGCCGTTTTGCGGATGAAATTAAACAGAAAGCATTATCACTTTCATACTTTTCTCTCCAAAAACCTGCGATATAATATAATAATATACACATTACCATACCTCGTTTTGTTTTCTCTATGTCCAGGGTAGAGAAAGTTATGTGATTCCATTATTTTAGTGGATTTCATTCTGTAATATTTATTTATAACATGAATTATTTTGATAACTTCTCTTATTTGTCAAAAGTGCATTTCAATTGTTTTTTCCAAGCCCATCATATAAAATTTGGCAACAATATATTCTGTGATTTGGAATTGATAATTCTATGTAAAAAGGGATTAAGTATTTTCAAAAACATTTAATTTTTGGCATTTAGAATCAGAATTTTTCAAAATCCTTTCTTAGTGAGCACCTACATTATGAAACGAAGGTACTGTCAAAATTCCAAGTCTCTACCTGTTATAGTTTAGGCTGTACGTTGATTCCTGTCATTCAGTCAGTCATTCATTCAGTCAGGACAAAGCCTTTTATATATATAGAGATAGAGAAGAGATAGAGATTGAACTACCTGTTTTACTTTAGGCTCTACGTTGATTCCTGTCAGTCAGTCATTCAGGACAAAGCCTTTTATATATATAGATATAGAGATTGAACACACTGCCGAATTTGATTGTTTCATGGCGCAATAGTAGAGTATAAAATCAGGATTATTAATATTATTATTACTATTATTATATGAGAAAATTGTTATAAGAATATGATAAATGGGGGTTTGAAAGTTAACTTAGAAAAGGTTGTTTACATGGGCTGTGGAACAGACACTGAAGACTTGATACTAGAAGATCAGAAAAGTTTCATTCGGGGATTTGAGGAATTTGAATATTTAGGGGTGAAAATTGACAAAGAAGATAGATAGGAAAATGATATTAAGAACAGGATTAATAAAGGTGGAGTAAAAATAGAAATGTTAAATCGTATTTTAAGGGCCGGTATTATAATCATGGTTTAACCATCAGTTTTAGTTTAAACTTTGGTTTTTCAGATTTTTGCGTATTATAAATGATAACTACAAGTTAATCTTAAGTTTAACCTAACTGGACCTTTTCTACCGTTTAATCTGCATTTTAAGACGTAATAATTGTTGTAATGAGAATGGCTATAAAAAAACGATTATAAGGCAGTATCAACAAATTCAATTTCGGATACAACATGCTATGAGAAGATGAGACAAAACTTACGGCCTAAACATAGAAGGTCGTATTGTGGAACAGATGCTAATACAACACCATTTTTATGAGCAATTAATAGCTATTTATTAAGTGTCAGTATGGTACTATATGAGATTGTGTGGGGGACGAGAAAATGTCTGTCCATCCGTCCGTCCGTGTGTCTGTACTCGCGATAACTCAAATACGCTTTATCGAATTTTAATGAAACTTGGTATAGGCCTACGCGTTTATAATGTCCATGAGAAGAACCCTATTGATATTGGACCAAATCGGTTGGCCGGTACCGGAATAATGTCCAATTTAGTGCCTTTTCATGGTATTATATAACAAAAGGAGCGGTACCTCAAATACGCTTTATCGGATGTTCATGAAACTTCGTATACTCATTTATAACGACCATGACAATGAGCCTACTTAGTTTGGACCAAATCGGTTGACCGGTACCAGAGTAACAACTAATTAAAGTCACATTTTTTTTTTTTAAATCATGTCTATACTACAATGCCGCATTTTTTACCATTGAGGGCTTTGATGCAATGCAGTCAGATGTTTGTTTACTTCGTTCATCTAGTTGAAATTGAATACTACATGAATACTTTTATATACAGAAGGTACATTACTGTGAAATAATTAGCGGAGTTATTTTCCACTGAATTTTGTGAAATGCAGACATAGGACTATTTTAAGAATTTCAAGTTGCAATACATTTTAGATTTGACAAATAACACTATTCTTTCACATATGCTTATCGAACTAGACCGTCAAACTGACTGATTTGGCCAAATGGTAACGTCTTGGACTCGTAATCTGGAGGTTCCTGCATCAAATCCCGTGACCGGCCGATTTGACATGGCTTTTTTAGATTTTATTTATTATTATATGAGTGCGCGATTGTCAAGATATCACAAATCTGTAGTTTTGCTGACGCTGGTCGATTTTAATCTGATTTAAAAAAAAAAAAACTTATTTTCTGCATATCATAATTGCAATTATAATTGATTCAACAAAAACATTCTGGCACTTTGTTATATCATTTTACCTGATTTTATTTTTCCCGTCATGGTTGCCGAGTAATCAAACTGCGGGTAATCGAGTGCCGATTCAGTATTAATTTTCAATCCAATGCATTACATCATCTAACTAGAGTTGTAAATGCATCTTACTTAATATCATTATTCTCATCACGCATGGTAGTGCATGCACGTTAGAGTAGGATTACCTCCACAAAGTCTCTGGGTTTTTACGTATATACCTTAGGAGCGAGTCTCACCGCTCTTAGAGTTCCTGGCTAGGGGAGGTAGCTGCACCCTGATTGGCTATCCCAGTCCACGTGTAGTCTGTCTTTGTCCCTCCGGCATTATCCCTCCACTCAACTATTACAGTATTTTCTACCCCTGGCAACGTGGAGCATGATCTTTACTCTCTGCCAAGCGGTAGCTTACTGATCTTACGCGCAGCGAATTCGCGCATCGTGGTAACGAGACGTAACGAGAAGCTCGCTGGCTGGGTTAGTCTTCAAGGCCAGAGACGTTGTGGGAGTAATCCTACTCTAACACCACCACCTAATGCTTACGTAATGTCCTCTAGGGCACAGTAGGCCACGAACCGTATACAAATTAGTAGCATTAAGAGGGGTGACAATGTCTGAATACTCGGAATGTAGAGAGGGAATATTAAAATGGCGAAGATGCTAAGATGACAGTCAAATAACTATACATTCCAAGTTATACTCAGAGATTACCTGAAGACTGACCTACTGAATTTATGTTCTAAAACCACTGTTCTGCACCTTCTTATAATTACTCCAATAAGTTCGTACGAAATTATTCTAGGAATATTGCTATTCTAGGATATAGATAGAAATCAAAACTGGCAGAACGATTTAATATAGATACGACAGAGGTTGTAAACGCTGATCAGCAGGGCAAGGATTAATGTAAATACATTTTTTTTATTACCCTACATACATTCCTAGGAATGCTGATCAGCATTATATTACTTTTACAGAGTTATTCTATCCGACGTTTTGATCAATGATTCTGTTCTGGAAGTGGATTTCAAATTCAGAACAAACTATAAAATATAAGCTTATATAGAGTAATATTATGGTTGAAAACTTTGACTTTTGCCGTAATTTAGATGTCAACTACAAGTCAGTTTAACAACGAATTTAATTCATAACACTAAAATAAAAGAACTTCCACATTCATCAGAGTATTTCTTTATAAGTTACTAGCTGAAAAGGCCCGGCGTCGCCCGGGCTTTGTATTTTGTTATTTGAAATTAACTTATGGAGGACTTTCGATTTTGAAACTCTAGGTCCTTATATAATATGTATGTAGAACTTTAAATGAAGAAAAAGATCTATCAAACTATTCCATCAGAAAACGCTAGATATAGCTTTTTATGGTTCATAGAGGATGTCGAATGCTGCATTCCGTTGCTTCTACTCATCATGCCTGGGAGGGGTTGAAATAAGAAGAAACATAAATTACATAAGATTGTATTAACTTGACGGAAAATTTTATTTCTCATTCTCATGTTACCATACAACGGTTCGGAGCTGAAATAAAATAGAAATGCAGTATCACTTTCATACTTTCCTCCCCTAAAACCCGGGACATAATATACTGCGAGTATAGGACTCAAAATGTTCCATCCCATGCTTAGGGCCTATGATAAATCCACCGCCGTCTCGAGAATTACACTGCCTGTCCTATGCTTTATTTTAACATGGAGTTTAGAGTATTGCTCAATTGCATAATTTCTCCAGTAGAGGCGACACAATTCACACCCAGATTGCAGCAATAACCGCCACCTATACAACCCCCGTCTCGAGAATACACGAGTAACAGAGTCTAGAAGGCATTGCCCTATACATTACCGTACATTGCTTCTATGCGTTTGCTGCGTCAAAATAAGCATTAAACAGACATAGATACTTGTGTTATTTGTTTAGAACATAATATTATTCCAGTATATGACACTTACCTTGAAATGGAATTTTGGAGCAATAATTAAAATAAATATAAATTAATTAGACGTATTGATAGTAAATTTTATTCATAGTAATTAAGTACTGGTACCTAGAATAATACAAGTTTAAACATTCAATTTATGCTTTGAGAACATTTTTAGGGTATATTTCCCAAGAGAAATTTACTATATTACGAGACGGCGGTGACAGCACTACATAATCAACAATGTCGTAGCAAAAAACAAGAAGCAATCTGGGTGTGAATGGTGCTGCTATCTGTAATGTCGCCGAGTACGCAAAATTAGCCGTATTGGACAGGCAGTGTATACACGAGTAAACACGAGTGATACAGTCTAGAAGGCAGTGGATAAATCTCAACTAATAAAAAGCCTACAGCTATGGATAACTGACTATTTACCGACTTCTGATATAGCATACTCACACACTTAAGTTGTACCTGTAATACGACCTCTTATTCTACATCAAAATGTGAAGTGAGAAAATATTTCTTATGTCTAGGGTAGAGAAAGTTGTATGACTGCATCACACTTTGCTTTATTTTCGTGTAATTCATTTTTCAGTAATTATTTTCGCCAATATATTGCATCGATTCAATCATAATTCGTTATAGTCCAGATGCCAAGGCCCAATGTTATCAAAGTAAACAATACACGGTTGTCATGTGAACTGAACAGCATTTCATTGTTTTTAGTATAATATTCTCAGAAATTATATAATTTTCAAGGGAAGGAGTATTTTGTTTGAATTTTAATGTTGACCGCTATACTTCCCGGGCTTAACTGGGTATGTGTGCAAAATTCCGTGTAAATTGGTAAAGAAATGTAGATTTGTATAAGGAACAAACATACATACATACATACATACCCACAAACACACATTCGACTTTATATATTAGATTAAGGTGTACAATATTGATAGAAACTACAAAAATTTGCGAGACTGTTTGGTTAAGAGCCTTAATTGTTGGAACCGTATTTGGAAACTGAAGATTGGTCTCGATATTATTTTTTAAATTTTTATAACCACTCCATCCTGCTCTATCCTGAGCTGGTTTCTCCCTCGTTGCTCTATCATAAACTCCTATCTATTCCACTCCTCTACCATGAGCTGCTACCTCCTCCGTTGCTCTATCATGAGCTGCTATCTCCTCCACTCCTCTACCATGAGCTACTATCTCCTCCGCTGCTCTATCATGAGCTGCTATCTCCTCCGCTGATCTATCATGAGCTGCTATCTCCTCCGCTGCTCTATCATGAGCTAATGCCTCCTCCGCCCGTCTATCATGAGCTGCTACTTCCTCCGCTGCTCTATCATGAGCTGCTATCTCCACCGATGCTCTATCATGAGCTGCTATCTCCTCCGCTGCTCTATCATGAGCTGCTATCTCCTCCGCTGGTCTATCATGAGCTGCTACCTCCTCCGCTGCTATCTCCTCTGCTCAACTATCATGAGCTGCTATCTCCTCCGCTGCTCGATCATGAGCTGCTACCTCCTCCGCTGATCTATCATGAGCAGCTATATCCTAGGCTGCTCTATCATGTGCAGCTATCTCTTCCGCTGCTCTATCATGTGCTGCTACCTCCTCCACCCGTCTATCATGAGCTGCTACTTCCTCCGCTGCTGTATCATGAGCTGCTATCTCCTCCACTGTTCTATCATGAGCTGCTATCTCCTCCGCTGCTCTATCATGAGCTGCTATCTCCTCCACTGCTCTATCATGAGCCGCTACCTTCTCCGCTCCTCTGTCATGAGCTGCTATCTCCTCCGCTGCTCTTTCATGAACTGCTGTCTCCTCCACTCCTCTATCATGAGCTTCTATCTGCTCCATCTGCTCTATCGTGAGCCACTATCTCCTCCGCTGCTCTATCATGAGCTGCTATCTCCTCCGCTGCTCTATCATGAGCTGCTATCTCCTCCGCTGCTCTATCATGTGCTGCTACCTCCTCCGCCCGTCTATCATGAGCTGCTACTTCCTCCGCTGATCTTTCATGAACTGCTATCTCCTCCACTCCTCTATCATGAGCTGCTATCTTCTCCGTCTGCTCTATCGTGAGCCGCTATCTCCTCCGTTGCTCTATCATGAGCTGCTATATCCTCCGCTGCTCTATAATGAGCTGCTATCTCCTCCGCTGCTCTATCATGTGCTGCTACCTCCTCCGCCCGTCTATCATGAGCTGCTACTTCCTCCGCTGCTCTATAATGAGCTGCTATCTCCCCCGATGCTCTATTATGAGCTGCTATCTCCTCCGCTGCTTTATCATGAGTTGCTTTCTCCTCCACTGCTCTAACATGAACCGCTACCATCTCCGCTCCCCTGTCATGAGCTGCTATCTCCTCCGCTGCTGTTGGGTACAAGAACGGCATATAACCCTGCCGCAGAGGGAAAATGATGGGAAGGGAAGTTAAAAAGAATCTCTGGTAGCGGAGGACCAATTATTGTTTAAAACAATAATAATAAAAGGAGTAGAGCTAAGTGGACTTATATCGCAAGTTCTTGGATTCAGGAATCCTCGGATGGAACTGGGAATAAACCTTATTCATGTAACAACTATGGAACTTTTATTCACACAATAAAGGCTAAACTAATGCACTGAATTAACTGAATGATGAACTGAAATAATAAATAAACTGAAATCTGATAAAAACACTTGCAATAAACACTGTAATGCGTTTTGGCGCGAATGCTGGTCACGTGGCGATAATTGTTCTGTAATTATGTCAGTACTGATTCTTATATCAATACACTTGGAATAATTGCTGTATTCCGTTTAGCATGCATTAACACTGCTAACTTGAGAATAATTTCACTTATAGCTGATTCGATGTGAACGCTTGGGTTGCACAACGCTATCAAACTAGAGACGAGCTTCAAGACGGATCTATGAAGCCGAGAATGATAAATCAACTGTAATTAATGTAGATTAAATACTCGCACACGACAATACTTGTATCTTGAAGTATTGTGTAATTATTCGCGATTTAAGAGCAAAACCACTGTGGCTATTGTCTACAAATGGCGCGAATCTGGAATAGCGATATACACATCTGCTACTAAAATACACTTTTGTATATACAACACTGAAAAGCACTGACTCTACACTACTAGACTGGCAACACACGTAAGGCTGTGAAGGTCTATGTCAATGATGACTGGACTCCAGGAAGATGATGTATCCATAAGTGAAGAAGCTTCGACTTGTACATAACAGCTGGAGCAGGAACAAATGTAGTGAAGACAGCCAAGATACTAGTTGAATCACAATTTGTAGAGATGCTAAGCTGTAGAATCTTGCTAAAGAAATGCATGATGATTTCTGTATATCATTCAGGGCACAGCTGATGATATTATGTTACTATCACTGGATTTTAAAAACCTAGAGAAAGACCCTTTTTAACTATTGACTGTACTCTGTACAAGAACAGTTTGCTGTTTTTCTCTTTTTTACACACATTGCAATGTAATGTGTTAGATGCGTTCGCTGAATTTCATAAGATGTCTTGATAAAACGACCTTTCTCTTACTTGTCACTTGTGATATATACAGTTGATGCATGTAAATAGCTTTTCACTATCTTGACGAAGACAAACACTGCTGGGTGTTGTTGCGAGAAGTTAAGGCTCGGTAGAATGGATCTACTTTACACTTTGAGTTTCCACTGTCACTTGTACTAAACCTTTCTTGTTTGCGGAAAGATTCACTGTGAAGGGATGTATTCAACTGTCCATTCCTATTCTTGCAGGAAGCGTAGTTGTTACGAAATGCTTTGACCGCTGCATTGGGTCTGTTTCTCTCGAAGCGTTGGCTCTGCTTGTGAAGAGATGCCTTGCTTGAGTTGCTGCGAACTTTAACTGGTTTAAAGTTGCTGTGAGATGAAGTCTTCTGTTTACTTCGACTGATATCAAAACATGTGAAGGCGTACGCTGCTGAGTTTCCTTGCTTATGTATGAAGTGTAATAGCTTGCTGTGCTTTGAGTTACACTTGCAATAAGAAGGAAGTGCACACTGTTGTACTTTATGTTCAGATGAGAAGCAATTAAAGCACAGTCTCTTGAATCGAACAACGTTCCAACGCTGTTGTATTGTGAGTTTGCGAAATTTACTGCATTTGTGTAAAGCATGCTTTTGTTTACACTGATGACAGACTTGGCGTTGTGAAGATTTGCTCGTTACCACAAAAGAATGCATCTGTGGTTCTTCGTCTGCCGTTGAGGTAGAGTCATTCTGCGAAGAAACCCTATTCATGTCATTATGCAAAAGTTGACTATGAACAGATTCTCCACAATTGCAAAATGATTCTAATTTGCACTGGTGTACTTGATGATTCGATGAGAAGCAGTTTACACACAGGCACTGTGACTTGACAAAATTCCATCGCTCGTTGCCTGGAAGCTTTTTTTTTTTTTTTTTTTTTTGCCCACCCTTACCCCCGGAGTGCCAAGCAATTAAGCCTAAACCTCCGGTCATTCGCGCATCTTGGTAACGAGACGTAACCATATTTGATGTGTGTATACCTATTGTGCCCTTATGTACATCCGTAGGGGATGTTGATGGTGTGACGTGTTTGGGCTGAGTACTTGTGTCTTTGTACTTTGGCGCAGGATAGACCTAAGTGCGGATAGGTCTTATGTGCAATATTTCCGAGTGTGTTTCTTTTTAGTGACATGTAGTTATGTATTCTAGAGATTTGTAGTGCGTGTATCTGTTTGAGGGGATTATTGACCAGTCCGGCATTCGCCTAAGAACGAGGGAAACCCCTCAAAAACCTCGTTCGGACTGGAGCAGTGGCCAAATGACCGTCTACTTTGGTGTGTTAATTTACTATAGACTTTTCGAGAAGTGCTGTTTTTGCAAAGGTTTTAAGGGCTGGGAAGGTGTTTTTACGCGTCCAGAACGTGAGGTCCGGTGCCCAGGCTTCCTCTTCTGCCCTAGCGGCTTCGTGGAGGAGTAGTCGAGATTCTCGATATCGAGGACAAGTATACAGCATATGATACATGGTGTCTGGTTCGCTGTCCTCACAAGCGCATAGATCGTCGTCTGTGAGATTGAAACGGATTAAGTTAGCGGCAAAGTTGCCGTGGCCAGTTAATACCTGTGTGACGAAGTGGTCCAATTTAATCCATGGCATTTTAAGTCTATTTCTGATATTTGGGAAAAAGTCACGAGTGATTCTACCATTTTGGGCAACTACCCATTTTTGCTGCCAAATATCTATTAACTGTGAGTGAATGCGTTCATAAAGATGTGATCGATCTAAGCTCTGAAATTCCCTTGGTCCGATTTGAAGGGCACCTAATTGAAAATTAATTTGCTTCCGCACTTTGTACCTGGCTATCCGTTCCTCAAGCAGAAGATCAACAGGAAGAACACCAGCTATGACTGGTAGAGCATCATTCGAAACAGTGGAGTAGGCTTTAGTTATTCGCAAGAGAGAATGTCGCTGGGCAGATTTGAGTTTACGGATGTGATGTGTGTTAAGTTTAGTGGCCCAAGCGTTTGCAGCATACGAGACAATAGCCTCAAAAATAGCAGAGTAAAGTATACGATAGTTAGTGAATTTGTATCCCCACTGCTGTCCAGAAAGTCTGGCTAGGGCCTGAAATAGGTTGTTAGCTGTAGCACTGATTCTTTGAATATGAGCGGTGAATTTATTACCTTCTTGTAAAGTTATACCCAAATACTTTGTTTCTCGAACATATGGGATCCGGTCTTGTCCTATCCTGATGATTGGAGGGTGATTTCCTATTTTCCCCTTGAGGATCATTGAGTTTGTTTTAGTTTTAGAAATCTTTAGCTTTGCTTTGTGGGACCAAGTTTCCAGAATTGTTAGTGCTCTATTAGCTTTGCGTTCGAGATCTGTTCTGGACTCACCTTCGATAATAATTACTGCGTCGTCGGCATAGGCTATGACGTCAGCGTCTTGAGTCTGTTCAAGTTGTCTGAGGGCTTCATCAAACACCAGGTTCCAGACCTTGGGTCCCAATACTGAGCCTTGGGGACACCCTTTGGATGCGGCCTTTGTGAATGAATGAAGGTTATCCCTTAGCGTTATTCGTCTGGACCGAAAGTAGTCACTGAGGACGGCATATATGTTCTGTGGACAGTTTATATTACGAAATCTCTCCAGGGCGTGTGGCCACCAGACGTTGTCAAATGCGCCTTCTATATCTACGAAGATGGTAAGCACGTATTTAGAATTAGATGTGGTTACTATTTGCTGGAGCAGTGAAGCTGCATCCTCAGTACATCTTCCAGGGCGGAATCCAAATTGCCTGGGCGAGTATGATTCTTCTAGAGAAGTGTCTATTTTGGAAGCTATGAGATGTTCAAAGATCGTTCCCATGACAGGGAGAAGACAGATTGGTCTCTACGACTTGGCCAGAGATGGATCTTTGGTGTCATTTTTCAGAATAATTTTGAGTAGTCCCATTTTCCAGGCGTTGGGAAATATACCAAGGCTAAGGCACGCATTGTATATCTGGAGAAGTTTCTCTTTAAGGAGCGGACCTCCTTTCTTAATGAATTCTGGGTGGATTTCATCAATGCCGGGGGCTGTTCGATTTTTGGTTCGGTCTATAGCTATTTCAAGATCTGTTGTATCGAAAGGGGTGGCGTTGTACTCATTCTGGTATGGTCTTCGCGCAGCCCTGCGGAGTATCTGCTGTTCTAGAGTTTCCCCTACATCAGAATCATCGGGGACCAGGGCGTCTGTCAGAGTGGTGGCCACAGTGTCCCACGTGTCGGCAATCGTGCCATCTGGAGTAAGGAGACTATGGATGACTGTGCGCGGGTGCAGTTTTTTCGTCATAAGTTTATAGGCAATTCCCCATGAGTTGATGACACTTTCCTCTGTGACAAAGTTCCGCCAGCTTTCTACTTTCGCGAGATAAATCGCTCGTGAGTATTCTCTACGTGATTGAGCGTATTCTACGTAATATCTGTCCCGGTTAGGCTGTTCGCGAGCTCTATTGGCCTTTTGGAACTTTCGCCTTTTCCTGTTAGTGTCTCGCCTGAGTTGATCAAGAGCATCGCTCCACCAAGGCACAGCTTTCTTTCCAGGGAGTGTCATGGGAATACTTTTTCGTGCTGCTTGGGAAACGGCAGCAGTGAGTTGATGCACCTGATGAATTACTTCCATAGTGGAGTTTAGGGGAGAGTTGAGAGGAGTTAGGTTAGTTTCTACGTTATTATAGAAAGCTTGCCAGTCTGCATTTTTGAGATTATAGCGCCTGGCATGACGTATTGTATTTACAATAGTGTCTTCAATAACTATTTCTAGAACATTATGTGCACTGGTCCCGATTTCTGGCTTAATGGTCCATTGAACATTGCGGCGGCACATGTCTCGTGAGATTAGCGAGACATCGATGTGCGATTGGCCTAGCCTAGTTTGGAAGGTGGGTTCAGTATTCTGTCCATTGAGTGTAAACCAGTCCATTTCCGCAAGGTCGAAATTCGTCACAATGGTACAGTTTGTGATTTTCTTGACAATAGGCACAAGATAGGGTGTTTGTACCTGCATACGACTGTCGCGACTCATGGACAGTGTTTTGATGTGATCGCAGCTCAACCTTTCTTGCAGGTGATGGGCTGGACATGTTGCTGGAAGTCGCTAGAATCTCTAATGAGTGTGCTTTAGATTCTAGGAAGGTTGTGAGCTCTTGTAGAGACGTAAAATGCTGTGAGTCGATTTTACTCTCAAATTCTTGGCGCGTGCTGTCTGTAAGGTTATTTAACAGAAGCTGCGTTAGGAGAACTTCATGTAGCGGAACTTCTAAACATAGAGCTTCTACTGCGTTTAGGTTGCTCTGAAAACTGTTAAGAAGGTTCCTCAGTTCTGTTACACTATCTGCTTTTAATTGTTGGCAATGATAACAATTGCTGAACATATGATGTGGCTATTAACCTTGTGTTATTGTAGCGATCACAAATCAATTTCCATGCTACTGGGAAATTGTCACTTGTAACAGGTAGATTTTCAATTAGCACGTGTGCTTGATCTTTAAGCGCCGCTAGTAGGTAATAATATTTCTGAATAGGATCTAGTGATTCATTATTTACCACTAGATTGGAAACCATATCGTGGAAATGTTTGAACCTTGTAACATCTCCATTAAATGTGGGTAATTCTAAAGTAGGTAATGGTATAACTTTGCTCTGCGCATTGCAAGAATGCGAAGTGTGATGTGATGTATCACTGTGATGAGAGCCTAAACTCTGTACTGGCTGCTCGTGTAGAAACAGAAGACCACTTAACTTTGCTTTTTTCACTTCGTAATTGTTTCTCACTTCTTCGTCATACAGCATATGAACTTCTATTTATTCTTAAGCTTCGATGAGAGCTTCTATTTGAATTTGTATAGACTTGTATTCATTCCAAAGTTCAATAAGGCTGTCGAATTTTACCTTTAGTTGAAACACATCCACTTCTTCTGGAATGTTGTCACAGTACTTCTGAATGTAATAATAATAATAATAATGTTTTATTTTGCCTGGCAGAGTTAAGGCCATAGGGCCTTATCTTCCACTCAACCAGGATAAAGACAAAATACATTAAAAGGAATTTACAAAAAACAAATACAATAGATATCATACATAATACAAAATGTTAAAAATAAAATAATAATACAATATTGAAGTACCTATATTAAAACATAAGACAAAAATGCGTCCAATAATATGCCGAGAAAACAAATTGAATTAAAGAATTATATTATAATTGGATGTGTGTATAATTATAATATTATACTATAATATACACAAAAATTGAAACTTAAAACTAAGAAATTAACAAATAAAATCAATATAGGCTAAGTGCCATGAAAATCGTGTACAATATAAATTTACCTAGGCTAGATAACGAGACATTCATTCTAGTTATCAGCGAGATACTTGATTGACTTTGACCTAAAAATCTGTAGACTCCGACTACCCCTGATGTCCGGCGGAAGGGAGTTCCAGATACGGGTGTCAGGTGAATTTTTGTCTGATAAACTTTCGTTTCTTAGTAAGCGATTTCATCTCTTGTTCCATGTCGAATGTAGAATGAAATACTTGAAGATGTTGAATGCTGTGATACTTCGCTGCTGAAGAATCTTGCTGCTGTTCTATCTTAGCTGTTGAAGACTTTTTACTGAGCTGTAATTACCGGTAGTCACCGCTTGCTGGATGATAGCTTAAAGCACTGCTCACTGCAGCCTGATGCTCGTTGTAAACTCAAATCTTGTTTTTGCTAACTGGAGTTTCTGGCACTGCCAACTAGAAGATACCATAGGCAAGGAATCAGGGTTGCTGGAATCCTTTGTTGACCGTCGCGGAAGACCGATTACTAAGCGAGAATAGATTTAGCGGAGAGTTTGAATAGAAAGACTAACTAGACATATCTAAAAATGCTCGTAAAACCCGTAGCTTGCCCGAACAGCTGCTCTTTCATGAACTGCTATCTTCACCGCTGCTCAATCATGAGCTGCCAACTCCTCCGCTGCTCTATCATGAGCTGCTATCTCCTCCGCTGTTCTTTCATGAGCTGCTATCTCCTCCGCTGCTCTATCATGATCTACTACCTCCTCCGCCCGTCTATCATGAGCTGCTATCTCCACCACTGCTCTATCATAAGCTGATATCTCCACCGCTTCTCTATCTTGAGCTGCTATCCCCCTCCGCTGCTCTATCTTGAGCTGCTATCTCCTCCGCTGCTCTATCATGAGCTGCTGTCTCCTCCGCTGATCTATCACGAGCTCCTATCTCCTCCACTGCCCTATCATAAGCTCCCATCTCCTATACTGCTCTATCTTGAGCTGCTATCTCCTCCGCTGCTCTATCATGAGCTTCTATCTCCTCCACTGCTATATCATGAGCTGCTATCTCCTCCGCTGCTCTATCATGAACTGGAATCTCCTCCGTTCCTCAATCATGAGCTGCTACCTCCTCCGCTGCTCTATCATGAGCTTCTATCTCCGCTGCTCTATCATGAGCAGCTATCTCCTCCGCTGCTCTATCATGTGCTGCTACCTCCTCCAACCGTCTATCATGAGCTGCTACTTCCTCCGCTGCTGTATCAAGAGCTGCTATCTCCTCCGATGTTCTATCATGAGCTGCTATCTCCTCCGCTGCTCTACCATGATCTGCTATCTCCTCCGCTGTTTCCTACTCCGCTGCTATCTCTTCCGCTCCTCTATCATGAGCTGCTATCTCCTCCGCTGCTCTATCACGAACTGCTATCTCCTCCGTTCCTCTATCATGAGCAGCTACCTCCTCCGCTGCTCTATCATGAGCTTCTATCTCCGCTGTTCTATCATGAGCAGCTATCTCCTCAACTGCTCTATCATGTGCTGCTACCTCCTCCATCCGTCTATCATGAGACTCTACTTCCTCCGCTGCTGTATCATGAGCTGCTATCTCCTCCGCTGTTTTATCATGAAATGCTATCTCCTCCGATGCTCTATCATGAGCTGCTATCTGCTCCGTCTGCTCTATCGTGAGCAGCTATCTCCTCCGTTGCTCTATCATGAGCTGCTATATCCTCCGCTGCTCTGTCATGAGCAGCTATCTCCTCCACTGCTCTATCATGTGGTGCTACCTCCTCCACCCGTCTCTACTTCCTCCGCTGCTGTATCAAGAGCTGCTATCTCCTCCGATGTTCTATCATGAGCTGCTATCTCCTCCGCTGCTCTATCATGAGCTGCTATCTGCTCCGTCTGCTCTATCGTGAGCAGCTATCTCCTCCGTTGCTCTATCATGAGCTGCTATATCCTCCGCTGCTCTGTCATGTGCTGCTATCTCCTCCGCTGCTCTATCATGAACTGCTATCTCCTCCGTTCCTCTATCATGAGCTGCTACCTCCTCCGCTGCTCTATCATGGGCCTCTATCTCCGCTGCTCTGTCATGAGCAGCTATCTCCTCCACTGCTCTATCATGTGCTGCTACCTCCTCCACCCGTCTATCATGAGCTGCTACTTCCTCCGCTGCTGTATCAAGAGCTGCTATCTCCTCCGATGTTCTTTCATAAGCTGCTATCTCCTCCGCTGCTCTATCATGAACTGCTATCTCCTCCGTTCCTCTATCATGAGCTGCTACCTCCTCCGCTGCTCTATCATGGGCCTCTATCTCAGCTGCTCTATCATGAGCTTCTATCTCCTCCGCTGCTATATCATGAGCTGCAATCTCCTCCGCTGCTCTATCATGAACTCCTATCTCCGCTGTTCTATCATGAGCAGCTATCTCCTCAACTGCTCTATCATGTGCTGCTACCTCCTCCATCCGTCTATCATGAGCTGCTACTTCCTCCGCTGCTGTATCATGAGCTGCTTTCTCCTCCGCTGTTCTATCATGAGATGCTATCTCCTCCGATGCTCTATCATGAGCTGCTATCTGCTCCGTCTGCTCTATCGTGAGCAGCTATCTCCTCCGCTGCTCTATCACGAACTGCTATCTCCTCCGTTCCTCTATCATGAGCTGCTACCTCCTCCGCATCTCTATCATGAGCTTCTATCTCCGCTGCTCTATCATGAGCAGCTATCTCCTCAACTGCTCTATCATGTGCTGCTACCTCCTCCACCCGTCTATCATGAGCTGCTACTTCCTCCGCTGCTGTATCATGAGCTGCTATCTCCTCCGCTGTTCTATCATGAGATGCTATCTCCTCCGATGCTCTATCATGAGCTGCTATCTGCTCCGTCAGCTCTATCGTGAGCACCTATCTCCTCCTTTGCTCTATCATGAGCTGCTATCTCCTCCGCTGCTCTATCATGAACTGGAATCTCCTCCGTTCCTCAATCATGAGCTGCTACCTCCTCCGCTGCTCTATCATGAGCTTCTATCTCCGCTGCTCTATCATGAGCAGCTATCTCCTCCGCTGCTCTATCATGTGCTGCTACCTCCTCCAACCGTCTATCATGAGCTACTACTTCCTCCGCTGCTGTATCAATAGCTGCTATCTCCTCCGATGTTCTATCATGAGCTGCTATCTCCTCCGCTACTCTACCATGATCTGCTATCTCCTCCGCTGTTTCCTACTCCGCTGCTATCTCTTCCGCTCCTCTATCATGAGCTGCTATCTCCTCCGCTGCTCTATCACGAACTGCTATCTCCTCCGTTCCTCTATCATGAGCAGCTACCTCCTCCGCTGCTCTATCATGAGCTTCTATCTCCGCTGTTCTATCATGAGCATCTATCTCCTCAACTGCTCTATCATGTGCTGCTACCTCCTCCACCCGTCTATCATGAGCTGCTACTTCCTCCGCTGCTGTATCATGAGCTGCTATCTCCTCCGATGTTTTATCATGAAATGCTATCTCCTCCGATGCTCTATCATGAGCTGCTATCTGCTCCGTCTGCTCTATCGTGAGCAGCTATCTCCTCCGTTGCTCTATCATGAGCTGCTATATCCTCCGCTGCTCTGTCATGTGCTGCTATCTCCTCCGCTGCTCTATCATGAACTGCTATCTCCTCCGTTCCTGTATCATGAGCTGCTACCTCCTCCGCTGCTCTATCATGGGCCTCTATCTCCGCTGCTCTGTCATGAGCAGCTATCTCCTCCACTGCTCTATCATGTGCTGCTACCTCCTCCACCCGTCTATCATGAGCTGCAGCTTCCTCCGCTGCTGTATCATGAGCTGCTATCTCCTCCGCTGTTCTATCATGAGATGCTATCTCCTCCGATGCTCTATCATGAGCTGGTACCTCCTCCGCTGCTCTATCATGGGCCTCTATAATAATACAGGAGAAATGGTTGAAAGCGATAGGATATGTTAGTATAGACTGATTAATAACGAAGCTACTGTTCATGGACAGTATGGTGTATATTAATACCCAAAATAGGTCAAGGACAATAGACTAAGGAAACAGGAAACAGGCTAAAATACCAATGTATAGTATATAGTATATAAGTAATAGGATCCAATGCAAAGTTTATAGGCATGTAGTGCTACCATTGTGTAACGGAGCATGCTGTTGATGAATTAAAAAAAAAAAAAAAAAAATGGGCCTCTATCTCCGCTACTCTGTCATGAGCAGCTATCTCCTCCACTGCTCTATCATGTGCTGCTACCTCCTCCACCCGTCAATCATGAGCAGCTACTTCCTCCGCTGCTGTATCAAGAGCTGCTATCTCCTCCGATGTTCTATCATGAGCTCCTATCTCCTCCGCTGCTCTATCACGAACTGCTATCTCCTCAGTTCCTCTACCATGAGCTGCTACCTCCTCCGCTGCTCTATCATGAGCTCCTATCTCCGCTGTTCTATCATGAGCAGCTATCTCCTCAACTGCTCTATCATGTGCTGCTACCTCCTCCATCCGTCTATCATGAGCTGCTACTTCCTCCGCTGCTGTATCATGAGCTGCTACCTCCTCCGCTGTTTTATCATGAAATGCTATCTCCTCCGATGCTCTATCATGAGCTGCTATCTGCTCCGTCTGCTCTATCGTGAGCAGCTATCTCCTCCGTTGCTCTATCATGAGCTGCTATATCCTCCGCTGCTCTGTCATGTGCTGCTATCTCCTCCGCTGCTCTATCATGAACTGCTATCTCCTCCGTTCCTCTATCATGAGCTGCTACCTCCTCCGCTGCTCTATCATGGGCCTCTATCTCAGCTGCTCTATCATGAGCTTCTATCTCCTCCGCTGCTATATCATGAGCTGCAATCTCCTCCGCTGCTCTATCATGAACTGTTATCTCCTCCGTTCCTCAATCATGAGCTGGTACCTCCTCCGGTGCTCTATCATGAGCTTCTATCTCCGCTGCTCTATCATTAACAGCTATCTCCTCCGCTGCTCTATCAAGTGCTGCTACCTCCTCCACCCGTCTATCATGAGCTGCTACTTCCTCCGCTGCTGTATCAAGAGCTGCCATCTCCTCCGATGTTCTATCAGGAGATGCTATCTCCTCCGATGCTCTATCATGAGCTGTTATCTGCTCCGTCTGCTCTATCGTGAGCAGCTATCTCCTCCGCTGCTCTATCACGAACTGCTATCTCCTCCGTTCCTCTATCATGAGCTGCTACCTCCTCCGCTGCTCTATCATGGGCCTCTATCTCCGCTGCTCTGTCATGAGCAGCTATCTCCTCCACTGCTCTATCATGTGCTGCTACCTCCTCCACCCGTCAATCATGAGCAGCTACTTCCTCCGCTGCTGTATCAAGAGCTGCTATCTCCTCCGATGTTCTATCATGAGCTCCTATCTCCTCCGCTGCTCTATCACGAACTGCTATCTCCTCCGTTCCTCTACCATGAGCTGCTACCTCCTCCGCATCTCTATCATGAGCTTCTATCTCCGCTGCTCTATCATGAGCAGCTATCTCCTCAACTACTCTATCATGTGCTGCTACCTCCTCCACCCGTCTATCATGAGCTGCAGCTTCCTCCGCTGCTGTATCATGAGCTGCTATCTCCTCCGCTGTTCTATCATGAGATGCTATCTCCTCCGATGCTCTATCATGAGCTGCTATCTGCTCCGTCAGCTCTATCGTGATCAGCTATCTCCTCCGTTGCTCTATCATGAACTGCTATATCCTCCGCTGCTCTGTCATATGCTGCTCTCTCCTCCAATGCTCTATCTTGACCTGCTATCTCCTCTGTTCCTCTATCTTGAGCTGCAACCTCCTCCGCTGCTCTATCATGAGCCTCTACCTCCGCTGCTGTATCATGAGCAGCTATCTCCTCAACTGCTCTATCATGTGCTGCTACCTCCTCCACCCGTCTATCATGAGCTGCTACTTCCTCCGCTGCTGTATCATGAGCTGCTTTCTCCTCCGCTGTTCTATCATGAGATGCTATCTCTTCCGATGCTCTATCATGAGCTGCTATCTGCTCCGTCTGCTCTATCGTGAGCAGCTATCTCCTCCGCTGCTCTATCACGAACTGCTATCTCCTTCGTTCCTCTATCATGAGCTGCTACCTCCTCCTCATCTCTATCATGAGCTTCTATCTCCGCTGCTCTATCATGAGCAGCTATCTCCTCAACTGCTCTATCATGTGCTGCTACCTCCTCCACCCGTCTATCATGAGCTGCTACTTCCTCCGCTGCTGTATCATGAGCTGCTATCTCCTCCGCTGTTCTATCATGAGATGCTATCTCCTCCGATGCTCTATCATGAGCTGCTATCTGCTCCGTCAGCTCTATCGTGAGCACCTATCTCCTCCGTTGCTCTGTCATGAGCTGCTATATCCTCCGCTGCTCTGTCATGTGCTGCTATCTCCTCCGCGTCTCTATCATGAACTCCTATATCCTGCGTTCCTCTATCTTGAGCTGCTACCTCCTCCGCTGCTCTATCATGAGCCTCTATCTCCGCTGCTCTATCATGAGCAGCTATCTCCTCAACTGCTCTATCATGTGCTGCTACCTCCTCCACACGTCTATCATGAGCTTCTACTTCCTTCGCTGCTGTATCATGAGCTGCTATCTCCTCCGCTGTTCTATCATGAGCAGCTATCTCCTCCGATGCTCTATCATGAGCTGCTATCTCCTCCGATGCTCTATCTTGAGCTTCTATCTCCGCTGCTCTATCATGAGCAGCTATCTCCTCCGCTGCTCTATCATGTGCTGCTATCTCCTCCGATGCTCTATCATGAGCTGCTACCTTTTCCGTCAGCTCTATCGTGAGCTGCTATCTCCTCCGCTACTCTACCATGAGCTGCTATCTCCTCCGCTGTTTCCTACTCCGCTGCTATCTCTTCCGCTCCTCTATCATGAGCTGCTACCTCCTCTGCTGCTCTATCATGAGATTCTATCTCCGCTGCTCTATCATGAGCAGCTATCTCCTCCGCTGCTCTATCACGAACTGCTATCTCCTCCATTCCTCTATCATGAGCTGCTATCTCCTACGCGTCTCTATCATGAACTGCTATCTCCTCCGTTCCTCTATCTTGAGCTGCTACCTCCTCCGCTGCTCTATCATGAGCCTCTATCTCCGCTGCTCTATCATGTGCAGCTATCTCCTCAACTGCTCTATCATGTGCTGCTACCACCTCCACACGTCTATCATGAGCTTCTACTTCCTCCGCTGCTGTATCATGAGCTGCTATCTCCTCCGCTGTTCTATCATGAGCTGCTATCTCCTCCGATGCTCTCATGAGCTGCTATCACCTCCGATGCTCTATCATGAGCTGCAATCTGCTCCGTCTGCTCTATCGTGAGCAGCTATCTCCTCCGCTGTTCTATCATGAGCTGCTATCTCCTCCGATGCGCTATCATGAGCTGCTATCTGTTCCGCTGCTCTATCATGAGCTGCTATCTCCTCCGATGATCTATCGTGAGCTGCTATCTCCTCCGCTGTTCTATCACGAGCTGCCATCTCCTCCGCTTCTCTTTCATGAACTGCTATCTCCTCCACTCCTCTATCATGAGCTGCTATATGCTCCATCTGCTCTATCGTGAGCCGCTATCTCCTCCGCTGCTCGCTCATGAGCTTCTAAATCCTCTGCTGCTCTATCATGAGCTGCTATCTCCTCCGCTGCTCTGTCATGTGCTGCTACCTTCTCCACCCGTCTATCATGAGCTGCTACTTCCTCCGCTGATCTTTCATGTTCTGCTATCTCCTCCACTCCTCTATCATGAGCTGCTATATGCTCCATCTGCTCTATCGTGAGCCGCTATCTCCTCCGCTGCTCGATCATGAGCTGCTATATCCTCCGCTGCTCTATAATGAGCTGCTATCTCCTCCGCTGCTCTATCATGTGCTGCTACCTCCTCCGCCCGTCTATCATGATCTGCTACTTCCTCCACTGCTTTATAATGAGCTGCTATCTCCTCCGATGCTTTATCATGAGTTGCTATCTCGTCCACTGATCTATCATGAGCCGCTACCTTCTCCGCTCCTCTGTCATGAGCTTCTATCTCCTCCGCTGCTATTTCATGAACTGCTATCTTCACCGCTGCTCTATCATGAGCTGCTAATTCCTCCGCTGCTCTAACATGAGCTGCTATCTCCTCCGCTGCTCTAACACGAGCTCCTACCTCCTCCACTGCTCTATCATCAGCTACTACCTTCTCCGCCTGTCTATCATGAGCTGCTATCTCCTCCGCTGCTCTATCATGAGCTGATGTCTCCTCCGCTTCTCTATCACGAGCTCCTATCTCCTCCACTCTCCTATCATGAGCCGCTATCTCCTCCACTGCTCTATCTTGAGCTGCTATCTCCTCCGCTGCTCTATCATCAGCTGCTATCTCCTCCGCTGCTATATCATGAGCTGCTATCTCCACTGCTGCTCTATCCTGAGCTGCTATCTCCTCCGCTGCACTATCATGAGCTGCTAACTAATCCGCTGCTCTACCATGTGCTGCCATCTCCTCCGCAGCGCTATCATGAGCTGCTATCTCCTCCGCTGGTCTATCATGAGCTGTTATCACCTCCACTCCTCTACCATGATTTGCTATCTCCTCCGCTGCTCTATCATGAACTGCTATCTCCTGCGTTCCTCTATCATTAGCTGCTATCTCCTCCGCTGCTCTATCATGAGCTTCTATCTCCGTTGCTCTATCATGAGCTGCTAACTCCTCCGCTGCTTTACCATGATCTGCTATCTACTCCGCTGCTCTATCAAGGAGCTGCTGTCTCCTCCGCTGCTCTATCATGAGTTGCTATCTCCTCCACTCCTCTACCATGAGCTGCTATCTCCTCCGCTATTTCCTACTCCGCTATTTCCTACTCCGCTGCTATCTCTTTCACTTTTCTATCATGAGCTGCTATCTCCTCCGCTGCTCTATCATGACCTGCTATCTCTTCCGTTGCTCTATCATGAGCTGCTATCTCCTCTGCTGCTCTATCATGAGCTGCTATCTCCTTCGCTGCTCTATCATGAGCTGCTATCTCCTCCACTCATCTACCTTGATCTGCTATCTCCTCCGTTGCTTTATCATCAGCTGCTATCTCCTCCACTCCTCTATCATGAGCTGCTATCTCCTCCACTCCTCTACCATGAGCTTCTATCTCCTCCACTGTTACTTACTCCGCTGCTATCACCTCCGCTCCTCTATCATGAGCTGCTATCTCATCTACTCCTCTACCATGAGCTGCTATCTTCTCCACTCCTCTTCCATGAGCTGTGTTCTCCTCCACTCCTCTACCATGAGCTTTTATCTTCTCCGTTTACTTACTCCGCTGCTCTATCATGAGCTGCTACCTCCTCCGTTGCTCTGTCATGAGCTGCTATCTCCTCTGCTGCTCTACCATGATCTGCTATCTCCTCCACTCCTCTACGATGAGCTGCTATCTCTTCTGCTGTTACCTATTCCGCTGATATCTAATCCGCTGCTCTATCATGAGCTGCTATCTCCTCCGCTGCTCTCATGAGCTGCTATCTTCTCTGCTGCTCTATCCTAATCTGCTGACTCCTCTCATCTGGTTCTTTCTCCTCTGCCATCACCTCCGCCGCTGCTCTGCCGTCTCCTAAGCCGACTACTAGGCTGTTCCCTATGCCGATTCCTCGACCGTCCCCTATACCGGGTCCTCTGCCGAATCTGCCGGGTCCTCTGCTGAATCTGCTGTCTCCTTTCCCGACTCTGCCGTCTCCTCTGCTGTCTCCTTTCTCGAATCTGCTGCCTCCTCTCCCGACTCTGCTGTCTTCTCTTCCGCGCTATCCTAATATCGTGTAATCTCTGCAGCGCTATCCTATACTGCTCTCTCCTCTGCTGTTCTGTAACGAACTGTTGTCTCCCCTCCTGATGACTTCTACATCTCTCTAAACCTAGCCGCTCTCTTCCTTCTCGCGCTATCCTACGTCGTCCCATCCAATGCAGCCCCATCCAAAGCTCATATAACTTCTCTGGCTCCATACGGAACTGAAATTTGGGTTATTTAAAATAATCATATTATGAGTAATGCTCTGTAGATGCGAAACTAGATTTTGTTTTCGACAATTCATAACAAAACACTCATAATATTCGAGAATAAGGTAGACCTACAGAGAAAAATTTTCAGACAATAACGAGATGAATGAAAAGGGAATAAAGGACACATTTAGTGATGAAATTCAACTTCTATATAGCCTAAAACCCAATAATCATGTAGACATGGATGGGTAGAACTCGTAGCTCGAAGAGCACAGTTTCGTGCAAGTTATTGAGGATCTAGACACAGAAGGGAGAATTACCTAATACAGTATATTCAAAAGGCCGGCCCCAGGGAGATCGGAAAGAGACAAACAGCTTAAGCAGAAGAAACTAGGACGATGGAGATATTTTTTTTTAAAGTTTTTTATTGTTCTACCGAAGGAATAAGCTGTCAAAATCTACATCCCATGTTTTAGGCTAAAGCCATGCTTTGCATACTTGATATATTCACCTCTTCTTAGAATTCTTGAAACTTTGTAAAAGAGCCTATATAATATTTATAATTGAGTAATATGGTATCATATTTGTCAATATTATCAAATAATGTGCTAGCAATAAATCTGCTTAGTTTCCAGGTGAGTGACATTGATGGTGGAATATATATGTTGCTGAAATTAACCCGAATAAGCAGTTCAGAAATGTATTAAAACGAAATCTTCTTAAAGTACTCATATCAAGTATTAAGAAATCTCTCCAGGGTATTGACTCGCAGAAATATATACTTCCTTAGTTTAAATCAATGATAACTGAAAATATAAAGATATCTCTGCAATATGAAGGAAAGTCAATTTACCTTGGTTATGTTGCGCGCCTAAATAAAATCAATGCATATACACTTACCTTGAACACTCATATATTGTACAGTCAATTGCGTAAAGCCAAATTTATGCATGCATGTAGAGCTTTCAGTAGTACCATTAATATAAGACGTGAACAAAGTTTCAAATGTCTTTTACTTATCTTGTTATGGCATAAGGTCATTCAAAAATAAGTTCTAAAGTGATTAACTTACTTATGCATAAAAAATAACGTAAATAAAAACAATTAAGAACATTTACTATTAAAGAAATTATTCTTCCATCTTATAAGAATTCCTAGTAAAGCGGTGAATTTCATCACTGTCATTCCGTGAACACTAGCCTCCATAACTAACTCCGTGGCGCTAACATCCCAGAAGGGACAAGGCCTACCAACCGACCGCTGCGTCGTCTACCATAGCCAGACGGCAGGATTGGAGGCATGTGGTCAGCATGCCGACACCCACGGCCATTAATGGTGGTTTCCATAACTGGAGCTGCTACTACTTGCCTCCATAAGAAAACATATTCTATATTTATTGAATATCCAAAATTGGAATATACCCTATTTCACCTGAAGGTATATCAGGGTTAGAGATAATGAAAAAATGAGTTTTTTAATAATTTTTAAGAAATAAGAATTCTCATTGAGCTACCATGGCAACTAGTGGTTTACTATAAAGCCCGGGTCTTAAAGTACTTACAGGTTCGAATCTCATATTGAGAACGCCTGGTGGTATACTGGGATTGTGAGTCAGTTGGAGAATTTAATGTTGTACCGGCACGTTGCCATGGTAGCTCAGTTGGTTAGAGCATCGGCACGGAGAGCCGAAGATCCTGGTTCAAATCCCGGCTATGGCATTGAATTTTTCATTCTGACTTCACGTGTCCAATAAATAACTTGTTAATTTAAACGTATCTACAGTACAGCATAGGACGCGCTGCTATAACTTCATAAAACATGTGATAATACTACATCAACACTAATTACATAAGGCTACATTCCAAAATACGGTTAGAAACAACGTTATCTATATATATATAAAAATGAATGTATGTGTGTGTATGTGTGTGTATGTGTGTGTGTCCTTTATGCATTACTACACCATTCATCCGATCGCCATGAAACTTTGGGAAGTCGTTGGGTACATTCCCGGGAAGGTTTCTGTCATACTACATTTTTAATTTTAGCCTTCATTCGCGAGTTATGAGTGAAAAACGGGCAGAAAACGTGTATTTTTTTTTCGTTTTCGAAGCATCAGTTCTCAGTAATACATTTCAATGTCAAATCAATTACAGTAGGCTTTGGCTATTTTTGTCATTAAACCATCACGATCGCTTGAATGTTGTAGCTCACGCTGGTCGACTCATTTGTTTATCATGTCAAGGCACGCAGATATATGAAAATTTCAACCAACACCGAAGAGGATTATTATTATTATTATTATTATTATAAGAGGGATAATCAATATAGGCCTAAATATGGTCAAACGTTGTTCGATTTGGACGAAACTCACTATACAGGGGTTTTCTGGGCCAAGTACCTCGAATCTGAGGTCGCTTTTACCAGGCGACGCTATCTAATCGTGGTATGTAATTCACGTGATTTAGGTGCTAATAAATATAATGATTTAACTACTATGCTCTTAATTTTTAATTTCTGAAATAATTATCGCGGGCGATCGCTTGATTTTGTAGGTCCATCCTTGACGATTCATTTGTTTAGAATATCAAGTCCCGCAGACGTATGAAATTTTCAAACTACACGGAAGAGGGATATTCAATATAGGCTTAAATATGGTCAAACATTGTTCGACTTGGACGAAACTCACTATGCAGGGGTTTTCTGGGCCAGGGAACTCGAATCTGAGGTCGCTTTTACCAGGCGACGCTATCTAATCGTGGTATGTAGTCCACGTGATTTTGGTGTTAATAAATATAATGATTTAACTATTATGCTCTTAATTTTTAATTTTTGAAATAATTATCGCGTGCGAAGCCGCGGGCACACGCTAGTAGGCTATAAATTTAAGAAGTTCTTAACCATATCTCCTAATGGATATTAAATGAAGCAACATTTTTAATATAATTATACGCTTTATCTTCTAATTTGGAGGATTCACGCAAGAAATTCGCTTCCCAGGTTTCAAATAAAAATATTTAAAAACTCATATCAGCACATATGCAAACCCACACAAGAATACTGTACTCATGCCGAAGTTATATAAGAGACCAGGACAAAAACCACATGCTATAAATACCTGAATACTAAGCCTATGGTGTGTGATTTCGGAAGTTGTAGTCTTCGGAGATTCCATTTTAATTTGCTTTTGATAAACAGAAATGTTTCTCAAATAACTACTAATTTTGATCCACGCCGAAAATGAAGAGCGATCTCTTAGCAACAAAATCCTTTAATGGCGTACAAGAATTTAGTAATATCTTGGCAACATGTACATAACTTATTTTTAAAAATGCATTTCTCTATGTGGGAAAAATTTACTAAGTGCTATTGACTGGCTTGATTCTGGAAATAACAGTTGGTTCGCTTTGTTTTAAACAATTCTCTGGCAGAATATCAATATTCAGATTCCTGTGATGAGAACGAAAAATAAATTCGATGTATGAACGAAAAATAAGTTTCCAAGGGTCTCTCTATGTATCTTAATGGCTTAACTGGTTTGAAAGAAATATCCCATACTTATGGTTGTGATCATTTCATAGACTTAATTATTCGCAACAACATCCAAAAAGTTGAAACATTTTTAATTAGAAATTATTTAACGAAAACGATGGAGACTTATAAGTTTTAAGAGAGTCGTTTCATTTAAAGTACAATATTTCTTTTGTTCTAACTGGATTTTTTGCTTTTGTTTGCTGTATTGGGTTTGATCCTGGTTGAAATGTCTTAAATATAATTTAAAAAATACAATTATCAGAAAAATGCCGTCGTGTTATGTCTGTAAACAGCATAGCTTGACAACAAAAAATCGTATAAAATGAAACTTTACATTTGCGTTACTTTCGAAAACGGATCTAACAATTTTGCTTGTTTTGTATAACTACTAAAAATCCAATTCTTGCCCCCGAAATATTTTTAAGTCTGAACGAGATTTCATCGGATACACGTCATGAAACGATAATTTAGTTGACTATTAGATGACAGACATTTCTCACTTTCTTCCCTCGGATGACGTTTCCAGTTAATAGGCGTAGCTAATTGTACCTCTTGAGTAAAGAATATACAATAGTTAGAATTATCATTCCAATATACAGTAGTACTTGTGCATACAGCAAGACACTTAAAATAGCCTTGAAATGTAGGTACTGCAATATATTCTGGGAAAAAAGGAATTTGAATTGCACAGACGAGGAGGCTCTCGGCGAATGGAGAGTAGGCTATAGTTTTGAAACATATTCCTCATAACGCATCCGAAATGATCCACCTATTAAAATCATAAAGTACAAGTTATGAGTGCATAATATTAACAAGCTGAGTAATTGTTTTGTTTTCAAGTTGATATATATATATATATATTTTTCTTTTTATGTTATAATACTAATAGAAAATCATATAAAGTTTTTTTTCTTTTTATATTATAATACTAATAGAAAATCAAATAAAGGTCATACGATGCATAAAAGACATAGCAAACAATCCTATTTTCGCAGATGCCCTAATTTAGCAATATTTTATTGTTATTTATTAAGTGCCAGAATGGTAGTTTATGAAATTGTGTGGGGGATGGGAAAATGTCTGTCCGTCTGTCTGTCTGTCCGTGTGTCTGTACGCGCGATAACTGAAATACGCTATATCGGATTTTCATGAAACTTGGTGTACGCATTTATAACGTCCACTGGAAGAACCCTATTGTCATTGGACCAAATCGGTTGACCGGTACCGAAATAACGAGTAATTATCAGTCACATCTATTATAATATAATCTTCGTTCTCCGACAATTCGATGCATTTTGATTGGCTCGCAGCCAACCAATCAGCGGCCGAGCTCCCGTAACTAATGTTCTAACGTAAAAAATTCTGCAAATAGAAATAATAGGAGAAATTACTTATTAAAGAGCATGCTTTCATTTCGAATTTAATATAAATATTAATTTTGTAATAGATATAACACGCTACAATATTTAGCATGGCCCAAAATATATTAAACTTAACGTAACAAATTGAAAATCTTTTATTGATATTGTTAGCCCGCCTTGATTGAGTCATTTCTTTATAACGATGTTAGTGTAAGTAAATGTAAGTAAAAGATTTAAAACACAACCAGCCGTTGAATACTGATATAATATTGTTCATTCTATCGATAAGTATGTTATCGATATCTACATATCTACATATCTATAAAACAATATATAAATTCTCAAACCTCCGTTCTTATTTACAACCTCATATCTTGCGTTTAATTTACTTAGCATTAGTTGAATTTGTATTACAATATGGCATATTGAGTTGGGGAGGAATGGCTAAATCCAACCGCTTGCCTTTAGAAATTCTACAGAAAAGGATCATTAAAATATGCCTGAGTAAACCTGCTGATTACCCCACGAAACTAATATTTTCGGAATTTAATGTCTTAAATATTGAACAAATATACAAACTCAAATTACTGACTTACTTCCATAAGAATAGAAATATTTTCAAAATCAACAATTCTCATCACTACCTTACCAGACTGAATCAAAATTCTATTCTATGTGAACCAAAATGTTTTACCACTGCTGGATTAAATCACAGTATAAATTTCGGCCCAAGATTATACAACTCACTAATAAGAGCTCATACTGAACTATATAAACTAAATTTACACAGATTCAAGAAACAAACTTATAAAATTTATTCAACCTAATGCATGACTCATTTTACTATATCCCAATTTTTTGCTTTTCATTTTGGCTACTCGTGCTTGTCATTCCTCTCTAACACATAATGTTTAATATAATGTTTTGCTTTTGATTTATGTTATTTTATTATTTGCCTTGTTTTGTGTGTGTATTTCTGTATGCCGTGTGTGTGTGTGTGTATTTTGTATGTAGCGTCGCTTTGCCCTGAATTTTTTGTTTTCTAATTTCCAGTGATCTCTGTTTTCTATTTGCTGAGCTGAGCTGAGCCCGAGCACGAGCTTTTGCTCATTCGGGCATCAGTTATATTATGTATATTTTATGTTTTGCGATGGTAAATAAATAAAAATAAAATAATAAAAACTATCGAGTTAGGTTAATTTAGCTTCACAAAAATGGTCTTGTCATCAAATTTCCCCGGATATTTCTGTCACCAAATATTTACTTTCTATGAACCGACTTACGTGACACTATAGTTAGCCTATACATGAAGATAAAATGGGAAGTGACTACCAAGAAATAAGTACATGTTAGCTGCCATGTGTATGTGTCATGTCCAGTCCAAACTAACAAGAGTGTAAATGTCACGAAGTTCATACAGTAATCATGTTAAGACATACTGACATAATTCTTAATATGTACAAGCTGCGTTCTTATTTACAATGAATCACTGTTAAAACATTTCCATATGCAATTAAGGTGGTAGTTGGAAATTATATATCATTATGTTTGAGATTAGTACGAAGTAATTATTTTAATCCTGCATGCAGAGTACGTACAGTATATCGGTTTGTGTATGTGTATGAGTGTAAATAAACAGTATAGCTGGGAAATGAAGAATCATACCGTAATTAAATTTTACGAGGGTTAAGTTTAATAGTGGCAACACATCTATAAAATTAAGGTGAATTACAGGAAGTTAAAATAGCTTTTGTTGGATGTTGGTTGGATATCCATCACACTTCAGAGTAGATAGGAGCCTAGGATTCTAGTAGATTCAATTTGTGAATTTTCTAACACTCAAAAAGGGCCAGAATTTAATACAATCAAACCTCCGTATAACGATATTTGTGGGTCCTAGCCAGCAGCGTCGCCAGGAATTTTATTAAGGGGGGGGGACAAAATCAATTTCGGACCTCAATTTCAAATGATTAGGCTAAACACATTAATATTCACTTAGTTAACCGGATCGTTATTTTGAACCCAAGCTGAATTCGACGAGGCTACACAGTTTTTTAAGTTAATAGAATACGCTCATTTGACCAATGGCCTTGGTGAGATATTATTATAAATACATATTATAGTTATAATTAGTTAATACTTGCTAAACTCATTATAAAGTAATTCTATGTTTTTTCTTTTCCATGCTACAACTGTAAGTTGACAAAGAGTACCACAAATAAATAAATCCATAAGGCAATCCAGAGGGGGGCAGTTGCCCCCCCTTGCCCCCCATGCCGACGCCCATGGTCCTAGCATATTGTATTGTTATATGAGGGTTATTGTTATATTGAGGGGTTGTAATTTACCACATATTAGAAAGACTGCATGCAGAAAACTGTGTAATCTAGGCCTCAAGGATAATTCGTGGAACGGACATGCGAAGAAGTAGAACGCTAATTTTGTTACTCAACTTACTGACTTCCGTTGAATTGTAACCATAGCTACTTTACACCCGCGCACTAAAAAAATTACTATTCAGAATGGTTTAATATCACGGATCATGGCACGCTTTGAGCCTAGCCTTGTGTCAGAAATTTCAGACTCGTAAATGTTGGGAAGACAGAAGAGAAGGAAAAGACAATTCATCATATAGCTAAGGCAAAACTAAAACAGTTGCTCCTAATGGTACTTTAATTGTATATTATGTAGGCCTAGATGTTGAAGTAACAACCTAACCCATAGTATGTTTTTGCATAAAATAAGGGATGATATTAGCGATCCTATGATCCTATTCTCATAAGTGATCCTATTTTCCACCCCTCGTTAACCTTTCTTTTCTGTAATTTCTAAGAAATGTTACAGATATCAGGCACCCAGGAAACATTATTGGTGGCTGGGAAGGATACTGATCTGATACCAGCTACCATCCTAAGGGCTAAGCGACTGGTTTTGAGTAACGATTAACCTCCAGATATTGTTATAAAAGGGTGTTTCTAAAAATAGCTTCATCGTTATAGAGAGTTACATTTAAAATGTTATTAAGGTAGGAAATTCTTCGGGACCAAACGGAAATATTGTTATATGCGGGTTTATCGTTGTATCAATCTCCGTAATACAGAGGTTTGACTGTATTCTATCAGAAGAAATAATATGCATGCAAATACATACATAAAATGCATACAAAAGATCATTGAAGGTGTTGAATTCAATCAATATCCCTCAAATTAGGAGATCTTATAAAAAGTTTCATTGTTAAATTCAATGTAATTTTTCTAAGAAAAACTATTAAAGCTAGGCACTTGATCTTTTTTTACAGTTTTTAGATACATACCATGTGTCAGTACTGAAAAAAAGGATTAAAAAGATACCTTTTTACTGAAATATGGTTTTTTTATTTATAAGAATTTTTATAAACATTTTTAAGTAGCCTACCTCATGTTCTGTAAATATTTCATAAATTAACCAATGTACCTTTTATAAAAATAAAATCTCAATTATCATCCAAAAATCAATTAAGCTTCGAAGTCAAAACATCTCCGCTGCATAGTCTGGATCTTCTCAGATAAATAAAACATAGCTTGGATAGAATTGTAGTACAATTATGTATGATATATATTTTTAAAGAGGATAAAATATAATAAAATACAATAAAACAATAAAAAAGAAAATAACAATTTTCATCCAAAAATCAATTCCATTTCCCCATAATCGAGACCCTGTTTCAAGGACGTAACAGCGAATTCATCTTGTTGCTATGAAACAATCAGCAAAACAGAATAACCAATTCTTCATTAATATGAAAACGTATTGTACTGATATTTTAGACAGCATGGTGCCTATACTTAAAACGAAGATTTCCGCTTGAATTAATACCAGTCCTTGTATGTTTACTATCGATAAATAATATTAGTGACACAGATAACCTCGAACACTTGTAAATCTGCTGAACACTGTTTGTAATCCGGTTGACCCTCGTTATCAAAACGAAAGTTTTATCGAATTTTTATATTCAATATATTATCATAATAAACTGGTCTTCTTAAATTTGCTGTTTGCAGTCTTATGAATTCCACAATAACAAGGAGAGGAGGAAATCATTTTAGGATACTTCCTTAAATTAAGGGTACCAATTAAACTAACTCAATGGTATCTAGAACTCTAAAGTTCGCAGCAAAAAAAAAATTTCTGTCCTTACTTTCTTATGACCAAGTTTTTAGTTAGTTAGTTAGTTAGTTAGTTAGTTAGTTAGTTAGTTAATTTATTTTCTTACACAGTACAGTGTTTTTCATTAACCTACACTTATAGCCTAGGTTTACATATACTTATAAACTACATTTCTTAAAGTTTAACACACACATTTACAAATTAATAATTTACATACAAATATTCAATACATGTACAATATTTAAACATGCTACATGTTACTACATTATACATTTTAATATTTTAATATTAAAAACTTCCGTAAGATCGGCTTTAACAATATAATCCCTATCACGTCAAAATATTCTTAAGATTTCTCCTACTGGGTTTATATTTTGTAGGCTAGTCAGCTATTTTCCATTTTAAAATGTATGTGCCTACTCTGTATGGTATTCGCATAGCTTGGATCGCTTTCAAAACCATAGCCAGCTAGCAAATCGTCAACTGGTGTAAAGCGATGAAACTTTTAGATGTTTTCATGATTTTATATTTTTAATATCGGTATCAAGATTGGATAGTCTGTACTTTCGTGGAATTTAAAGAAAACTTTCAGACATATTTACGAATAATACTCTATCCATTATTTCATATTCTATTAGCATTTTATTTGGCGAGACAATATGTAAAACCATCTTAGACGGCAAAGAAATAGTTGGAAGTCCGGATTTAGTCTTATATAGTGTAGTTTTACTGTACTATAAGGAGTAAAAAATTCAAGCCCATATTATGCATTCTTATGATTATTATTCACAGTTCAATACACTCCTTCGATCCACCTTAAGATGATTACATAATAGTACTGTATTACATTCTATGAAGACAAAATTGCTAATCATTACAAAATAATATGTAAACCTCTTTAAATAATCTATCGAAATTTTAGCAAAGAATAAAACTCGTATGAAATATAATTTTCTAGGAAGGTTTGGAACAAGTTTTGGTAAAATCATCAAGCAAGACATTTCTATTGCCCTAGACAAAGTTATACATACTAATTGAGCCTAAAACCATTTCAACATTCATTTTATTTTTCTCCAAAATTGATAATCATTTAATAACATGCCTATAGTAAATAAGAACACACAAGTCCCAATATAATATTCTAATGTTACTTCCTAAGTAAGCTAAAGGAATATTATCTATTTTATGGAACCCGAAGGTTCATTGCCGCGCTTACCTGAGCCCGCCATTCAACTCTACTCTGTGTTAACTTCATACAACCATCCCTCGCAAATCCGACTTCCCTTAAATCCATCCTAATATGTCCTCCCACCTGCGCCTAGGTCTTCCAAGTAGTATTTTCCCTTCGGGTCTCCCCGTCAATATTTTTTAGACATATCTTTCCTCCTCCATGCGCGCAACATGTCCAGCCCATTTCATCCTCCGTGATTTAATTACCCTTATTATATCCGGTGACGAGTACAGGTTATGAAGCTCGTCATTATGCAGTTTTCTCCAGTCCCTATTTTCATCTCTCTTAGGCCCAAATATTTTTCTAAGCACCCTGTTTTCGAACACTCTCAGATTATGTTCTTCTCGAAGAGTAAGCGACCTTGTTTCAGATCCATAGGCCTATAATACAACCAGCAGGATAATTATTGTCTTATAAATTTTTATTTTTATATTTCTGGACATAAGACGAGAAGAGTTTCTGAACTGCATAAAAGTAGCCATTTCCTGATTTGAGTCTATACTTAACTTTCGCCTTAATATTATTTGTATCTGTAACTATTGCTCCCAGATATTTGAATTTATCCTCTTGTTCGAACGAGTTACCGGCTATTCTAATATTGTGTTATATTAATTTATTATAATTTTACAATATATTTATAATTTTTTTAAATAGATCATAAACTTCTTTTTAATATTAGTTTCGTCTCAAATGCTGGTGTTATTGCTTTGAAACAAAAACGTTATGAGATAATAGTATTTTTGTTATTTACATCCATGAAAATGTTAAATTATTTTTAGAAGTTACAAATCACAAGCTTGTTATGACTAGAATCTGAACCTCGAACACGTAATCTATTCCTAATCAACTTCAGTCAAGAAACAGATAAATAAAAAATAAAATAAATAATAGCAGCCATGACCACGAATGTCCCCTAGTAAAGTTCCCCCCGGAATGTTTGCAAAATTTCTGAAGGCAGAGGTCATAATGATATTGTGATTATGGTATAAAAGCCCTGGAAAGTGTAGATGTCTCATCTTTTCGAGTGAATACCAAGCATCATGATGACTCTGAATAGGATAGCTTTCGTAGCAGTTACCCTTCTTTGCTCAACGCAGGTGAGTGCCAACTAGATTCATTTGTCATTTTAGAGGGCTTAAATAACGAACGCTTTACGTAAATATGAAGTAAAACACAATAGATTTCTATACTTTTATCTATTGATTAATGCAAAATTGACACTTTTCCATCGCCAAAGTTTAACTTTAATTGTTATATTTTAAGATTTTTTTTACTTCAGTATTCTTTATTTTATTATTATTATTTTTGTAAATTCAAACATTTTGTGTATTATTACATTATTATTATTACATTACATTATTACATTACCTTACATTATTTCACATTAATTAGTACAAGTAAAAACAAATAAAACCAACAGAAAATACTATTTCTAATTTAGCATTTAAAATGTAAGGTATGCTCCTATATGAGCAATGCTCGTGTTTAAGGGGTATAGTAGATTAAATATAAACCTAATTATATATCTATGCACAGTATACTACAAAAGAAAATTTACAAATGTATGAGTACAATGTATACAAAAATAATTTTGCCGCATTAACCAATGGTTTATATAGAATTTACAACAACAAAAATAGAATAAATTGGGTTGATATATTGACAGACGAAACAAAATTAAAAGTTGTGCTATTAATATTATATAATTTTTTTTTCCTCTTAAAATGTTTAAGATTGTAATTTACATATTCAGGGTGCTCAGCAATAAACTTTTTTTACAATTTCAAACCATTGTTTTGACCATGTAATTGCCCTTTGGTCGTCTTACATTTTGATTCAGCGAAACGGAAAATGGCGTTTCTTCTTGTATTTTGACAATGACTGTAGGAAATAAATTTAGATCTGTTTTTATGGTTTTATATTTCTTAGCATCATCGTATAATAGTTCCTTATTATACAAATAGTAAAAGAGTATTTATTTTACGAGTAGATAAGTTTGCGAAACGAGTCCAAACTCTACTTTAAAGCTGCATGTGAATCATGACAGATACTGGGTTAGCGTGTAGTGTGGTAGTAAGCTATGTTGAGTTGTGTAAGATAAATATTGAAACCCACCCGTAGCCAAAACTTAAGCGTTACAGATTCTCATCTTCCACGCAGTATTCATGAAATTTCCATGAAAAATTGGACACTTAGTAGAATGAGTGGTGCGTTAACCCTTTTAGAGCTGAATTGATACAATGATACAATAAATCCCCAAGTGAAATAACCAGTGGGTTCTAACTTTGAAATCAATTCTCATTCCCAAGATAACATTCCCAAGATAATAAAACTTTTTATTAATAATGATAATCCAACCCTATATTTTGAAAGGTTCAGTGGAATAGCTTGTTTCTGTAAATGACAACCGTAACACGTGAATAAAAATCCTCGTTTTTTACATTAAATACTACTCTATTAATATTTAAGAAATTATTGGGTTTTATACCACGGTTTCTTGAGAAAGTTTCACAAGCAATCCATATGTGAAGAAATAAGTGGGATAACTAGAATATTAATAGAACCGAATTTACAACAAAATATTCACATCAACAATAGGCATATTCCTGTAATTTTGTCAAAACATCTGAAGCCGTAAAAATACGCAGTAAAAACATTTTAAGTTTATTTGGGAGGAATTGAAAAGATTAACTTTTTTAAAAAAAATCCCATCGGCTATAGTCCGAAAGCTATAACTATTCAAAATTTCAAGTTTCTAGCTCATCTGGAAGTGAGTAAACGTCAGTGTTAATAAGTGGATGATTAGACTATCATAGATGTGATGACGTCACGGTTATCTAGTCAGTTTTTTCATACTTGTGTAGCAGCTAGAAACACCAAATCTTTTTCGCTTACGGTTGTTGAATGTGTCAATATTCCTGCCAAATTTTACGATTCCACCTGTCCTGTAAGTGTGTAAAAATCACATAATGAGAGGAAAGTACACAATATTTTATTTTAAAAATCTAACTCAATCTAAGGTATAACCGAAGGATATACGACAAAAAGTTAAAGGACCAAACCTGTAGCTCTCTTAAAATCTGTTGCTGCTGGTTTAATTGCACAAACGATAAAGTTGCGTCCGCCATTTTGGGTGTTTCTCGGGATAAAAATAAAAAATGGGATCCTTTTGGAATATTTCCATCTGTTACGAGTTATATAATGTAAACGTAGCATGTAGGCTTAAATCAAAGTAAGAATAGGCCTATACCTTATTTATATAAGATAATATTTGTAGAGGGTATAAGGTTGTGAAATTAAATAAATTTTAATATTTATAGCTAAATATAATTATAAAAAAATGTTTTTAGCCATTTTGGAATTTTCGGAATTGTATAAATTGAAGGGCTCAGAAAAAATAGGTGGTACTACTGACAGTAGCTGAAAATTGAATTTCATTTGGTAAAAGTACTCTCGGTTGTGTAAATACCTCAGGAAGAAAGTTTTATTTTTAAATTGAAAATAATAATAATAATAATAATAGAAAATAACTTTAAAAAATTTTCTTCTTTACACAACTGAGAGTACTTTTACTACATAAACTAATTCTTTTTAGGTGTTGATACTTATAATATTTTTCTGAGCCTTTCAATTGTATTCATACGGTTAGATAGCATGCCTAACGATCAGTAGGCCTATACGCTTTCATCTTTAAAATCCTAAAACCCGATCTAATGTTAAATATTGCGATAAATATATTTTACAGTTACTAGACGCTGCCCTTGTGAAAAGGGAGACACCTGAACACGCACCTGAACATGCACCTGGTGAAATCTTGCCGGCAGTGGCAAATGCAGCGCATGATGCAGCAACAGAGGCGGTTCACTATGTGTCACATGCTCTTGGACTGGATAACCTGCACCAGAGCTTGCCCACAGTAGAAGTCTTTACAGAGCAGATGCACAACCATACACTGAGTTTCGCTTCTTTCCTAGGCAACTCTGTTACTGAACTTCAAAGCGAGGTAAGTAGAATGTAGAACATTAACACTGGCTTTCATGAGATCATAACAATATTTTCTTAAACCTGGGTTACTATCCTCTGTCTAAAACACAAAGAACAAATAATCTCCTGCTAGGAAATAAAAGTGAGAAACAAGGTTGGCGAAATCCGCCCTCAAGCTGTGAAGTGTGCGAAGGCTGCCTTCTATTGTGCCTTTCGGCCTTAGCACATGTACAGGTAGGGGAAAAAAAACGGACCGACTAAAATATCTAAGTTGCCGATATGAGCCACTGCGCATGCCTAGCGGCATTCACAGGATATCAGCTGTCAGAGAAGTTGAAGGCTATTGGACAAAGTATTAGGACCCGAAATCGTCGTTGGACCGACGGGGCAGTCCAGTTAGCCTATTTGATTTTTATTTATTTTTTATTTTTCAGTTTTTTTGACATAGGCCTATATTTTGGTTTTGGTGGAATCTTCCAGATAATTTTTTTTTTTGCCAAATAATAGACCACATTTGTTTACTAAATTCAAATGTGAGTAGGTCCACAAGCTGTGACAATTAATATTTCTATGATATACTTAAAAAAACTGACAGTCACGAGAATCGAACCTGCGACCTTTCGCACGAAGGTCATGCGCCCCAAGCACCTGAGCTATCCAACTAAGACAAAAGCAGAAATCAGTTGCGTGGCTGTTGTCCAACTACACAGGTCTAAGGAATACGCATGGACACCGGTGTGATCAAGGCTCTGAAATCAGCTACAAGAGTCGATGCGCTCCCCCCCCCCCCACCTATACAACATGTAAAACACAATCAACGGTTACCCATTTTGCCGTTTTTTCCACAAAACGAGGAGTAAGATGTTAGTCGCCACTGTTGAAAGCATAACGATAGTTTATGTTTATATTATTACATCCTTGATGGCTAAGAGCACACAGATCACAGGCCACCATGTTTGCGCCACTTGCACTCCAGAAAGTCAGTTTTGCTCTAGCGCCACAATGTTTTAGCGTCATCCAGTAGAACATGAATTTGCAGACTGGCATCATATGGTAACAATAATCTCCCGTGCACTTTTACGGACAGCGGACTCTCAGAAGGGTAATCAAATTCATTAAAAATCGCCGAATTTGAATTAAACACATAAAAACTATATCTAGGCCTACTAAAATATTTTAAAGTAAAGAAGAGGGGTTCATTTAATTAAAAGAAGAGAAATTCTACTATCACTGTACTTCTTTATATAGTTTTCTATCTGCAATATTAAATGGTTAAAGTTTCCTTCTCTCACTTTTAGGGTAAGATGACTTACCTTCTTTTATGATCTGCTTGGATAATATTCACTTTAAATAATCCGAACTATGAAAGGAGGATGGCATTGGCTCAAACACATTCCCCTACATTAATGATTGTAGAAGAATATAGCAATTTTGGTGCTCACATTGCACAAATGGGACACAATGTGTCAGTTAATGCATACTATAGGTAAAGTCATCAGCGAACTGTTTTAATCAGTGGGATGGGTAGGTTTGCTGTAGAACCGACCTCAAAATTTAAAAAAATCAATTGCATTGAGATTCACTTTATCACAGTGTTCATATTTACCTAAGGATAAGATAGTCGACTATATTGTATGCCAGTATGTAAGGATACTGAATCGTACTTTAAACTGAAGAATGATAAATTAATATATATTTACTACAACGGTTATTGTTTGTATAGCCGGTGTGGTTAAAAATTATGCTCTTGATAAAAATTATAATGCATTCTTTAAACTCGTCGTAGGAAACTGCGAAGTATTATCCAGTAAGCTTGCATCTGTTAAATTGTTATTGATACTGTTGTAACTACTAGTAAATACATAACATTTCGAGTGGATCTTCTAATATATAAAATCGAAAGTGTGTATGTATGTATGTATGTATGTTTGTTCCCTATACATATCTACATTTCTTTACCAATTTACACGAAATTTTGCATACATACCCAGTTAAGCCCGGGAAGTAACGCGGTCAACATTAAAATTCAAACAAACTACACCTTCCCTTGAAAATTATATAATTTCTGAGAATATTATACTAAAAAAATGAAATTCAATTCAGTTGTCATGACAACAGTGTATTGTTTACTGTGATTACATGAGGCTTTGGCAACTATATAGGCCTATTACTGGACTTTAACGAATTATGATTCCATCGATATAATATATTGGCGAAAAAAATTACTGAAAAATGAAATCCACGAAAATAAAGCACAGTGTGATGCAGTCACATAACCCTCGACATAAGAAATATTTTCTCACTTCACATTTTGATGTAGAATAAGAGGTCGTATTGCAGGGACAACTTAAGTGTGTGAGTATGCTATATCAGAAGTCTGTAAATAATCCGTTCCGCTTATACGTTATCCATAGCTGTAGGCTTTGTATTAGTTGAGAAATAGGGATGTTTATCATAGCCCCTAAGCATGGGATGGAACATTTTGAGTCCTATGCTCGCAGTATATTATGTCCCGGGATTTAGGGGAGGAAAGTATGAAAGTGATACTGCATTTCTCTTTTATTTCAGCCCCGAAACGGTTTTATGGTAACATGAGAATGAGAAATAAAAATTTCCGTCAAGTCAATACAATCTTATGTAATTTATGTTTCTTCTTATTTCAATTCCTCCCAGGCATGATGTGTAGAAGCAACAAAATGCAGCATTCGACATCCTCTATGAGCCATAAAAAGCTATATCTAGCGTTTTCTGATGGAATAGTTTGTGTGTGATACATATTTTTCTTCATTTCAAGTTCTACATACATATTACATAAGGACCTAGAGTTTCAAAATCGAAAGTCCTCCATAAATTAATTTCAAATTAAAACATACAAAGCCCGGGCGATGCCGGGCCTTTTCAGCTAGTTATCTATAAACATAGGCTGCGCTTTTGCACTGTGGCAAAAGTACATTGCGGCGTTAAACCATTCTAAAGTGGCGAAATATCATTGCCACTTCCTTTGGACTTCCATCTGCAATTAATGGAAGATTAATAATATCTCAGACTGTTTTCTTAATAGGCTAAATGCCAACTGATATTACATTAAACAACGAAAATTCAATGTTGTAATTGCAAGATCTACATTATCAATAGTCCAAAATGCATTTTTCGCCTTTGATGTTTACATTATTGATAATTAACTCTCAAATCTATCCATTTGGATAAATATTTTTCACTTGCATTTGTACAGAATAAGAAGAAAGAAACCGGCAAAGAAAATTAAATGTCAAGGGAAATTTCACACAATTTTGTACAAGAAATATACTACGGGAATAATCATTGTGGAGCTATTTTCTTTGCAGTTCAACATGGTTTTATAGATTGTGTGAGAAGCTGAGTATCGCCAAAGGTTCAAACAAATATTCAAGTTGTTGAATACATTAAAATGAATAGGATTCAAAGCCCTCGTGTTAAACTAATGAATTTCATATTTGAAATTGTAGAGTCCATTTCATAGCCTATGCCATGTACCCAGCTACAAATAATGAATGTTCTCAAATTAATTTTTGAAAGAGACTCTTTCTGTCCACAGGCTTCTTCACATCAAGGAAACCTGCAGACTCTTCTCGAGCAAGCTGCCACCAAGTGGAATGATGCAGCCAGTGCTCTCAACAGTACTGATGTAACAAAATCTGCTGAAGAAGTACAACAGCAACTTCAACAAAATGTAAACTCGCTTAAGGATTCATACAACAATGTAAGTACCAGTGCACAACAATTTCGGGGGTTATTAGCTGGTGTCCACCGCTGTGGCTCAGGGGATGCGTACGCTCCTCTCACGCATCGGGCGGGGTTCGATTCCTGGTCGGGACAAGTAACCTGGGTGAGGTTTTTTCCTCACCTGTGAGACAAATGGCAGGTAACTTTAGGCCCTTGTGGTCACCGGATATCATCTGGCCGTCATTATCATCTTCATCACATCCTCGCCTTATTCGGAGTGTGTGTGAATGGTGTGTCTCGTCCTATGTGTTCGTGGTCTCGGAGGTGGCCCCGGCATTGGGCTGATCACTCATGTCCATGTCTGGTCAAAAAAGTATGTCTGTGTTGTGATCCATAGTTCATTCCTCTCCCGACAGGTCGTGGCCCGGTACGGCCCGGGCGGCGCTGGTCGCATAAAAGTCTCTACAAGAGAAAGGTAAAACTACGAAGGAGAAAGAAAAAATATTAGCTGGTATCTGGGTCCCTTTTAAAAATATATTTTCATGAAAAATGGTCAAATATATTGTTTTACATTGTTCGCACATTCTTAGATGAACGATTCCCTGCTAGATAGATCGGAAGAGGATCACCGTACATAATCAGACCCAACACCACCTGATTTTTTCCTGTGGAGGGTTTGTTAAGGACTAGGTCTACAGGACGGTGATAGGCTGATCTCGGGTAATCAGTGGCTATCGCTGCTGTCCTTAAACCTGATTATTACTTGGGGGCGAACCTAATATAACCTAACCTGGCCTAAACTGACCTAACCTAACCCTTCATAGTTGCCTGGAATTAAAAACTTGCTCAGCCATTACTGGACCGGTTTGCTCAGGACTGAAAAGCCCACGAACGAGGGCGACAAATTCTGTTGGCAGCATCATGCGGAAAGAACAAATGAGATGACAGATCATCAGTAGCAAATGGGAATGCTAATGACTAAAGCTGGGATTTCTATGTAATTACTAGGGCAAGGCATTTAATGACCTTAAAAAAGTGAAAAATGCAAAATAAAAAATGCATTTATGACCTAAAAATAGTGAAAAAATGACCGAAAAAAAATAAAAAAAATGACCAATAAATTTTATCATTATTACTTATAATTATTTTTTAAGTAATGAATTGCTTTTAAGGACCAATTTAATGGATGACATTTCGTTATATATAAATTTACAATATAAAACACATTTATTTTGCTGCTAAAGAAGTAAGTAAATTAATATTAGGCCTACTTGAATACCCTTCACTTAATTTTTTTTTCTGAACTGGCATGCCCATCATATCGGCGCATAAAAATGCTGTACACAGTTTCTCGCAAAACGGCGAAAATGTTGAACAACTTTCCCCCAGAAGTGTCTGTTGCAGGCCACGGTTTCTTTTCTCTTCAAGTCGCTGCAGACCATGTTTATGTTTCTCTCTTGATACATGTTGTTCAACCGTAATTTTTTTTTCGGCAGAAACCCTCACATCACATAATTTGCAGAACAATATTTTTCCATCGGTGGAAAAACATTTTCTCCGTACTCGAAAACAAATCGTTTTAATTTATCAAACGTACTTTCTTTCACTTTGGGCATTTTACTGAACTCTTCTGTCAACAAACTATCTCATACAACTCTTACAGACAATTGAAAGACATAGTGAAAGTCCTCCTACCTGAAAATGAATAACAATAGGATGCTGGGATTAGTTCATGATGCACATTCCTTTAAAATAATAAAGCAGGTATAGTCGCCTCGCTTATCTCTAACGGAGCTGTGTCCCAAGTGATGTTTCTTTAATGCAAGAAGGACACATTCGTCAATAGCCACTTGTATTTAGGCCTACAACGCTGTTTTCTTGGAAATGTAGACTAGTTCAAAATGCTTAAAAATAGAAGCAGGTATTGCTTATACTGTATTTTCTTGGAAATGTAACAAGAGTTCAAAATGCATATTCCTTCCAGTAACGCTGCAATCTGCTTTATTTCCTGTGGATGTTATTTGCTTTTACAGTTATAATAGACAAGCATTAAAAATCAAAAATAATAAATAAAAAAACTAAAAATATAATGTAATGTAAGACTTCATTTAAAAAACTATAAAAATGCCGAAAAAGACCTAAAATGCCGAAAAAGTCCTAAAAATGCCTAAAAAGTCCTAAAAATGCCAAAAATGACCTAAAAATTACCAAAAAATGACCTATCTATTGAAAATTACGAAAAAATGCAAAATAAAGCAAAAAAATGCAAAAACAAATAGCTCTTATTTGATCAATTAATTGATGATACACATTTATATATATTCGAGCTATCTTTTAACCATCTTATAAAAAAGATGCAAAATCATCAAATGCCTTGCCCTAGTAATTACATATTTTGTTCCTTGCTATTTAGATGCTGGGAAAAGAGATATCTTCACAAACCACTATGTTAGGGTTACTGTAACTGAATTTCATTTTACATATTTTTACATATTTTTAAGTATATTACATATTCTTGTGATGTTACATAAAATTACATATTTCAATATTTTCTTGTATTCACATGTGTAAATTTCTCTATAAATTCTACACTGAAGCTATGTGGATATTGTCAATTGCCACAATAGGAAGATTAAGATCTCTGACGGGTATTGTAAAGCAAGGAATGACCATACCAGGTAAGGAAAGGGATGACAAATGATTGACAGCCACTTAAGAGCATGACCACAACATGAAAAGAAACCTATTAGCTCTTATGGTTTTGCGAATTATTCCATAAAACTGTTGTAAATTCTGCACTCAATACTTTTACTGTATATACTTTACATCTCCCTTTTAACAATGTCTAATTTCTCTTTTCAAAGAGGTAGGCTACTGTGGTTTGGATATTCCAGTAATATTTTAAAATTTGTTCTTTTGTTGCGAATTCCAGTAACCCTAAATCCCAAACTTTTTTTTAGTTTCATTCAGAATCAAAATGGGTAAGTGAACAGTTTACTTCAGTTCTTTCTAGTGCAAACATGGCACCAGTGTCATCTTCGCTGTCTTCAAAATTAAAATCATGGATTGCAATTGACGAGTGTTTTACGACTGATGGCAAAATAGTGATTTGTTAAGACTGCAACAAACACATAGGATGCTCTATGAAATCCCAGCTTGAACAGCATTTAAGAAGTGCACTGCATAGAAAAAACAAACAATTACGTCAACCGACAAAGCAAATGCTTTTAACTCAGATGAAAAATTTAACTTTCTATCAGGATTTGTGCTGTGCAATGATTGCTGCTAACATTCCATGGTACAAGAATCAATTACCCGAATTCAGATCTTTCTTGGAAAAACACTTCAAGCAACATATATACCTGACCATTCAACACTACGCATAAACTATCTACATATCTGCTACAATGAGGCAATGGACAGGATAAGAGAGTACATCAGAGATTTTTGCATATGGGTTTCGGTTGATGAAACAACTGATTCAAAGATACGTAACATAGTAGATCTCATAGTAGGAAAGTTGCAACCTGACAGCGCTTCTAACCCGCGTTTAATCTACTGCAAAGAGCTGGACCGTACAAATCATTTAACTATTGCAAGATTTGTGAATGATGGACTAAAAGTGTTCTGGCCTAGTGGAACTCAAGATGAGAAAGTGTTAGTGCTATATTCTGATGCAGCACCATACATGCTGAAAGCGGCAACTTCTCTGAAGTTGCTCCATTTGACGTGCTTGGCTCATGCTTTGCAACGTGTTGCCAAGGATATAAGAGTTACATTTCCAGAAGTCATCACATTAATTTCGGCAACAAAAAAAGTGTTTCTAAAAGCCCTACAGCGAGTGAACTCCTAGAAAGAGCAACTACCAGAAATCCATTGCCTCCAGAACCAATGTTAACTAAGTGGGGAACATGGATTGGAGCAGTGAACTTTTATGGTGAACATTTCGATGACATAAAGACTGTTGTGGATTCTTTTGACCCTGAAAATTCTGCATGTATTCGTGAATCTCAGCATGCCTTCAGCGATTCCAAAGTGGTTTGTTCTGTCTCCTACATTAGCTGGCTCCCGGAGAGCATCACACGTTTGGAAACTTCAGGACTTCCAATTCAAGATTCTATTGGTATTGTGGAAAATGCAGTTGAAAAACTATGTGTAGAGCATGAGGAGAATGGTGAGAGTGCATTGAATAAATTAAAAACCGTTTTGAGAAAAAACCCTGGATTTTCAACATTTTGCAGTGTGTGTCAAATTCTAAAAGGGGACATTATAAATTGTCCCGGGAAAGATTCCTTTGATAAAATTTGCCCCAGTCACATTATGTGATGTTGAGTGGTCATTTTCCGCTTATAAGAACATTCTATCTGACAAACGGCTATCATCCACCCCAGAGAACTTAGAAAAATATTTAATTGTTCACTGTGCTGCAGAATTTATTGAATGAATGTCTCTAGCATTGAAATTTGCATTTACATTTCTGTTTACTCATATAATATTTTTACTTCATAGGACAGAGAGTTAATTTTCGAAATCATATTAATACAATGTGGGTTCTAGGTTACATTTTCATCAAATAATAACTGTTCACTGAACTCAAAAATGGAACGTATGAATGCCTCGAGCATAATGTTAAGAAATTGGAATGAAATATTTAATATTTTATATTACATATTTTGAAGATTTTACATATTTTTCTACATATTTCCCCAATTTTTACTACATATTTATGTACATATTTTCCAATTGATACTACATAAAAATCCCACCTCTACTAATGACCAACCTACGAACCGCGAAACCACACGAAGCAGCTCTCCCAGAAATCAAAATAAACCCCAAATTCAACTTCTGAGGTACACACACAGAAAAAGGGATTCGTTGTATTTTTTAGAGTAGCAGCAATGCCGATACCATTTGCAGTTTTAGATGCGTATCCTCACACTCAGAAATAACCAGAAAATGAGAACAGATCATTTTCACAACAAGTTTACTGTGAATAAGATAGTTCACGTGCGCAGGTATGCTACTTAGACATGGGGCAAATAACTGGATAACGGTTAACCACACAGACAATTTATGTTTCCCAGTTAAATGTTATCTTGTAAAAGTAAAGAAAAACACTGAAGAGCTCATTTTCCACCTCTCATGCATCTTTAAATTGTGAGAGCTTTCATTAATGAGAAGGAACATGAAATACAATGACTGATGATTTCGTGAGCAATCTATAATTCAGCTTGACATTTTAGAGACATTCCCTTAATAATAGAAAACCATTTTTTAGACGTTACTTTCATTATGTGGCTATTAAATCAGTAACTTGATCACCATTATTGAAAGCAATTTGGTTGATTTGTGAATTAAGCAGGAAGTGTATGAGAGGAAGGAAAGCTTCTCTCGTGTTTGGCCTGTAATGAGCATTAGTAACCGATATTATCAGTGCCATTTATCTAATGGGATTAATAATTAAGGAATTGCGCACAATGTGCATTATCTTAACATAAGACTTAACCATTAATGAAACATTAATTGGGATACCGGTTCCACTTCGACACTCTTCACAAAGTTTGCTCGGGGACCTGTAGTTTATCTCCCAACAGCTCTAATTGACTTCCTATGAACGAATTATTTCGATCTTCATGCAATGCTGTCAATAGCATTGCACGCAGGAAGAACAAGCGAGAAGTTAGTGGCAGGTAACACGAGGTTTGTGGCATGTGCGAGGTTTGTGACAATCGTTGGAATGGTGGCAATCGAGGTTTCTGACATCTTAGGTTAGGTTAACTTACGTTAGTTCATGAGAATATTATAGGAGAAAAATTCCTCCGACACTGGGACTTGAACCCAGGTTATTCGCGTCAATGCTCTACCAACTAACCTAAGCCGGAGTTCAATTCACAGCGCCACGTAATTCTAACGCCAACACCATAATTATTGTCAACATCACATTTCTTACAGTATTTCAATATGAGATTGATTCTGCGCACATTTTCCCCGTTTTTCCCATTTCATGGCCATCTGCCGAATTTTGCGAGTAACCAGTCCGAATTACGTCTTTTAGGTTATATGTGTCCACTTCTTCACAAATTTTCTTTCATTTTGCATACCTTTAGGAAAAGGCTGAGTTTATATAAGGATTCTATAAGTTCTAAAGAACATTGCAACCTCAAATATGACAACTTTTAGTATTTTAAAAGAAAACACAACGTGCAGAGTGTCCAAGCATCCTTGTAATTTATTCTTAAATCTTTCAATACAGTCCGCCGCCGTGGGTGAGTCGGTAGCACGCCTGCCTTTCACTCCGGCGGATTTTTCAGTAATGAAATATCCCCTCCCCGGATTCAGGACTGGGTATTTGTCCATAGGTTAAGATTATTATTACATTTTATACATTATTATTATATTTATTATTATTACATTATTATTGGGGTACGCCGTAGCGTAGTGGTTGAGGCGCTGCGCTACAAACCGGAAGGTCGCGGGTTCGATTCCCGATGAGGTCGTTGGAGTTTTTCAATTGGCCTAATCCTTCTGGTGGCACTATGGCCCTGGGGTCGACTCAGCCTCTAACAGAAATGAGTACCAGGAGCAATCCTGGGGGTAAAGGCGGCCGGTGCGTAAGGCTGACAACCTTACCACCTTCACGTGCCGAATGTCCAAAATCTGGGAGCCTCAACCTCCTGGAACCCTCTGGGCCTCCATGGCCTGTATAGGGATCACTTTACTTTTACTTTTACATTATTATTATTATTATTACATTATTATTATTATGTTATTATTATTGCATTATTATTATAAGATTATTATTAATATTATTAAATCACATTGTGCGCGATTCCTTAATTATTATTAAATCTTTCAATACAGACAGCACCATATTATCATGGATCAGAAATCTAGTATTCTATTATAATAACGGGATTTTTATCAATTTTATTATTTCAAGATACTCAATGAGTTTGTTTCGTACATTTGTTTAACATGAATGTTATTAATTTTATTTCAGATTGTGAAAGAACTGCCGGAATCTGAAGCCCACGGAAACGTGGCAAATCTGCTCAGTCAATTCAAGACTAAGCTTGAGGAGTATCAGCATGCATTCACGAACAGCGCGCATTCCGTTTCTGAAACTCGCTGAAGTCATCTGCATACTGTAGGCTACTTCATACCATAAAGATTCACCATCATTATAAATACCATTAATACTTTAAAAATAACATTTACGTGTCTGATTTAGAGTTATAATATGTATTGCTAATGTAATGAAATAAATCTTTATTTTGCATTTGATAAGTTATGTATAAAAAATCATTACTCCCCTCCAGCTAATCCACCTGTCACAAACCTGTACTCTAGGTAAGTAACACTTCCCATCGTAGTTCACGATACTGAATTTGCTAGTTAATCTAGAAACTCAGAACAATAAGTAGGCCTACCCCGTGTGCTGGAGTCAAACATGGCGTTGAGTAGGTGGAGGTACACGGGTCTGAACTTTTGCGTCCCAAAACCACTAATCTAGGACTTTTGCGTCCATAGATCCTCAGATCCAGTGACCCGTTTGCGTCCCGTGTCTCCCTAGAGCAATGACCAAAATGCGTCCCATGAAATACAGGTAAAATTAATAATATCGGTATCATGCAGTTTGTTTAGCATTACCCAGGGTGCACCGCGAGAAGACGAACTGCTACACACCCCAAAAATTTTAATCCTTGCATTACTGTCAATATTAAATAAAACTGAAGCGGAGAATGTAGTTACTCTTTGTCTTTTGGCTACCAGTTTACTTTCTTGTGGTTGGTAGGAACTTAAATGATGCTATTCGCACATATTCCAGTCTGCTGAGTGCTTCACTTCTATATTCAACCATTTTTTCTACCAGGAAGGTCTCTTTTTCATTTTTCTTGGCATTGACAGCGGTTGTTGAGCGTGTGTGAACATAATATGTTTCTGCTTGTATATTCTTCAAGGCTTCGATTAACTGGAATAGGTGACGGGACGCACGAGGGTTGTTTACGTCAAATTTCACTGGACGCACGAGGGTTGTTTTGATGAAGCGACCACTCGCTTTGGGACGCAAATGGGTGCGACCCGTGGTAGGCCTACAGGGTCGTATGTCTTCTTCACAAGTCGGAATCTAACTTTAATTGATTGTGAAATGAACAATGAAGGCTATTTGAGACTATTGAAGACAAATTTGAAGGACGCACGAGGGTTGTTTACGTCAAATTTCACCGGACGCACGAGGGTTGTTTACGTCAAATTTCACCGGACGCACGAGGGTTGTTTTGATGAAGCGACCACTCGCTTTGGGGCGCAAAAGGGTGCGACCCGTGGTACAGGGTCGTATGTCTTCTTCACAAGTCGGAATCTAACTTTAATTGATTGTGAAATGAACAATGAAGGCTATTTGAGACTATTGAAGACAAATTTGAACAGAGGTAGAAAAAACTTGGGAATAGCTTAAGAACACCGTAGCCAAAAAACAGACGCCTTTCCTTGCAGACTAGACCTAGGATTGTGAAACGCAAGGGACTGCGATGTGTATAATTCAGAGAGATTTTATTTTTAAGAATGAGAATATCGTATATAACACTACAATTCAAACAAATGCATATAGTGTATACTGTAAGACATTATGCTATTGAAGAAAGCATAATAAAAGCTTTTGGCATTGATTGTCGATAAGACGATTTAGCCTAAGTGTCTAAATAAATGGAACTTGAACATTTAACACATTTACAGCATTGTTGCCCCATGTGAATTTAGTTTCCACTGTAGTTCTTGTCAATTTTACTTCTCTTTGAATGATGAGAATGGAATGAGCAGATTTCACGAAAGAAACTACCTTTTCGACTTAAATTTCGAAATAAAGAGATTTAAATTAAAACAAAATTAATAAGGAAAAAGTAATTTCAATTTAGCAAAAGGTGAATTTATACATGTTATTTTAAAAATATGTTTAAATAAATATATAAAAGCCTGTATTTATTTAATGACCTACTGAAATATACAAATAAGAGAACGTTTTCTGTAGATTATGCAGAAGGAAATTAGTAGCTTAAACAATATAGGCTACGTATTTTATTCACTGTCCGTTACAGTACACTAACTGATATGTTCTGTTCAAACAAAGATCGTTGTTCTCCGTCTCACATAGGCATGTCCTCTAGACTCAAGTCCAGGAAAATACCTCTGAGCGTGATTGACTGAAGTGCAGACACATCTGAATCACCTGATATATTTCCACACCCACATTATAAGCTAAAATACGATTAGAGTTTGTATAAAATTGCTATAACCGAGCGAGGTGGCCGAGAATAACGTATTGGACTCGAATTCGGGATGTCCCAGGTTCAAATACCATTCATTCCCGGCCAATTTGACACGAGTTTTTTTTTTCATGGTTTACATAATTCTAAATTCTTCCGAAATTTAAGTTATTTTTTTCCCGAAATTAAATTTACTTTTTCTCAAATTGACCTAACTTTTTCCGAATTATTAATTACTTTTTCCGAAATCGAAATTAATCTTTAGAATATAAATGAACTATTTCCTAAATTGACGTTGAAAATAGTCTCGACAAGATAGCCCATTATTGTTGTCAGGGGTTAAGGCTAGTTTACACGATGATACTAGGTTTCGTAACTACTTTCATGAAAGTGATTTCGTGAAACTAATTACACCCATTTTCTTTTAAACTAATTCCATTGCACCCGCACGTTTCATCTTATTTCTGAAGTTCAAGTTGTTGAAATCGCACTTACACGTTTGAAACATGAATGAATCACAATTTCCTAACTTCCCCACTACATTTTACGAAATAAGAACAAGATAAATATGCGTAAATATCAAATTATTATTATTATAGTTTCGTGAAAAGCTGGAATCAGCCGAAACTGCGTAGTTTCGTAACTCATTGTCGCTCGCGCATTCAAGTAAAAAACAGTTGCGAAACTTAGTTAAGAAACCTAATTTCGTCGTGTAAACTAGCCTTTAGTTTGGTTCGGTGCTCTTAGGGAGCATTCACACCGAAGTAGCCTGCCACTTGCGACGTGCTACCTGGATGCAGGTTGTGCGCTACTTATTTTAAATCCCAAATAAAATCAGGTAAACTGATATAACAAAGTGCCAGTATGCTTTCGCTGAATCCAAGACGTTACCATTCGGTTAACTCAGTCAATTTGACGATGTAGTTTGATAAGCTTATGTGAAGGAATATTGTTATTTGTCAAATCTAAATATATTAGGCCTACAACTTGAAATTCTTAAAATACGTCAACATTTCACAAAATTCAGTGGCATATAACTCCGCTAATTATTTCACAGTAATAGTATTTGATAGTACTTATTTTCAACTACATCAGCCAAGTAAACAAACATCTGACTGCACGGCAGACAAAGCCCCCAAATGATTAAAAATGCGACATTGTTGTATAGATATGATTTTTAAAAATGTGACCTTTAATTAGTTGTTACTCTGGTACCGGTCAACCGATTTGGCCCAAAATAAGTAGGCTTCTTGCCACGTACATTATAAATGTATATACCAATTTTCATGAAAATCCGATAAAGCGTATTTGAGTTATCGCACCTTTTGCTATATAATACCATAAAAAGGCACCAAATTGGGTATTATTCCGGTACCGGCCAACCGATTTGGTCCAATATCAACAGACATCTTCCCATGGACATTATAAATAGGTATTCCAAGTTTCATGAAAATCCGATAAAGCGTATGTGAGTTATGGCGCCTTTAAAATATACACTAAATTGGGTTTTACTCCGGTACCGGTGAACCGATTTGGTTCAATATCAATAGGGTTCTTCCCATTGACATTATAAATGTGTTTTCCAAGTTTCATGAAAATCTGAAAAAGCGTATTTGAGTTAGAGCGCGTACAGACACACGGACGGACGGACGGACGGACAGACGGACAGACATTTTTCGTCCCCCACACAATCTCATAAAGTACCATACTGGCACTTAATAAACAAGTTCAAGTCTTCACACCGAAGTAGCGTGGCAATAGTGCAGCTCGCAGAGTGCGACATTCATTTCTTCAGATAGATCTGGACTTATTTCATGCGACGCTACTCGGGATGACGCATGCGTACAGTTGCCTTTTCAGCTGTTTTCTAATTGTTAAGAAAATTTAACACATATTCGCTTGTGTAGCGGTAGAATATGAAAAAGATGTCATGAAAACTGCTGGAAAGAGAGCTACAATTTGTACATAACATACATTTGTACTATACGATATGGCAATCGAAACTAGTAGGAAAAAAGCCTGGATTAAAATTGCTGAAACTATATCCCCGTTAGGTAAATTACATTTTAAATGGGTTTCTCAATAGTTCAAATGAAAATATATAATTTACGTTAAACTGCAGATCGCATTCGCTACTTCGGTATGAATGCAAAACTGTGAATCATGCTACTCGATGTGCAGCCTGCATCCAGGTAGTGCGATTCGCATGCTGTGCTACTTCGGTGTGAATGCTCACTTAATGAGCATATGATGAGACCTGCAGCTTTTCCGTTATTAAGTGCCAGTATGGTACTTTATGAGATTGTGTGGGGGACGAAAAATGTCTGTCCGTCTGTCCGTCCGTCCGTCCGTCCGTGTGTCTGTACGCGCTCTAACTCAAATACGCTTTATCGAATTTTAATGAAACTTGGTATACGCGTTTATAATGTCCATGGGAAGAACCCTATTGAAATTGGACCAAATCGGTTCACCGGTACCGGAGTAAAACCCAATTTAGTGTATATTTTAAAGGCGCCATAACTCTCATACGCTTTATCGGATTTTCATGAAACTTGGATTACCTATTTATAATGTCCATGGGAAGATGTCTGTTGATATTGGACCAAATCGGTTGGCCGGTACCGGAATAATACCCAATTTAGTGCCCTTTTATGGTATCATATAAGAAAAGGCGCGGTAACTCAAATACGCTTTATCGGATTTTCATGAAACTTCGTATACTTATTTATATCAATCATGGCAATAAGCCTATTGAATTTGGACCTAATCGGTTGTCCTGTACCGAAATAAAGAGTAATTATCAGTCAAATTTATTATAATATTTTGGTTCATTTCGAAGCATTTTGATTGGCTCGCGGCCAACCAATCAGCGGGCGAGTCCCGTAACTAAGGTAAATAAAGGGAAATTCTGGAACAAGCCTTCAATTCCTGTCGAAACCTTTTTTAGTAAAGGAGGGTAAAAAGAAGGCACCTTCTTCAAATCCAAAATCAAATTCTCGGTTCTTTCTTATAGCGTCATCAATTAATGACAGCTTATAAAGCTTCCTTCAGTTGCCATGGACAGTTTGACATCTACATGAAAAACAAATGTTCCCATATGTACGATTATAGATGAAATGCTGCTGTATAATGACTAATTATTTTGCTAAAATTGATTACAATTAGATTAAAGCATTGAATTTTACTTCAGCCTATGTCAGATTTATAATCCCTGACCTCTTAATAAATAAAAACATTAAGCTTTGAGAATATGGTTAGGTTGGTACCTCTGCTTCAACGAGGGCCTCATCCTAATTTATCACTCAGATATCGCGAATATTATAGTACTAATTAATGAAATAATTCAACATTTCCCCATAATAAATCTAGCAGGCACGATATATAGCCTAATTTCGAAATACGGTGATTTTTCTTTTCTGTGAGCTACGACGAGATAGTATTCTTTGGTATTTGACACTCAAAAGTCGCAGTGTGGTTTGGTCTTGGGGTAAGGTGCTTGTCTAGTAATCAAGAGATATCACGTTCGAGTCCACCCTGAAGCAAATTTTTTGTTATTATTATTATCAATTGTGTTAAATTGAGCCTATTCCATTCTTGTGTCCTATTTTGTCAATGTGCTTAAATAAGTATTACATTTTTCTTTCAAAAAAAACTGGGAATTCATTGTCTTTCATTGGCCTACATCATTCCTAAATAATAACATAAGCCTATAAATGTTATTTCACGAACAGAAACTAGCTTTAAAGTTATTGCGTTGCGTTAAAATTGCATAAGCCTATACTCAGAACAAAACTGCATGCCGCTAGGTGGAACTATCCTCTTCTTATTGGCTTAAGTGACTGTACTACTTCATTGTCAATGCATTTTGTAAAATGTTTACATATTTTAAGAATTAGTATATCAGTGTATACCAATATGAATTAAGGTTAAGAATCAAACTTTAGACCTTTGTTCTTCCGTAAGCCCTGCTTAATGAATGTATCTGGAGTTTAACTCGGAGATCTAAATAAAATTAAAAAAAAAAAAACTTATTTTCTGTATATCATAACTGCAATTATTACTGATTAAAAAAGCATACTGGCACTTTGTTATATCAGTTTACCTGATTTTATTCTTATGTTTTCACTTGACATGTTAGATTCAAATCCCCAGACAAATCAGATTCAGCATTCTTCAACTACAAGGGTTTCATTTCGATGATTTTAATGGCTTGTTCTGATGCTGACGGCCTATTTACATTTTTAAGTGTTGGTTATTACGAGAGGAATAGCAATGGCATGTCTTTAGAGCATATGGATTTTTCCTTGTCCTCTCTAAAACTAAACTTAATATATCATAGGAGACGAAGCATTCCCTTTAAATGAGTGTCCACACCCTAGGAAAACCCTCGATAATCCTAAGAGAGTGATTAATTATATTATAGAACTTTAAGGGAAAGAAAAAGTAATGAATCTGCTTTCGGGATGCTTATTTCTGAGTTCAGAATTTTTGAAAAGCAAAATTGTCAACTCGAAAATTCAGCTGACGTTAAAGCTGCGGGTATTTTGCAAAATTTCATCCGGACGGACGAATACATATTTTCTGACCCTAATGAAAATTATTGTAATAAAGCCTATAATGTAATACCTGGTATGATACAAGATTATCGTGGTCGTCTAGGAACAAACGCAGTGATTTACGAGATAGGCTAGTTGATTACTTGTTGAAGCTAAAAACGCTTTGCCATGACAATAAAGTATGTAAACTGCCAAGGAAGTGCGAATTCCTGATATTATCTCATCAGTTGTTCTACCATTCATGTACGAGGATTGGAAGTTTAATAGTGGCAACACACCTATAAAATCAAGATATACAGGTATTACAGTAAGTTCAAATAGCTTTTGTTGGCCCTAGGTTGGATATCCAGTATACTTCAGAGCAAATAGGAGTCTTCTATCACTACGAATACCTTCACAGTAACCAGAATAAATTTAGCTGGCTCTATCAACCGGTCTAAAAAGGATATTGGACCTGACAGAAAGCCAATAATTAAAAATAATTCAATACCTTGAAATTATTCTTGATTCACAATTATTTCATACCGAAAAGGAGCAAGATGGGTCAAAGCCTTTCACTTGTTCACTTACTTTCGGCTGAGGTACATAATGAGTAAAATCTTTTAACCACCAGATCATTATGTTATTGCATATTATTATGGATCATGAATAATTTTAAGGTATTGAATTATTTTTAATCATTGGCTTTCTGTCAGATCCAAAATTCATTTTATTCCATGATTTTTCCTGCTCGTTCCAGTTACTATATTCTTTCAGCGTATTGACGACATACTGAATAAATTATTAGGTAACTTGCCTGGAACAGAGGAAAAAAATGAAGTTTATATGTGAAGAGGTCTCACTGCTTAAATTCAAAGATATACACACAGATATAAAAATGTGAGTCAACCCTAATCTATATTTATTTCGTAAATTAGACGATCTATACCTACTATTTTTCTTTAAATATGTACCCTTTAACGCGCATTTTTAAACAATTAAATGCCACATTTTACTATTTTACTTGCGTACAGGTTTAACGAGGTTTTTTGTAACCTATTGTATAGTAAAATAATGCGAAAACTAGCAACGTTTATTACCGAAAGTAGTCTGTACCAAAAATTCAGGTATTTTTCCAGTGATAATCATGAATGGAACGAAGAATTTAAAATAAATCACGTCTTGTCAGGTATAGTTGCCCTCGGCACTTCCAGCCGCTAGTTACACGTCACAGGCAAACGTTTGGAGGTTTTGTTATGCCACCTATTAACAACAGGTATTATGATGCTATACTACTTCGGTGTGAATGCTCTCTTATTTTTATTATGATTATTACTAATATTTTAACTATTGTTATTGTAGTCATTATTACTATTATTATCACTATTATTTATATTATAAAAACACGTGTTTCTCTTTATCTGCGTAATGCAATCTGATAAAACTGTTACCAGTAGAGAGCATTATTATGGAGTCCTCACTGCACAAAACCTATTACTTCTTGAATTGAAGCATTGATAATAGAGATTATTATTTGAATAGACCGGAAACAATAAGCGTTCATGGAGCCTAACATGAAACATCAGAGTTAATAAGAGGCCATGAACCAAGTTTCTGAGAGAAATACCTCCTGCGTGTTTATATTCAGCTTAGGCACTTGGACATGCATAATTTAAAACATTGAAATAGTAGGTGAGAACATAAATTTTTACTGATTCTGCAATAACTAAATAACATTAGGTCAGTAAAACACCATAATTAATACTACAATTAACTGGATTGCACTCCCTTTCAGAATTTCATGGATAAGGATGGGCCTATGAATCTATTCCAGAATCATATTTCTCGACTCACTTGCCAAACTGTCTGGAATTCAAGGTCCAAGCCTCGTAAAACTTATATACCGGCATCTCGTATTATACAGAGTGGAATTCCTTAAATTTTATTTTTTATATTTTTCTGGTCGCCATTCTATTACTTTTTCAGTTGTTCTAACGAGACTAAACTTGCACAATTCCAGGCCTCTCCGAGGCAGAAAATCAAGGGAGGTATGATAAAGACAAGTGACTGAAAAATGTATTTGGCGTTGGGACCCCGAATTCATTAGCCAGCTTCTAAATTCTCATCTAATCACACCGCAGAAGAAAACTGTAAACCACCCGAGTATTCCCTTCCTGGAAAAAGTGCTTTAAGTGGCTTTCGCAGGTTGGTTGCCCAACATACCTCAAGTCGAAGAAAAGGGGGAGAGATAGAGAGGAGAAAGAGGAAGAGAATAAAGAAGGTTGTAGAAAGGAGTGTCAGAGAAGGAGGAAGATAGACAGGAAGAGAAGGAGGGAAGGAAAGATGGAACAAAATAGTTATAGGGAGAAAGAGAGAAATAGAGAGAATGGAACAAGAGAGTTACAGGGAGAAGGAGAGAGACAGAGAGATAAATGGAGAGAATGAAAGGACAGGGAGAGAGAGAATTGCAAATGAGAGTTATAGAGAGAACGAGAGAGAGGGCGAGAGAGAATGGAACAATCGAGTTATAGGGAGAAAGAGAGAAATAGAGTGGAGGGACAGAGAGAATGGAACAAAAGAGTTACAGAGAGAAGGAGAAGGGGAGAGAGAGAATGGAACAAGATAATTATAGAGAGGAAAGAGATAGAGGGAGGGAGGGCGAGAGAGATTTGAATTTGAATTATACTTGTAGAGAGAAGAAGAGAGATAGAGAGAGGAGGAGAATGGGAACAAGAGAGTTTTAGAGAGGAGAGATAGAGAAAGGGAGGAAGAGATAATGAACAAGATAGTTATAAGGAGAAGGAAAGAGGTAGGAAGTGGGAGTGAGAATGGAACAAAATAGCTATAGAGAAAAGGAGTGAGAAAGAATAGGCCTAAATACCGCGTAACCCAAGAGTTTTGTACATAACTTCAGAAAATGATAGTTGATATCATTCCCTTGAAAAAAAGGTTATAATCAACAAGCATCATATTCGCAGTAGCTACAGAGCAACAGCTATTGCTTATTTCTAAACTCGCTAATCACTTTAAATCCATGTAAGTTCTTCTAGTCTAGTCACTCTATCATAACGGCACGGTTTACCAAGACGAATGTACACGAGCTGCAACAGACTACAAACTATGTCCACTCAAGCGCGATTCGCGACGTTGCAGCTCAGGGGGATTGAAAATGGCATTTAAACACAATGTTTCGAAATAACGAATCCGACTGTATCATATTAATTTATGTAAAATTAAGTTATTCCCTGTCTTGAATAATCAACCGTATTTTTAAAATAAATTATCGGTATTTATACATCAATTAAAGGAGATTGTACTCTTATCTTTGTTCCAAATAAAGCATACGATACCATAAACATATGTTCACAATTAATCATCCTGTAGTTATGTACAAAACTATTTGTAAATATCAAGTTCACTCGAAATACTAAGAACTATATGAATAAAGTTTCCCCACAATGTGTCACTTTATCTCGTCATTTAACGTAAATAAAAAGGTACCATAGCACAGGCATTGGCTATTAGCGGAAAGGACTGCATACGAAGACTGAAATGTTTCCTTGTGGATTATTCACATAAGCCAGTTTTTTATTACTAATGTTGTCATGTTTCTTTGATACACAAAAATGAAACTAATCTGAAGTAGGGAATTCTGTTTAAAGAAATGATGCTTACCTTTCTCATATACGTGTGAAAATTTACAGGCCCATAAGTAAGTTATTTTAAGTGGACGAGAAGTCTGTACTTTTCCTTAGTTATTATCAGATCTATAGATTAAGTTTTAGTTAGATTAGGGGATCTCAAACTAATGAATAAATAATATTAGTAATTATCCTTAGTACAGCATGAGTATTTAATTTTGCAGCTGATAGTTCTAGATTTCGGAGGTCAATAAAGGATATCAGAAAAGACAAAGACAATGGAAATTCAACTAAATGTGAATTCAACTAACTAATGTGATAGGCCTAGGTAATATTGAATCTAAAATCTTTTCTGTTCAATGCAATCAGATTTGTTCGATAAAATATGCCAGTCTATACATTTTATTTTTCTGAGGTAGGAAGGTATCAACAGGGTGTTCCAACCCCTGTATAACAATGGAGGAGCTACTTGATAAATAATTAGCGGCTCCTGTCTAGTAATGGCAGTAGTTCAGTAGTAGTAGTAGTAGTAATAGGTCTAGTAGTAGTAGCCTTGTAGTAGTGATTTATTTGCAGAAATCACAGGACGGTGTGTTTCAAAATGATAAGAAAAGAAGACATTATCAAAATAAAATAAAATAAAATAAATCAACAAAACTAGTAAATTAGTAGAATATTAGTAGAGTGCATTGCAAAATGATAACAGATTTACAAAAATAATATTTAAAACAATAGCCTAATAAATAGATACTTAAAAGTCCACCGCTGTGGCGTAGGGGATGCGTTCGCTCCTCTCACGCAGCGGGCCCGGGTTCAAATCCTGGTCGCGACAAGTTACCTGGGTGGGGTTTTTTCTGGGGTTTTTCCTCACCTGTGAGACAAATGTCGGGTAACTTTAGGCCCTTGTGGTCCCTAGATATCATCTTCATCCCATCATCGCCTTGTTTGGAGTGTGTGTATGTGTGAATGGTGTGTCTCGTCCTATGTGTTCGTGTTGTCTCGGAGATGCCCCCGACATTGGGCTGATCACTCATCCGGGAGGCCCTCCATGTCCTTGTCTGGTCAAAAAAGTATGTATGTAATCCACAGATAATCCCTCTCCCGACAGGTCGCGGCTCTGTAAGACCTGGGTGGCTTGGGTCGCTTAAATCTTAAAATGGAGAGGTAAAACTAAGATAAAGAAAGAAAGAAAGATACTTCAAAACTAATAAACAGACTACTAAATTGGTGAAATACTAACTGTAACTTAGAACACTATCAGTTGTCAGCGGCTTAGACCGCGATTATTTACTCAACTGCAAATTACACGAATAAATAGTTTTATTCTCAATTAAATCGTTTTATGTAGTAAATATAAATTAATTATTGAACGAATACGGCATACTACAGATTCAAAATGAAACGATTAAAACGAACCACAGATTCATGAACCATGCCCAAATCATGCATAAACAAAAACGACCTCAGATTCGAGTTCTGTAGCCCCCCCCCCCCCAAAAAAAAAACACGCATAGAGAGTTTTGCCCATATCATTGAATGTTTTTCCATTTAGGGATGCGTTCATGAGTGGATTAACAAAATCGATGTGTTACATAACAAAAAATAGTTTTCAACGATGCAACGTCAAACCGAGCACAAGTTGAAGAAAATTCACAAGTTAAAAATATCGTCAGTAGTAAAGTCCACTAATTTTGTTACTGTCAATGAAATTAACATTATTAAAAAGTTACCAAATAAGAAAGCTGCAGGATATGATCAAATTCCAAACACAGTGCTAAAGCAACCAACTAGAAAATCCCTGGCAAAAATGGCTTCTTTATTTAATGCCGTCCGTACTGGTTACTTTCCTGCAGCATGGAACATGCTGAAATTATTGCCATTCACAAACCAAGAAATGAATATCTTTCCCAAGCAGCTACAGACCAATAAGCCTCCTACCGGCCTTGTCGAAATTATTAGAAAAATAATTCTTAACTGCATCCAGAAATATACATCTGATACTTCTATTATTCCCCCACACCAGTTTTGATTTAAAATTAAAAGATATCACTCCACCAATCATCAATTGCTGCGATTAATAGAACATAATATATCACGGTTTCGAACAGCATGAACATACTGTAGCAGCATTCTTAGATGTCACTTAAGCATTCCATACAGTATGGCAAGAAGTTGGTCTTCCAATGTACTTACAAGCCCTAATCACTTTTTTTTTAATCTACAAAGCGGCCTATTCTTGCTGGAGTTCTATTTTGTCTCCTCTTTTAGTTATTTATACAGTTGATGTACCAGCTTTGCCTTCTGTGCATACAGCTCTATTTGCAGATGACACAGTGATATATACTTCTCACAATAATATAATTACAGTTGCTATACAATTGCAGTCTTCATTAGATCTATTCTTACACTGGTTATCAAAATGGCGCATTCAGTTAAACCCCCAGAGACGTCAACAGAAAATATTTACACTGAGAAGGCCTGAGGTACCCCCTGATGTCAAGATGTATGATTCGTCAGTAACCTGACTTCCTTCAGACAAAGCTGTTAAATGCCTGGGACTACATTTAGATCGAGTGACTTGGCATACCCATATAAACACAAAACTAATCGAACCTTATACCCGATTAATGAAGTTATACATACCCGATTATGAATAGGAAATCGTCTCTCAGAATCGATTATACTCTTTTGCTTTATAAAAGCATACTCCGGCCTCTGCTGCTATATGCATGTCCAATATGGCGTGGTGCATCAAAAACAAAACAAAAGCGTCTTCAAGTATTCCAGAACAAGGTTCTAAGAATGTCAGTGAACTCTCCTTTGTTTATCCGAAACAACCGGTTACGTAGTGAAGTCTGTGTAGAGTATATTCACGAACATATTTCTAATCTAATAAAAAAAATTCTTCATAATCTAGACTAGAACATATTTCAGGGGCACAGTATTATGGCCTCGAACAAAAGTCCCATAATGCAGGACGGCTTAGACCTCGACTGCCACAACTTATGGTTCTTTAATTATGTTTAGGACCATATGTCAGATAACTCTGGAGCGTAGTTTTGAGTGAGGGGTCAAACATTGACTCATCTCTATAGCGAGAATTCTGATATCGCTAAAAATTTCCAGTAGCCGTCGCCAATCTGATATAGCAATGTAATGCTGAACGATTGTATATACATATATATATATATATATATATATATATATATATATATATATATATATATATACACATATATAGATATATCACAATTAAATAAGGTATTATTAGCATAATATTTGGTGTTGGATGTCAACAGAAACACGAGTTCAAATATTATATTACGAGTATATTCTGACAATTTGTTTGGGTTTGCATAGAAACCAATAAATAATTAATAATTATTATTTAAGATTAATACATTGTTCAGATAATAGGCGTAACATGATGGTTTAAGGTACGAACAAGTTGTAATTTTAAACATAGTGTTATAAACTGCAGATTCTCAGCGCACAGAGTAATTTAAATCTACAGGTGAGTTTTACTTACGGAAAATAGTACAATATAAAAAAACTTTTAGAAGAGGAGGCGTGTCACTTGTTGAAGCCAGCTCGGAGGCATTAGTAACGTAACGTGATATGCAGGGTGCGGTAATAGTCCAGTCACCAGGTACTTTCATCTGGAAAAAGGTCCGAAGTTAATAATTTTTTAATATGTGTATGTGGGTATTCTGTGGTGCAGAATCCAAGTTTTCCAATTCGAGAACCCTGTGCAAACTTCAGGTCAGCCGAAAACCTTGAAATTTTAGGGTTTTTGTAGTTTTTTCCTTATAACTCCTAAACAACGCGTTATAGCTCAAACATTCCATTACAAAAGTTAAAGAGCATTAAATTTCCTACCATTTTCATTGTTTAAACCTTTTTTAAACCAAATACGTACCAAGATATGGCGCTTCAAAGTTTCGAAAATTTTTAAAAATACCGAAAAACTGCGAAAAAAAACCTTAAGAAGGTGACAAAGGGTTGGCACTGAGGAAGTTAATTTTTATAAAAACTTTGAAATGTGTAAATTACTGATACGTCACACGCAATAAACGTATTATAGTGTGGAACAAAAAATATGCAACTTCACTGTCTCTACAATTGTATACGGATTTTTTACATAGCTAATAAAATAGCTTACATAACTAATACAATTTAAAAATGGATACGAGAAAAGACCATCTACAAGAAATAGCCTATAGATAATAGTTTTTAAAACTTAAGTATGAATAGGAATTAAAAAATTTACATTTGTATCAGTTTCTTCACTCAAAGAAATTCCGGTTTAGCTTTTATTCGAGACACGCTTTTCAGAAAGAAGAAAAAAAAGTTTACTAGAAGTAATGACCTCTTAAAGATCATTACACTCTCAATGAAACCTTTTGAACTTTAATCTCACCTATTGTAAACCAAATTTCAAACGTCACGTTTTTCCGAACCATAATTTGACTGAGTTACGTCAAGTGTCAACATGTTAGGGCAGTCTGGAAAAAAACTGGGGTTGGGCCAATGCTGCGGATAAAGGTCGCGGAGCATGTGATGTGGTATATATGGGATGAAAGTACTGTGTCATTACTGTTGTACATCGCAGCGAAGCATACTATCAACATGGCTCTGAGCAGGACAGTTCTCGTGGCTCTGGCCGTCTTCTGCTTCTCACAGGTCAGTTTATCTGTCTAAATATCTTCTGTTTCGCTATCGAAAATAATAAAATAATAATAATAACAATAATATTAATAATAATAATAACAATAATAATAATAATGAAGGCCCTGAAGTTAATGCCCTTTCAGAAGACGAAACATGCATGCATATATGCCCTAAATTTTGTAATCTATGCTCCGGAACCAATTAAGTATGCTCTACCATTTAGCCTAAGTAATTTTAATATTTTACGTTCCCTTTTAGCTGTATTCCATTATGTATTACAAAAAATTGTATAAATTGTATAAATTACTTTCCAAAACCTTTTAGAAAAGCAAGGTCAATGCAACAAATCTTAGTATGCATATACGGAAAAGTATTGAAATGAAACATCATTTTACTGATTTATGTATAGCGTAGAGCTTTTCACTGGTACTCACTACTAAATTGCGGTATTTTGTTACCTGTTGGAGCGCTTTCAACCGCATGGAGCGGCCATCTTCAGCAACTTCAGTTGCTGAAGATGGCCGCTCCATGCGGTTGAAAGCGCTCCAACAGGTAACAAAATACCGCAATTTAGTAGTGAGTACCAGTGAAAAGCTCTACGCTATACATAAATCATTAAGATTATCGCTACAGAATGGACAAAACTCAAGAATCATTTTACTGTTATAGAATCAGTTCCGAAAACATTAGGCTATTTACTGTCAATCATTGTACAGTCGTTCTCAAACATTCACATAGCCAAATATGCTGGTAGTAGATGTTTTAATTAACAGAGATAGGCACGATATTTAGAATGTCAGAAATATGTTTAAAATGTGATTAATTAATTAAATATGCACAAATATTTTAATATCAAGTACATATTATGAATTAACCCAAAATTACAAAATAATGAAACAATCAGTTTCTGTTTTTTCTTTCAGGTCTTGACCCGATTTTAACATTAGCATGTAATAGAATGCATTATTAAAAACATGATTATTTATAAACTTCCTGGCCCTAATAATGTTTTCACAATACAGTTTAAATAATATTTAACCAAACAATATATTCTTGAATTACATTACTGTTTTGTACAGGACCTTGAATTAGGATTTATCATACAGTCCTATAATTAACCACAATCGTATTTATGTAGCCTATTCCTTTACCAAAGAACTATGATCCTTTTTTACACTTACATCAAAACTAGATTAAATATAAGTACATTTAGCCGATGGAATAAACTTTCATTTAAAGAAGAAGCCAAATTTGTGAATCTTTTCTGAATAATTCCTGCTCACAAAGTAGATAAAGTTGTAATTTTAAACAATTGAAAAATTATATATATATATAATAGGCTCTGTCCTGACTGTCTGAATGAATGAATGACTGACTGACTGACTGACTGACTGACTGACTGACTGACTGACTGACTGACTGACTGACTGACTGACTGACAGAGAATCAAAGTAGAGCCTAAACCATAATAGGTAGAGACTTGGAATTTTGCCAGTTCCTTTGTTTCATAATGTAAGTGCGCACTAAGAAAGCATTTTGAACTTTTTTACTTTAAATGCCAAAAATCAAGTGTTTTCAAAGATACTTAATACCGTTTTACACATAATTATCAAGTCCAAATCAATTCCATGTACAGTTCACATGACAACAGTGTATTGTTGCCAGTGGTCACAGGTAGCTTAGGAAGTAAATGATACGGGACTTTGACAAATTAGAAAAGCTATCGATATAATTCACTGGTGTAAATAAATATTGAAGAACGAAGTCCACGAAAATAATGCACAATGTGATGCAGTAACATAACTTTCTCTATCCTGGAAGTAGAAAGCAAACACCGGACTTGTAGGACGCGTTGCTACAGAAGCACGCAAAATAAGCCATGTAGATGTAGATATCTCGTCCTGTAGATCCTGTGTTGAGCGGGGCTCAAGGATATAGAACACGTCAGATCAAAAAATACATGCATGTTATAACAATAATATAGGCCTACAGAAACTGTAAGCTGCCAAATTTATCCAAGCTGGAAATATTCCTCCAAATTGTAGAAGGTGTGAGTTATTAAAAATTCCTTGACAGCTGTTTTGAAAGGTTTGCTCTTTCTTTGAATACATAATAATTTAATGTTGTTTGGAAGCTTGTTATATATCTGTACTGCAGAATAATAAGCACCCTTCTGAAAGAGTTTTAACGAGTTATTTGGTCTGTGTAGATCATTCATGTTTCTGGTAGTACGTCCATGTACACTAAAATTAGTTTGAAATTTATCAATATTATTCACTACATAACACATAACAGAGTATATATACTCCCCTGTAAGAGTGAGGACTTTTAATTTTTCAAATAGCGGTTTACAAGATTCCCTTTTTTTCTTTCCACATATTATTCTTATTGCCCGCTTTTGTAATCTAAATATTTTCTCCCTATGGGAAGAGTTGCCCCAGAATATGATCCCGTAACTCATTACCGAGTGAAAATATGCAAAATATACCATAAGTAATGCATCCTGTTTTAATATATCATTCAAAATTCTTAAAGCAAAGCACGCTGAACTCAGTTTTGGACCTATCATTTCTATGTGTGTCTTCCAGTCAAGATTTTGGTCAATTTGCAGTCCTAAAAATTTTACATTGCTAATTTCTTGTATGATTTGTGTTCCATAATTAATTTCAAGATTTGAGATACATCTGTTTTTTGTTCTAAATTGTATAAAATGGGTCTTATCAATATTAAGTGTCATTTTATTAGCTAGAAACCATGTGTTTAACTCGTGAAAAGCCTTTATAGCTATTCTTGATAAATGTTCTTGTGACGTTCCTGTTACAAGTACACTAGTATCATCTGCGAAGAGCAATACCTTTGATTGGTCACTTAAGTTATAGGGCAAGTCATTAATGAGGTACCCCATTCTTAACAACCCCTAAGTTAGATTCATTTCCATTTATTATTACCTTTTGAGTTCTATCAGAAAGATATGATTTGAACCACTTAAGTGTTAAATTATCGAACCCATAATGATCCAATTTTTGAAGTAATATTTCATGATTTATACAGTCAAACGCTTTAGCTAAGTCGCAGAAAATTCCCAGAGCATATTTCTTTTTATCTAACGCTTCCAGTATTTCTGTAGTAAGTTGAAATGTAGCATTCTCAGTGGACATGCCACTTCTAAATCCAAACTGAGATGAAGTAAGAATGTCATTCAAATTAAGATAGTGTATTATGCGTTTGTACATGACTTTTTCAAAAACTTTTGAAAATGAGGTTAAGAGCGATATAGGTCTATAATTTGATGGTAGATTTTTGTCACCTTTTTTAAAGAGGGTCTTAACAATAGCATGCTTCAGTCTTTCTGGAAATATTCCATTTTCTAATGAACAATTGCATATGTGACTAAGAGGTTTACTGAGTTCCGATGAGCAACATTTTAATAACCTACCACTTATCTCATCCCATCCAGACGAGCTTTTACTTTTGAGAGACTTGATTATATTTTCAATTTCTTTGTGAGAAGTCAGGTTCAATTGAAATCTATGGTTCCAATTTGTAGATTTTGTTAGTAGGTCTACTGCCTTAATGTTAATATTATTTATAGGAATACATTTCTCTGCAATATTTATAAAGTGACTATTAAAAGCATTTGTAATGTCTGATAAATTATCTAGTTTTATGTCTTGGTATATTAATGATGTACAATCATTGTTTCCCTTTGTTCTCCCTGTTTCGTTTTTTATTATATTCCATACAGTCTTAACTTTATTATTTGATTTATCAATTACTTGTGAAAAATGCCTACTTTTTGCTTCTTTGATTACTTTCTTCAGTATGTTGCAATACTTTTTATAGTATTCCTTATGAGTTTGGTTGTTACTGGTTCTATATTTTAGGTAGAGCTCTCTTCTGTTTGCACATGATATTTTAATACCAGCAGTTAACCATGTGTATTTCCTTGAATTAGGTAAATTAACAGTTTTCTTTTTTGGAAAATTTGCCTCAAAATGTCGTGACACTATGTTTAGGAATTCACTTAATTTACTATCTACTTTGTCATAGGATAACATAGATTCCCAGTTTTCATTCGCAAGATCTTGTTTGAAATTTAAAATTGAATCGTCATTCATTACTCTAGTCATATTACTATGAGCATGTTTACTGTTCGAATTTACTTTAATATTGTTCAGCACTAACATTTGTGCATCATGATCTGATAATCCATTTAATATTGGAAATACTTTAAAATTAAAATGTTTTTCTATATCTATGAATATATTATCTATTGTTGTTTGGGAGTCGTTTTGAATTCTCGTTGGAAAGTTTACTATGAAATCTAGATTATAGCTACCCAATAAAGATATCAGTCTGATCTTCTTCTCACTATCAATTGAGAAATCTACATTAAAGTCCCCACACAGTATAATATTTACATTAGTACTATACAGTGAATTAAGAACCCTTTCTAACTGATTTACAAAATAATTGAAATTACCTGATGGTGCCCTGTAAATGGTTAGTTTTACAAATGTATCATTGTCAAAATCCAATCTGGCTGAACAACATTCAAAATCCTGTTCTTTACAGAAAGAACTTGTGTCTATATCACTGAAATGTAAGTTTCTTTTGATAAATATACTCACACCTCCACATTTTATGGAATGTCTACAAAATTTTGAACATAGTGAAAAGTTATCAATTTTTAATTGTTCCAGTTCTGTTTCTGCACAGTGGTGTTCCGTTAGACAAATAACTTGAATAAATAATAAAATCCACAATAATATTAGCCTATTATTAATAATACAATTATATTAATAATAATATTAATAATACTATTACTAATAATAATAGCATTAAATAAAATAGTAGACGTAGCCTATATTTAGTTTAGGCCTACTATATTTTCTTGAACAAATCTGTATTCAATGACAAGAAAAGTATCCAGATATTGTACGAAGGCTCACAAAAGTATCCCCATATAAAATAGCAATAATTAAAATGGGCCGCAGTCATTTATTATTTTGATTTTGTTTAATTTGAACTCACTTTTACGATTCTTTTCTTGACCTAGGAAATAATTTAATAAAAATGTAGTCGGAGCAATTATTTGTTTACTTAATAGCCTAAGTGTGATGCTGTAAGGAGAATATTACATGAAAAATTCGGTAAGATCTCTAGATCTATTTAATCTGGAGGATGTACACTAATCTTTGAATGGTACATATCGCTTTCTTTCGTTAGCCTAAATACTTCAATAATACAAATCTTAACATGTATAGGCCTATGTGAAAAAAATTTGTGCAATATATATTTTACCGTTTATTTAAATAATATTTACTTACAGTGTCTAATTTCTTATTATCTAATCACATAATATATAGAAACACACATCATAGAGCAGTATTTACTGTTTTTCATGCATTGATCATTTATGATACCGCTCGATTCGAAATCCAGTCATAAAACAAAGAGGTGTTCCGTCCATTTCGGTATTAACATAACTGTCATTGCCTTATATAGGCCTATATATTTTATAAACTTTACTACGAAATTTATACATCTATTAAGCAACGGTTATTCTATAGTTTACTCATTCCTTTAAGGCCTGAAGCAACAGTAATCCGTCGCCTTAGCAAAGAGGAGGGAAGAGATAAGTAAATGGGTTTGGCGTGAAACGGAAAGCAATTTTTCTGAAGGTTCTCTTTCAGATTATGATTCTTTTTAACTTTTAATCCTACGACAAGAGACTATTCAGAAGGAAGGTATAACTTACTACATGTCTTTACGGCAGTGTTATCAGCTAGTTTAGGACCTTTCATTCTTGGGTTTTACTTTGTTAATCATTCGTTCACTAAAGAGAACTAAAGTTCAATATATTGTACATTGTACAATGTAAAGTATAATATAGAACTCGGTGAAAATGTATAACTAAAAATTATATAAGCTGCCCACTATTTTCACAATCATGTCTATAGATTATGTGAACCTAATTTAACGGGGCGTTACTCCATATGTTATATAACATTCCATTATGTCATCATATTTCTCTGAGGAGGAAAGTTTCTTCAATTATGTAAACATGTACACAAATATATCGAGCTATAATAAGAACATCTCTTGCACTTTTCATAATAGCAAATGTTATAGATGAAGGCATAGGCAATAAATTGTAAGTAAATTGTCACAGTGTGCGACGAAGTATAATTTGATATTTGGATAAAAACTTACTTGGATTTAAGTTGTAAGATAAATGCCTACACCTTGGTATAAATCCCTATGGGAACCCATAAAAATCCCATTCCATTTAAAAGAACGTATAGACCTATTTATAAGCATATGAATAAGCTACTTTTACCGTGACAATTATAAAGAACGACCACTCCTACGGATAGACTTACAATAATCTCATGAAGAGTATAATAATAATAATAATAATAATAATAATAATAATAATAATAATAATATCAATAATGTTACGAGATATAAACCGTGCCAGTATTATTAATTCTTTCAGAGCTGATGAAGGCCCCCGAGTGAGGATGGCCAAAAGCTCGAACTTGATATGTTGACATGGCTGATCACCCGAGAAGCTTATTGAATAATAATCAGCGCCATGAAAGCTTCAAATCTTATATGAATTTATATGGATAAAGCAGTGATCAAGTGAAACCACCAAAGCTTAAAATCAATTAACAAAATGTCAGAAGAATAGTTGGTTTCCGAAAAGAATAATCGCGAAACGTGGATAAATCTTCACATTTTACCCAAAACATTACTCTATCAGTCTTATATCTTTGCTTTAAACAATATTCGATATTACGTATTTATGTGTTGGTAGCAGTGAAAATGATAATTTCGAGCTTTCGGCCATTCTTAGCTCTCTGGCTTTCATCAGAATATGGCGCCTGGAGTGTATTTATGTAGGCCTATATTTTTTGGGATTGTAAGATGAGTGAGTAATGGTAATTTTTATTGGCTAGGGAAACAAAGAAGAAAAAGAAACGAAAAAAAAGTACTTCCAGCCGAACAGAGGTTGACTTACCGTCTTATAATTTTGGATTTAATAAATTCACTATATCCTGATGAAGGTTTCAGGTAATTGTAAGGATGACCGAAAATCCTAATTTAATGACATAGCTGATAAACCGTGAAGCCAAAATAATTAATCAATTATAGAACCTATTCACACAGAGAAACCACTTCAGCGTCTGATTAAATAAATGCAGAGGTCATTTCGATCCCGTTAGTTGACTCGACTTGTGTAAATGTATAATTAAAAAATTGCATAAGCGAACTTACAGTTTAATATATTTAGTCACTAAAATTACTTTTACAGGCTGCATTGGTAAAAAGAGAAACAACAGGATCTGCTGTGAATGATTTGGAATCTGCCCTCTCTACTCTTGGATCCACGATTAGTGAGGGATTTTCAAACTTCACCCAGGCAGTTGGACTGAACCTTCCATCAGCCGAATCAGTTCAACAGGATCTCCATACTAAGACACAGGACTTGGCTAGAACATTAGGAAATTTCGTGGGTCAACTACAGAACGAGGTAAGCATTGAATAATCGTGATCCGCGATAACTCGAATTCGCTTTATCAGATTTCATTGAAATTTGGTATACGCACTTATAACGTCCATAGGACGAAGCCTATTGATTTTGAACCAGATTAGCTGACCGATACCGGAGTAACACCCAATTAAGGGTCTAATTTATGAAAATATTACACTGAATTCATCAATGCAATTCAGTTCTCATGAGAACCTAACAATATTGTTTGCAGTGTTCATATAGGGCGTTGGACGTTGCAATACACTTGGCTTTGTCAAATAACACTACTCAGCATGACTTTTTCGGCAAAGCATCTAATAAGTGATTTTAACTGAATAAGGTCTCCTGATTTCAGAAAAGTTACTCTTTTCTCTCTAGTTTTCGTGTTTGCTGTCTGAAAATGTGTCAAGGAGTACGCAACTTTAAGGTCTGTTTATACCTTCTTGGAGGCTTATAGTAGGTTTTATAGACGGTAAGTCATATAAAAAAACAGATTGAAGCAGTAGTAACGGATTTTGAGAGATCTACAAGTTTGGCCCTATGGCTTTTTGTCGTATCGTATCGTATTGGTTATACCTTAGATTGAGTTAGATTTTTTATTTCAAGTAAATATATATTTTCCTCATATTATGTAATTTTTGACACACATAGGACAGATATATCGTAAAATTTGATAGAAATATTGGCAAATACAACAGCCATAAGCGTGCAAAATTATGTGTTTCTAGCTGTCCTATAAGAATGGAAAAACTAGCTGAATAGCCGTGACATCATTCACATCTACGACAGTCTAATCATCAACTTATTAACAATGATGTTTACTCACTTCTAGATGAAGTAGGAACTTGAAATTTGGCAGACTTATAGCTTTTAGCCTATAACCGATGGAAAATTCCCGAAAGATCAAAATTTTAATTTTTTCCCCTCCAAAATAAACTTTGAATTTCTTTGGATTTTATCACTGCGTATTTGTACGGGTTCAGATGTTTTGACAAAAATAAAGGATTAGGTCTATTGTTGACGTGAGGAATTTGCTGTAAATTCGTTCTGTTTAAATTCTGGTTATCCCACATATTCCTTCACATATGTTTATCAAACATTCTCAACAAACCATGGTCTAAAACTGAATAGTTTCCGAAATATGGTCTATTAACTCCATCTGGTTCTTTGCTATATCAGTTTACCTGCTTTGTATTTAAAATCAAATCACCATTGTGCCAGCTGTTAGATTACGGCATATTAAACGATCAAACTAACCAATGTTGTCATCGGTGGACATAAGAAATAGTTAACCTAATTGAGATAAGCTGAAATCAGAACAGAATAAAAACACACAAACTGGTTTGCACAGAATAAAATTATGTTTTTAATCAATGCACATTTAAAATGTTTCAATTTCCAAATAAGTTATGTTGTATAAGATAACGTCCCAGTAACGTGCTGACGTTTTATCAGATAAAATGTATCCTTGCGACCTTTGCAAGCATTTTATAAGATAAGCGATCGTAATTGGCCGTATCCGAGGCATTGCTAAACGTTACTGGTCAATATCAAATACGCGTCTTATGAATGGCATAGTCAGCATAACTACCCAATTAGTCTGCAATTTTTCATTTTAGTTAACGGCATATAAAAAAATATAGTTTCTGCTAAGAAGAGAAATTAACACATGACTATTCCACATGTCCACCGCAGTGGCGTAGGGGATGCGTTCGCTCCTCTCACGCAGCGGGCCCGGGTTCGAATCCTGGTCGGGACAAGTTACCTAGGTGGGGGTTTTCCCTCACTTGTGGGACAAATGTTGGGTAACTTTGACAAATGTCGGGTAACTTTAGGCCCTTGTCCCCGGATATCATCTGGCCGTCCTTATCTTCATCCCATCCTCGCCTTGTTTGGAGGGATTGAGTGAGTGAGTGAGTGAGTGAGTGAGTGAGTGAGTGAGTGAGTGAGTGAGTGAGTGAGTGAGTGAGTGTGAGTGTGAGTGTGTGTGTGTGTGTGTGTGAATGGTGTGTCTCGTCCTATGTGTTCGTGTTGTCTCAGAGGTGGCCCCGGCATTGGGTAGATCACTCATCCGGGGAGGCCCTCCATGTCCTTTCTGGTCAAAATAGTATGTATGTGATCCATAGATAATCCCTCTCCCGACAGGTCGCGGCTCTGTAAGGCCCGGGCGCTTGGGTCGCTTAAATGCCCCTAAGAGGGAGAGGTAAAACTCAGGTGAAGAAGAAAAGGAAGATTATTCATAGTAATTAATTAATTAAAACGTCGCTAATATCAGGGGACTTCCTGACGAAATACAAAATGACCAAATATGACTTGAAATGTTACATTCAGCAATCTCATCAGGTGGAGAGAAGTCATCCAATCAGGAGGCGCACACTAGATCGCCAAGGTGCTGTGAATTCAATCAATACAGTAATTCAGTCAAAGGTTAATATAGTATTGTAATTTTTCGTATGATTTTGACTGCATACTATCTGCTGTTGGCACAGCAGCCTGATTTCCTAGAACGCGCGAACTGATTTCGCAGTCTTGCTAATTATGAATTTTGGAGCCAAAGTCTACTTGATGGAACTGCATTTCATCAGGAAGTTACCTGATGATGGCAACGAAGTGGCTTAACGAAACCTGTGTGAAGTACCATTGGCCCTTTCGTTCTAATACATGAATATTAACTTATTACTCGTCCGTGTTCAATAAAACGATTCTGCACAGTAATGACCGAAGTGCTGGACTGGGTTCCACGGATCTCAAGAAAGCAAAATAAATGGGTACTAACAATGGGTAAGTCCGCCGCCGTGGGTGTATAGGTAGCATACTTGCCTTCCACCCTGGCGGTCCGAGTTTGATTCCCGGCCAGTTAGTGAGTTTTTCAGTAACGAAAAATCCCCGGGTTTAGGACTGGACAACACCCAGGAACATTTTAGTCTATATTACATAGCATTGAATTAAAGTGGTGACTGCTAGAATACGGTATTCACAATAGATCTATTAAGGTCGCAGTGTTGAGAAGTCGAAAGGCTTTCACTACCCCTCATTAATCTAATCTAACAACGGGATAAGAAGGAACATATACTTTTGTTCTATTCTCTTTAGAAATAAACTTTAAATTCTAAATATTCATTTTATAATTCCATGGGACTTTCTTCATATTCATTACGCAGCCATACACATATATCCATGTGCATATAAAGAATATAGGTAGAAGTGGAATATTTAAGTGGAATAACTCATAATATAGTAGAATCATTCTATGGTTCCGTGCATGAACCCAATGACCCACAGTCGGCCTTCTGAGATAATGTCAGTTACAGAATGAAATAAGTATAATATAAAATATGTTTCACACATGAATTTTGTTTATAAATACAGATAAAAAGTACATAGAGAGGCAGCTTTGTTTAATGTTTCACAAATACATGGTTATTAGGTTCATGAACGGTGCCGCAGAAATGAGAATTAACAGTTCTGTTCCCTCTATCGTTGAAAACGTCAGAATTTCAGCGTCTGTTGATTGCAAAATTCTTTCTTTTACTGCCGTTATTTTGTACTCTACAAATTATTTCGAATAGTGTAGAATTTTTTTGAAACAATTATAATATTTGTGCAGATACGTACTAATTCTTTAAAGGTTAAGTTCGTTATATGTACAGTAACATATTTTCTCATAAACATGTAGTTGAATTTTATACCTTACGTCATAGATTCTTCTCCATTTGGTGAAGCTCTTCATAACATCATAAGACCGTCAGTATAAATATTTGTTAATACTCTTCGTAGCAAAGGGTTTTCAGTCCAAGAAGAAGTTTATAGTTTGGCAACTAATGAAATTTCTCGAATGATCGATATGATTATTATCAAACCCGGAGATCGAAAAGATTGTAAAAGCCTATTAGATCCAACAGTAAGGTTCGATACCCACGGAAATCAACCAATATTCGAGGTGCAGGATGTGAATAAACAAAAATATTTATGTTCCAACAGTTCCCTTCTATAAAGACAAATACAACCTCGCTTTCATTGTTATAACCGAAGAGATGAGACAAGAATCAAAGTTTGAAGATCCGAGGTAGCAAATGAGTTTGTGGAGTGGCTTTAAAGCGGCATTCTCGGCAGGTCTTGTCTTACCTAATCAGTTATAACAAGCCCCTGGACCTCCTTAGGGCTTTCCCCAGATTCCCTTCATCGGGAGTTTCGAGTACGGTAACTATAATAATAAAATCAGGTAAACTGATGTAACAAAGTGCCAGTATGTTTTTTTTAATCAGTTATGACTGCAATTATGATATGCAGAATGTGTTTTTTTTTAAATTGATTTCCAAGTTAAGCTCCAGATTTATTCATTAAGCAGAGCTTACGGAAGAAGAAAGGTTTACCATCTCGGCCACCTGGGTCATTTTAACGGTCTAGTTGGATAAGCGCATGTAAATCAATATGTTTTTTGTCATAGCTACCTGTATTTTAATTTCCAAGGCCTTATAAGATCACAGTAAAACAATAGGCTATGTTGTCAAGATAACTGATTTTCATTTTTTTTATATAAATTCTTTCGAATACGTATATTACCATAAAATAGACACTAAATTGAGCATTACTCCGAAACAGGTCAACCGATTTTACCCATTATGAATAGACGTCTTCCCATGGACATTATAAATGTGTATACCAAGTTTCATAAAAATCCGGTAAAGCGTATTTGAGTTACTGCGTCTTTAAAATATACACTAAATTGGGTTTTACTCCGGTACCGGTCAACAGATTAGGTTCAAATTCAATAGGGCACTTCTTATGGACGTCATAAATGGGTATACCAAGTTTCATGGAAATCCGATACAGCGTATTTGAGTGATGGCGCCTTTCTATTAGAAAGGCGCCATAATCTATTAAAATAGGCACTAAATTGGGCATTACTCCGGTACCGGTGAACCGATTTGGTTCAATATCAATAGGGTTCTTCCCATGGACATTATAAATGTGTTTTCCAAGTTTCATGAAAATCCGAAAAAGCGTATTTGAGTTATAGTGCGTACAGACACACGGACACACGGACAGACGGACAGACAGACGGACAGACATTTTTTCGTCCACCACACAATCTCATAAAGTACCATACTGGCACTTAATAACGGGGGAGCCTAACCATTATAACGTGTTGGAGAGCGTATGTATTGTAGGTGCCACTTCTTAACGACTTTTTTTTTCCAAGAACTCCCTCTACTGCTGCCACCCTAATCCTCTTCGACCTGTCAATCAGTGAATAGAAAGATAACTAGGCGGATTCGCACTTGTGTGCAGTCCAGTAGGCCTACAATGTTGTCAAATACGTACCACAGCACGCTTACTTCATTTGAGAAGTGGTGAATGACAGCGACAACACTGGGGAAACTCACGCGACTACAAGAGCACCTATTCTTTGTCGGCGTCGGTGCAGATTTTTGGATTAGGGAACAATGCTATTATATTCTTTTGTAGGTAGACGATGGTTTGGGATGAGGTCTTCTTAAAATGGCACGAACAGTAGCCTACATAACGTCATGTTATTGGCATCATTGGATAAACCAGTGCGGGAAGGACCGATGACGTTAAAGACCGTCGGTAGCTAATATTGGAGTTTGGTATCCAACCTATGGACCGCGTAACCGCACGGACCAGCTCTCGTAGAAACAAAAATAGGCTAACTCTATTAAAAGCGTTTTAAAGTCGATTTTAAGATCACGTTGTTGCTGCTGGACTTAGCATGCAGAGATGTAAACTTAAAAGACGTTCAATGGTCTTCAAATACCAGTTTTTCATAAATATTTTGATTATATACAGTACTTCTATATTATTATATACGTCAACCTCTTTCATGTTGCTTGTACTATTTGTTCACAGGCCGGCAAAACGCAAGGAGATCTGAAGAACGTCCTGGAAGGAGTTGCCACCAAGTGGAACGAAACAGCTGCAAGTCTCCAGAGCTCATCTGCAAGCAAGAGCGCTCAAGAGCTCAAAGAACAAGCACAAGCAAGTTTAAACACTTTCTTGGAGGAAACAAGAAAAGTAAGAGATTCTAATTATGCCATACAAATGTAGAAATAGGCTGCAATAATTAAATGCGTTACTAGATTTACAAATGAGGTACCGATAATTCTGATTCATTAATCATTCTGGGGCAACAAAGATTACAGTCTATTGTAGAATTGCATATTCTACCACTACTACTAACTAATAAATCCCTAGTTCCTTTCAGTTCATCTGTTAAAACCCTAGTAAAACCCTCTTTGACAAAAAACTCAACTGGAATGTTCAGATAACTCACACATGTAAAGAAATATTTTCGATCGTTCATTCAATAAAACGCCTTAAAAATGTTCTTCCTTTTTCGCTGAAGAAAATCCTAATGAAAACTCTTGTGCTGCCACATTTTGATTACTGTGATATATTACTAAGCGATCTCAGCGTCAACCTCTCTAAAAATAATAATAATAATAATAATAATAATAATAATAATAATACGTTTTCACAATATGTGCATTCTATATATCTTTATATAATAGTTGATATCAATTGTATAAACAATGTATTGATAATATGGTGATCGAAGATTGATTACCTTCCTGAAGAGTAGCATGTCGAGTTCGTGCCAAGCAGGGACATAGCAAGGTAGGGGGCAAGATAGGGTCGCCCCCGAAATGAAAAAAATAATAATAATAAAAAAAATAATAATAATAATAACGAAACTGCACTAAATTAAAATGTACTTCTCATTTAATAGCTATTCTTAAATAAAGTGTTTTATTACCCTTATGACATTATATTTTATTAGAAGTTGTGAAATTAAGCCTTCAAATTTCATTTTAACGCTTTTTTTTTCAAAATGTTAATCTTTTGGAACAGTAAAACTTGTGGTGATTGTTTAAAAGGGCTATTTTGTTAGTAACTGAAAAAAATCCTAGCTATTTCCCTGGTGCCAAGTGTCATGTCACTGCGCAAAAGAACAAGTTTTTGTCACATTCTTAGGACCATTTGTTATGCGATTTGTACCTAGTTCAGAACGCTTTAAAATGATAGATGTCCATTGTGAACACTTGATTTGTACCTGAATGAAATAGAGAAAAACAGCAGAAGAAGACAAAGGAAGAAAAATTACACCATAATCTGCAAACTCTTTGCATAAAATAATCAGGAAAACTTCGAAATTTCTGACTGTTATAGGTCTTAGAAAAATCTGCAAACTCTTTGCATAAAATAATCAGGAAAACTTCAAAATTTCTGTCTGTTATAGGTCTTATAAAAAACCGACGAAACACAAAGCTAAGCCAATGAAATATTTAGTTTTGATCAAAGCATTACTTGCGAACTTCATTTCTCCCATTCATTCAAAGTCTGCAATTCCTTATCATAGCAAAGGATTTTTCAATATTAATTAATTACTTGCTTTTTCAATAACTTCATGAGAGATATATATTTCTTTGTAAATAGATCACGATTTAATACACGCAGATATTTCCGGTATGTTCAACTGTTTTAAAAAGTGATTTGTTTCAAACAGATTGTTGCCAACCAAAGGAGCCTGAATTACACTACAACACGAAATTGACAAAACGTTATTCGATCACTATTCTAAGCACAAGCGAACTGAAGTTATTTTAGTTTTTAATTAATATAAATAACACAAATAACAGAACCCGCTAGAGCACGGTCTTACCTGTTAAGTTCTATATCACGGTCTTACATCGCAAATTACTTTTTTGGGCGGGTGAATGAAGAGAGATAACTAAAAACTGGGAAAATTGAAATATTTACTACAGTGGGTAGTTGTGGGGTAGTTTCATACTATAATATGATACCATTCTTATTTTCTCAATTCTTGGTATGCAACGTCATGTAAGCACATTGAAATTCAATGTTACTAAAAATAAATTTGTTCTTTAACAACTTGCTATTAAAACATAACTTAAGCATTGTAAGTTTCTGCTACCTAATGTGCACTCAACGTGTTAACATCATAAACATGCTAAGGCACTTCTGAATGATGGTATGATATTACCGAAATGCGCATATCTACATGAATACCTAATCTACAATTCTAATAAGGCCCTACAACAAGAATTGGCAAAAAATCATTCATACTAATAATATTTGTTCACAATAATCTTCAAGATATTGCTTTTCTCAGTGATTCTTGCAGATACAGAATAAATAAAGAAAAGATTACAGTGCTACTGAACTCAATCATATAATATATATTTTTAAGTGTTGATCAGTATTGAAACTGATATGCTTAGTTTGCTAGACAGACATAGCCTAATTAACATCTAGTAATTCTAGTTGTTTATATTACTAAATTATATTTAAAGGCCCAAACCGCTACAAACGTATGGATAGTTTTATTATTGATTTATTATTGATTTATTGTGATTTATATTTTAGAATATTGTTATATTAGAACCTTCAATAGGCCTACATCATCTACGACTAAATTATATTTAAAGACATATTACCACTAAAAATGTATATATAGTTCTAGGTATTTGTATTTTAGAACATTGTTTAATTAGAACAATCAATAGACCTACATCAGATGAATTTTATCAATATAACCTAATATATAGAATCTGACAAACTCAAGTATTGTGTGTTATGATTTTTAATTATTCATGCTTATAAAATATATTATGTAACTATTACACATTGGTTGAAAAGCAAAGCATCACATGAAATAATATTATTAAAAAACTGACTTAGTTTGTAAATACTGTTAAATATTTTGTATACATGTTTTGCAATATATTCGTTAACGAACAGTTAAGTGTTTAATTTTGTAATTTTCGACAGTTCAGATAAATTTACAAATATGCATATTATTTGAAAATTCTACGACGTGCCTTTTTGGAATTTTGTCCTTAAAATTTTTACTTTGACATTTAGTAGTGATTACGCGGAAAATACTCAACCCTCTATCACTTTCTATTATCCACTACCTAATTTCAATACTGAACAATACTGTATGTAGCCCATTGAATATTGTTTGTAATTTCGAGTGAATCGATTTCTAAGTCACATAAATCTAGTGAAAGAGCAATTGTGGAAGTAGTTGAAACAGCCCATTTTTGCTTATTTCAACAGCTTTTTCCTTCTTTTTTCCTATGAAAATTGCCTCTAAAAATCCTGACCTTCCAAATAACTGTTTGATTTGCACGTTTGCCACACAGAAACTGTCTAACTCTGCTCACGTTTCTATTTCAGATAACCAATGCCCTGGGAAGCTCAGAATCAACTGAAGGTGTAAGGAACTTGGCTAACCAGGCTATTACAAACGTGTCACAGATCGCTCAGGAATTCAGGAACAGCCTACATGCAGCTGCTACACAGTCAAAATGAAAACTGAAATACGTTATTTGATACTGTATTTTGAAATAAATAAACAGCTACCATTTCCAAACAAAAATAAATCGAACTATTGTGAATGTATTTACATAATATTATAATACATAATAAATTATAATATTTTATATACTTCGGAGTATTAAATGAGTAAAGGTATCAAGACATCCTGTAACTAATCCTTACCTTCATTAATTAACAGTACTGGGACATGTTGTTGCTCGTTTTAAAACATTTCATTTAATGCTACATGATTCCTCGCGTGTATGTCCTTATCCAGCGTACAGGCTTATAAATAAAGGCTATAATGTAAATTCCACTCGAATTGTGGTAGTTTTTTTTCCCCCTTTTTGCAACTGGCACATTTCAGTACACTGTGTTATTTTCAGGTCCTCAAGTGTATATTGTACAAAAATACAATTGTTTTGAAGATAGTACAATTAAATTGTGTTGAATTTTGCATAGTAGTAAATCGTTATATAAAGCGAGAACAATTCTCAATGTTTGTGACCGGCTATAGGTGGGATTTACAATATATTATGGCATTGAATTTTTCATTCTGACTTCACGTGTCCATCTTAGCCTACATACGGCCAGTGTGAAAGAATTATCATTCCAATATATTATTAGTTATCCTATTCTTCTTACACATGGGTTGTCATCTATACATATAAAAATTAAGTGCCACATGTATGTTGCCGCATCACTTGAGAACGGCTCGACCGATTTGGCTGATTTTTTTTTTTTTTTTTTTCCTGTGCTCGTAATTGTCAGGACAAGGTTTGTATGAAAGAAATTTTTTGTAAAATCCACGGAAAAAGTCGTAAATATGAAATGAGCCACAGTTAGGGAGTTCTGCTGTCACATGTTTACATAACAAAGAAAAAATATTAAAAAATTGAAGTGTGACAAAAGAAGTGTGACATATCCACAGTTTGAGAGTTCCGCTGCCATATGTTTTCATAACAAACAAACAACAACAAATGTGAGTCTTGCAACCAAGTCAAATCGAAAGTGTGTATGTATGTATGTGGGTATGTATGTTCCGTATACAAATCTACATTTCTTGACCAATTTGCACTAAATTGTGCACACATACCCAGTTAAGCCCGGGAAGTAACGCGGTGAACACTAAAATTCAAATAAACCTTGAAAATTTATAAAATTTCTGAAAATATTATACTGAAAAATGAAATGCAATTCAGTTATCATGACAACAGTGTATTGTTTATAGTGTTCACATAGGGCTTTGGGAATTACGTAATACTGGACTTGAACAAATTCTGATGCTACCGATGTAATTCTTGAAGAATGAAATCCAAGAAAATAAAACACAATGTGAAGTAGTCACATAACTTTCTCTACCCTCGATATGGAAAATATCATTTTCTCACTTCCCATTTTGATGTGGAATAAGCGGTCGTATTGCAGGGACAGCTTAAGTGTGTGCCAGTGAGTAGGCCTATGATATATCAGAAGTCGGTAAAAAAATCCTATCCACTGATACGTCACTCATAGCTGTAGGCTTTGTATAGGGATGTTTATCATAGACCCTAAACATCTACAAGAAGACAAAATAGGATGGAATATTTTCAGTCCTTTGCCCGCAATATATTATGTCCCACGTTTAGGGGGAGGAAAGTATGAAAGTGATATTGATTTTTTTTTTTTAATTTCAGCTCCGAAACGGTTGTATGGTAACATGAGAGTGAGAAATAAAAATTTCCATAAAGACAATACAATCTTATGTAATCGGAATTTATGTTTCTTCTTGATTTCAACCCCTCCCAGGCATGGTGTGTAGAAGCAATGGAATGCAACATTCGACATCCTCTATGAGCCATAAAAAGCTATATCTAGTGGTTTCTGAGGGAATAGTTTGAGTGTGATAAGTCGTTCTTCCTAATTTCAAGTTCTATGTAGGTCTACATTTATACAAGACCCTAGAGTTTGAAAATCGAAAGTCCTTCATAAGTTAATTTCAAATTACAAAATAAAAACCCGGGCGACGCCGGGTCTTTTAAGCTAGTTTATAATAAAAGAAATCGCTTTAATGAAAATGGTCCCAAAATGAAGAGTTATGCAAGTTGAAGTTTTGAGTATATAGGGGGAAGGTTAGGCTTTTTTTCCTATAAGAAGGGTGAAAATGGCGCTGGAATAGAACTCCAATGAACTATAGATTATGGCAAAGGCGCAATAGTAGGCCTAATAACAGAAGAATATTGCATATTACGCATGGCAGATCAGCACGATGGACCAGTGATCAATTAAACTGATTGTTAGTTATCGCTGTTTGCGGTTCATTACCTAACCATCTCTCCTCTCTTATATACTCGAAGGTTGGAAGTTACTACTTACTGTATACGATGGGTGGTGCGTTTTCCGCCCATTTACCACTAGTTCAGCGAAACTGTTGTAGAATTGGAGAATTATCAATTAGCAGTTACAAATTACATTATAGTGGCTTTGTTAATTTATAAATGCAAATGGCAACTTACAAAGGTATAAGTGTACAAAACAATATTTATGAAGTCTACATACATAACATGACATAAATAAATAATATATATATGTTAAAAATCCTGGTATTAAATTATGGAAGTATGCAATAATAATTAAAGAATTTGGAAATTTAAAATATATAAATGATATGTACCAAGACTCTTATTTAACTTGTAATTCAAGTACGACGATAGTTGGTGTAATATTCCTTCATTTTTTTAATGCATGTTTTAGATTATTTAAGTCTTAAGTGAGTGCTGTACAGTTTGTATGCTCTGCTGTAGATGAATTATCTAAAATATAAAACAACAAAAGCATACAATAAGCATAAATATTTACAGTTGATTATGTATATATTTCAGGTTAGTCGTAAAAAAATCAGTAGGCCTACAGGCCTATACTTTATATAAATTTACTTTAATCTTCGACGAAATATAATTAGTATGGGTTTATCTTGTGCTAATTTTAATTGTAAAATATATTGAGGGTCTATTTGTTTTATACTGTTGCACTTGTAGTTCTTATTTTAAATTCTTCACGGGATTGATGATGGTATAATCAGAACACCGAAATGCACATCTCGATATGAATTAATACTAAGTTACACACTGGCCAACAATTCCAAACATTTTAACATAACTGTGATTTTTTATATTTCTGCTAGCCGCGTTTCCAAATGAAGTGGAATGGGTTTTATAAGTAGTTATGTTTTTAAAAACAGACCTACGCTACGAAATGAAGGTTTTTAGAACCGTAAAAACACATCACTCAAACAAGCCACAGTGCATTGCCTGAAGTGAAGAAATCTGATTCGACGCACTGACATGACTTTCTCTAGCCTAAACATAGACATTGAAATTCTCTCGCTTCACTTCCCCACAACGGTTATTGGATCTGTTGTGGAATATGAGCATTCATTTCTCTCTGGTTTACGCCAAGTCGTATTGTTCTTCAGCTAGGATTTATGAAATCAGCCAGAAATTTTGGGAAATGTGACTAGTTTATATTTATCCTCTAGATAATTTCAGCGAAACATGTTCCAAAGACTTAGGCTATACTAGATTTACACTAATCTATGACATTGATAGAGAGCATCCTATACGAGGAAATTCAGCTGTAGATCAACTAGTATGTTGCCAAAAGCCCTAATCGCATGGCAGATTTCCTTTCTTAAAAAGGTTAATATCCTTTTAAAACACAAATTCTTCCCCACAAAGCTCTACTGATGAAAAAGACCTGCATAGTTTTGAAGTCACTCGAAAACTAAAGATCATTCAGGCCTGTTCAAGGCCATATTATATTATGAACACATCCATTGTATACATCCATTTTGATTCAAGGTAGGTAGAAAGTATATTTCAATCTGAAATTCGCCTGCATGAGTACGCTCAGATCGATTGAGCACGGGATTTGAATTCACGACCTCTGAATTTGAGTCCTCGATGTTATCACATCTTATAACCCCTTCGGGTATGGCGCAAGAGAGTCGAAAACAGAAGAGGAGATAATAAATATAAATGTAAAATGTCGGCCGGAATCGGCGTTTAGCAAGTAGCCTATTGATATTTTCTGCATGACGTCTTTTGAATGTACAGTGAGTTCCACGCAAGAGTTGGTCAATGACGCGGGTTTCTGCGTCCCGGCGGGCACAGCTCCAACTCCCGAGCGATCGGGTGAAATATCTACGCAAATAAAGCCGCGATCGCTGCAATGATTCAGGTCTCACATTTACAGTTAAAATTACAATGAAAATAACCACGTACCTCATCACAAGAGATGTTGGAAATGTTCCCCTCTTGCATCCACACAACACTGGCACCTTTTTAAGAAATTTACTTTCACGCGCATAAGTTCAGCTTCTGAGATAGAGTTAATTTCTCTTGTGATATTGTCTTTAAGTTATTCTAATGTATGGGAAATTGATTTATACACTTCATTTTTAAAGTTTCCCCATAAATAATATTCACATACTGTTAGAAGAATTTAAAGACAATATCACATAGGCCTATCACAAGGGAAATTAACTGTCTCGGAAGCTGAACTTATGCGCGTGAAAGAAAATTTCCTAAAAAGGTGCCAGTATTGTGTGGATGCAAGAGAACATTTCCAACTTATCTTGTGATGAGGTACGTGATTATTTTCATTGTAATTTTAACCGTAAATGTGAGAACTGAATCATTACAGCGAACGCGGCTTTATTTGCGTAGATATTTCACCCGATCGCTCGGGAGTTGGAGATGTGCCCACCGCGACGCAGAAACCCGCGTCATTGGCCAACTATTGCGTGGGACTCACTGTAAAATAAATGCATGTTTCCTCCGTTTATTAGACAAAAATATCAACGATCATATCTTTTATCACATTTTTGATATGCAAATCAATTTGAATGAGGCTCGTAGAGCGGTTGTTACCAACTAAAATTTCGACTTAGTAACTTACACTGAAAATTACAACTTATAGGCAAGAGAAAGAGATAGAATCGTGATCGACCTTGACCATGAGAAGTTCTTAATGCTTCGTATGATATGTCTTTATGAGATAAGTGAAGAAAGAACGATAAAAGCCCACAGATAAGGAATGGATAATTCCTAAAAAACAAGATACTGGGTTTAGAGCAAAAGATATATGGGTTTGCAACCTGGCTGAGTCGCTTGTATTTTCGAAGCTGTTTCAGATTTTGAGCCTCAGAACTAAAAAAAAAATTAGTTATTTATTTATGCTTATTTAGTATAACTTATTTAAAACAGCGACATGTGTTTGATGTAAGAACTATTTATTGTCACTCTTACGAGTGAGGAAAACACTGAAAACTTCATTTACATAGGTATTAACCAGCGATGACCCGAATGCATGTCCGTTCAGTTTAAACAAATAGAAATTAGATAACTTGCTGTAAAATGGACAACTTGACAATACATTCGAATGACTGTCTGCGATAACTTAAAAGACAAACTTAGTATCCACTCAGGATTTTATTTATAGGTTTATGACTTACAACTTAGTACTTGTGCATTAATTGCCCAGATACGAGCTCCGTCACATAGTTTCTAACTCCTTCTAGGGTGCGAGATTGAAAGATTGCCATGGTTACCAATTAATAAGAAATTATTTATTGTCAATAAATTTAATTATTGTGAAACTTTCGAAAGTTCAATATACAAAAAAAATAGAACAGTCTTCCACATTAATTGGCCGAATTAAATTAGAAATTACAGTGTTGTAACACGTTCTTGAAAATAAACCCACATTTATAGCTTTCAATATGTTTTTCGTTCGTTTATTTTCAAAAATGGATAATAAATTTAGTACCTTCAAGGAAAAAGGGTTAGGTGTAACACTAGGTCAATTTTTCAGGAGAAGAAAAAACTAATTCTGGGTACGAATTAGATGCAAGATAGCGGCTGCATTGAGGCGGCAGAATTAAGCTATATCTACGAGGAGGTGCATTGCATTGCCATGGATGCAACACGAAGAGTAGACATTATTGCAATGGACAAAAACCGAACCTAGTTTTATATTAGACCCTACAGTCCGCTATGATGGACACGGAGTCCTTCGGGAGGGACTATAAACCGGTGGGCCCGCGAGATAGAAAGAACTAAAGAAATGAATAACTGTAAGCCGAAAATTGGGCCTATTGGCAAAATTTCCGGAACCTTACCTTAGTCTCCTCCTAGAGGAATTTCGAGATAATGGGCCTACTCCTCGTCACTCTAAACTCTACGTAATTCGAATTCGGTGATTTTACCTGACCGAGAGGCTTTGATGTCCTTACCTGACCGAGAGGCTTTGATGTCCCGGACAGTGTGGGTTGATTGATTTTTAACGGACACCCTAGAAGTTCCTTCGGTAACAGTTCTTACCCGTTTCAATCTTATTTTAACTACGCTCCGAAGACGTTAGAATCAGATCTCCACACTTCATGACTTTTTATGAACGCGTTAAATTTGAGATGTTCTATGTACAAAAGATTTTTTTGTTCGACCACACTATAATACGCTTTTTACGTGTGACGTAACGGTATCATAATGATACTCATTTCGAAACTGATTTTCATTATAACATGGGTGTGCTATCGATTATTATCGAACTCGGAACGATCTTGAGAACTTGATAGTATCAGTTGAAAACTGCGTAATAAGCAATCTGCATTCATAATAAAATCAATTCTGATTGTGTTAATATTAATGTTATACTAAAATGTATTCATTTCGTGTTGTCAAAATCCACTGGTTTCAAGAAAACGATCAAAAAGAAGCTTCGATTAGACCGACGCCATGAGCTGCCATTTTTCGTAAACGAGAACCAGCTGATGCGAAGGGCAGCGTAGCCGTTTGAGTGAATATAAAATTTCAAAACTAAACATTTAGGCTATTTATGGTTGAACAAAAACAGTCGTATTCAACTTGCCTATAATGGCAATTAAGTTACTCGTATGAAAATTATGAAACTCGCTTTGCTCGTTTCATTAACATACTCGTACCTTCATAAATGTCATTATAGGTTTGTTGCATAATGCACTATTTTAAATTTTAAATCGCATATAGAAGGGCTGACTTATTTTTAAAAAAGCCTTATTTTCAAAAATATTTGCAGATCTATAAATTTATCATTTCTTTCGAATTACTTTCTCTTCGTATCTTAATATTTTATAAAGTAAAATAAAACCTCGTGAGTCTTTTAACTATCTTGAGTTCACAGGTCGGATCAGAGTGCAACCTATCTGTTTATCTCTGGCATCCAGTAAATAAAATCTTGTATTAATGCTGAAGTCTGTAAGTAGTTATAAAACCCTTTTATGTGGCACGATGCATATAGCTATATAGAAAAGAACAACTGAATTATAGATTTAAGTTAATAACCGTTACTATTGAATGAAGAAGTCGGTACACAAAGTAGTAGGCCTAGAACTCTGAATGGCTCACGGAAGACCTTATACAATGAACACTCAAAAATGTTTCAATTTTTTATAAATTTGAGCAGCAAATAGATTTGGGATTTGCCGCAGTAAAAAAGTAAAGTATTCCCTACACAGTCCATGGAGACCCAGAAGGTTCCAAGAGGTTGAGGCTCCCAGATTTTAAACATTCGGAACATGAAGGTGGTAAGGTTGACAGCCTTATGCACCAGCCGCCTTTACCCCCAGGATTGCTCCTGGTACTCACTTCTGTTAGAGGCTGAGTCGACCCTAGGGCCATAGTGCCACCAGAAGGATTAGGCGAATTGAAAATCTCCAACGACCTCATCGGGAATCGAACCCGCGACCTTCCGGTTTGTAGCCCAGCGCCTCAACCACTACGCTATGGCGTAAAACCCTGCCGCAATTTAGCCTTCGAAAAAATTAACTTTCCTCTCAGAATCATAGATTTATTAATTGATTAAATAAATTGGTCAGGCTGTCCGCTTGGATTTCCAAGGTCGATAAAGTAATCGTACACGAATTTTAAGTGAGAAAACTTCTACGGACCTACATAATGCTAAATCAAAAACAAATTCTTTGCATGAGATTTGGTCGAGAAACTATATGTTACCGCCTTGGTTTGGATTGCTTTGTGTGTATTTCTTGAATATGAGTATATTACATCTTATGAGTATATTACATCTTATGAGTATATTACATCTTATGAGTATATTACTTTTATAGTTAATAGGAGTTCATAAACAAAGAATTAAAACAATATCAATATCCATACTTTCTTAAGAACTCTTGATATTGTGCATAAGCAACTTATAACTTAATTTCTATCTAGACAAAACGTGAACATTAACGCTGACTTTTTTGTAACTTTGTATAGTATTTAATTGTGTCTTCTTGACTTGTTTATGCATAAAACCTATGCGATGCACTAATCTATCGTTATTTTTGTTTAAATTGTGTACTCTTAATTGTTGGTAGTGGTTAATTAGGCGGAAACTACAACAACCGTTTAATATAGAACATCTACTTCGAATATAGGCCCTAGTAGACTACTTCTTTCACTTCGACCTATAATAGGGATAGAAAAAGAATAGGACTTAAAGGCATGTATTGGCTTTCTATGTGCCTATGAGCAGCATAGATTTAAAATTAAAAGAAATCTCAAGGTTTTACCAATAAAGTAGAAATCGACCGAAGGGGTATGACGAGAAGCGTGTACACGACTTTTTCTTAAAGCTACTGCCACTTTCCTCCAAAATACTTGTTTTTCTAAATTTTCTCGAATGACTTAACGAGTGTGTACAACAATTGCCTTCACTGAGGCTCACAACTTTTGTCATAAAATCCATTTTTCATGTAATTTACGTGAAGAGTGGTTAAATTGGTCAGATGTATCGTGAAAATTAAGTACCCTTTCGTGTCGAAAGAGGGCAGCAAAATGCACATTCCTGATTGTACTATCTCTGTACCAGACTGGGAAAGGACAAGATTGCAAGCTCTAAGCGGGGACCGACCTGTGAACTATTTTTTTTTGTATACTAATTAACACTTATGTTTGGGTAATCAAAGAATGCAACACAATTTAGCTTAGGTGCATTTAGATGTCCGTAATGTGACTTTTCAAGGTTCTGTGCACATGGTGATAAATTCTTTATGTCGCAACTCTATTATTACAACACAATCATTATTCATACTTATAGTCATTTTCAGATTAATGCTGGAGGGAATTCGAGTATTTTCCAGGCTATTACTCAGAGGAAATCGTTCTGTAGGCTTAGTGTATAAGAAGCACGACAGTAATCAAGACAAAAATTGTGTCTCTACTATAAATTTTATTTTTCTGGAAATTTTTGTTTCCCGCATACTTCACTAATCAAATTGCTCCTTGCGTAGCAATTTTAATCAATTACTTTGGAATTTTCAGCTAAGACATATCACGAAATCAAACTTACTAAAAGAATATTTAATTAAAAATCTATTATGCCCTTATAATATATTGTTTATGATGAAAACTTAACAAAATTAAGTAAAATAATTTTTAACTATGGTTTAGTAAAATAAATAGTTAAATCTATTACAAACGATGTAGTAACTTCTTTTCTTTCTTTTTTTTAATAAATCGTATAGACATCAAATCTGCAATTTGGTTCCAAAAATTTGAAAACTGCACCGCAAGAACTTTTTGCCACGAAACCCATTAGATATCACAACATTTTTTTTTTCTCTCAAGATCTAATGGCCTAAATTTACAGCTCTGAAAAGTTTTAGGCTTTATTCTAGCAAATGCTTCCAGAAAAAATAGAAAATCGTATGGAAAATGTAGAATTTCTAAATTACACAGGTCAGACCTCTTAAAATACAGAAAACCCTCTGTCTCCTGTCATGTATAACTTAATATGTTAGCTGGATATTTAAGTAAATGTTTATCGTAAAATATAGATGGCATGTGACTAGTGTTCATGTGAGAGTCTTGCGTCCTCAAAGAAGTAAAGTATTCCCTATTACAGGCCATGAAGGCCCAGAGGGTTCCAGGAGGTTGAGGCTCCCAGATTTTTAGACATCGGCACATGAAGGTGGTAAGGTTGTCAGCCTTACGCACCGGCCGCCTTTACCCCCAGGATTGCTCCTGGTACTCATTTCTGTTAGAGGCTGAGTCGACCCCAGGGCCATAGTGCCACCAGAAGGATTAGGCCAATTGAAAAATCTCAACGACCTCATCGGGAATCGAACCCGCGACCTTCCGGTTTGTAGCGCAGCGCCTCAACCACTACGCTACGGCGTACCCCCCTTGCGTCCTCATGATTATCATATTATTGGGGTTAATAACCTGCGTTGCTAAAGATAAAGTCTTGTGTTGATTTCACCAAGTCTCCGGTATATCAATTGGAATAAGCTTTATTAGATGCGAGCTTCATAACCTGTACCCAACACTAGATCTAGTAAGGGTACTTAAATCACGGAGGATATAATGGGCTGGCCATGTTGCGCGCATGGGGGAGGAAAGACATCTCAAAAATATTGACTGGGAGACCCGAAGGGAAAAGATCATTTGGAAGACCTAGACTTAGGTGGGAGGACAATATTAGGAAAGATTTAAGGGAAGTAGGATTTGCAAATTGGATGGAATTAGCACAAATAAGGTAGAATGGCGGGATCAGGTAAGCGCGGCAATGTGCCTCCGGGTTCCATAAAATAGACAATATTCCTTTATCTTGCTTAGGAATTGTCTATTGCCAATGGGTAAATAAGTAGTACCTAGAGATTTTCATTAGCAGGTGCCCGCTCTGGTCACAACTGTTATGACACTTATGACACGAATTATTACAGAGGGGGCTTAATGAAGAAGTCTTATTTTTCACATATCCCATTGATATTTTAGCTCTAACGTATTTAGAAAACTTTCATACATACAATCCAGCCTCTGGATTTAAAATCTGCGTTTTCAACAATACCTGACGTAATTAAGCTCTTGATTAAATTGAATAAAACTATATGGAACCGGTTAAGAAAAAAAAATTCTGCAAACAAAAAACAAAACTAATGAAGGAAAAAATTATGACCATCAGACTTTTGATACTACAATATTTAGCTAGACGAATAAACGTTCTTACAACGAAAGACATCTCCGGAAAGGAACCGAGTGAAATACATAAATTGTCTCAGCTGCATTAATGATGTTAGGCCTATGACTTGAGTAGAAAAATCAGAATTTAATTCCTGAAGAAAGCGTAACTTTAATTTCATATTAGTTTTAATCCACCCATTTTAATTTAATAGTGTAATTACTAATCAGACATACTCAAAAATACCACATTCCTTCAACATACTAATGGATAAGAGGGGGTGGTTGACGAAGCATAATTTGGAAAAGATAAATATTTTATACTACACCAGAAAATAAATCAGTAACTATACTGTTGGTGCAGCATGACGAGAAGCATATTATCAATTTTTTTTTTTTTAATATTAAGTTATGTGAAACATAGGCTATAATTTCCTCTATCCAAATAAAAGGTTTCCTCTTAGTATAATACCATTATGACATTCTCTTCATGTAAATTGGTTGTAAAAATGAAGAGAAAGTCGTTACCACATCACATCGTACCCCCGTAGGCTACACTTTCACACAACCCAAATAAAATCTTATTAATGCCCTCATGTATCTTTCTTTACCCGAAGAATGGACAATATAATTTTCTCACTTCATATTCTGGTAAAGAATAAGAGGCCGTATTGCAAAAAGCGCGCATTCAGTTGTTTAAACCTAATGCAAAGATTTATTGTTCGCCAATCAAGACTGAATTTCTACAAACAGTGGGGGCTTATAACTATCCTTTAAAGAATCTTCAAATAAAAGTATTAGCTCTTATTTTAGTATAAGCACCTCATGTACAAAATTTAAACAAAATCAAAAGAACTCTTTTTTCGAGAAAATCGCGAAAACTTTTTTTTTTTGGTCAAGTAAAGTGGCGGAGAAAGTCGTCGCCATCTCCAAAAGATACCCAATCGAAATACAAATTTTTATTTCCATACGTTTCCTTTGTTCTCGAGCCTCTTCACAGGCACAAAGACACACACACACAGGAAGACACAAGCACACGCAAACATGATTCTGAAAATAGTATATTTTGGATTCAGGGGACCTCAAAACGTGTATTTATGTTAAAAACTCAACTTCGAATTTAGGGGTCTAACACAATAATCCTGGGTAGTACGGCTAGAGGAAGTAAAAATAAATTAAACTCATGAAAAAATATATGTATAAATCAATTATATATCACGCAACCCACTCAGTCACAAGCAGTAAAGACGAAAATCATTCTTCAGTCATCCGCTCTGAGCAACTATATGGGTACCGACGAACTTGTATGCATACAGTTCAAGCAACAAGTAGTCGTCTTCAACCACCGCTACTCCAGGAATTGAGAAAAGATGCGCATTATACGAGGGATGTTCTGAAAGTAAGTTTCGTCATTTCTTTTTCACATGGAAACTTTATTACCAAAAAAAATACACCATGCAATCATGAAATATACCCCTTGCACTATTTTTCAACATAGTCTCCACCGACATTGAGACATTTGTCATAGCTTGCAATCAGTTTGAAGAAACCACTCTGGTAAAACTCGGTGCCCTGCTATGCAAGGAATTGTCGCACAGCCTTCTCCACCTCAGCATTGTTTTGGAAGTGACGTCCCGAGAGTGCGGCTTTCATTGCATGGAACAGGTGCCTTCCTTCACTGAACATGCAACACCAGCGACCAACAATTTGATGAGACATGACCTCTTCACCATACACAGTCTGTAGGCGTCCATGGATTATGGACACACTAGTCCTACATGCCCATTCATACCGGATAACAGCATGTACTTCCATTGTCGACCACGTTTTCAGTACACGTCCATCTGCCATCGTGATTTGTACTCAAATAACCTCGGGCACGCCAGTCTACTGCTACTCTCTCTTCTTCGGGACTCTACTCATGCATCGTTTCTCCTCTGCTGACGCTCTTTCCGTCGTTGACCCAGCAATAGGTGTCGATTCTTATGGCAGTTGTTTGCTTCATCTGCTTTACCATCTTCACTTTTTAAAAAAACGACGAAACTTACTTTTGGAACATCCCTCGTATTTTGGGAGGAGGGACAGAGTTGTATAAGGCACATTCTAAAATAGGCAGTGGTATACTTTGAAATCGTTCATGTTGATTAACTATTGATTGTAAATAAGAGTACAATTCTAGAAGTAACGTGAGTGTGCTTATGTGCATTTGTTTTTCCACCGAAATAAGTAAATAGCAGCCATGGGGAAAGTTGCGAATGCAATATAAAAATAGTGTCGGATTTGGGCGCTTTCTAGCAAAATTGCAGCTATTTTTTGCATCTGTGGCAACATCTGTAGGGGTCTAAAGAAGCGTTGCACTTGTTGGAAAAACGGCGAAACCTACCTGGCCGATTGTTCATCAAGAAGGTCGAATAGGCCTATGCTCAGTCTAAAGAAATTTCAACTTTGTTAAAATCAGCCTTGCGGGCTAGTATTGCCTGAAATTCAAGGGGTTAAACACCGCTGGTCTAAAGGAATATTTGAAATAGGGCTACGCAAGTCATAGGACTATCGTTTTAAGCTGAAATTACAGATTCCATATTCCTCAAGGACACATTTTCCTTTAAAGATCATAACAAACGATAGTTTTAAAAATTTGGGAACGACTCAACAACGCTCAAGCCAATGAACAGTAAGGTTTGTTCCGTGACTACTGACCGCGCTGTCCTGAGCCATGGAAAACAAAAGAGGAGCTATTATCGCAGTAATGAAATTTCCCAGCGCAAAAAGATATTCAATATGGAACACAATGAAATACGTGCTATTCAGTATGTAGCTGCTAAACTAACTGTTCCTAACTTAACCTAAACTATCATTGGCACTACATGTCACTGACATAGATTCTCACTGTCACTATTTAGTACCATAATGCAAAAGCTTTGTTACCTTTCCACTTCTTTCACAAAACTTAGTTACACGAAGAAGTCGATGCTTTTGTGTCTAGTAATTTCCTAAGGTATCTCCTATTAATACAGATTTTATTCCTCATCCTGTATTACCATCGTATTATTCCATATGAATTAACACGCACCGGCGCGGCGTTTCGTTGATAATCCATCCACTACTCTGACACCCTGCTAAGTTCAGTCTGCACGTAGCCATGTTTGTATTGTTGGCGACATTGTTCACTTGGTGCGAATCGGTGTGTTATTATTCAATGGCCTTTGTGTACTGCTACTTAGACCTATAATCTTTGCCGGTGTACCGGAATTCTTGTCTCGCAGAAATTCTTTCACAATCCTGTTAATAACAGACATAGCACTGTCTCATTTAAGTCATAGATTGGGATCAAGCATATATTTTAGTGATACTAGGTATAGGAATCATAAATTCTGCAGTTCTAAAATGCATTTTTTTACATTTAAAATTGGGTAAACAGCAAACTGTTTCGATTTCGTTTTATTACACTTTTTTAGTACAAAAGATGAATATTGCTATTCGGATACATTATGATATTTCTACAATGCAGTATAGGAACCTTGTTCGGATTGGAAAGGATTCATTCTTCAGTATACTCGCTGCTTTTTTCTACCATTGCCCTGATATGGGAACGATAACGCACTGATTTCCCAAATGACAGGAAGGAACCACGCTAGTTGTTAGGGCTCGTCGCAGCAGTCAGGCCTACAAATAAAAGCAAATTGTATTTAGTCTGAATCATGCTAAAAAGCACAACACGTTTTTGCATTATGATATGCTAAAAATGAAAGTATTAGTTTGTCCGTCCATTTACAGGTTTACCCAGATAAGAACGTTTTGCAATAGTGCTAAATAGCCAACTATTGACTATGTTCATGAAGATATATATCGTTTTCTAAATTTACATTTTAGATCTAATTTTGTCTACAATCTATTTAACATTTTCAGGCAGAAGACTATTTTAAAATGTCTTCCACAAAATATTACAAAAGCAGGCTACGAATAGTGTACACGAACTTTACATCTAGAAATATTTAATTTATCTCAATTTGCTTCAGAAAATTCTTTCAAGACAATAATTTATTCACGATTTTTGCAAACAGAACAGAGCTGAACAGAGCTGATAAAAGATTACAGAGGGGATTTACAACATAATTTTTGGAACAACATTTCACAAGTCGGGCATTGAATCTCTTGAACTTCTGCTTAAACACAGGTTTTATTTTCTACCACTTGGAGCAGAAGGAATAGGATTGTTTTATGTAAGCTGGCCAACTATGCCATTAATAGTTAATTAAAACTGAATGAGAATTACATTAATTCCTTTAAATCAACGATCAAAAAGTAAAATTGTGTTATAAACAATAAACAATAAGAACATTCGCTGAGTTAAAAATAAATATAATGCAAGAATACGGCATAAAGTTTCTCACATGACTTCAAATATCAACCAAGAGTTATAGACGGACAAACAAAGGAACTAAACCGAGCAATATGATAATATGAAATAAAGCCCTTCACGAGTATTCTGAAGAGTTCATAATAAAGGAAGAAATGAATTCTTTAAGAAATTTCCACACTTTGTATTTGACATTGAGACATTTTAGAAGGAATTGTAGGGGTGAAATATTACTACTAGAGGGGGGACTGCTTCTTTTAAAAATAGAATTGCAGCCGTACCCTTCACAGGGCCGAGCCATCCTGCTCTGTCGATTTCTCTCCTTCTTTGCCTTCTTCTGCTGCTTACTATCGTTGCAATGTCTCTTCTGCAGTTTTGGCGATGAATTTATCACAACGGCTGTTTTGGAAGGCAGAGGAGCAGCCTGTGTGAAAATAATTTATTTCAGTTCAGCGTTTTTAGAATGTTTTTTTTTTTCTTCTTTCAATTTTTCAAAGTTAGGTTATTTCCAAAGAGTTTTCTTCAATCCCTGATCATAACAGTGCAACATTTTGTATTATCTCGGCTAATTACGGTATTTTGTTAGTGTTATTCCACAAAAAAAACTATTCCATCTTTAAACAAACAGAAAAAAGTCTAAAAATACTTATATCTTATTGAACAATCTCCGATTTTGTCATAATTGTGAGATTTGTGAGAGTTACAGAAAATACCCATAATTTAGCTTAGAAAGCATTGAATCAGTTTTCTCCATACAAATAATGGATAAAATGGAGGCACTACACTTCCAGAGTTGTGTTGCTTAGAAACAAAAGTAATAATTTTACTTGTGTAATATAGTCATCTTACTAGAAACATTTTACTAACATAGAATACAAATTAAACGATCATTATTTTTATTGCATGATTTTTTTTTTGTCTGAATAATTTATCCAACTAGCCAAGAATCCGACGACACACTTATTCTCATCCTCAGAAGGAATATAACCATAAATAGATTTTGATAGAAAAACATTTCAATCTCTTCTCCCTCAATGAAAGAGCTTTCTCCAATATGAATCGGATCTGAAAATCTCAAAACTGAAATAACTTGTAAAAACTTATTTCTAATTATTGTCCTAGCTTACACAGCCTATCTAGAGCCCATACGAAACTTATATAAAATTGTATATTGCATAGGCCTATGTATACTGAAGTTAAGAGCAGCAATTTCCCTCATCTCGAAAGAAAATATAATAAAAGAAACACACATTAAACCCATGTAACATATGGAATCTTCGAATATTTCATTTAAATTGACTTGTAGAAAGCTTTATAATTGATGAAAAATAATATTAAATTTAATACAAGTCGTTTTCAGGTGATACTGCCAATATTTAAAATGACAAGAAAACCATTATTTATAATAGTGTAACTGAAGTAAAAGATTTCCTTAATTTTCTGTTCTTGTACCCCTATGATAGACTGCAAGCAACGTCCGGTACCGGATTCTAAAATACTGTCTGAAGTAAACATAACATTAGGCTAATAAAATAATTACTTTTTACACAGAATAATTATTTTTATTTACTCGCACATGTTTGCAACGTAATAAAAAATATGTTCTTATGCATTTACCTCAGTGTGTGCGATCAGTAATACTGAAAAGAGGAGCAATCCTACTAGTGTCCATGAATTCATTGTGCTATTGGTTTCAAACTTGATGACTCGACTATGCAAACCAGAGCAGGATGTTTCATTTATAAGACACCTGGCACAGAAACAGAACTGCAGAGGTCGCATTCTTGCGAAAAACCTTCATGTGTCAGACCTTCGAGGAAGCACGGATAGCAGCATTTCTACAACCAAGTTCAATGCCGTACCAAGTGAGTATAGGCTACATAATAGACAGTAGTGTTTGCAAAGGACAACAGGTGATTCAACTCTCAACTCAATTACAAAACAATGAAGAATACAGCAATAATAAAACAGAATTCCCCACTGTTTTACATTTCACAATAATTCGTGGTACAGATTTTAAAAATAGTTTAAAAAATCGTATAGAATCGCTAGTAAGCTTTTAAATTCACTTTTAGCAAACAGTACCTAACTAAAAACTGTTGGCCTGGATGAAGCAGTCAGTAAGTCAATGCTTTTGTTTCCAAATTCGCGAGTTCGTTCCCGACCCAGGTCGATGACAATGTATGCGTGCATGAGACAACCCCATGTCTGTAGATTTGCTGGTATTTAGAAGAGCCTCTGAGGGACAGAATTACGACACACTGGCAACCAGACTAAACACAAAACATTACAGTATCTGAAAACTACTAGCTACAACCACTGTACTTTACTATACTACAAGTAGAACAAATTGAGTCATTTGCGTCTCTTCGGTAATGAAATTATTTCCGTCCTCTCACTTCTGGCTGGAAAAAACAACCAAGAAAAACTGTGGAATTATCTTCTTTCTATGTACGCCGAGAACATCTGTTGTAATAGATTTACGTCTATTAACAATAGTATTGTTTGAAAAAGTAGGTTCATAGAAGCACACATTTATTTAATTTCTTTATAATTTTCTCTCCTTTATAACATTGATCCATCTTGATTCAATGTAGAGCAAGCTGGTTACTTTTTAATAATCCCATAATTTTAATTTTTGTATTTTTTTATTTCGCCAATTTTGTATGTCGTGAACTACTAAGTTTTCCTACCCTCACTCATTAAGTAAACTGTGTAGCCACGATCACGCTATAAGTCTATCCTTACGTGAACAATCCTATTAAATTCCGCGTTAACTTTAACCTCTTTGGATAGCATGCTACCGCTTCCGGTCGCTTATTACTGGCCAGCTCTTGTACGTATTACCTTGTTCACAAGATGAAGTGTGCCCAAGATATCATCTAAGCCTATAATTGGCTGTAAAATTATTTGAAATTTATATTCGCGACCTATCTGGAAATTGTAACCTATCTTCAAAAAGAGTAAAAAGAACCTATCGAGACGTGCAAATGTACTCTTTATCTTTTTATGAGACGATAATTATCTGAACTCGTCGAGTTGCGGGGGATGACAAATGTTGCCTAGAAACTATGCTAGAGGCACAGCGGGCAACATGGGCAATACCAACAATACCATCGTTGCGGCACTATGAGCATTATAAATTGTCCCCAGTATCACAATATCACCACTTTAACCACACTTTAACCAACAGTTGACTCACAAAGCGGGACAAAATACTTGTGAATGTTTATAGAAAGTATCTTCATGTAAATGCAAATGTTCTTCCTTCAGTTTATTTTCATAGTGTTTGTTTTGCTTTCATTACTTCTGTGTAGTCAGTTACCTTGACTGTTTCCTTGTAATACAGAAAACAGTTAAATACCACTACACTTTTTTAACTCAGTTTCTATTACACCATAGCGTTTATACATGTTAAAAGCGTTTAGGCGTAAGCAGGCGTGTCAAACATGCGGCTTCCTAAAGTTTTAGGTAAAATGTATATACGTCTATTAGCAAACCTCGCAATCTCCATTTTGAAAAAAAGATTTAATTTCATTTCATTTATTCCTTCAAGTCATACAATGTACATGGTGTAGTGACATAGGAAACGTCATACAAATACAAATACAAATACAAGTACAAATACATAAAAATAATACAATAATGACTAAACATGAAATTTAAGTTATGATCTATAAATGTAAATACCCTAAATGCAAATGAAATATAATAGCAAAGTTGTAAATTATAAATGTCTACATACTTAGATTTGCCTTTAAAATATTCAATGTATTCATCAGTATTATAAAAGCTGTTATATAGCCTATAAGAAAATGTTTGACATCTCTTTTGAACAACAAGTGAGGTAACTTGCTACTAACTATGTTTGTAATGAGGTTAAAAAAAATAATTCCCTTATGGAGTATTGAGCTGTATGAGTATTAAGTTTCTATTGAATAATGAAAGTTAAATGTACTTACTATTACATATTTAGGGTATAAGTTGCAAATCTATGTTCCTCCCTTACGTGGGAAGTCGGATTTCCAGCACATACACTAAACATATAATACGAATTGTATTAAACGTTCATTAGAAGTTAGCATCTCTATATTTCTTCTAAAAGGAGATTGCCGGGTTTGCTAATAGACCCCTATGTTCGCCAAAAAGTTTAATGTATTTTACAAACCTGATAAAACCTGATTTTCTATCGGCACAGAAGACATGCTCAATTAATTGTTCACTAGGAAGCACTATGCTGAAAACAATAAAAACTGATCATATTTTGAAATTCTTAAAGAAACAATGCATTTTATTCGTTCCAGGACTGAATCAACATTAGCTTTCTTTGATTATTAATGATACAGGTAATGAATTTGAGGGCTTCCCACGCTATTAAGCAGTTCGCTGGCTTTCTTGCCATCAAGTTGTAAAACGATTTTGGCCCCTTTGAGAAGAAATTAGTTTTCTTAGAAAGGAAAGGTGAATCCCCGATAAGCTATGTGACGGTAGTCATTGACTTGAAGATTCGACATTCATGGTAGATACTGCAGGGTTTTTTAATTACTTCAATTTGAAATTGTAAGGTAAAGTAATTTCCTTGTATGGCAATATTAAGGCTTTTAAATTAAAGCTCAGGATTTGGGAAGGGCAGCTGGTAAGCGGCAGCTTAATTAGTTTTCCTACGTAACAGGATTTTCATGATTCCTAAATTGCTTCTAACTTCAGTCATTATACTTCCAACATAAAATAGTTAAATAATGAATAATGAATGTAAACCTAAGAGTTGTAAGTAATTTTATGTTAAAGTGCTGTTATTTTGGTTATCTACACATGTTATATGCATCAGATGGCAATAGCGTTTTATTGTACGGTGTGATAAAATTTAAAATTCGGTTGGTTGCTTTTTACAAAATATAAAACATGCTTAAATTTTATAAGAACAATTGAAGGACATTGGACCTTAATTTATCAAGTCGAGTTTGCCCTTAGTAATCGGTGAGTTTGACATGCCTGATCTACGGTAAGATCATGAATAGTGACAATTTTAGGCCTACTGTTAATTTAATTGAGTTTAATAACCTCCGATCTCGAAATTATTATCATAAGAACTTTACTAATAGTCCATCGCGAGCGACCCTTGGTGACCCTTAAGGGGATTACTTAGCGGATTTGTTTCCGGAGTGCGCCAGTTCCCTACCTAACACTTAAATCTAAGGCATGAACACACAATCTGAACCCGGGAAACGCCAGGAATCAAACCCGGGCCACCGAGGTGGAAGGCAGGCATGCTGCCGACTCACCCACAGCGGCGGATATCATGACAAGAAACATGAGTTCAAAAGCGAGATTACATTACCCAAGTAAAACCGAGCACAAGTAGTACTCGGCTAGATAATTCCACACAAATTAGTCTCCAATATGAAGTTCGTTGCAACATATCTTTGGTTCATGAGTTAACATGACGTATTCCTAGGTCTCGAAATAATTATCATGACAAGAAACATTCGTTAAGTTCAATTACTTTCAATTAACAAAAATCAAGGCTAGGCTACTTGAGATAAGTATCTGGAAGAAGAATACAACCAGAGCAAAATCTTACCATACTTCTGAATAATAGAGTTCTATAGCAGTACGACAGCATAACATACCTTGGTGTCATTTTTATTTTAAGAAGTCAATTTTCAGCAGCACATAGAACGTGTCAGTAACAAATTTACCAAACTGAAACATGCTTGAAATAAAAAAATAAGTTGGGGGACGTAATGAGTAACATCTACAAAGGGGCTATAATTCCGTTCATGTCATATAGAGTTCCGGTTGGAACAGAGGCAATTGACAAAAAAAAAGTTATGCAATAATACTCCAAAGAGACCAGCGTTTAAAATATGAGGATAACAAACGCATTCAGAACCACATGATATGAAGCACTATGCTTGTTAAGAGAAACACCCCAATAGTTGTGGAACTGCAAAAGATGGCCTGCTACTATGAAATTAATAAATTAACCAAAAGGTAGATAAGGTAAATAACTATAAAACGTGGAACCATACAAGATTAAAGGGACGCAAGACAATATTAATATTGGGCATTCAACTTAGCCTATATAGCACACTAATAATAGCAAAGGCGAAACAAGAGGATCGGGGATTGCTATTTAGTCTACAGACAATGAGATAGCATACCAATTACAGTACAGATTGCTGGATCAATGTTCCAACAATCAGGCAGAACAGTTAGAAATCTTGAAATCGTTAGAAATGTTAACAATTCCACAGGTTCCAATTGATCAGCGACAACACTCTATTCAGACAGCAAAATAACAATAGACTCACTAGAAAACTAGAACAACCTAATAGAACTAATAAGAGATAATTATAACACTAGTGAAGAAAGATATTACATGGATCAAGGCACGTGTGGGAATCATCGGTAAAGAAATAGCTGATCTTCTGCCCAAAGCAGCAGCAGAAATAGGAACCTCGCGGTCTGTTACGAAAAGTTACCGTGCTAAATAAGGAGAATTTACAAGAGACTAGTGGGAAAACGAGTGGAACAGGACCGAAAAACGAGCAATAAATGAGCAATAGCAATAAATGTTTATTTCCCAATGTAGAAGAATGATTGAAAATAAACATACCCTTGACCGGAAACAAACTACATTCCATCTACATACTAGGCCTACTACAAAGAAACAGTACAGATGTAGCCTATGTGTGGTACTCGAGAACAGGCGGTAGTGCATCTTCTGTTTGAATGTCCAAAACTGAACGAACATATTTCAGGACCTCTAAGATAAAAGAACGTGGAAAGTGGACGTATTCCTTTAATATAAAACCACATGGCTGACTGACTCACTCACTCACTGACACTCACTGACACTCACTTCCAGATGCGCTAGAAACTTGAAATGTTGTACTCATATAGCTTTTAGGCTGTAAAGCACAGGAAAATTCCAAAAAGTTTATTTTCTTAATTTTTAGCCCTAAAAATCCCCGAAAAGGGCTCTCGGTTTTCATGGAAACGGTATTATCAAACAGTGTTGACGCAGGGCTCTGAAAGTTTAGAAATTAATATTATTTCCGTAAACCTAATAAGGTGGTCGATACTCGCATTCTGAAGTCTCAGGTTCATAATAATTAAATCAAATTAACATTTTTTTGTCCAGAACTAACAAAATTTTCTTCTATCTGTTAAAGAAATTTCATAATTTATATTCTTTAATCATAACTTGTAGACTAAATCTCGCATTTTTACTTGTGTTTTTCTATGATTTTCCCGGTCGTAAAGGCAATGCTAAATTGAATATTTACATAGATAGGTTATGAAATCTACGTAAACAAAATATTTAGCCAATACCAGCAGATCTTTTAAAAAAACCTTTCCCGAGAACCTCAGCGGGGGTTTGGGGGCAGAGCCCCCAATGAGTGAAGCGAGTCTAATATATAAAATCGAAAGTGTTTATGTGGATATGTATGTATACATAGGATATATATGTTCCCTATATAAATCTACATTTCTTGAGCAATTTGCAAGAAATTTTGCACACGTAACCCGGAAAGTAACGCGGTCAACATTCAAATTCAAACAAACCACTCCCCTTGAAAATTTATATAATTTCTGAGAATATTATACTGAATTAATGAAAATGCAATTCAGTTATCATGACAACTGTTCATATTATTGTTGCAGTGTTCACATAAGGCTTTGGAAGTTGCAAGTAACTGGGGTTTGACAAATTAGAAAAGCTATCGATATAATTCGTGTAAATAAATAATGAATAATGAAATCCACGAAAATAATGCACAATGTGATGCAGACATATAAGTTTCTCTGCCTGGACAGGAGAACATAATTTTCTCACTTCGTATTTCGATGTAGAATAAGAGGTCATATTGCAGGGTTAATCCAGTTGTCTCAGCCTGCTTGGTTGCCAACGTAGTCTGTAAAAAATCCTATCCACTGATACGTTATTCATAGCTGTAGGCTTTGTTTTAGTTGAGAAATAGGGATGTTTATCATAGGCCCTAAGCATCTAAAGAAGGCAAAATAGGATGGAACATTTTTAGTCCTATGCGTGCAGTAAATTATTGTGTCATGTGAGACATGTTTTCAGTCAACGAAAGTTTTCACACATACCCAGTTCAGCCCGGAAAGTAATGCGGTCAACATTAAAATTCAAACAAACCACTCCTTCCCTTGAAAATGTATATAATTTCTGAGAATATTATACCGGTACTGAAGTAATGATAATACAATTCAGTTCTCATGACAGCAGTGATTTGTTTAGAATGTTCATATATGGCTTTGGGAGCTACATGATACTGGGCTTTAACAAATTCTGATGCTATCGATGAAATAAATTGATGAAAATAATTAATGAAGAATGAAATCCACAAAAATAAAGCACAATGCAATGCAGTCACATAACTTTCTCTACCCTCGACATGGAGAATATCATTTTCTCACTGCACATTTTGATGTAGAATAAGATGTCGTATTGCAGGAACTGCTTAATCCAGCCTGAATGTGTGCCAACGAGTATGCTATAGCAGAAAAATCTTATCGACTGATACGTTATTTATAGCTGTAGCACAGTATAGTATAACAGTAGCGAAGCTCTAATGAAAGGAAAATGCATCCTTTTGACAGATCGGTGCGACACTAGCACCCCAAGCGGCCAGCAAGATGCAACTAGCAAACAGCCATTTCCAGCATTGGAAAGATACGAATATGTGGCTGCATTTCTTCTTATTTTTAAAATTATTTGAACGAGATTGTTACCGAAAAGGCATACTGGTGAACTCATGAAGTCATAGACTTTGTGGGAATATAAAGAAGTTGTAGTTTCAAGATCGATGACATTGAATATCTTATAAAGTATCAGACCGGTTTCCGTCCACCATATAAGCTACATCCCTACGACAAATCTTCAAGAATTTAATTGACCTACTACTAACATATACTTACACTGAAAATTCTGACAAATAGGAAAACTTAATAATTTCAATAAGCATGTAGTAGTACTAGTTCAGAAATCAGGGGGAAAGTAAAGTTCTATAGGCATATAGCACGATATGGTCAGTATCAGATGCAATAGCAAAACACTTTTGTCTTTTTCTTCATTTTGTTAAACACGATAAATTATTAAAAACTAAAGGATTAAACACGTTATCTTTATTCTCGATAGTTTAATTTAGTTACATTCAATTATATAGGCCTAACATAACCTCGTGTTAAAACATTTTCAAAATTAGTAGGGTCAGGTGGGGTATTTGTAAATAGGCCTATATATTTAGAAACCTTTGCTTCGTTAGGATTTTCATTTATGATATACATATAAAATAATTAATTGTATATATCATTTACAAGCCATTTTCTGCTCCTAAAATTAAAAGAAATAGGATTAAATACACTAGTATGGATGCAAGCATGATAATCACAAATTTCCAATTTAATTTCACAAATAACTGTTTTTGCTAACCTCTCAGGAACTTTAGGGAACCTGAAGAAAGATAAATCGGGAAAATTCCTTTGTCTGTTGGTGCAATTTATAGCACAACACGCATTTCCATAAAATATTGTTGACATTTTTCATAAGCAACAATGTAACATATTGTGTGGCTTCTTGCTCACCGCTACGAGCGCTGCAGTCGCGCCGGTTGAAAAAAACGGTATGGAGCTTCGCTACTGTTATACTATACTGTGGCTGTAGGCTTTGTATTAGTTGAGAAATAGGGATGTTTATTATAGGCCCTAAGAAACTAAAATGAGACAAAATAGAATGAAACATTGTCAGTCCTATACCCGCAGTAAAACCCGGGCGACGCCGGGCCTTTAAAGCTATTTCTTTATATTACGTATGTGCTTAAATAGTAGTAGTCCAGTCAATGAATGCTCAAAAAGGGGTGTAGAGGGAAATGGAAGGAACACAATTTTTTACTTAGGGACTTTGTTTGGACTAGTTAGGAGATAAACATACTAAAAGTCCCCACTCCTAGGAGGTGAGCGGGGGCAGGGGCCCTTAGAAGGTCCCTTTTTTCGGTTTTTCGCTTATATCTCGGATATGGGTCCTAGCGTTAAGAACCACCTATACAATAGTAAAGCTGACAAAATGCTCCACAAGATTGAGTCTACTCATTTTTTTGCTATCGCGCTTAGTTTCCGAGTTATCCGCGCTCAAAATCAGCTAATTTTGAAAAAAAATAAAATCGCCTCGCGTTTTTTGCCTTATTTCGTTAGTTAACTCTTCGGCCCTTCGTCCAACGAAAAGATCATAAGAAAGGAAGTTGTAGAGCATTAAATTTTCTTCAAGAATATATTATATTTTACTTTCTATCTTTAACAGTTCAAAAGTTAGAACAATTTTAACTTTAAGTGTAAATTCCGGGATTTTGCAGAAAAACTTAACTTTCGTATTTTTCGTTATTCCACTGCTCTAGCTCTATATGAATGGCAATATATACGTATTTACATGTATAAATATGTATATATTATATATAAGTTGTACATAAATTAATTAATATGTATTTTGTAATATATTTTCAAGTAACATACATGCTTATGTGCGTATAGCCTAGTCCAGTCAATGATTGAATGAATAGAGGGAAATGGAAGGAACACAGTTTTTTACTTTGTGACTTGTTTGGACTAGTTAGAAGTTAAACATACTAAAACTCCCCATTCCTAGGAAGTGAGCCCGGTGTGAAGTGAGCAGGGGGGCCGTGGAAGTTCCCTTTTTTCGGTTTTTCGCCTATATCTCTGAAACTATGGGTCCTAGCGATAATACCACTCTATACAAAATTAAACGTGATAAAATGTTCCATCAAGACTGATTCCTTTCACTTTTTCGCTTTCTCGCATAGTTTATTTTAAATTTGTATGTGATCGGAAATTAATTTTCTAGATTTCAAGAATAACAACTAAATTTTTTTCTAAAGTTTTAAATTAAGTATCAAACTGTCTCGGAAAGATCGAGCACTCCATCTTTCGACTGTTAGCTCGTCAATCAAGATCAACGACAAAAGGGTGTCTGTGGATCCTTTTTTGCTATTCCAACGCATATCCATAAGTAAGAAAATGGACGTAGATTTGAAAACTTATTTGCAATATGAAATAGCCCCTTTCCCTTTGGCCTTCTTCAATGAGGGTAGGATGAGGAAATCAACGAAATCGGTTCTCTACAAAGAGCTCAATCCAACTATCAAAGATGTATGTGTGACACACTTTGACATTGTTATGGACGGAGGACTTCTCCTTGCACAAAGTTGTTTGGCAAAGATATCTGCCATTTGTGATGGATATGTCAATTTTGTGAAGAGTCACTATCGTGGAAGGAGTTGCACTGTAGTGTTTGATGGGTACACGAGCTCATCCTCAAGTACAAATGTCGCTGAGCAGCAAAGTCGGGACCGTCAGCCAATCAGCCGACATACATTTCAATCAGGAGACAATCATAACTGTGAAGCAGGAAGACTTTCTGTCAAATGTCTACAACAAAAGTCGGCTGATTAACATGCTGAAAGTCACACTACAGACACAGGGAGTCAGAACCCTTCAAGCACAGAACGATGCGGATGTCCTCACTGTAGACACCGCTGTTGCAGTTATTGGTGAGGATGTCGACCTAATAGTCCTGTTGATGGCCAGAACATCTAGTCACTAGGATATGATTTTCGTCAAGCCTGGACATGGAAACATAAAACCTACATTGTTTTCTACCCAGGGGCTGTGAGACATACTATTTCTACATGCCTTCACTGGGTGCGATGCTACCTCAGCAGCCTTCCGAAAGAGTAAGCTGGGATTTATCAAAGTGTATTTGAAGTCTCCAGATGTCCAGAGAGCTGTTGCAGTTTTCTCAGACCCTTCCTCAGCCAAGGATGGTACAGAGGAAGCTGGGAAAAAGTGTATTTTGAGGTGGTACGGGGCCCCATCTGAAGAGAAATCTCTAAACGCTTATCGTTACCAATCCTTTGTAAAATCGGTGGCCAATATCAAACCGGACAACTGAGGGGACAGTGAGAAAACATTCTCTGAGGACATATCACCAAGTCCAAATGTGGTTGGGACATGAGCTGCCTCCTCAGATGTATGGGTGGGAGTTAACCACCAACAAATTTCTAACCCCGGTCCACAGTGAGCAGCAGGCTGCACCGGATGAAATATTAAAAATTATTTTTTGTCGGTGCACAGAGGATTGTGCCACCATCAAATGCTGATGTAGAAAGGCATCTCTCAAGTGTTTCCTTGCGTGCCAAAACTGCCAGGGGAACTGTCTTAATGGGGGCCCCCCTCTTGGACAATGAGGATGAAGAACTCGACATCAATCCTCTGCCAGTTATCCTAGAAGATGTATAACCTTTCTCAATGGATGAAGAAGAAAGCGAAGCAGAACCAACCTCCAGGACCAAGTTCCCATGACGAGCCAGGACCCTCCCGCTCCAAGAGAGCCAGGAATTAATAATAATTATAGCTGTTTAATTGTACTATAAGAAGTATATATATTAATTATCTAATAGATATATTAATAAACACAGTTTCAAAAAACATTTATGAGTTAATGTGTTAATAATAAAGTTATGTACAAATTCTTCTTGTCTCTAGAATCACCCTATCCCAATGCCTTTGCGGAGCGAATGTATAGGTATAGTTAATATATGTGTGTATATATATATGTATATATATTGTATTAACTGTACACTATATATTATATACATTGAATACAAGTATTATTGCCTATATACAGGGTTATTATGGCTCCTAAATAACAATAAAGATTCAGCGATCCTCGATAAATTGTCAATTTTGAGTGTTATAAAAAATTACCATCATATATATATGTATATAGTAATTGTATTTCTGTAGGGGTGAATGATGGAGCTCTCAAAGTGGTTCCACTAGATTCGGGATATTGTAAATAGTATTAAACGACACCAAACAATATTATACTTTTGAAAAACCACCTACATATATACTTGAAAATATACTATTAATACATATAATATATATACATATAATTTCTTTATGTGCCAGTTATATATAGTACATACTATTTATACTTATAAATATATATAATACGTACATATTGGATTTTATATAGAGTTTGAGCAGTGGAAGAACAAAAAATACGAAAGTTAAGTTTTTCTGCAAAATCCCGCAATTTACACTTAAAGTTAAAATTGCTCTTAACTTTTGAACGGTTATAGATAAAAAGTAAAGTATCATATATTATTGAAGTACATTTAATGCTCTACAACTTCCTTCCTTATGACTATTTCGTAGGACGAAGGGCCGAAGAGTTAACTAACGAAATAAGGCAAAAAACGCGAGGCGATTTTATTTTTTGAGCGCGGATATCTCGGAAAGTAAGCGAGATAGCGAAAATATGAGTAGACTCAATCTTGTGGAGCATTTTGTCAGCTTTAATATTGTATAGATGGTTCTTAACGCTAGGACCCATATTATCCAAGATATAAGCGAAAAACCGAAAAAAGGGACCTTCTAAGGGCCCCCTGCCCCCCGCTCACCTCCTAGGAGTGGGGACTTTTAGCATGTTTATCTCCTAACTAGTCCAAACAATGTCCCAAAGTCAAAAATTGTGTTCCTTCCATTTCCCTCTACAACTTTTCATTGACTGGACTATAAGCAGTTATGAGGAATATGCGAATGTACGTATCGCTTTTAGCAATAGTTCTGCATTAGTGTAACTTGTGTGTTCTTTCGGAGAATTTCATTGCCGAGTTGTAGGGTTTTAAGTTCTGCAGGTAATTTATCAATTGAAAATATGAAAAATCAATTATCCAAACATAGTATAGTAATTTTTACCACATAACGTTAAACAACACCGAAATGTATAAATTACTAGGTAACTATAATATAATTAACAAAAAAATTGCAATGCTTCTTATTTCAATCCCTCCCAGGCATGGCGTGTAGAAGCAACGGAATGCAACATTTGACATCCTCTATGAGCCATAAAAAGCTATATCTAGAGCTTTCTGAGGGAATAGTTTGAATGTGATAAGTAGTTCTTCCTCATTTCAAATTATATATATAATTATAATATTATACAAGGACCTAGAGTTTCAACATCGTAAGTCCTTCATAAGTTAATTTAAAATTACAAAATACAAAACCCGTGCGACGTCGGGCCTTTTACCTGTAAGTTAGTAATGAATAAAAATTAATGAAGGAATTTGGAAAAGAACTCATAAACTTTATAAAATCAGACAGAATCTAGAGAATTGACATTTAACAGACAGTGTTCCAGTGAAGGTTACGATTATAAAATATACTTTTATTATAGTGAAGAACAGTCAGCCGTACAGATGTAGAAAATAAGCATAGTTTGGCAAACTTATAACTGTAAATATTGTGAAAACAGGACATGTAGTATTACACTTATAGTAACGGAGCATGCTGAATTTAAAATAAATAAAACATACTCATAGTGCATAACTCGAAGGTGTGCCACACTATCGCCACGTTACCGCCTCAGAGTGAACCCCAAATGTGATAGGGCAGCGTTTCTCAGCCTTTTTGAATCCGAGGACCTCTAAAATGTCTAAAGAAAGTTTTACGGACCCCTAATTTTACATCCCATTTTTAAAAGTAGGCTATATGTAGGCCTATATTCTTAATATTTGGGGTATTAATTATAGGCCATTATAACGAAATAAATCTAAATACATTTTTTTAATTTGACGGAAACACAGTTATTGAATTGGAAGTAAACTAATGACAGTAAAATCATATTTTGAACAGACTTTAATATTTATTACCAATTTGATAATATAATTAGGTATTATGTTATTACTCCTTTTAATGAGATGGTTGAGCTTGTCACCTCTTGCAGAGGTCCTGCATATCTGTCAATATTAGTCAAATTTAGTCGAAGATCAGCAGTAAGTCGGTTTCTGTATTTTGTTTTTAGTTGAACGAGCGATGAAAATCCCTTCTCACAAAGATAGGTTGTTGAAAACTTGCAATAGGACAGCTGTATTTTCGAAGATTTTAAAAACTTTGACATCTACTGTCCATTTTATGTGAAAAATTTTTACTTCTTTACTTTCAACTTGCTATATGATATTTTTTAATCATGTCTGCGGACCATCTGCACAAAATCTTCGCGGACCATAGGTTGAGAAACGCTCTGATAGGGCAACGGCGTTGGCATTTGATACACACACACACATAAAGGTAAAGTGACCCCTATACAGGCCATGGAGGCCCAGAGGGTTCCAGGAGGTTGAGGCTCCCAGATTTTGGTCATTCGGCACATGAAGGTGGTAAGGTTGTCAGCCTTACGCACCGGCCGCCTTTACCCCCAGGATTGTTCCTGGTACTCATTTCTGTTGGAGGCACACACACACATACACATTTTAATAAAGAGTGGCAAATTGCAAATTTTAATCAATTACAGGGACGTAATTAAATTGTAGCCTAATTCCATTAAAATGCTTTACCAATTATGAATTCGAATGTTCCAAGCAATTATAAGAATTATCTTAATTCTCTGGTATCTTTTTATATTGTTATAATGTTTAGGAACGGATATTTAGGTCTAAAATGTTTTATTGTATATTCTATAAACCATAATGTTTTATAAGGTGGGAAGGAAGATGTTTGTTCCAAACACTTAAGTATCCCAAGTAATCATAAAAATTATGTGAATCCTCTGACATTATTAATTTGTGCTACTTACAGGTTATAAAATAGGTTCATGTAGTACAATATAAAGCAGAAAACGTTTAAAGATAGAGAACATGTTTTCCACACATAACCAGAAAAGGATTAACTGGCGTTTCTTTAACATCAGTCTAGCCGCTTGGCGGGGGATAGTTTGCCGAGGCCACTAACTGATGGTTCGAGGCCCGACTCGGCCGTAGAATTTTTCTACGGATTCGGTATTTATATTGTCTGAGATTTACGTTGAACAAAGTGAAAGGTTGGAGACAGGAGAAATCCTGCACCAAATCCCTGAGAATATCATCTTACGGAATCATCTTAAACGTTGAAGATTTTTCTATTAAATGATTAAGTGAACAATATTTCTATTGTAATTACTGTATTTGTGTAAACTGTTGTAACAATTATATTATAATGACTTTGAAGTTTGTCATCCTTTGTAATACTGTCCCTTAATGTGAGCAATTGGTTCGTTGGGACCTTTTGTTAAATTTAAAAATACATTTTAATAGCTTTTCCTGAAATCGACATGACTTAAAACACGCTGTATTTTAAAGGCGAAAGCATACCAGAATGCTCCGACCTTTTAAATGATCCAAGTAATTGTAAGAATTATGTGAATCTTCTGGTGTCAGTCTATACCAGTATTGGAACGGCTATGAACCAGGTCATTTAATCCCAACATATTATAACGCCTGTCTGTCTGTGTGTTAGTGCACTTATTTTAGTATGGTATATATTTTGTTAGCTTGGTAACATAAAGACTAGCAGTGATGGTTTTAGTGCATCGAATTCGAAGTAGTCGATATGTCTGTCTGAATGTATTTCTTTTAAATTGTTCATGATAATTTCTCAACCTGGAACATTAGCTGTACAACTTGCAGCAAATATAATTGATGGCCATTAATTATTATCAACACTATTAGGACATACAGGTTTAGACGTTATTTCGTTTCGATAACACAAAGTTAAGCTTCGTCAGGGATGGCCAGTCTTAAATTGTGTTTTCTGAAGTCAACAATAAAATATTTTATTGCTAAAACAAGCAATAACATTACGGTCATCAAACTTATCTAAATGCAAGTAGCCTATATAAAAACAAAACATTAATACTGAAAGTCTTTAATCATGTCTAAGCCTGTGAAACTAAGTAGATGGCTTTCGGTATTAGCTGACACAAAACGTATTCAGAATGTTCGATTCGCATGTATGTATTTAGCATTCTGTTTATACTTGCCGAAGCTTTATTGACAAGCATAAATCCGTACTTCCAACAAATCCTTGAAAATTCATAGGTCTGTTATATAACAACAAATAACAAGTAAATAAAATAGAGAAAATTTTGATTTCCTATGCTGAGGTACGTGACCAAATTGACACTTACATCGTGTTTTGCCATGGTCATTGATGAGTGACGTAGGGTATTTACGTTATGGAGGTGAGATTGTTGTTGAAAACCAATGTTCTGGCTTACTGGACATTTCATGACAGTAAGAGGCAGGCACGAACTAAAGATGCCTTTCGGACATTCAAGTTCAATAAATGGCCAATCTTAAACAAATTATTCTTAATATGTGAGGAAATAGTGCGCGCTGAAGGTGTTTAGTCTCAGCCATGATATTGCGAAGTCGCGAGCTGGCCTTCCTCTACGGCATATTGCAGGTAAGCTTTACGATTGCTCAATCATAGGCCTAATATTACTGGCCCGAGTGGGCACTGAAATGATCGCTTGTTTCATTCATAGTCTGTTAGTGAGATTTGAAAATTCTAAGTCACTAAACGTAGATTACAATTTTAATTGTTTACACATTGCATGCGTGGAACAATTTTCCACTCAATTTTTAAATTTTTTGAACGGACTAAGATTTTTATCCATTTTTGGGTTTCAAATGTTAGCCAACCTGTTTTTAATTATATAGCGTCCATACTGATTGTTTTGTTGACCTGTATCCGCGAGAATGGTGTTCCGAGTTGTCTCATTCGGCCATAAAAATTATTTTCCAATCGAAGGTAAGAACTCCATGCTTGAAAAATGGCACGTTATAAAATTGCTTATAATTCCACGTTGTGTTACTGGAATATAATTTTGAGGACCAATTTTTAACTCATACCAACAAATAGCGTAGTCTTTAATACGTAAGTCATTGGCACAGCAATGGTCATTCGTGAGCGGAATTTCAACAATGTAGTAATTTACAAAAACTAGCTCGAGGTACAAATACGAACGAATTTTAGGTACAATTTCGAACAGTACTTTAACCCGCGATCGCTTGCTTAAGTCTTGCATGGAAAAGCTGTTTTGCTATCACAACTTTCTGAATGTTTATTATTATTAACTGTGCAAGTCAAATATAAAAGGATGGTATTCTTTCAACAGTGATATTATTTCAACGAAGAGTTATAAACTAAGACTTCCTCTGCAATGTTATTACATCTCAGTATTTATGCAATACACAATAGCATGCAGCTGTTAAGTATTTTTATTATTGCTCTTGATGTTATAACAGACCGTCTGTATGGTCTAGTGGTTCCTGACTACGGACCCGCAAGTCTGGGTTCGATCACCGGTACCTCCTCGGATTTTTCTGAGGTAAGGTGATCTGGAACGGGGTGCATTCAGCCTCTTGACACCAACAAAAGAGCTAATTCATAAAGAAGTAGCGGCTCCGGTTCAGTAAGCCATCAATAACTGTCGTAGGAGTCGGCATGCTGACCACATGCCCCAATCCGGTCATCTGCCTATTCAAAACGTGACACATCATTATTACGCTCATATTACTGATAAATAATAATAATAGAAAATATTTGGAAGAAAGCACTTTGTTCGTTGAAAATGCCACTGTTCGAAATAGTACCCACTGGTGTTTAGAATTGTACCTACTGCGGTACATTTTCGAACGATATTCTGGAAATGAAAGATCGTTTGCCATGACCAATATTATAGCTGTATGACTTTGATATTTTTGTGAAGGGTCAACTACATTGCCAACTTTGTGAATACAATACAGTTGAACTTGTCTTATGTTTATTGTGTTCATAAAATAAGAATATTTGTTAAGTGTTCGAAAATGTACCACCTTACCCTACACATTAAGAAAAACAATCGACAGTTTTAATTTGTTACACATTGCATACTCTGTAAATAGTGAGTATATATAAATATAGGATGCCTAAGTGCGATTTGAAAATTCTAAGCCATTAAATCTACAGTTTTAATTGTTTGCACATTGCAACATAACATAACACATATAATATATTGTTATATATTTATATAAATTGTTAATATACAAACGTTGCGTCCCCTTAGAATGAAAACCACGTATCTCATAAAACACATACGTGGCTTTGTCACTTAATAACGCTTCCTAGCGATACACTAGGTTTCGTTTTTCCTCTCTAGAGGACAGCACACATGTTATTCTTGTAATATTGGCTGGCAAATAGTTGATATACGTGTTTTTCTATCTAATAATAAATTAAAAGTACTCTTGCTTCAGTTTTGAGATACGTGGTTTTCATTCTAAGGGGACGCGTTGTTATTGTAAACTGTAATGTTATTATTACGTTCAGCATGATGCCATTGTTAATAATAAATGGATTGAACACAGCGATTGGGTAGGCCTATAATATAAGCTGCATATGAACAAAAGAAGATATGAAAATGTATAATTATATGTGTTGTGAATGAGTATTTTAAATCTCTTATAATGATAAATACAATATTAATAACAGGAAATTATCAGTTACGATCAATATACTACAATAATATAATTATATCGACCGTCCAGTCATAGGCTTTCTCGCTTACAATTACTCAAATAGCAAAGTGTTTAATTCATTTTCGTGGTTTTAATAATAATCATTACATGAATAATCTGTGCAGTGGCGTACCAAGGTAGCAGCTATAGAGGCGGTCCGCCCCAAGCCCCGCTCTGAGCATAGGCCCCAGAGTTGCATTTATTTATTTTTACCAAACCAGTGATGAGTCTTGATTTGGGCGAATGAACAGTTGTCTATTAAACAACATTACACATTTTTAAATAATGAATCGAATTTAAAAAGATTAGAAACGACCACATCGGAAGTACCGTAGGCCTACTGTAATAAAATAAAATAAAATAATATAAGCCTAATATAAGCCTAATAAGCAAGTGAATCCCAAATGAAAAAGTAATCCATTTTTAAATAGTTTATTCAGGTTCCAGGCAGCTTATCATCGTATATTTGTGTAGATTGTGTGAATGGTATAAATTGTGAATACAGGATGGGCCCCGTATTGATTAGCGCCCCAGGCCCCCATCATTGTTGGTACGTCACTGATTCTGTGAGTATTCGCTAAATAGTCACAATAAATGCAACTCGATGTCCGGATTCTATCAAGATATAATTGAACCGATGAGACATGAATCATGTTCTGCGCGAGAGTGCCGCTTCGAAGCTATTCCACAAGCTTATATTGCATCGCCGTTCCATATTTATAAAATATCATATAACGATTTTATTTCATAGTAATCGTGTTAAACAAGAAATTGCAGTTTTTCAACTGTCGATTTTACCATAAACATCACGTAATTTAAACTAATATAAAATCTAACTTAGTGGTTTCTGTGAGGCTGTCTGTGCCTCTTTCACGCCAAATCTACTCAACGGATGAAGCTGAACTTTTATATGATCACAGTTTTATGCCTGGAGAGAATATAGTAATTTCGAAATATTCCACTGCTTTAAGTTGGTGTGCGTTTTAATGGCTTAAGTTAAAAATCGTATTATGTTCCTTGTCAATTTTCAGCATCACTTTGGCTAAACTGTTGGTCAAATTGTATTAGGAGTAACTTGCAGTATTCAAAAATAAATTTGCTACATAACAAGCCTCTTGGTATTTTTCGATATCTCCGGTTATCGAAAGGAGACCATTTTAATGACTTCCTACGAATAATAGATTAGGTTAAGTTCCTTGCCGAATTAATATACTTAAATAAGTTCCTACTATACCTGATCAGGCACCAAAAATGAAGTATAATGTGCCAATATCTTTACGGTTAGTTGAAAATAATCATCGCTTCAAAAGTAGGGTGGCTGAGGATTAAAGGTGATTGAAGTTCTATCGAGACTTTTTTTTTTTTTTTTTTTTTTTTAACTGTTATCGGAAAATTTACACGAAAGGATGTCTCTGACTAGTGGTTTCAATATGCATTTTTAATTTTTTTTTATCACTATAGAATATTTACATGGCGACATGTTCATCTAGGGGTGTCTTCAATTTCCAGAGGAGCTAAGTAACTAAATAATTAGCTCCTGATAGTCAGTAGTAATGGTAAATTGTGTTTAATTATGGGAATATCATCTACACACAACTAATTCTAATTTTGTCCGCTCGTAGCGCATCGGTGCATTCCCTAGGTTGTACCTCCCAACCACTATAATAATAGTACGAGTATAATCTTTATCTTCAAGCAATAAAAGCACTGGTTTATTTATCGTTAAAAGAGTCCGGTAGCCATTATCCCCACAGTCATTGGTGAAATAGGCCATCTAAAAGTATGCTGAATTGAACAGACTGAATGAATAAGACAAAAAATGCTAAGTTAAACAAAACTAAAAATGTTAGATACCTCTGATTTCAAGAAGTATATTAGGTAGAAAGGGGATCTGGAATACATTGGGCTTTAATCCACAGGCAACATTTTTATGTATAAATAGTAAGCAAATACACAAGTCCTAAGAGCGAGGGTTTTCTAATGGTTGAGACTTTTTTTTCTTTTCACAACGGGCACAAGAAGTTGGAAATGCTGTCAACCTTAAGCACCAACCGCCTTTATTCCCATGGTTGCTCCTGGTACTGATTTCTGAGGCTGGGTCAACCACCAGTTCATATTGACACAAAAAGGATTAAGGACATTATAAAAGTTTCAACTCTACAAGGGTCAAACGTGCTACCTAATTTGTAGTCAGTGCTTCAACACACTGCACTGCGAAGTAACCCCGTCCATATTAGACAAAGTGAACAAATCTGTCTAGGTGACTCATCTAAAGTTTACAAGTAGGTAGAAAATATAGTTAGTGATTCAGGCAAAGAGTGTGCTGGCGTTTTACTGGTTTTCAGTCACTTTAACGCCTTTCTCTCACATATATGCATCCCACAAAGCAAACTTGCGATATAAGTTACCTAACTTCGGGCGTTCGTCATTGTGTTTTGAGATTGTCTCTATATCGAAATATTTCGCTTCAAAATTCAATAATTGTTGAGGTTTCAATTCCCTTTAAGTTTTATCTTGAACTCTTCTGAAGATATGAGTAAGATACACTGACCATTGTTCTAAACAAAGTAAAAATAGATTATTTCCAGCACATTTTTGCAGTAATTACATTCACTCGGTAAACATAATACAAATAATCCAACAACAAAAGGTTTGAGCAACAAGAAATAGGGAAATAAGACTACGGATTTTTCAGCCAAAATGCAAGAAATTGTAGGTAGAAAATGCTGGGAAAAAACCAGCTGTGAGAACACAAAATATGAGTTCATAACGTTATCGAACGTTCACTCAGAAACAAATACTTCGTTTTAACCTTCAAACGCTACTTATTCTCTATAAACTTTCCTTTAATTGTGCTTGTGTCTATATTTATTGTTGTGTGTGTACATTCATTAACGTACGTATATGCTGGAAACATTCCTTAGATATTGACAGTACGAAGCTTAAAAATGAAGCAACGTATTCTTAGGATAACAGTTATTTGAATTACCTCGTAATTTCTTGGGCAACCATGACTGTAAAGTTCCAAACAAGTTTTATGTTATTTTGAATGGTAAACATTATTTTACAGAACTCTCTCCATCTATATAAAGTTCTATTTTACTGGCTGGGCTGTAAAAAAAGTGCAAGCCCGTGAAGGGTAAAGAAAAAGAGCTAGCACGTTACAGCGATTATTGACGATATCACCAGCTGTCACTGTCATTCTCTTTCCTTTCGTATAAATTAATATAATCATCCATTTCCTTCATTTTAACCACTACAAATGCTATTATTCCTCTTTCTACAACTATCGTGTATCTGTTAAACATTTAAATTCAAAATAGCATAAATAATAATGTAAGCTTTGAGAATCTGGTTCATAAACTAGAATGAAATCGCTTAACAACCAACGTTCGTTGAGAGTCTGTTATGAAACAAGTGATTGACAAGGAGACTACAGCCGATAAATTGCTTGAATTAAGAAGTAATTTCACGTAATTTGCATTGCTTGTGAAAACAAATGTTTCTGTTACATCTCTTCCATTTATTTATGTATCACGTATGTCCAAGTCAACAGAAGTTTAACTCAAAATATTATTTACGGACTTATTTTCTCTCCATGCATTAATGCCGGTTGTCGACCAGTTCCAGTTTGCATACAATGGAACGATTTCTACTACCCCATCGTGCCACTCTCTGTGCCCTCTCGACATCCAATAGACATAACTAAACACAGAGCGATTATGAAAGTGACGGAAACACTAAAGATAGCCTACTTAACAAGATCCCCGAGGTCTCGCTGAAATTATTAGATATAGTGTACAATGTAGTAGTTAGATCGACAATTACGTATGGGGCGGAAATCTGGGACTGGGGGCGAACGGGAAAACTTAATCAGGTACAAAGCAACTTTCTGAAAGGGATAGCAGGAGTGGGAAGAGGTACGGCCACTTGCGGAGTTCTAAGAGAATTTGGACGCCATTGGGACTCAATAGGAATAAAGTCACTCTGGAGATCCAAACGTTATCCAAGACAAATTGGGGAACAGAGGCTTACTTGTATGAGGCGAATAAAGAGGAAAGGCTTGGTTTAGCCTGGTTCCGTCTAGAGCAGCTTGGCGGACAATTAAAATTACAAATGATGAGGGGTAGAGAATATGCCCCCTTTGTGGGGCAGGAAAAACTTCACACCATATTCTGGCAGAATGTACATTCACGGAAACACTGAGGCAACGGCATCTACCAGAGTTTTTCACTGTTTCTTGTAGGGGTCAGCTGTTCACATACGATTTTCTGCTTAACACTAGATTTTTGGGGGGTGGGGAAATTTGTCCGAAGTGAGGCAGCTTAGGATGGAACTGACCGAGGGAGTGGGACCGAGGGAGTAAGGGAAGTATTCCGCGGGGATAGACGGCTGTATATAGGATAATATGTAAAATATATTTGTTTGATAATTCTGTTGGTGTGTTTAAGAGTAATGCTGGTATATGTGCTATTTTTTTGGTGTGTGTGTGTGTGTGTGGAGTTTTGTTTGTATATTTACTAGTTTTAACTGTTCGTCTGTGTGTTTTTAGTGTTAATTTTAGGTTACATTTTTGCTTATGCACAGTTAAAGCATGGACAACCTAAGGGATCATGCAACGAATAATGTAAAAAGATAGTTTTTCTTGTTAGCAATAAAACCACTTCATTCATTCATTCATTCACATTAAGTGGAGGATTGGAGTGATGTCTTGGCTCTCGTCCTTAAAACTTGAAAAGGCAAATCTTGAACTTTCGAATCAATTTACAACCGATAAGGGCAATCAATTTCTGAGTGGACAATTGTTCTGAAAATAACATACAGCATCTTCTGAGTGGACAATTGTTCTGAAAATAACATACAGCATCTTCTGTATGTTATTTTCAGAACAATTGTCCACTCAGAAATTGATTGCCCTTATCGGTTGTAAATTGATTCGAAAGTTCAGAGCCAAGACATCACTCCAATCCTCCGAAGTCGTCCGTGCAGTCCCCCCCCCCCCCCGGCTTCCACGCCGGGATTGCTTGAGTCATGGGCTATATCTCCGGTCAAACAACTGATTTCGCATTTGTTCTAAAATAATTGCGTCACCTTTTCTTGATCATAGAACACAGGAAAAATGTTTGGTGAGTTTGCTTTGGTATTTCACGTGATATAGTGAGTGAAACCCCGCAAAAGCCAAACTCAGAACGGTTGCTGCCAGGCTGTCCCGCACCCTCCGAGGCAAGTCTGCCCTATCCGTCTTGTTCTATAGCCAGAGGATCTGAGTATTCCCCAAAAGCGAGATCGTCTCAGATTTGGTGTATCTTAGGCAATATCCTGCTATCACGTGTTGTGTGATATTCTGAAAGCAGCATTCGCTCCCTTTGAAGTCTAGAAACTGAGTTCTGGTGGTCATACATCGCTTGTCCGTGTGGCTGCCTCTCTTAAGCTAATACGTGCTTTCCTGTATCTCGCGCATGTATTGTGTCATCCTCACAGACTTTGTAGTAGCATCATCCAGACTTTGGTGGGAAAGAAAAACTTGGACACGTACTAGGATTCTGCAAGAAAGGTAATTATAAAGAAATAGCTTTGACAACAACATTAAAAGAAGTAAGTTGGTAGGTCTTTGAAGAATTCCACTGTTTGCCATCGACTGGATACACAAGTCGTGCTGATTCACTGCCATACCAAGAAAGCTTTAATCCTTGATCCAATCTTTTGAATCGAATATGATGTCGAAAAGGCACTATCAAAAAATAGAATACAATTTTTTTTAAAAACCTTATATATATATATATATATACGTTGTTTTAATGGCCAATTTGGAAGAGAATCGAACAATGTGTTGGGTCGTAATTGCATAACACATGAATTTACAAACAGATGAAATGTCGAACGGTCGAGTTTGCTTCGCTCAGTTAATAATTGATTTGGGAAGATTTTTTTACTGATTTACTTCACATTACTTCCTACTGATTGTTGACTGGAGTCGCAGGTACCGCGGCTTCGCCCACGATAATTAATTCGAAGATTAAAAATTAAGAGGAAAATAATTAAAACGATATATGTATCAAACTTACATGCGAATCGTTCCTAAACTAAACGATTGTTAATTATAATGAAACAGCTAAAAATCCGCCTTTGGAGTGCATTCCACGATTAGAAAAAAGACCTCAGATTCGAGTTCCCTGGTTCAGAAAACCCCTGCATAGGCCCAAAAAAACCCACATAGTGAGTTTCGTCCAATTCATTCAATGTTTTCCCGTTTAAGCGTGCTTCATGATCCCCTTCTTCCACCTATGTAAAAAAAGTTTTGATGTAAAAATCACATTACTTCCTCTGTCCAAATAAAAATTTGTCCCTTCGTGTAAAACATTATGTATGACATTCTATACATGTAAGTTTGTTTGTAAAAATGAAGAGGATGTCGTTACTACATCGTACCGCATCCCCGAAGGCTACATAACCCAAATGAAATCTTTAACACACTCAAATAACTTTATTTACTCTAAGCATGGCCAATATATCTTTCTCATTACACATTCTGATATAGAATAAGAGGCCACATTGCAAAGAACAGATATTCAGTTGTTTGAACCTGATGCAAAGCTTTATTGATCACCAGGCAAGTCTGAGTTTCTACAAACAGTTGGGTGGCTTATAACTACCCTTCACAGAATTTTTTTAAAAAAAATGTGTCAAATAAAAGTTTTATTTCTTAGTATAAGCATCCCACGTTCAAAATTTAAACAAAATCGTTAGAGCCGTTTTTGAGAAAATCGTGAAAAACAAAATTTTCTTAATCTGAAGTCACCTTAAAAGAAAGTCGTCACCAATCTTCTTGTCACATACTCAGACAGTATCTAACCCAATACAAAATTTTGTTTCATACAATTTTCTGTTCTGGAGCTAGGCTGTTCACACACAAAAACAGATATGTTTCTGAAAATAGTATTTTTTGGATTCAGGATACCTCAAAACATGCATTTATGTTAAAAACTCAACTTTGAATTTCAGGATTGAACACGTCTACTTCGTCTACCTATAGTACCTATGCGGTAAGGGCAGAGGAAGTATAAAATCTGATCACTGCGAGTAAAAAACTAATGAATCATAATAGCAACCAAGCAAGGCAAAGTTCACAATTGAATACAGTCTTGTTAATAGAGGGTGTCGGATGTGCACAGAAACACAAAACCAATTATTATATTAGATGAGAATAACAACATTGTTTTCTGAATATATGAAACAAAGGTTTTGCCAGTTCGTTATCACAAAAATTCAGGTGATAGTCTAGACCTAGAGTATATTTTGATCTTCCAAGTTCAATACAATCAAAAAGCATTTGCTGTACTGTTTGGGAGGATCTACACAAGCACAAGTAATCACTTGGAGGAGTGGTGATAAATCACTCGAAATATGACTTAAATTTGCTATGGCCAGATAGGAATCATGTAAGCACAAAGTTTGGCATTGGAGCATGGTCATCCGGAAGGGGGGGGGGGCAGGGTGGGGCCGCTGCCCCTCCCTGGAAATTGTTTACACATAAACCTATAAATTAAATGACTATAAGCAACTAAATGTGAAGTGAGGTTTAAGTCTCCAAATACTGTTGTATGTCCGTGTTGTTTGGATGAAATCGAGCTGTAACAGATGACTAGATATTAGCTTGTAGGAATAATTACTTCCCCTAAACTTGTAACCATTTTTACCCAAACATTTTATTATAATGAAGATAAGGCAAGAAAATGTCCCATTTTATATTTTATATGAATACCACCTATGAAATTGTAAGGTGTATGAAAAGTCATGTAAGTGTATAGATGTTTTCTTTGTATGCATGGCCATAGTCCAGCTGCAGTAAATTAAGGATGATATCAATAATGTGAACAGTAATAATAATAGCAATAATAATATGAATAGTAATAATAATAGTAAAAGTAGTAATAATAATAATAATAATAATAATAATAATAATAATAATAAAGTGGTTGTAGTAGCATAGTGATAGTGATGGTGGCAGTAATTCGTTCATTGACCCCCCCCCTTGACAAAATTTCTGCGGACGCCCATGCACTGGAGTTGTTGCTGGATCTTGAGAAAGAATATTTCTTTTGTTATGGGTCCTTTCGAGCTTGTGGTCCAGACGATATTCCACTGGAGAGTTGTGTGGTTTTTAATCTTCCTTTTCAGGTAACATGTTGGAGCTCATATGAAATTTCCATAATAGATTTTGCAATTTCTTTCACTAGTAGGTCTGCTTTCTCATTTCTGATTGTCACTGCGTGTCCATAAAACCAGGAGAGAAACACGTGGGGGCCATGCTGAGTTATTGATCTTGTATCACCAGGTCATTGGTTTGCATTGTATTTGTCATTTATTGCGTTCAGTGCTGCTTGTGAATCGCTATGAAATCTGACATGGCCAATTGTAAATTTTACTTAAAGGCTTAAATAAATTGTTATTGTTATTATTATTATTGCATTTTTGCTGTTGTCTTTGTACCACTGCAGTGCTGACTTTATGACCCAAAGTTCAATTTGGAAAACTGAACAGTTTGAGGAGAGCTAGTGCTGTGTTTAACCAATTAATATTTTTAGTACGTTGATAATGCAGTCAAGAAGGTGGAAGGTGTGAAATTTTCAGGAGTCAATCACAGAAAATAAATTAAGAAAAGAGACCCTGTAACCACTTTTTTTTTGTGTGTGTGTGTGTGTGTGTGTGTGTGTCCATCTGATATAATCTCCACTTGAACACAGCTTAGTTATAATTTTTATTTACAATCCTGCAAGCATACAGAATGATGTCTTCAGTGAATTTTAAGAACTTATACATTTAATTTTCTCCTTTTCTTATAGGTGATAATTCTAAAGGTCCAAGGACAACCACCATTTATATTTCCAATCTATTCACAAGATATTACACATCTCCCTGGACCATATGTGGTCAATGATTATCATCTTACAACTGAAGAAAATCAAAATGAAAATACCAGACACGAAACTGATGATGTAGCTGAATCCAATGCCACTGGTTTGGTATTGCACCTGTACAAATATGAGGACAGTGAAGCTGAGGACAGCAAAACAATAGCCTTAATTCCAACAAAGGATGATGGTAATTTCATGTACAGCATTGATCCAAGAGAAGAAAGAAGTGAAAGTGCAGTTCCTACACCACCTGTCAATATTATTTACAACTACAAAAACACAGAGACAGAACAAAATGAAGAGATTCCTTACTTAGCAGCTGAGGAGAATAATTTCAAGACTAGCTATAAAGCTAAGGAAGATACTGTGCCACAAAATGAGGCTGAAGAAAACACTATTCTATACATTTACGAGAGCACAGAACCAGAAGTAGCTGATGTCACTCCCACATACAAAAGCAGTATTATTTACAATTACCAGAAAAATGAAAATGAGGAGAATGATTATATTCCATACACATCCGTACCAATCATAAAGAATGACTATATGTATGCTTTTGAAAGTATTGACCCAGATTCAATTTCTCATGTATCACTGCCAGCACAAAATGGCAATGTCATGAAAAATTATCCAGTTATAGATCCTGATATTTCCACGTATAATAACAAATTTGTATTGAATAATTATCCAAATACAGAAAGTGAAATAAAAGATCCTAAAATTCAAATTCAAGTGCCATATAATCATAAAATGACAGATGATGAAATTACTGATTCCATTTCTCAGTCATCAACACCAAAGAGCAATCTTCTGTACAATTACCAAAGTACAGAATATGACAAAAGTGACTTCTTCTCTCGATTTCCGAAACAGAATGGTAATTTTATTTACAATCTTGAGAATACAGAAAAAAGACAGAGTGACCTGATTGCTCCACTGCTAACACAGAAGAACTATTTTAAATTGAATTTAGATAACACTGCTGAAGAAACAAGTCACGTTTCTGATCAGAGTAAGTATTTCAAGACACATATTGTCAACAGAGAGCAAGGAAAAGATGATGAAATTCTTACTCTTCTTCCACTTGAAAAGAATGATTTCAAGTTCAGTCCAAAAACCACAGAAGAAAAGAGTGAAGTCAAAACTCATCCACCAGAACAAAACTACTATCTAAATAATTATGAAAATTATGAACAATTACACAAAGACTTTATTCCCTACATACCACTTAATAATAATAATATGTTTAAGTTCACCACAGATCAAGAAAATGGTGATAATAGCAATCAGGCACCCATAAAGAATTATTTCATTTATAATTATGAAAACAATGGACAAGAAAAGAATGACTTCATTCCTCCACTACCTATCGATACAAGTATTATCAGATACAATGCACAGCAAGACAATAGTGAGAACAGTGAAGCTCCCTTGCAAAAGGTGTATTTTGTACCGCATTATCAAGTTCCAGAACAAATAAAAAGTGGCATTAAATCTCAAACTCAATTGCTGAATAATGATTTTGGTTTATCAGAACAAAAGGAGAGTGAAGTGCAGAGTGCAAAGAAAGATAATATACCATCAATATTTAATAATCCCCTGCTTAAGTCAGTTCTCTCTTCATATCCTTTTGACAGCAAGCATGAATTTTCCAATGCAGAACATACTGATACCCAACCCAAATTAGAATCTTCAAACTCTGGAGTAAAAAACTCACAGAAAAGAAAAGCAGAAATTCCTGATGAGTACATAACGAAACTTGACTTAAATTCTGCAACACTAGAGGAATTTTACCAAACACCTTTAGGACAAAAACTGTATTTCAATATACTGAAAAGTTTATTGGCTGGTGATAAGCTGGAGTTCAGTGATATAGTGAAAGTAATGACTACAGAGTTGAAGTTTCCTAATAATGTAAAACAGTATATTGATTCTCAAGCAGAAAAAATTAAATGGGACTCATTTCAAAATTCCAAACCATATGGAGAAGAACTGAAACTTTTGAAAGAAGAACAGTTGAAGACATTCCTCCATGATGCAAACAATGCTTTGACTGCAGCCTGTGAAGATTCAGGTCCAGATTCAAATTGTCCAAAACTCATGATGACAAACCCCAAAAAGGCTGGGTTTAAACCCTATCTTGAAGCAATAGAATATTATACAAAGCAAAAAAATCCTCAAAAAATGTACAAGCAAATCTCTGAAGCAAACCAAACAAAGTCATTACAGGACATAAAAAGAAATCCAAGAGAAAATGTGGTAAAATTTGTTAATTCAAAACTTACGCCACAAAACTCTAACAGCAAAGTGGGAAGCAATACATTACCTTTGAATAATGTACAAACTAATAATCACATGACATCAGACCCAGGAACTAACAACTACAAAAACATTCTGAAAAATATCCACTCTTCTCAGAACTACACTAATTCTGTAAATGAAAATAAAACAAAAGAAGTGGGAAATAAACTCTATAATGCACATGCACCAATTTATACAGTCATTCCAAAACCTGCAAGAAATTCTAAGTCTATAAATTATGAAAACAAAATTCCTTGCCCTTGCAGTAATGCCAAATTACAGCATTATTACATACCAGTACCTTATTCTGACATCACTTTGGACAATCCTCAGTATACAAAAATCAAACATCCTTCAGAACAAAAACTTTATATTATAGCTCCTAACATAAACAATAAGAATTCTTACTCCATTCCAACAACAAAATACATTAAGCAAGAGTATTTGTCCAATCCCTACTATTTTGAAAATAGTGAAGAATATGATTTGAATGATGGCAATTTATATCCTTATGCTGAACAAGAAGAGTTTCCAGAACAAATGTATAGACTTGACGATTATGATAGATATCATTTACTTTATGATGATCCATATTCAACTACACATTATGATCTTCATCCAGGTAATGGCAATGGATATTATAGAAACTACAGAAGAGCTCAACCCAATTCAGACGCAGAATATGCAGCACTGGATAATTATTACTCTAATCTGTACAATAAAAAGCCAATAAAAAAATACCACCACAAAGAAGACAAAGAATATGGTACAAGATACTACAGTGAATATCCTCCACATAAATCATCAAGGAAAGAAGTTCATAGTATATATCCTAAAAGAAGTCGGCGACAAGATGAGGTTACTGACTATACAATCTACCTGAAAAATAATCAAAACTCGGATATTGTTCCTACTGCAAAGGAAAGGCAAGTTCCTGCTAGTAATGGCAATAATCAAGATGACAAAAATAATGTAGATGACAAGAAAATATGTTACTGCATCCATGCTGATGGCCTTGATTTTACAGCAAATGACATCTCGCCGCAGAAGCTGGGACAAGCTGCAGCTCATAAGTACAATCAATTCAAATTTCTCATGGAGCTGTTTAAAGTTGGATGGCCATTTTTAATTGACAGCTGATCTGCATCCACTGCCCATGTAAGTAGCTACTTAAAACCAGATATGTAGTCATACCAGGCTTAGTACTTTGGTCCCAGACATAGAATGGAATAGTTTTGCCTGGTTTATCAATATTGCGAGGAAATTAATATTAATGCAACATGTAATAGAGGCACTGTCAATGGAATAGTTTTGCCTGGTAATATCAACATCGCAAGGAAATTAATATTAATGCAACATGCAATAGAGGCATTGTCTTTATAACTGAAAAAATAATTTGTTACAAAATGGGTACTGGTTGTAATTCAATATTTTTCAAAAATAGTGAAGGAACAAACATATGAATCTTTATAATTTTATTTATATAGATCAAATGTATAATCACTATTCTTTGACTGTGGCATTAATGAATTCAGTACAGAAGGAATCTATTATATTAAAACGGAAAGAAAGTGTTGTTATAAAAGGCACAGAAGTATAATGGTGTTTATAGGAAAGCACATGCAATATGGTATATCTCATTATAAAATGCAAACATTCTGAATTGCTGACTCCATCTTAAAACACAATAGCCTGCTTTTAACAGAGGAGTTTTAAAATACAGTCAAGGATTTTGTTGCATAAGCTCTTGTTTTATGTTGATGTGTTACATTCCTCACATTGTATTGACAAACTAACTGCTACTGACATACCAGTTCTTAATTGAGATCTAAACATGGTACTCTGGAAACGACTCAATTCTTTCATTCTAATCACAATATTTCAGGTAAGATTACTGATACATGTTTAAATAATATTTTCATTATTAGAATTCTAAAATTTTGTGTGGGAATGATACATAACAGGATAAAAGTGTGCAATTTGCTGTTATTACTAGACTTAAGAAAAGTTAAACCTATTTAATCTTTGTAAGAAAAGGTAAACTGCAAATTAAATTTCATCTGTACCTATAGCCTAATATAGTATTAGTTTCAGCATTGGCATGTAATATGTTCTCTTTTATTAAGATTAAGTAGGAATCTAATTAACTATAACTAATTTAGTGATCTCTTGACAATTTAATTTACCGGTATTTGTCCATCTAAACAATGAAGTTCCTTACAAATTTATAAATTTTAATTAATTTTATCTTCTTTGCATTTTCCTATTCCTGAAACATTCTGGAACAACTTGAAACTGAACATTTTAAAATGTACATTTGAATATATTCTTATTCTTGCTTTATTTACTTTTGTAAAATACAGTTTTTAAGTTTTTTATTATATTCGTATACACCAGTATATTCTCCTTCAAGTTTGTGCAGAGTATTTTAAAAGTGATGGAACAGAAGTTAAGGATGAGAATCACACAATAGTATAAGCACAAAATCAAATTAACGTAGGTCCACAAATGAACCGTTATGAAGATAACTACAGGCTCTAAATGTATTTTGACCACTGCAGACTTGATTATTTAAACCATGCCTACCAGATCATTTCCTCTTGCATACCTAAACAACACACGCTGCCTGGGTTACTCTCTTCGTTTATAATCTTAGCTTTCTCTATAAAAGAGTAGAGTTGTATGCAAAGCATGGAGGGGTTCTTAATGTTTTTGTCCAAGGCTCAAAATCAACTAGATGATCAATTTTCATGACCCATTGGTCTATCAAGTTGAATATTATGGATTAAGTTAAGTTAAATTGTGCTGGTGTAATATCAGTAACATAATGTCAACCCTGTTGCTCTGACACAATTAAATATCACTAACATAAATAATTTTAATAATAGGTTACTTATTATCGGGAACAGATGTCACATTTATAATGTTTATTATGTGCTCTTCTTAATATAACACAATAAAAAAGAAGTTTTATAGACAGTGGAGTATACTGATAATTACTATTGATAAAAACCTAAATTCTGAATTATAACAACACTTTATTCTCCACTTACTTTCACTTTTAATTACACAGGACTAGTTTCAAGAGCATTTATTCGCTCCCATCATCGGCTGGTGGTCGACTGTTATTCTGGTTGCCATGTTGGTTTGTATATATGCATTGTTCTGTGCTGCCCTCTCGTTCAGTTTTTGTAAGTCGCACTATGTCGTCTATAGGTGGTATTTCAAAGTTCATAACCTTGTCTTCTTTCTTAGTGATGAATATTTTCTCCCATACGTTCAGTTCGGATGGTTTCTTAACGTGTTTTAATAGTTTGATCTCCTTTTTAACACTGTGATTTTTTGTCCAGCAATGGTATGCAACTGCTGATCTTTCGGTCTGCATTAGTTTTATGTTTCTTAAGTGTTCCTTCATTCTTATTTCCAAACTCCTCCTGGTTTGTCCAATGTAGACCTGATCACAATCTGCGCATTCTATTTGGTAGATACCAGATAGTTTAGTTTTTGGTGTACTATTCTTCAGTGGGTGGTTGAGCAAGTTCCTAATGGTATAATTATTCTTTGGTGCCAATTTTATATTGTGGTTTTTAAACACTTTTTCAAATTTATTAAAGAATTTAGGGTGGTAAGTAAATTTTTTGTAATGTTGCTGTGTTTTTTCTAAAGTATCCAATGTACTAATTTCTCTGATCTTGTTTTTCTTAGTGTGTCTTCTAATCATTTTGTCTATGAAATTTGTCTTAAACCCATTAATCGTTGCCACTTCTAGTATATGTTTATATTCTTTATTATACTCTGTCTTTGTCATTGGAATATTAATTAATCTATGAACTAGGCTATGAAAAACAGCAAATTGGTGAGCTTTTGGGTTGTTGTTATTGCATTTAATGTAGTTGTCCACATGTGTATTTTTTCTGTAAATTCCGAATTCCAGTTTTCCATGCTTCCTCATGATTTTTAAATCTAGGAAAGGCAAACATCCGTCTTCTTCCATTTCAATGGTAAACTTTATCGATTGGTCTTGTGCATTTAACAATTTTAATGCATCTTCTACAAATCTTAATGTTTGTAAAAAACATATCCAGCAGTTCTATTCATAGAGTAGGCCTACAGAAGACTACACAAAATGTTTATTAATCATAATTATGTAAGTCATTTTCTATCGTAGCATCATCAGAATTTATTTCCTTTCCTTTAACTCAAGAATAATGAATAGTAGTGAGCAAGAGACAGGGCTGTGGCCGGCAGCACGGCATCACTATTCTTGCATAACTTAGACTGAAACCCAATTTTCCTAATAAATACTACACATAGAAGAGTGGAGTTTTCACAGGTGATATCATAGAAAATCCCACAAGAGTTTACAAGTTTATCAATAAATTCACGAGTGCGCAGCAGGAGCATCTTACTTTGTTGTCAATATTTTTCCAGCTGTAAGATCATGACTTACTGTATTTACTCAAATATTATGCGCCTTCGAATTTAGATTTTGAAACTTGAAATCATAAAAAAAAAAGAGTTTGTTGGCGAATGTAATGCGCATCAATGGTAAGATAGGTATTTTATTTGGAATTTTGTCATAGTATTAAGTGGTTGAGGTGCTGCGATACAAACTGGAAGGTTGCGGGTTCGATTCCCGATGAGGTGGTTGAGATTTCTCAATTGGCCAAATCCTTCTGGTGGCACTATGATCCCGGGGTCCACTCAGCCTCTAACAGAAATGAGTACCAGGAGCAATCCTGGAGGTAAAGGCGACCGGTGCATAAGGCTGACAACCTTACCACCTTAATGTGCCGAATGTTTAAAAATCTGGGAGCCTCATCCTCCTGGAACCCTTAGGGCCTCCAAGGCCTGTATAGGGGGCACTTTACTTTGCTTTTACTTTTTATTAAGGGAATAATGAACCATCACGTAAACATTTGAAATTACCATTAAATTTAACTGCCAGTTTTAGGCCTACAAGTATATTCACTGACACATTATTCAATCATGTGTTCATCACTGGAATCCTCGGAGGTGCTTACGTTAAAAGAAGAATCATTTCTTCTTTCCACTAGTATTTTTATACGCTCTATGTAATGCTAGAAATAGGCCAACGATAAAATTAATGAAGTCGAGAATTACACATTATATTCGAGTAAATACGTTACTAAATGAATGATGAACTGTCCACAAATTGATTCCATGAATCAATCCGAGTTCCCAATACTACCAATAGTGCGAATCACTATATGGAGGGCATCCTGGTAGTTGCTTACATCAAAAAGCTATAAAAGCATATGAACTGGATTGCACCGTGTCAAAATTGTGTTTTTAATCAATGTACATTTATATTATTTCAATTTCCAAACAAGTTATGTTGTATAAAATAATGTGTTTTCGTGCTGGTTAATGGCAGAATGTCACATAATAATTACCGCACATTGATGCCTTACATGTCTAGTAATGAGCTGATGATTTTATCAGATAAACTCACATCCTCATATTAATAGCAAGCATTTTATAAGATAAACGATCGTGATTGGTCTATATCCAAGGAATTGCTAAATGTTATTGGTCAATATCAAACACTGTCAATATGAGTGGAATAGTCAGTCTAAAATATCTTTTGACATATTAAAAAGTATATAATTATATCCAGTTATGTTCAGTCCCCCTTTAACCAATCTGTACCGTAACAACTAAGTATTGTAACTGACTAACTGAGAAATTATGGAAATATCTAAAGGAATAGACAGTAGGGTAAAATAACAGTGTGTTATGTAAGGGATGAATGACATCGAGTAGTGTTCACGTCCAATCAACTGGACTACATTGATAGAGGAAGTGTGACTATCCTTAGTAGCCTCAGCCTCATTTTATTCAGAGTTGAATCCCAAAATTAGTTCTTTGTATCCTAACAGCGAAGACAAGGGATATTGATTTTTATGGTCTTATTTTTATATTGTGATCAGGCATACCCTGCAACTCTCTAAAACAAATAAATCATGTAACTTTTTTTTTTCTTTCTTTCTTTCTTTCTTTTTAAAATGAGAAAAACCATGGTGATTTTATACTTTTATGTTGAGTGTTTCTGAATTATAATTTGCTACATTCAAATGTTTCAGTGTGAACTATAGTTCAATGTTTATAATCAAAACAGTAAAAAAATATAAAATACCATTCTTACAATGCAGTAATAACCCCCATAAATTTATGGGGGTTATTTTTTGCAATTTCTATATCACTTACCATAAATTCCTCAAACAAATCAAATCAGCATTTTCAATCTGGTAGCTATGTTATTTTTTACGAATTTTTGTGTATAAAGTAGCAGGGTTTACAATGTTAGGCACACCCTGGTGTAAAAGTCGGGCTACACTTATGTTGTAAAGAAATGTGAGATATCACCGTAGGCTTCCACACTTTGAGCATTAAAGTCTTCTGTCGTATTAAAGGCTCTGGCTCAAAAGCAGCAGATGCCCGGAAGCCAAGAAGATTTTATTGTAAAGAAATGTTCTGAACTTTGATCTCTATTTTTATGGTATAGGGACAGGGTGCAAATCAATCATCTTCATGAGAGGAGGAAACATTTAGCTCATGTTCTATTTCGGGCATTGAATATTCAGTAGTAAATAACATTTCCTAGTTACATAAATATAACTCATGCAATACCATGTACGATACAATAGCAAGCATCTGTAATTGCATGTTTACCAGTGGTTACAATGATGTAATTTACAGATCCTGGCAATAGTCAATATTAAAATGATGTACAGGTAGGGGAAAAAAAACAGACCGACTAAAATATCTAAGTTGCCAATATGAGTCACTGTGCATGCCTAGTGGCATTCACAGGATAGCAGAGAATGTATTGAAATTTGTTCTAGTGTCGACTGTTGACTTAGCCCATTTCAAAACCCATTAGAAAATAAGCTAGTAAAATTCATTTTTTGGGAATAATTAGTTAATTAAGTAGTTAAATATTGCAGCAATCGAAAAGTATTGGCAAAACAATGTGCATTAAGGAAACAAAAAATTTCCTTCCTTGGCAGGATTCGAACCAAGAGCGTGTTACTTATCAGTCAAACGTGCTGTCATTGTGCTATGAAATCGCTTAACAACCAACGTTCGTTGAGAGTCTGTTATGAAACAAGTGATTGACAAGGAGACTACAGCCGATAAATTGCTTGAATTGAGAAGTAATTTCACATAATTTGCATTGCTTGTGAAAACAAATGTTTCTGTTACATCTCTTCCATTTATTTATGTATCACGTATGTCCAACTACACAGGTCTAAGGAATATGCATGGACACTGGTGTGACCAAGGCTCTGAAATCAGCTACAAGAGTCGGTCCACTTCTTTCCCCCTACCTGTAGCCTACAAAGAAAGAGGGGGAAAATAATTTTCCTGGTAGGAAAAAATATTGCTATTATCTGACAGGGAAAAAGTTTGACGAGCCAGGGAATCCTCCCCCTTAATTTTTACTCTATACAGGGCTAGAAAAATATTTTCATAAAAATTATACTTAAACCCTTATTTAGTTCAAGTGTTCATAAAATACAAATTACAAGAAGTAATGACAAATTAACTCACAGCTTTTTCATTCCAGGTTTCACTGAATCACTGCCGAAAGATATCCCATGAAATCCACACCACACTTTCCACACAGAGCACCAGCACAGAAAACATTAACCTGGAAAGTAAAGTAAGAATGTTAGAGATCATGAATCATCACCATGAGACACAGCCTTATGAAATAAAATATAAAAATGATAACTCACAACATGGGCATAACAAAATGTTAAAAGATACTCAAACTAAAACGCAACAAAACTTTCATACAAGAGCCGATCGTAATTCTAAACGCATGGTTTTAGAAAACTATTCTTCATCTGAATTGCAAACAGTTAATTCCAGAGAGGTATTTTTAGCACCAGCCTCTTCTCTTAAAAGAACACTTCAGATACAAGACTCGCCTGTTGAGAATCCTTTGGAAGGACTGGAAAGAAGTAAAATACCGTCCAGATTCAAGATTAACAAACAGAAGAACCATCACACAAGCAGTAGCTTTGATACTGATCTTCATAATCAAAATAAGGAATCCATTTTAGATAGTAATCCCAATATGACCAATCCTAAAACGAAACAGTCAGTTCGTAAGCACAGTGCCAACAGTACATCAATTGATAATGAAAGAATGGAAAGGTTTTATATGAATAACATTTTAACTAACGAGAATGTGAAAATAAATTATTTCAATGATAATCACTTCAAACCAGCAGCTTCTTTTACTAGTGGTTTTGGTAGAGAAGAACTCCAAAATCAAAGTAATTACAACATAAAGAATGCAACTGTCAATAATCAGGATAGTGATCACTCCATAAATGAAACAAAAATACAGAATTATTCTGAAAATAATAGTTATAATACTCCCCTGTACTCATCAAACCAGCTGAACAGTGAAAGCATAAATGCCATTCCTGTAGATACCTTACTATATAACAAACATATTAATAAATTACCAACTTTTCATAAAAAGGCTATAGACATTGAAGAAAAGTTATTGTCCAATAAAGAACAGCAACCAAATCAAACAAGAAAAATAAATGATAATGAAAGATCACATCTCTCTCATATCAATAGTGAAAACACTGACCCTACTATTGAAGCTGAAAAATCTTCTGAACAAGAATCAACCCAAGAAAATTATATATCTGATGATGATACATATGAAAATTATAGTGAATTCTTCTTAGATATTTCAGAGAGCAAAAGTATAGAAGACAGTTTTCCTGCATCATCTGAACAAATAGAACTAACATCAGAAAATTATGTAGCCAGCCATAACAGGCTACCAAAAGAAAATTCTGAATTAGAAAATAGTATCGAAAATGAAACTGACATCTTAATTAAGAAAATACAACCTAGGCGAGCAACTACTCAAAAAGCAGTAATTAGAAACCGATATCATAACATTCCTCAACAAGTATCAGAGGACAGGCAAATTAAATTAACTGAAGAAGAGAGAGCAGAACGAATGAATAGATTTTTTGAAAGATTCATTCATTTTTTGAGTATTGTTGGTCAAATAGATACATACTTGACAGAGAAAGCAAGAAATGCCATTCGTAGGTTGGCACGCCTTTATGAATATTGATTAGATTAACTGTGTTATTGGACTTTGCTGATTTGATCCAATTAGAACTAAGACCTCGAAAAATAATAATACCAAATCTGAAATCGTTGCTCTAAGGGAGTAAGGTACTCTGAGATGGATAAAAATAATATTTTTTGTTTCTAGTATATACAATATGCTATACCGTATATACCGTATTATAATATACCGTATTTTACAGACCATAAGACGCTCTGGACTATAAGACGCACCTTGATTTTAGGATGGAAATTTAAAGGAAAGGAAATTTAATGTGATTCTAAACCAAACATTTTAAAGGGAATAATACACTTCATTGCATAAACAAATTATAACCTTGTACAATGGAATCAGTGTAAATCACTTCTAACTTTAAACCTGCGTTGTACGGAAATCTCTTCTGTGCAGGTGGCATCGCGTAAATTTTAACTGAACTGAACTGATTTCTCATGAAAGAATGAAAATACTTTTACACCCTCTAATCCTCAACTCGGCATACGGTAAGTGTAGTGGGACAAGGCTGTTTAGAGGTCATTGCCTTCATTTAAACCACCCGGAAGACACAACTCCTTTCGTATAAAAGAACTCAACATTCCTTTTTTTCGCATTGTATACGCTCATTTTACGATTCTGACAAGTGCACTGAAGTACAGTCTGCCAAAATTCGTAACAATCTTATCGTTTAAAACACCTTGTTTATAACTATGGTATTCCAGCAATATTTAGCAGTATTTTAATTTTTTTAATGTACTTCAGACCATTAGACGCACCCAACTTCCAAGGCTATGTTTTGAAAGTAATAAAATGTGTCTTATGGTCCGTAAAATACAGTACTTATATAGTGTTATGCAATATTTTGCCTACTAAAATACATTTAAATGGAATTTTCATCCCTTTAAAACAGAAAAAGCATTTCAAATAATGCACTGCATCCACATGAACATACAGATGCCCAGGCAAGTAGTTGTACTACAAGAAAAGTCAATGTGAGAGGAAGAAAGAGACAGAGAATGAAGATGATGATGATGACAACAATGATCCTAAACACACTGATGTAAGTCAGGAAATTGTTAAATTTTAATGCAAATATTTCAAACTAAATTGAAACATTTGTTGTTTGCATTGTCATCAGAGAATGTATTAGAGATAGAGTGCTGAAATTTTCCACACCCATTTAACGTATGATAATGAAGAACTGGTAGCAGATTTGCTTTGATACCATATTATTTTTGATACAGTAAGATTCAGGAATATTTTAATGTTGTGAATTTCACTATTTTTTGTGTGACTTTTTATACATGTGTTATACTTCTTAAAACTTTTCCAATGAAGATAGATTCATAATTACATACAGGAGTTAGTTAAGTATACGGAGGATATACTTGTAATGTTTTAAGTTTGTGTTGCCCATTTTTTCTACTTTCTTCCTTCTTTGTATACATTTTCTTTAATTTTAACTACTGAAAATAAACAATACAATTCTTAAAGAATCCAACTAACATGTAATAAGTAGGGCATGGAATCTTAGATTTTAAACTATTTTCTTCCTTGCTAGTTAACTGTGATATTTTAATATAATTATCCATTTCCTAGTCATGATAATCACACAGTCCAATCTTATAAAACCTAAAAATGGCTAAGTAAGATACTAGAAACTAAAAATAGCCAAAACTGCTTTTCAAGTAAAATACAATAAAATAATATAATTATAATAATTAATATAATTATTATTGTTCTACTAAAAATTACTTTTTAAATGTCTTCCTATATTTTGCTTCTTCCTCATTGTTGCCAGCATATTATTTTGTAAGATAAAATATAGCATTGCGTTTTGCAATTTTGTCATTTTTTACCCCATTGTCTCGGTAAGGGAAATCTTAAGTGCACCGAAATCTCTGGTTTCTTTAGAAGAAAATTAAAGGCATTCTTAAGAACTTTATACTTTCAGATTATTCGCAGTGTTTGCTCCAGCAAGTGTATTCCAAAACTTGATTGATTAATTATTGAAAAACGTTCTTGTTAAGTTTGTGGTGAAGTTGCAAATGACAGGGGTAGTTTTAAAAGGAAGCAAAAAGTATTCCTAAAGTTTTGTGGTTCAGAACCATGGAAATATAACTAAAAATAAAATTAATTAACATATTTTTTTAATGACTGTACTTATTAAAGTAAAACTTTAAAAAATCATCTGAAAATGAAAAATATAAATAAATAAAACTACTTTAATATATTTAACTAAAACAGGATTTATAAAAGCCTAAAAATCCTGGCCCTAGTAATAAGTACTGTCCAGAAACAGTATAGCCAGAGTACTTTGTTCCCTTAAACATAGCAATAGAGTAAAAAAGACAACTGCAGTTCAATAAATCTGACTATCATGCATGAGAGAAGAGCAAGTGATGCCAGAGGCTCCAAATATCACTCCTGAATAATTAGTTTGTTTGTTAATAGTTATAGTGAAATCATATGTTTTTTCACATATACTACCAGTAGTGTATACAAATGATTTTGCTTTTCTATGAAATCAGCAGAGAGCCTTCTGAATAGACTTATAAAAATTCTTATTGAAGAAGTACTTGGATTTTTCTTTAACTGACTGAGCATTGTTATGCACATATGCCTGTTGTTTTACTTTATTAAACCATAAATGCAATTATTACAATAACAGGCAGCAGTTAATATCAAAGACAATAACATCAATTTTAATGAAAATGCCTAAGTAAGGAAATCAACTACTTGACTATTGGTACTGCCCTTCTCACTTTTTCACTCATTCTCGATATAATGGTAAGGGTCAGGCATATTGTTGAAATGTGAGGGGGAATTTTGAAAATGTGCATTAGTAACATTACTTGAAAACTAGTATTACTTCAGTATCAGGACAAAAATGCAGGAAACAAAATCCGCACCGTTCATTGTTTCTTGAAAATTGATACTAACTAGAACACAGTTGATGTGCACAGTAAAGCATTGGCAGTATTTTTTTAGGAGGCTTTTTCCTTCGATCCAGAGCTCCTTACCTCAGAAAATCCAAAGAGGAACTGGAGATTAAGCCCAGGCCTGTGGATCCATAGCCAGTGACGCTAACCATGAGAACACACCGGCGGTCACTCGGGTGTTAGTAGTATTATATTGTGTTACCACTAGTATTGCCGCAGGAAAAGTGAAATGGTTTTCTTCTTTTATAATCAAATTTAAGAGGAGAGGTTGGTCTAGTGTAGCAAGAAAGCAGTAAAAGTTCCATACCAACGAATCTTTAAATTCACTATTTTGTAACTATTATTCACTTATATTATTTCTTTCTAAATTGATCACTCTCACATGTTCACCGTATTGGTGAACTCAAATCAAGCTCTATTGAATTAGAATTTAGAATTGAATTTATTTCATCCTCGAAACATATACATGTTATGGGACATGCTAAGTATACAAGTTTATACGAAGTATAGGTTTTGCAGTTTGAAACTAACTTTTACAAAAGAAAGAATAAAAAAACCTTGGCGAGTTTCTACATACAGTAAAACCCCCTTTTTACACTTTTCAAGGGACTGATGCAAAAAGGTGTAAATGGCAGGAAAGTGTAAATTGCAGGAAGTGTAATAGCTGTAATGTTATATACTGCAAAATGTAATAGTTAAAATTAATATGATATCTATGTACACTTACATTATCTATTTAAGATACGAAGCAAAATATGTTGCATTTTCTATTGCTTTATTTCAACTTCATAATACCATCAAAAAACATGCAACACAGAAACACTGGCACTGCTTCAAATTATAATGAATTGTGCTATTTGAATAACTACAATACAATAAAATGCAGTAAATTGCACCCGCACAAAAAAAACCAACTTCACCTGGACTAACACAAATAAAAACTGACATTGCGTCTAAGAGAGTTGGTAACAGCGGAAAATTTTGTTAAGGGAAAGCAGTTCTTCATCTTAAATCAATGTTGCCAATGAAGAAAATGTGTAAATGGCAGGAAATGCAGCTGTTTGAAAGTTGTTAATGGCAGGAACACTATGTATTATCGGTATAGGATAAAAGATGGGACCAGCAGAAAATGATGTAAATGGCAGGAAAATGTAAATGACAGGAATGTAAAAAGGGGGTTTTACTGTACCTATTAAATCTTATTTCCATTTGTTTACAATGAAAACAATGTAGCATTGCAGCAATTTTCTTCGAATTCATCAATACTGAATATGATATTATTCGTTAGGAATGTTTTAATACAGGTTATGAGGTATTTCGCTTTGAGATTTCTAATTTTGTATTGTAAGTTACTGTAGAGTTTGAGACCTATGTACGGTACTTGATACTTGTGTGTTCTTGATAGTCTTAAATATGGGGTATCTAGGTCTGTTTTCTGTCTTGTATTAAGGGAATGGATTTGACTATGTTCACTAAAGAGAAGTCTATTATTCTTAATGTAGAGATGGTTGTGTCATAATGTTATGGTTCTTAAAAGGGCTCTACAAGTTTCTTGATTACCAATTTCGCCTACACATCTAAAGCCTTTTCCTGTCATTTGAATAGTTTTTTCTCCAACAGAATTGTCCCAAAAAAGAATCCCAAATTGTAAATGTGACTGGAAAAGGGTATGATAGGCCTATATGGTCAATAAATGTTTCTCATTAATCAGAGATTTAAGTCTGCGAAGGAGGTAGAGAACTTTAGGCAGTTTTTTAAAAAGTTCTTCTGTATGTACTTTCCAAGCCAGTTTTTCATCTATATACATACATAACAGTTTCACGTATGTCTTAGGATTAATGTCTTTCAATGTGTTGTTAAGATGAAAGGTGATTACTTCAGTTTTATCTTGATTTAATAACAATCTGTTCTGTGCAAACCATTGCGATGCTTCATTAAATACTTCCTAGTTCTAGTTTATTAATTTAATTAGGCCTGAATCAATTGTTATTAGAGTTGTGTCATCTGCATATATAACAAATCTACAGGTTACATTAGAAAATAAGTCATTTATGAAAATTATAATCAGAAGGGGTCATAAAATCAAGCCCTGAGGGACACCAGTATTGAGTTCTAGCATGGTGGAACATTTATTCTTTATCTATACCACCCAGTGTCTATTACAAAGGTATGATTCAGTTCTTCTAATTCCATAATGTTTTAGTTTTTATATCAATAAGTTATGTGGGACAGTATCAAAGGCTTTGCTCAGATCTAAGAAAGTAGTGTTCACATAGTAGGCCCTACACAGTAAATCTTTCAACAAAAAATTCAACATCAGCAATAAAACTAACAGGAGCTAAAATAACGTTTTCTTAAATTAAAATCCTTATAGGCAAAGACTGCCTTGGGGACCGAGTTCAGAACTACAACCACCCACTGCATATTAGGCAAGGGTTTTCCATTCCTTTTGCTAAAATGAAAACCTGGAGGTTCCACCTGAATTTGAGTCTGGGACTGCATACACTGAAGGCAAAAATCTTAGCACTGACGTAATCACACCTTGATTAGTTTTTAGGAAATATAGTCATTTAAATAAACACACAATTTGCATAGTAGAACTCCAGTAGGAAAGACTAAAGAAAGAAGACATAATTCTACTACAATGCTAAGCTTACATTGCAAATTCTTGTAACTTCACTATTTTTATTTACTTACTTATTTATTTATTTATTATTTATTTATATATTTCCTTATTTAATTATTTGTATTTTATTTTCAAGCAACAAATAATAAATAATGAAGTTCAGAATAGGCTTTGTTTAGTAATTAGAGTAGGAATTTATAGTCTATAATGGTTTGTAGATGACAATTTAATTTTTCCATCCAATTGGTCCAGGATATTTAATGTTACTTGTATAAATTCGGTTAGAAGTGTAATTATTTCTACTTTATATATTTTTAGTTCAATATGTCAATATAAAAATTAATAATATAGAAGTGGTACCAAATTCAAAGTGAAATAGTAGGCCTACTAACAAAAAAATATATATTAGATTGCCTAACTTGTAAAAAGGAACATTTTCAAATAATTTATAAAGGATAATGTCAGTAAAATTCAAGATACAGTAGAACCCCATTTTTTAACTGTAGAGGTCAAAGCAGTTTTGGATAATGATTTTCAGTTAATCATTAGATCTCTTTTAGACGAAGGAAGAAAGAGATTATTTGACAAATTATTTAGCTGCAACATAAATACTGCACACGAATGATTTCTTCACACTCTACATGAGTAAACAAAATTGAAAATAAGCCCTTTCTAGTATCATCGTCTCTGGAATTTTACAGTACAGTAATTTCCAATAACTTGTAAAGAGGTATTGGACTGAAGATGTGGATACTTTCAAAACTTTATATTACAGAGCTAGCTTAGAAGGCCCAGCATTGTCTAGATTTTGTATTTTGTTTGTAATTCAAAATTAACTTATTGAAGACTTTCGATTTTAATGTTTTAATTCCTGATATAGGTATCAAGAGAAAAAGAGTGACCTATCACACTCAAAATATTCCTTCAGAAAACGCTAAATATGGCTTTTTATAGCTCATAAAGAACAGTTTTGTAATTGCTACTAAACACCAGTCTATTTAGTCAACATTTTAAAATTATTAACAACACTACCACTTTTCTTAAGAATTAATAAAACCTTCATATGTTGTGCCACAGCAGGGTGGTCTTTCTGCAAATTATGTCTTCATTGCAAATGTCTGCCTTGTATCGTTAGTTTGGATGGTTATGGGAACTGGGATGTAGGCCTATGTCCTATATAATTATTGTTGGGGGTGCTGAAAATGTAAAGTACCCTTGAAGAGGCTGCGAGTGTTTTTAAGCATAACTTCACTAATATTCCTCTGACTTTTGCTAGCTTCAAAAGCAGTATGTGAATGTGTATGTTGATTATTTATTATGATACCTGATTATAGATTAATTTCATAACAAATAAAAAAAATATACTCTTAAAATACTTCCTATGTTTTCATTCAAGCTACTACTTTTCAAAATTAATATATTTACATTAACCAAAACAATAAGAATATTCTTAAAACTGAAAAATAAATAGGACTTAAGAATCTTTACAGAGCTAGTAAGGTTCCGTATATATAAAGCATTCATTTCTTACAAACAGCAAGGATAAATAACTTTTACTCGTTTATTGTATTCAAGTATAGGCCTAGTTTTTATTGGTTCTATTTTAAGAATACAGTATGTGTTATGTTTTCTTAACTGTCTGCATGGTCTAGTGGTTATCATTGCAGACTATGGGTCCATATGTCATGAAATAAACATAGGAGTTATTGTACTGAAAACATACCTCCTCCCAGTCCTGTCATCTGCCTATGGTAGATGACTAGCAGGTGCCCATGGCATCACTCATGATAATTAATAAGAAATTAAGAGCAAAATAATTAAAGCATATTTATTAACACTTAAATGCGAATCACTCATAAACTAAACAATTAATAATTATAATGAAACAGCTAGAAATCCAGGTTTGGAATGCATTCCATGATTAGAAAACGCTGCTTGGGAAAAACAATCACAGGATTGAATTCACTGGCCCAGAAAATCCCTAAATAGTGAGTTCCGTCCAAATCGATTAATATTTGCCCATTTAGATCTACATTCATTATCCCTCTTCCATCTATGTTGAAAATTTCAGATGTCCGCATGCCTTGACATTATAAACAAACAAATCAACCAGGGTGAGCTCACGGAATTGAAGCGATCGATACTTAAAACATTGCAATATACTTAAAACATTGTGATGATTTTATTTTCAAGTTATGACAAAAAAAAAAAAGTAAAGCCACGTGCAATTGATTTGACAATTGAAATTTATTACTGAAAACTAGTGTAAAAAAATTCATTTTTTCTGCCAATTTTTCACTCATAACTCGCGAGTGAAAACGAAAATTAAAAAATCCAACGTTGAGGTGCATTTGGCCACCCTTCAGTTCATCTATGTTTAAAATTTCAGATCTCTGCATGTAGTAGATTTTGCTGGGCATTGCAAACAGACAGACAGTCAAACACTTCCCACTCTTATTATTACAGATGAAGGGTTAGATGGGAGGTTCTGTTCTACAGAGTTTATTTTAATAATGATTTTTATGACATTATATTGTTCAATAATTTGTTGTTTTATATAATAATATGTTTAACTGTTATTCTGAGTATCACATAATCTCCATAGGAGTTGGACTAAAGAAAAAAATACTAATGCAAATGGATTATTTCTTTATACTGTATTCAGTATTTCCATATATAAAAATATGATTTCTTGTATCACAAAAATTCTGAAATTATCAGATATGTAAACAAATTTATTTATTTGGGAAAAAAAACTTCAGTTTTCTCTATTGAGAAACTGCCAAACTAACAAAAAATTTGTGAAATGTACATCTATCATTCATTGGAATGTGATTTAATGAATAAAAGTTTTACTGTAGTTCATTTTATAATAATGTTACAAAATAATGATATTATAGTAATAATAATATAATTAAAAATATATCTTAAACACGTGTTTTTCATAGTTCTACAAATAAAATTAATAACTCTGTTCATAATACGTTTCCAGATACTTTCAGTGTGGTGTGCATTACAATGTATTATATATTATGTAAGGACTGTCAACTCTGGTCTCCTTAAAATTAGCTACATTTTTAGGCGTGAGAAAAGCTGGAGGCTCTTACAAGTAAATATGAGTAAAAACTACAGCTTTCATGTATAAATGAACATGAAAAATTTTATTTTGTTTATATGTTTATAATAATATGTCATTTTGTATAAGAATTCTGTGTTTTTTTACATTGTATGTTATTGTTACACTTTTTATATTATTGTCTAGAGTAGCGGTGTTTATGTAGAATACATGAATCTTTATTATTTCACATTGATGTATATGATAGCCCACAACTCATCATAAAAAGTGATCATTTGTTAATAAATTATTAAAAAATACTGTCTCGTTTTCATTGATTCCAGGAATCCATTTCATCTCAGTACAAAAATTTAGTTTATATCCACCCACATTTCCATTTGATGTCTGAAAAGAAACATTATAAAATAAAATAAACCAGTGCCATTAATCCAATGAATGAATATAGTTGACTATCCTGCCACTTCATAATCTATTGTACCATTATCTTACATCAGTGTGGTTCAATGGCAGCCCGCAAGCCAAATCCGGCCTGTATTCATTAACAAACAAGCCCCCCCCCCCCTAAAGTCATAACTTTTTTGCATTTCTTTTCTGTGTTTCAGTCTACAGCTACAACCAAGTCGGAGGTGAACAAGACTTTGTGTTTTTTTCTGTAAGTAAAGCCTATCTGCTGTGTTGTCTATCTCTTTATATTTTCTTTCTTTCTTTTTTTTTCACATTGTCACAAGATTTACTGAATTCGTCACTGTAGCTTGCCATTACTCAAATGGAAGTAAATATTGAATATGTAGCGAACCAACACGTATCTCTATTTTCTCATAAAATAAAGTGTATGTGATTATTTTTCGTATTATTTGAGTTTGTAAAAAAGGCCTCTAAGGGCCGATTGTATAAAGAGTTTGATCTGAGATCAGAGGCAAAACTGAGTTTTTATTTAAAATGGTACAAAATTTCATTTTCATTCAAACAACAGGATGTCCAAAAAGTGTGAAAATAATGGTACAGTCCCACTCAAAACGTATGGCCAGCCTAATCGTATTTCAATATGACTGACTGACTGAAACCCTATAGCTCCCATGTTGGGGCGAAAGGGCCTCCAAGTGGAGGTTCCTGTTACCTATACGGATTTTGTTACACTTATTTTCCGAGAGAGGGCAGAGGGACAGGTGGTAAGCCCATCACCTCTCAACCCCTCACAGGAAACTAAGGTATTACTTGAACGTGAAAGGGCCAAGAAATTTTGTCCAGAGGCTCTAATTTAGGCTTGGAGTTCTTTTACGTGCCGTAAATCTAAGACACGGGCCCCCAGCTTAAAGTCCCTCCCGGAGGACTCTGAGTCCAGGATTTTTACGTCCTGAAAAACCCATCGACCGCAGCCAGGTTTTATCCCACGACCTTGGATCTAGAGGCGGGCACGCTACCTCTAGACCACCACGGCCAACATACTTCAATATGCACTACTGATAATCTGGCAATTCGGTGAAATACTAAAAACACCTTCGAAAAGGAACTACCAGTAAATTAGAAAACATCAGATTACATAGAAGTGTTCAAAATTAATTTAAAGATGTATTGCGTGTGGCTATGCTGACTGAACTAATAAATGACGTAGGTAATAGGCAGTGGCGGCCGGTGGTCCCAAAGGCAGGGTGGGCCAGTGAACAATGTTTTCAACCCTCCGCCGCCGAAATATGTATAATTGTGCAGTTTAAGAGTATGCTGTAAAAATTAGTAATTATGAATTATAAGTATAGAATTACTTAATAATTCTTTATTGCAACCAAATGATCATACTATGATGAATGGAGCAACGGTGGTGTGATATGCGGCAGGGGAAACAGGAGCATCCCGAGAAAACCTGTCCCAACCCCACTTTGTCCACCAGAAATTCCAATGGACCCAACGAGATTTGATCCCAGGTCCCAGCGGTGAAAGGCTGATGGCCTAACCACTCAGCCATGGGAGCTGCCATCGAGTTATTTAATACTTATTTAATTTACAGAGTGAGCTTTAACTGCATGTGCATAATCACTTAAAGAGTACCAAGTGTGAAACATATTCTGCTTCGTGTAAATTTTGATTGATAACAATAGGCCTACTCACTCATTTCTTGTAGTTGTAATCAGCCAGCTAGCGAATTTTTCAATTACTTTCTGGTGGAAATCCTCCATGTTGCTTATATATTTTTATGCACTGATAAAACAGCCCACACATTCAGTCTGTCTTGGCCCATTAAAATCGCAGATAAGTTTGTACTAAAACAGTGTCCCGACTCTGCAGTTGCCAGGGGAGCTGTAAGAACAATTTCCAGTCTTTTATGCATCTCAGAAAATGTACCTATCAAATTATTGTCACCTATGAATGACAAAAATTCACTCGTTGTAGTAGTTTCACATACAGTTTCATTTCCATAGGCTGCAGCAGATAACTCACATTTAAGTTTATCTTTATTTAGCATTGGGTACGTTGTTGTGGTAATTTTGAAAGGGGAAGGAGGGCTATATATCGTAATTTTTGGGGGGATGTATAATTGAAAACGATGATAGCACCACAATGTTTATTCACTACCTGCACTTACAAATAATTGAAAAAAAATCCTGTACTTCCCCCCTCAACTCACCAGAGAACTGTATGAAATGCTACCTACTACTCATTGCGAAAACAACCCAAGGGTAAGGCCCCATTTACACCACTGGTAACACCTTATAGATCAGTTACTCTTATTTTTTACACGACTATCAAGTTCTGATCAATGTTATTTTATTACGAGGGAAAAATTTTAAACAGTTTTGCTTACAAATCTTTCTTTAATTTGACAAAGTGCAAATGTGATACCCTCTATTAAATACATTAGCAACTTGTTCTATGTCAATAGCAGTATCATGTTCAATAGCTAAATAAAGCTAAAGATAATTATCTTTCTTGTTTCAAATAGTCTGGCACTATGTTTTCAGCCATCTCAAAAATAACAGGAATTCAATTATTCATATCCTGTATCATATCCGTAGACTCATTTTCATTTTTTTGGTGAAATCCAAAAACAGGTGGCCCCTTAAGCTCTGCCCATTCGATATTCACATTTGCACGGACTGTGTGATGTATTTTGTTTCTTAGCAAAGAAGGATGACCAACTGTCCTTGTATATTGTCGCAAGTGCCTTGTACCCACTGACCTTGTATACTGTCGCAAGTGCCTTGTACCCACCTCATAATATCTTCCGTGAGGTTTGTCAGCTTGTCACTGGTCGTCTAGCGATATGACGTCACACCTCCAACGTCCAATCACGAGTTTCTTCATAATACGAGGACAGAAGAATTCGCTAGATCGTGGTATAAAAGAAAGTGCACCATTTTGGGTGGGTTGGGCGGGATACCACTTTCCCAAGGTGTGCCCTGTTTTCGGATTTTCCCATTTTTTCCCCCAAATTAACATTAATCCCACCCAATCCCGCCTCTGTGTTTGATTGTTTAGTTTCATTTAGGCTATAATCCTTGAATTATACTGTGGATAATATCATATACGTCGTCATAACATTATAATTATATCAAACTATCCTAACTTAACCTAGACAATTTATATTAGAGAGTAGGCAGGTATACCAGTGGGCCTACCAGTAATTTGTTATTATAATTTAAAGTAATTAAGTAAGATAATACTTATATTGTGCATATCGTTAAACATTTTATAGTAATAGTCTTTTGCAAAATATGAAAATATGACTGTACCCATACAGTGGCGTAGGAAGGGGGGTGCGGACCGCCCCGGGTGCCATCACCCGGGGGGTGACAAAATAAAAATGTGTCTTTGTAAGTAAAAAATCGCTCAAGGGAATTTAAAGAAAATAATAATATTATTTAAAAAAATTAAATAAGCTTAACAACTTTATAATAAAACGCGGCTGGACTGGCCGCTGTGTTGATACGAACAATAATAATATGGTTAGGGGGAGAGGTGTTTATTTCTGCCGATGCTTGCCTATTAATTTAAATGAGACTTCAACAATCGGTGATACTTTATATCACTCAAGCCGCAACCAATTCTACCCGCTGCGGCAGTCATGACTTGGACGAAAATAAACTTCGAATGTGAGTTGACTTCGAAGTCTCCTTCAATCTAGAATCTAGATTTTGAACTGGGATGTTCGCATATTTAAGAATAGATTATTAATAATACAGTTCCGTAAAAAGTTACATTACTTGTCTATGAAATTTATTAGGATCAACCTATAAAAAAAATCCCTTTAGGCAAGCTTACAGGGTGAGGTAGATTTCTAAGTGCTTTTGGTTTAATTTACTGTCGCTGCATAGCACTCTTCTTCTTTAGCCTTGGCATGACGAACCCTCAATAATAACAGCAAAAAAGAGGAAAGAGCACTTTTTCAAACTTTCAAATCTCGCCTTATATGAGAACTATGAAGAAACTAGTTATTGATTTGTAGAGTACTCTTCAAGAGCTTTTCAACGATACCCCACAAGACGTGGTTTAAAAAATTTCTAATTTCCATCCCCTCACCCCCACCCCCACTCTTACCCCCTAAACCCCCGAATCGTTGGTGTCACTGTGATCTCCATAAGGAGTACTCTAATTTATTTAAACAAAGTTTCCCTCTATACTTCATAGGGGACGAGATATAAATGTTTTAAAATTTCAACCCCCTCCCCCGACCACCCCCTTGGGCCAATTTTGCTCATTAACGAACTTGTCCGAACTATTGGGCCTAGAAATAACATAATAAAATTTGGTTGAAATATCTTCAAAATTACGGCCGCTAGCGTGTAAAGAGATATATATATATAGGTATATATAAATATCACAATTTTTTTTTTTTTTTTTTTTTGGACGGGCGGTGGTTTCGTATAAGGGAAGCATGAAACGTCAAGATATGACAGAATTTTTCGAAAATCATGACATGGTATCCATTGCAATAGGTAGATATTTCTTCGAAATCTACCTAAAAATGATGTATAAATCACATAACTTCCTCTGCCCAAATAAAAGTTAGCCTCCCCTTAAAAATAAGAGAAAGTTGTCGCCAATCTTCGTGTCACATCCCGAAAGGTACCTAACCCAAATACAAAAATTTTGTATTCGTGCGATTTTCCGTTGCAAGAGGCCGTATTGCAAAGAGCGCGTATTCAGAGTGGGTGGCTTATAACTACCCGTCAGAGAATTGTTTCGAAAAAGTTTTCAAAAGTTTTAGCTCTTAGTATAAGCAACCCACGTGCAAAATTTAAAGAAAATCCTTAGAGCCGTTTTCGAGAAAACTTTCTTTATGTAAAAATAAGGAAAACTTGTCTCCAGTCTTCGGTTCACATCTTGAAAGGTATCTGACATGAATACAAAATGTTGTCCTTTTATCAAATTCATCTTTCCAAAATTCGAGATTTCGCTTGGAAAACAAAATAGAAAAAAATCACAAAAAATAAAAATTTGCACAATTTCGGGAGTGTATTGTGGCCAAGATGTTCGCTTTATTAACGGTAACACCCACAATCTGTCGCTCACGAAAACAATGTATATCTGTCTGTCTATAACGCACTTTAGATTATTAATAATAATAATAATAGTAATAGTAGGCCTAATAATAATAATAATAATAGCATTTATTGTCGTTTAACAGTACAATGTGCAGCATAATGTGCTTGATATGTATGTCTTTCCTTAATCCTAACAAAATTGGCTGAATTAGGTTAACTATGTCTTATATGCACCATTGGTAGCACTGGTGACAACATGGTAACTCGAATGACTTTATGGATGATTCATTCATAGTATACCATGGTTTCGGAGCTTAGTTTTGTTTTTATGTAACAAAGTAATTATTACTAATTTTGCATAATCCGTTTAGTTTACGAGTTACATCAAATAAATTCGTTGCAGCTGCATCTATCGGTAAACTCTTAAACTCTCGTGGGATTACCTTTGACTATCCAAAAAATAACACTTGAACTGTTCCATCTTTTAATAATTTAAATGGGGGTGTCAATAAATTTTCCGCACCGGGTACCACCTAAGCTTGCTACGCCACTGTACCCATAATAGATTTATATTAGGATTAAAACTTACCCAAACACACATCTTTCAAGAGATCCGCGAAAAACTGATTCATCTACGAGAAAGGTCCGGAGTCCGCAGCAAGGTACCAACTACCAAGAAAGACGCTTGAAAAGCACTGGATTAGGCAATTATTGAAAACTATGGAGGTAGCCTATAAGAAATAAAATAATAGCATTTCGCACAAATGTGAAGAAATGAGTAGACTAAATTTGGTACACACAAAATATATTACTATCCATCACGAATTTAGATCAATCAAAATTAAAGCTATGGTTTGTCTGCGGCAGTGTCACTGCATAGTACTAAACTAGAGCACCTGGCTATTCTGCGTGTTATTCTATGTCAAGAGTGGTAGCTCTGAAAATTTCACCATCTTTTGTTTTTGATGACAACTAACTCAAAAGTTGGCGGTACATTCAAAGTAAGATTCCTTGTTAGTTTGAAAATTGGAGTGTTACTAATGTTTATTTAGCACGAACTTTTTTTTAAAGTTGGTTGAATCTCGCAAACTTCGTAGTAACCCAGTATACGCGAACGTTCAGTAATCCCATTTCTAAATTCTAATGTTTGCACTGTATATCTACTATAAACCAAATACACTGTATTTGTATGTATAATGGTTTCTCTGGCTTTCGACTGGGTGAATAGGAAGGTTGATTCCAAGCACTCAGCAGCTATCTCCACTGTAATCTTCTGGGAGAAATGACCTCAACTTGGGAAAATACCTCTGTTATATAGGAAAGACAGAAAATGCTATGTGGGGTGGGGAGCCAATAAGAATCATGTTAAGTGGAACAATTAGACAGAGAGCTCTAATTGGTTGAAAAGGAAAAATTAAATTTAATACAGCATGAGATGTGAAATTGGTCCTTTTCACGGTCAATACCCTATTTCGGAGTGAGAGGCCAAACTGGCTGCCAGGCTTCGCTAAGCTGTAGACTGTCATCTTTATTGAAGGTTCTGCCTTGTATCTGGATTTCCAAAGCCTCTGCTACAATACAGTTCCAGTAGTATCTTTGCCTCCCTAGGATATTGGACCAGTTGAATTGGATCTTTTGGCCAGTGTCAACAGTGCTGGACTACAGCAGATTTGTCTGGGCAATACAGTCTGATGCATCTGCAATGTTCATTGCATCTTTACTCTACAGTGCAGCCCTTCTGCCCAACGTAAACTTCTCCGCAATCATAGGGGATTTACCTGATGTGCATAAGCCCTATGAAACCTTCACGAGGCATACCATTGGCTGTATTTTCAGAGGGGTGAGTGGATGGTTTTTATATTGTGCTTTCCTAGAAGCCTGGATACTTTATTTGAAACAGGGGGGATGTGGGTCCAGTGGTTTGTGGTTGAGAGTCACAGGTCTGTTTGAGGGCCCATTAGATGTCCTATTGGATACACTATCGCTTCTAGAACCACAATCCACACCCAACGTGATCGAGATCTTCAATCATGCTCTCATGTCCACGTATTTCCTTTATGACAGACAGTAAATTATTGTAAATTAATAGTCACATCACAAAATGATTGCAAAGGATGTTATAAATTAATGTCCTTCCACAACATCCCATCCTAGAGGTGAAAGGGTAATGCTGGTAGTGTTAATATGGTAAAATGTAGTCTAAAATAGAGAAATAGTCAAACAGAAAGAGATCATCCCAGAAGATCTGGAACACTTCAGCATGCAGGTCTAACATTCTTAGTATTCATAATTGAAGATCAGAAATAAACGTTATAAGTATGGAAATACCATTGTTACTAAAAATTCGTTTTTTATTTCCTTCATCAAAAATGGATGTAGGAGTACGTCTTACGACTAATAGCAGAAATAGGCTCATGGATGAAAATGACTTTGTCAGTGGTGAACCAACAGCGATGGGGGTCTGTGGTGATAATCAATATGTGAGCCTACCCAATATTCAGTCTACACAAACATACATAATTCATTATTACAAAAAAGATTGCTATGGAGCACTCAACTTCACTAATTTACATGTACTTACACATGACGCGTTTCACAAGAATCTTGCTTGTATCCTCAAATGAGGTCCGCTGGTTGTTCGCTAGGTGTCATTGTAGGTCGAATCAGCCTGGAGATGAGATCATTGTCCTTTGGGATGTCGAAATTTACTAGACTGTATTTATTTTTCTGGATAAAGATTTTTTCCCATATAGTCAAATCTATTGGTTTATTTACTGTTTTTAGTAGTTCAATGACTATATGGGAAAAAATCTTTATCCAGAAAAATAAATACAGTCTAGTAAATTTCGACATCCCAAAGGACAATGATCTCATCTCCAGGCTGATTCGACCTACAACGACACCTAGCGAACAACCAGTGGACCCGGCAGTGGACCTGATTACTTCACTGTGATTCCCGCATATAATAGTGTTATTTATAATTCATTATATTTCTGTGGACTCTGAATAAACCATTTAATATTAAATTACATTTTTTTTTTTTGGCATGTTTATTATGCAATAGGCAACTTTACTTTTATACCATAAGTTTGCTTAGAGTACCAACACTGATTTATGGCCGGTGGAAATCTATATTAGTCCTTTGGAAATGGTATTGAAAAAATGTCAACTAAATAGTTGTGATTTCACAATATTTTATGTACAAAAGAAAGAAACCCAAAACAGCAAACAGCAAAGATTTGAAAAGTAGATTATCAATAAACTAAACAGTACATAAACTAAAAATCTTTCTTGTGAGTTTTTCCCTCTGGAAATTTTGTTTTTACATCATCAAAATTGACTCGTTTTGCAACAGAGTTCTCAATTAATATTAGGGCTATGCTTGACAAATGAGATTGCCCTCTATTCTCTTGATCATTGAGACTTATATTTTATTACAGTGGGCCTACAGTATTTCCCATGTGGTGGTATCGAACTTGTTTTTTATTTAAATCGTTTGAAAAATGTACAACTTAATGTTGTTTCATACACAACTGCTTATTCACTCAAACCAAGATTCGTCTCTGGTCTAGTAAACATAATATAAAAAAATGTTTGGCCTATGTTCAAAGCTGGGCCTATGGCGGAACACCCACTGGTCTTTGCTCATCATGTAGTTCCCAGCTTTTCTGATAAATAGCATAGAGGCTTAAATAAGGATGAGTATGAATGCAGCCACCTAATGATTACTCCAAGTAATTACAAAATGGTTTGTGGATGTACCTAAGCTTAGTTGCAATGAATTAACTCATTAAGTTCCTGGAGTCTGGTCACTCTTACCTCAACTGCAATCGTGACTCTGGCTTGCAAAAGAGGAGAAAAATCACTAAATGTATGGTGCAGGAAGATTTAATTGAAATGATTGTGTACAGTTCAACCTTACAATGTATCAGTTATAAGTGAGGACATTATCTCCAAAAAGTAGCTGAATGTTGCCTTAAAACAGCTTCAGATCAGCTCTAAAAGCCCTGGTTGTATCAAAATAAACCAATCATTTAACAAATTGGTTGAATGAGAAATGTTTTCAAGAAGGGAAAACAGTGAATAACATTAAAACAATGGTTTGTAACCTCATCTTAGACAAGAGGAAGAAATGACATTCCACAAATGATGCCCTATTTAGACAATGATGAGCAAAGAGAGTTTTACTTGAAGATACTGAAATAGTATATATAGCACAGAACTGACAAGTGAAACAATTACATGCCAGTACTCATACTTTTTCAACTATACTGTGTTCCTACTTGAATGGTACTTTCTGAGATTGTGTGGTGGACAAGAAAATGTCTGTCCGTATGTCTGTGTGTCTGTACACACAATAACTCAAATACATTTTATCGGATTTTCATGAAACGTTGTATATGCATCCATAACATCCATGGGAAGAAGCTTTTTATTTTGGACCAAATCAATTGACCGGTACCAGAGAGTAATGCCCAACTTAGAACCTATTTTATGGAAATATATTAGAAAGAATTTATCAAATGGAAATCAGTTCTCATGACAACATTTTGTTTTACACTGTTCATTACCGGCTTTGGAAGTTGGAATACAGTTAGCTTTGACAAATAACACTACCCACATATTCCTTCACATATGCTTATCAAACTAGACCTTTGTTCTTAATGAATCGATCTGGAGTTTAATTCTGAAATTGATTAAAAAAATAACTTATTTTCTGCATATCATAATTGCAATTATCACTGATTAAACAAAAGCACTTTGTTACATCTGTTTACCTGATTTTATTTTATACATGTTATTCTACTTTTGTTGTATAAGACAGCTACAAGTTGCATTATACAAGTGAATTACATGATTTGTGTACTATTTCTAAAAATAAATAAAAATGTATGAACAAAAAACTGTTTTTCTGCAATCTTCAATTTTGGTCCGCCTCGACTTCGACTTCACTCTAAGTACAAACTTACCAATTAGAACATACATTTTGATGTGTTACCCATCTATCATCAGCTGATCTCTACTGACAAGTTTTTTTCTGTATCCACCATATGTCCGCCAAGTTATATGAATTTGAAAATGAGGTGGTTGTCCTTAGGGATGTCAAAATTTATATGTCTTTTTTTTTTTTTCTTTTTACTTTTTTTTTTTTTTTTAATGTATACTTTTCTCCAAATATTTAAATCAAGTAGTTTCTGAACACATTTCAGTAATTCTGTATTGATATCAGGACCTACAGACCAGAAATGATGAGCCACTGCAGATTTTCCATTTGCTGGTATTTAACATTTCTCATGTGCTCTTGGTACCTTAGATTTAAATTTGCCAATGCATACTTTATAACACGTATTACAGTCAATTTCATAATTATATGCTTGAATTTTAACTTGGTGGAATTATATATTTCATGTCTGATCTTAGGAGATGTTTTATATTTGATATTCTAACATAGCTGGGTCTCCATTGATATACATTTAACACCAACATGTCAATATTAACAAGTTGATACTGACATGTATATTGCAATTTCGCGTTCCAATTGACTTGACATGCAAACGCAGCGTGTTGCACTTAACATTTTCAGATGTTAATTTGTTTTCCGGAGAAAATGGACAACATGTCAAGTCAATTTCATAATTATTCGGTCAATATTGGTCAATATCGGCTTTGTTTCGGGAATTTCCAGAAAACGAAAAGCGATCGCCAGCTTAATCGGCTTTGGTTCGGGAATTTCCGGGTAAACAACAAGCAGTCGACAGCTTCCTCAATATTCCCGGCATCCATTTTGTATTACGTGAGTATTTCGTATATCAGTGTTCTCAATAGTATTGCATCTACTTTTAAAATTATTTTTTATGGCATACTCCATTGTTGAGAAATGTGATAGTTATTTTGAAAAGATCAAGACATCTGTACAAAATTAGTAATTAAGAAAGTCATAGACAGTTAACAAGATAATAACGAGTATATAAAACTACTCTAATGTTGGCTGCCCTCTTTAGAGGCGTTCTCTTTTTGAATGTTATTCATTTCAGTTCGTAACTGCGCCAACACATGTTAACCTATAACATTATAGTGGAGACAGTTGTTAATTGGCAAACCACTTGACTTGTATACATCAACAAGTTGATAATAAACATTTAACAAATGTTAACTGCAACATGTTGGTATTAAATGTATATCAATGGAGAGGTTGACACCACAGAATAAATTCAAACTCAAGACTTTACTAAGATTAGGGTTGAAAGACTAAGTTCCTTCAGGAGAAAAATCAGGTATTTACAATGATTGCAACAATGTACCGTATTGGCCCGAAAATAAGACGACCTCGAATATAAGACGACCCTGAATTTTTGAAGGGTAGTTACGAAAAAATAAATAAAATAGCTTATTAGTACATTTTGCTTCACATAAAACAGAAGTTTGAAGTTCATGTCGTAACTTCTTCTCTCGCCTTTATTTACGCATTGAGACAATGAAGATGCTTTCTTTTCCACATGATCTGCCATGTTGGTGGTCAAACAAAGCATATAGATGCCAAGCAGTGCAGTACACGGCAGTACAAGGAGAAGCACGAATTCGGGAACAATAAAGTTCGGTAAAATTCGGTAATTTCCGCGCGACTTTGACCTTGGATCGGACGCACGCCATTTGCGTGGGGATACCCGCTACACACACACGTGCACAGCTGCATTCATGATTGGAGAGTTGTTGAGTCTTAGGGTACGTATACATCTGCGCTCCTCTTGCGCGCCGTGCGGCACGCGTGCCACTCGTTGAAATTATTTTCACAGCGCTCCTCTTGCATTCCATAGGAAAGCGACGAACCTATTGCGAACCACTAGCTTTCATCATTATAATATTTGTGTGTTGTCTTGCTTAGAAAACGAGTTTTGAAAAAAGTCCTCAATTGCAAAACTTGTCTACGGCCCATTTTTAAACAAGAGTTGAAAAGTGTGTAAACAGTGTTATTATTTATATTTTATAACTTACCTTTTCCTGTACCTTTGCTGGCGTTAACTTTAATTTTCTCTTGCCGGTTACAAGAAAGCATAGATAACATCTTCTTCTTGCACTCTTCTGAGGACGTATTTATTTCCATTCCTATTTCCCTCCATGCATCCTCCTTTAAATTTTATTTGTAGTGATCCTTATGTTTTTGGTTCCACAGTAGAGGTTTTGATTTGTAAATATGTATCATCTGCAGATCTTCTCCTCGTACCACTCCATGATTATAATATCACATACAAGCTAGCTCATTCAATCTTGACTAATGTCCTTCAGAGAGGGACCAGTGGGCTAGCTAGGCACGTCAGCAAAATAGCACATGTTACAATAAACAAACAGTCGAATTTCCTGTACTCTGTTTGGAGACGACAATTCACTGCTATATAATTCATGCAGCACGGGTGCATGCAAGTGTTTTAACGAATGCTATTTATTTAATAACATGATAATGCCTCCTATACTGTCAAAACTAAAAGGGGAAACTCTACACAGTCAAAATAGCAAGATTATTGCTAATGTTTATGAGTAGGCCTACATGAAGGAAGAAGCCAAACATAAAGATCGATTTTCTCCAGCGTATTTTAAAGAAATTCAGAAAGTCCAAAGTAACGTACACAACATCTGACTCAGCTCCTGCTTCTGTATACCTATCCTTCCGCAAAAGGTGAGTAAGTGACTCACATCAACCTCTCATATAATTTTTTCATTTGCCAATTGTACAGTAAAGCTTGAGGAGCGGAGCCCTGTGAAAATAATTTCAGCGAGATGCACGCGAGCAGCACGCAACTACCAAAAACACGTCCAAATGTGAAATCAGAAATCCTTTGTGTTCGTCGAAAAAACCGACAGGAGACGGGTCGTGGCGAGCGGCACGCGAGCGGTTCGCATGCACCTCAAAATGCCGTACCCGCACGGCGCGCAAGAGGAGCGCAGATATATACGTACCCTTAGGCTCCGCGTATAAGACGAGTATAGTTTTTAAAAGCACATTTTCAGGGAAAAAACATCGTCTTATATTCGGGCCAATACGGTATATATAGGCAAAACAAAAAGGAACCTCAATACTAGATGGACAGAGAACTTCAGAAATATTAGATAAAGGGAAATTAAAAAGTTCACGGCGAATGCACATCTATGGAACTCGGATCATGACATGGTAAAGGAAGCAGCTCTACTTAAAAATATTCATCATCTCATTCAATTGAACATCTGGGAGAAAATCTACGTACAGAAATACAGGAATAACCTCCAAAATTTTTACATCCCAGGGAACGAGTTAGGCCTAATTGGAAAATTCGTTAAACTCCAGCAGCGACATTGGGCGGTACAAGACGGAAGTTTGGCAGTTGGACATCAGTGGCAACTATTCAGGGGAAGTAGGTGAAGTGGCACTTCACCAATATTTTTACCTTACCTGACCTATTTTTAAAGTTCATTTTCCTTATCATGTATGTTGGTTTTTACTTGAAATGTATTGCACGGGTTTACTAGTAATGCTTTGCAGTCGCAACTAAAGTCACAGAAAGTAGTTAGTACAATCTGACTTTGTGGAAATGAGTGCTTCCCTTAAGGCTAAACCACAAGCAAAACTTAAAAGACATATGGGTAATAGCCAATCAGAAGAGCAGGCACTCTTATACCTTAGTATTTTGCAGTTTGAGATAGCATTAACTGTGTCACTGGCTGATGTTTTCTATGATTCCACCCATATATACCTTTATATTTTGTGTCTAGTCTAGTTTGCACGATGACACTAGGTTTCGTAACTACTTTCATGAAAGCAATTTTGTTAAATTAACTGCACCCATTTCCTTTCAAACAAATTTTAGTGCAGTCGCATGTCTAACCTTATTTTTGAAGTTCAAATCATTGAAATCCCATCAGACACATTTGGATCATGTATAAATCCAGGAATTTCACAATGTCCACATTTCCTCACTTCATTTTACAAAACGTGAACCAGCTAAATATGCGTATAACCTCAAAAATCACTATAATTTCATGAAAGTTGGAATCAGTCGAGACTACATAGTGCCGTAAATCACTGTCACTGGTTCATCTCACACATGTGCATTCAAGTATAAAACAGTTGCAAACTTACTTACAGAACCTAATTTCATCATATAATCTAGTCTTATGCTACATTTCTATAGACGTCCAATAACAAAATTTCTATATAATACAAATGTTACTATAACTCCCTCATACTGAAAGTACAGCCATAATAAATTTAGTGAGGATCCTATGACTAAATCACTATAAAATGACTTGTTCCACACTGTTTTAAACTTTGCTTTCATTATTGTTATTATTTTTTTATTACAAAGCAGCTGAGATTTAACATGTGATCACATTTTCTACTTTGTTACCACTCCACTCATGTAGACTTAAATTTTTTTGCCCTGTGTTGGTTGAATTTTCATGAATGTCCATTTTAAATGAGATGGGTTTACTGTTTTCTGTAGTCCAGAACAAGCGCTTCAATGCATCGTGGGCAGCCATTTCTACAGCAATGGAAACTGATTCGCCAAAACCTTCAACACAACATACACAAAGAACTTATATACAATCGTATTTTAAGAAGACTAAATAAAATAACAAATGTATTAAGCATAATTAAAATTTTTCACATAATAAACACTATGCTACACTTATCAACCCACCCTGCTTATGAATTATGCCTGGTTTGTTTAAATGACTGTGTACGAATTTTACCTGGTGATCGCAACCTCCCAATTACCTATATTTCAAGGACTAGGCGAAGCTTTGACAGAAGAAAATTATGGTTATGTTTCGCCAGTCATTTCTTAGGGCCTGTATGACGACCTCCTGCTATCGTATTTATCTACCAGATAGAGAACCTATCTGGAAGTTGGCCAAGAATTGCGTATTATGGTCTCCTGACAAAATCTGTCTGGGAAGACAACTTCCAGATAAGCTAGCAGGAGGATGGAGTGGCTGACAAAGTACCAACTGCTAGTTAGGGATCTTGGTTGAAACAAGATGGCAGGACGCAGAACCTTTCTGGCCACCTTATTTTCAGAATTGATGCTGGAAGATTTAATCTACACAAAAATGTCATTTTATGCTCACAAGTGAATGAAATAGAAGTGCACAAATCGATTAATGCACTTAAAACGATGTGTTATTATGTAATTTAATTGTACAAATACAAATCCGAGCTGCCGCACCTAGCGGAGGACTACCGAACTACAACAAACACACCTCTTTGCTCAATCAGCTAAGGACCATTTTACAAATTTTTACTGCGTTCTTGCCGGTAGCAGTTCAGAGGTGGTATTACAAGGCATCTTCCAGTTAAGCTATCTGGAAGTCACGTATCGGGAGGAATTGTCGACAGGTGGTAATACAGGCCCTTACACTATTTTAATGGGGGACAGTTTCCCATCCATGTAAATGTTATAAAGGCCTACATTATAAAATATACATGGAAAATAGATTTAGAATGAATTCATGGTCATTAAATATCGCATAATCTTGCATTATTTTTCAGGAAATATTAAAGAGTTAACTTTCCTTCCAGTCATGTTAATTACATACTCAATGGCTACAGACAATTCCTCGGCAAGCTACAGGAATATTATTTACTTTATAGAACCTGAAGGTTCATTGCCGCGCTTATCTGAGCTCGCCATTCAACCCTATTCTATGCTAACTCCATCTCTCTCTTATCAACATCATACAAAACCATCTCTCACAAATCCTACTTCCCTTAAATCTATCCTAATAGTAACCTCCCTCCTAAGTCTAGGTCTTCCAAGTGGTCTTTTCCCTTTGGGCCTCCCAGTCAATACTTTTGAGATCATAGGCGTAACCAGGCCGTCCATATGGGGGGGTTATAACATCCGCGGGGTCTGGGGGTTATGGAATACCCCCCAGGGAGAGGGGGGTCCGGGGGTCTTCCCCCGGAAAATGTTAAAAACTAAGATGCAAAATAACGAGTTTTAAGCTTCCGGGGTGCTCCCCCGGAAAATTTTAAAAATTAAGACGCAAAATAACGAGTTTTAAGCTTCCCACGCTTTATACTTGTATTAGGTAATTTATGGGCAGACTAAAAAAAAAATATATACAATTTTCCTTTTTTTAATCAATGGGGGGGGTTCAAACCTCCAAAACCCCCCCCTCGGTACGCCTATGTTTGAGATATGTCTTTCCTCCCCCATGCGCACAACATGTTCAGCCCATCTCATACTTCGTGATTTACTGGTGAAGAGTACTGGTTATGAAGCTTGTCATTATACGGTTTTCTCCAGTCCCCATTTTCATCTCTCTTAGGCCCAAATAATTTCCTAAGCACCCTGTTTTCGAACACACTCAGATTATGTTCTTCCTGAAGAGTAAGCGATCATGTCTCACATCCATATAATACAACCGGCAGGATGATTGCCTTATAAATTTTCATTTTTAGATTTCTGGACAGAAGCCAAGAAGGTAAGAGCTTCTGTACTGCATAAAAACAAGCATTTCCTGATTTCAGTCAACGCTTAACTTCTACCTTAATATTATTTGTATCTGTAATTATTGCTCCCAGATATTTGAATTTCTCCACAGGTTCAAACAATTTACTGGCTATTCTAATATTTTGTAACCCATTACTATGACATTTCATGACCATATACTTAGTTTTTTCTGTACTAATTTCCAATCCAACAATCCTGCAGGCATCGAAAAGACCTTCTGCATCTCTCTTGATTGTGTTTATGTTATCACCCAACATACAAATATCATCTGCATTAGCTAAAATGGGGTGAATGCCATTTAATTCTAGGCCTACCTTGTTTTCCTGAACTTTCATAACAGCATATTCCAAAGCGAAATTAAAAAGTAAAGGTGATAGTGCATCTCCTTGCTTCAAGTCGCTTCTAATGGCAAACCTATCTGGTATAAATTTCCCTACCCTGACTCTGCTATAGGTTTCATTCAGACGTATCTTGATCAGCCTAACTAACTTCTTTGGTATCCCAAACTCAATGAGGATATTGTACAATTTGTCTCGCCTAACTGAATCATATGCTTTCTTTAAAATCTATGTATAATTGGTGAACAGACTTATTATATTCCCACTGTGCTGAGTTTAGTTATTATCAGGGCCGGGATTCTAATGACATGCCATCTTTTTACTGATGCTACATAGACATTGCCAACTTATAGATAAATCCTGATCATTGTCTCTAGATTACAGAAATGTATTTTTATTAGGTCATTTTTTGTCATTTTATGCTATTTTATATTTTTAGAGCATCTATATCAATTTTAGGTAATTTTTTTCCATTTTCGTGTCATTTACTTCCTTATATAGTCATTTTCATGTATTTACATTGAGTGTATTAACTTTTTTTTGTCGCTAGCGTTCTTTGAAGTGTTGTTTGTTTAACACAAGAAGGAAAAGTGTTGTCATGTCTCAGTCGGAAATGAGAATCAAAGAAACACCAAAATTTTGTACTATATTACTATTGCTATTAGATTGATTTGGCATCTGCTTGGATTTGAGAGTGCAAACTACTGTTTACCCACAATAAACAATAAAATAATCCTGCAGACCGCAAAAGGAAATGCCGAAGTTTGACTCACCAGTGCCTCAGTGCCAGTATAAATTTCCGTGAGAAAAGAGCATTCAGAACATTACAGTTATTTACAGTTTTTACAATTATGTACAAACTAGTCTATAACTTGGTGTGTACAATAATAATTTTTTATAAATAAAATATCAATTTTCAGGTCATTTTTTATAATTATTAAGTAATTTTCTTTAAAATTTAAGGTCATTTTATAGGTCATTTTTTCAAACAATTTTAGGTCATCAGAGTCCGGGCCCTAGTTGTTATGCATTACCATACTCAAATATGTGGAAAAACTCATATCTGCAATCAGTGCAAAACATTTCACTTACCTACACCTATGAACTTCTTATCTGAATACAATGCCACTTGGTAAGCAGCAAGTACTGTTCTTTTCCCAGCTTCACCTATCAGTCTTGGTTCTGGTTCACCTCTCCCTTCTCGGTTCAGGATGTCAGAGAGAATACTCATTGGATCCTTTAATTCCAAGAAGTCATAAATTTCTTTTCCTGCTAATTGTGTGAGAACAAAATCACGGACAAATTTCTCAGCACGATCTTCACCAGAACTCTCAGCTAATGCTCCCACAACAGCTTTCAGCGTAGCTGCTAATGTACTTTCTTCAACAGGAAAATCCTACAAAATAATTAAAACCTTAATGAATTTCAAATATAGCTGAAAGATTATCTGTTATGAATTATACACTGCATAAAACAATCTCTATGCCATGGACAAAGATATCTATACCTTAAAAAACACACATGTAATATACACACAGCGATCTAAGCTATTAGCTCCCAGTTCCACCGCCCAGCACAATCACTGAGCAAAACTGGGTAATTTGGAGAGCATGGAGCTAGTAATAGAAAGGAATGGGCTTTTTCAACCTCGCAAATCCTAGCATTACCAAAGAAAATTGTATTTTACTATGCTTACTTTGATTATAATACATAACAAAAAATTGTTTATGTTTATTTCTTCGTGTTTATTGTATAAAAGCAACATGCTGAACACGAATATGCCGTTAGTTTTTTCAGATATCAATATTTTTGTATATTTTACGGCTTTTTAATAATTATAAATTTACCCCTTTTTGGGTGTGATGTTCTAACTTTATTAGTATATAAAGCTGGAGTGGTTCAGTATATAGACTTCTTTAACAAGCCAACTGAATACATCGATATATAATCAATACTTTTCACAAAACTTCTTCCTGTCGTTTGTGAAAGTTAACATGCAGTTCGGTGGTTATAAGTAGGGTTGATTGTTGTCTTTTAATGTAACATGTCGGCATCCAGATGTTATAAATTGCCAGCAGACATGTTTTGTTACAATTACATTGGATCTAAACAAGTGAAACACGTAACTGTGCCTGACACAAAGTTAAGTGAGGCATACTGTGCTGCTTTTGTAAAAAATAAAATGTGGCTGTTACCAATGGGATGTTTGTGGTGATTTTAAGAGTTACAAATTTTTCTGGGGCGTCAAGGTGACTACACAAAATATTCTTGCTTCCTTCTAATGACACCATTGTTGTGTGAAGATTCAATGTTATTCAATATTTTTGCACTTATTCCTACCGTGGAATAGTAGGGTATTATCTTACAAACTTCCTATGCACTCTCCCCACAATCATCCAATCTGAAATAAGTTTGTACCATAAAGATTATTTACTGTAATATATATTTATGTGATGGCATTCATTACCGTAACTTTGAAATATCTACACATAGGAATGTGACAAACCAGACTGAAATATTGCCTTACGTCTAAGAGAATGGGTGCAAGTTTTAGAAGCGGCAAAATGCAAATAACAGCTTTCTCAAGCTGCATCGGATCGAGACCAACAGCACAGAATGCTCTATACCTGGCAATTGTATGAATGTAAACAATAAACTAGAATAAAAGTTCTAGCCCTGCCAGCTAGGTGAAGGATTTTACAGTGAAAAGGCAACTGTGTAGATGTATGACATCAAGTAAACTGGCTAATCATAGCGACCAATATGAAAGAGAAAAAGTCAATATAAATATGCACATTTGTAATTTTTTTTAACAAATGTGAGAATTTTAAGAAAATTTTAAATGTCACTATTATACGGTCTAGCTTTATAGCAACGTAATAAGCATAAGAACATTACATTATTCAAAATGGAAGTTTGTAATAGTGATGTGTTAGATGGCTGGGTGGGATCTTTCCTGCTACAGAGCTAGAACCAGGGACCAACTTGGGCAAAGAGCGTAAGAAATACCACATGTTTAAATGGCCAGCAGGATCTGGAAGTCAGCTGTCTGCTTCAAGTGATGGCCATAGGTGAGGCATGGGGGACTGTAAATGTGGCAGCCCTTTATAGATTGCTTTCCACAGGGCTGGCAGAACAAGCTTACCCTCCACAAATAAAATGAATACAGAGTATATCTACATAAGTGTTAAATCCCATTAACAAGCTTACAATTAACTTATACTGATGTAATTAAATTTTGTGAGAAATATTAATGGTAATTCAAGAGAATTCAGCATGAAATAACATGAAATGAAAGTTTACAATTCAACAATAGTTGAGGATAGTGATGTGGGCCAGCAATATTCCCAGTGGGAAGGAACTTAGGCTATAAATATTCCGAGTGGGAAGGAACTTATAAAATGAGAATTTATAAAAATCCTTAGTTTTTAAAATTTTAATGCTTATTAAAGCTTCAGGTATCTTGAAATTAAACTATTTCAGTAAAATTCCACATATTTATCTAGAAATCATCAAAGGGAAGTATTATCCTTTCCTATGATATAATTTTTCATTTATTTTCAAAAGCAAAGAACCTTGAATCCATCTTCTTTTCAAAAATAATAATAATTTTATTCATGATAATCTCTTAGGATTTCTTTATAAAGTAATAGTTCACTCACATTTATTCAAACAAGATTAAAGATAAGTAATTTAATATATTCGTTAATAGATTGTGTTTGTATTTAAAATAAAATTCCAAAACCAACACTTTGAAGGTTAACTATTTTTAATATTATACAAACACAATTTTAAAAATAATAAGTTCACAGTCTAACTTGGCAGATGTGGCCATTCGAATCTTAAGAACTCCCATCACTTCTACCACCACAGAACATACCAGAACGTACATTCAGTACGTTTTCATGGATGCATTCTAAAAAGAGGAACTGCCTATCATCTGAGCGAGCAGCTAAACTCACTTATCTTTCGTACAACTGGAAACTGATGAATGCTCAACCTCAGAAGAAAAAGAAGAGTGCATCTACTTGGAATCAAACCCAAAGTGGTGGTGATTGTAGTAGCACTATACGATTTAGTCTAAACTGAACATTAATTGACATTAGTAACAGTAAATTTATTAGCGTGGAGTACACAGATTTTTCTCATGTGATAAGATGGAAATTATCTTACACAGATGTTTCTCATGTGATAAAATGGAAATTATCTTACACAGATTTTTCTCGTATGGTAAAATTGAAATTATCTTACACAAATTTTACTTATGAGAAAAAACTTAAATTAATTACTTAAACTTATCTTTTTTGCTTCATAATTAATTGTTTAATGCCATAAATTGAAATTCACTTTATATAAAATTAATTTAGGTTTTGGTAAACTGTTCTCATTAGTAATGTCTTTCTACATTCAAATCTCCGCTCCATCATAGTGCTGCGCTCCTTTTCTTATCTTTATTTCTTGCAACTACCTTTGCCTTGTGGCTGACGGCACGCGCTAGCCTTGTCTTTCTCTCTCGGCTCTGAGTCAGCGAGTGAATCTCCTTCTGTACGGATGGTGTTACGCTAGGGATTATCTGCATGGATCTTGCATTCTCAGGTGAGCAGAATATGATGGTTTAAATTCATATATCTTGGGGATTATTTTTCTTTTTCATTATCTTGTGCTTATTAATAACTTATAATGTGATTTTTTATTCTGCTCACCTGATATGCTTGCATAGCATACTTTTCGGCCGTTATTTCTAAATTCTTTGTCTGCCACGTGGACAATCTGTATGATTGATTTATTTGAATGCATGATGATGGATGCATGCTCGTCGGCCCACTTTTCTTTTCTTCTTTTCTAAATTTTCTTGCCTGTTTTTCTGAAGTACATTTTCTTCTTTTTCATTTTCACAAAATTATTTAAGGTCATGACCTCTGAAATGCGTAGCCATATTGCCTACTCGGTAGAACTACTCGATCGATCGCTGCTAAAGTAAAAATCAATAATTTCTGGTCCCATGCCATTTATGTAGGAAATATATAAAGTTACTATAATGGAATAATTAATAACAATTTTGTAAAACTTCATAGTTTTTTCTATTTGTTAAATGTGAAACAAGTTATTTTTCTATGGTCCTTCACTAAGATATTATTCACTCATTTTTCTGTTACTTTATTGTAATAAACCTAATATTTTCAGAAGTTTGCTTTGCTCAATTAGTGATGTTATGTGGGCCCTATATATTCATATGTCTATCCTGTTCCTTCCACTATTTCCTTTTTTGAGCGTATAGTGATTAGAGGCGTACAAATCTCGATTTTAGCTTGCCCATACCCGCTTGCACGCCAGGCAAGCAAGTTGCCAGCATCGCAGCTAGCAAGTAGGCAGGTTTGTTTAAGCTTGGATGGGTCAGGCTGAACTTAACCCACGCAAGCCAGAATAAGCTTGCGACATTCCTATCAGCTAAACAACTGTAGTTGCTAAGTGTAGGTAATACTTTCTTGCTTTTCTACATGCTGGTAGAAGAAATTCATCATGCAGATAAATAAAAGGTGCATAAAGTATTAAAAAACGTTTTAGTGTCTAAACACATTTTTTATTTTTATTATTGTTATTGTTATTATTGATTTTTTTGAGGTTTTCTCGAAAATGTTTGAAAATTTTTCCCATGCTGGACTAGTACCTTTGTTCATTGATAATTCACACTCTCCATATTTTAGGTTCTCCTCAGCTTCCTTCAGGGTAAAATTCTCCATTCTCCTTTTACTTCCACTCTAAACACATCTGAAGTTCCTCAACTATGTAACTGCACGACTTAACAGTGCACTGATGTACCCAGTTTCATGTTCTTTCTGCCAGGCCTTGCAGTTTCTTTAGGTGCTGCGAAACCCACCAAGTTATGAAGAGCTTGTGACTCACAGCGACATTATTCCATTTCATCATAGCAATAGAAGCTTGCTTTCTTCCCAAGCAAGTTAAAAGCTGTGGCTGGTTGCAGAGTTTCAAAGGGGCAAGCAAGCTAAAATCAGAATATGTACACCTCTAATAGTGATACCTTCCCCTAGTATTCCTTGGCAAGGATTTTTTTTTTGTGCTACATATCAATGCATACATTGTGGGACCTGCCAAGTGGGGGTGGTTTGCTCTGCTGCATTGGTCTTTGAAGCTATTATTATACAACAGTGAGGACCTGCACCAGACTACTATACAACATGATCCAGACGATCCAGATGAAGGAAACGACCAAAAAGAAAACCTAGATGATGATGATGATGAAGGCCATGATGACATTGATGGAGACGTCAATGAGGACAAGGTCATTGGCATCATTTCTGATATTGATGATGAAGAAGAAGAAGAAAAGGATGATGATGAAGAAAATCTAATGTACTTTAATGAAAGTGACTAGGCCTATTTTAGATGAAGATAAGACCACAGATCTAACATAGTTGTTTGAGTTCGTATTGTTTACGATTACTACTGTAATTTGTGACTTACTAATAGTCAATTTGTTCAATTAACTCTTTTGTTGATGTTCTTTATTGAACTTCAAGAACCAGGGCATATTTTAATTATTAATTACCTCATTTATTGTTAACATTGTAAAATGTTTTAAATGTAACTAACTAATTTCTGTTCACTTATGTTCTTTCATTAATTATAATTTAATCTTTTAATTTATAGCAGTTTTATTTATCCTAATCATGATTAAATTAAGTATTATTTAACAATATTATTTGTTACCTTATGTAACAAATAGGTATTTTTGAATTATCTAGCTCGTAAATCATAAATTCCTGGGAATTTACGAATTTTGGGAATATTTCCAGGAAAATTCCCTGGGAATATTTCCTTGAGTTTAAGATCCCTGGAATTTTACATCACTAGTTGAGGAGTATTGTTGCAAACTGTATTATGTCCACCCCTGGCCAAAATTGAGTTTGACATAATTCGCATAGTTTCTGCCATGCTCTTTCCTGCTGTGAACTCTCTTAACCGTCAAATCATATTTTGTCCCAGTGTAAATGGCATGCAAAAACGACTGTTGTTGTAAACTGTGTTTTGTCCATTTTCGTGTATACTGCAAACCGTATTATGTCCACAGCTATTTCTGTGTGTTGCTTAAACTGACGACTTTATCAGTGCTAAGTGTACAAAGGATTCTGTTAATATGTGCTGTGTTTCAGTCGATAAAAGTGTAACTGTAGGGAAAAGTCCCAAAGGAAACAGAAGCAGTAAAGTCAGCAAGGCAGTTGCACTCTGAGGGCAGATAGGCCTATGTGTTCAATAACAAGATAACAACTAGTAATTTGATTGTCTTCATGATATTGTAATTGTGCGACATCGTAACTGTAGGCCTATTACAGAACAAACCTCTGGAAATAAAGCTGTGCACTGTAGAAAATAGCACATATAATACACATGAGGTGAGATTAAACGCTAGGATTTTCAAAGAAAATATCTTTCCATTACACTACTCAATATGGGATATGTAGAGACAAGTTTTATGACTTTTAATTGTTAAATACTCCCATAGTTTAGGCATTATTTATTGTTTGGCTCTCCTGCAAAATTTTGTTTTTCTGGACGAAATACAGTTTGCACCGATACTCCTCAGTTATTGTTTAGGAAGTAATATTAGTGTTGAAACTGCAGCCGGCATGATTGTAATTATATATCTGTAAAATCATGGGCTTATAATATTTATAGCAACAGTGCAAGTGAAACCTATTCTATCAATATTTTCCACTTCTGTTTCACCTTTAATGAACAGTTTAAAATACAGTATTTAACTAATCGGTGCACACTTAACCATATAGGTGTGAAAATAAAATTATAATAAGAATGTTCAAATCCTGTTGCCAGCCAATTTGACATGGGTTTTTTCATGGTTTCCCCAGTCATAAAGGCAAATGCCGAAATGGATTAACAATAATAATAATAATAATAATAATAATAATAATAATTAATTGCAGTAAATAGACTTGAATACAAGTTTCTGACATTGTCAATGGAAAACCTTACATACTATAAATATTATATTATAAATATAATATAATATAAATATAGGTTGAATTTACCTATTTCCACATTATATTGGGTACAATTACAATGTTATAATTAGGTTGAGTTTACTTAATACTACATTTCCTCTAGACAGGCCTATATTACTAAATTCTACATTTCGTCCAGACTATATAAGTATTTATTTATTAAAAACTTCCTTAATTCTCTCTTAAATTCTTGTCCTCTGAGTGATTTTAATGGAGGAGATAATTTATTGTTTACTATTGTACCCATGATAAATACATATTTATTTGTGGCTGTTTTGCTAAATCTGAATCTATGATAAACATCTCTATTCCTGGTATTGTAATGATGTTGGTTGGTTGGTTGGTTGGTTGGTTGGTTGGTTGGTTGCTAATGCCCAGCTTGTTGGAGCTCTTCCATTAGCTGTCTTGCTTCCCAGTAGCGTGTAGATAAGTCTGAGCCGTGTAATGCTCTGCATTGTAGTAGGTGCTCGCTGTCCATAACAGATTCTTGTTGTTCACAAAGAACATATTTTGGAGAGTTGTAGATATTGAGTTTGTGTAGGTGAGCTGCCAAACAGTAGTGTCCTGTATACAGTCTGAAGAGTGCTACTTCATTCATCCTGGGGCTGTCTGGTACCAGGTTTGTCTGTGTGACTAGAGGTTTCCATTTTTTATTTTCACTTTCTTCGTATATTTCTTTCTATATGTTCTGTTTGATGGGTTTATTAATGAGTATCTTTGCGGAATGGAATGGCATTGTTTGCTTTCTGGACTGTTGGATCTTAGTGCCTTTCTTCGCTAGGAAATCTGCTTGTTCGTTTCCTTGTATGTCGCAGTGTGAGGGGATCCATTGTAGTACTATTTTCTTCTGCAAGTTCTGTAGGTTGCTATTGCTTGTATGGCTGATTTTGAGTCAATGAGGATAACGGCATTCTTGAAGGCAGTATAATTGTAGAAAAGTTGTTTTAAAGCTAAGTTAATGGCTTCCAATTCTCCATCGAAATGTGTAGAGTTTGTGCCTAGGGTTAGATAGAAGCTAAATAGACTGCTAAATATTCTTGCTCCTGCTTTGTTATTATTACTCATTAATGACCCATCAGTATAAATGTGTAACCATTCTTTTTCTGGGTATCTAGTATGAATGGTTTCTAGTGCAATTTGTTTTTGCCAGTTGCGATCAGTATCTTGTTTCCTGATGTTTTCCTTTAAGTCTATGTTGTAGTTAATTGTAATTTTGTTGAGTGGATTCGGTGGGAGAAGCCGTTTTTCTGGTTTTTCCAGCTGTATGTTGTATACTGTTTGTAGATGTTTAACTTTCTGTATGAAGCCTTCTTGTGTCTTGAGATTTCGTGGTGTTTCTGTGTAATTTCTCCAATATTCAATGTTTGGTATTCTTTTTACTTTTTCATACTTGAGGTCACTCTTCCTTTCTCTGTCACATTGGAGTGAAGGGTTTTCTGTGAAGGCTTGTAGAACTTTGATAGGGGTGGATGGGACTGCACCTGTTATAATTCTTAGTGCTTGGTTTTGCACTCTCTCAATTCTATCCAGGTTTGATTTGGTTGCTGTAACAATGGTTTCACATCCATATTGAAGGACAGGCTTGATGTGAGTCTTATAAGTAGCATTTAGTACTGATCTAGAGCTTCCCCATTTACATCGAGCAAGTTGTTTTAGGACTGAGAGTCTCTTGCTTGCCTTTTCTGTGACTTCTGTTACATGATGTTTCCATGTTAGTTTTTGGTCGAAGGTTATTCCTAGGTATTTTGAACTTTCAGTTTGAGTTATGTTTTTGTTCTGTAGCTTAATGTTTATTACCGGTAGGTGATGAGTTAGAGCAGGCCTGTCCAACCCGCGGCCCTCGCATGTGGCCCCCTCTCACAGTATTTTGGCCCGCGGATAATTCTAATACGACAACCAATCCCGGTTTGAAATTTCGCGCAATGACGCAGGGCGTTGCATATTACCGACTGTGGTGGAATATTTATTCAAGTTTATGATCACGAGAAACATCCAATCGGCCGTGTTCAGAGCGCCAGTATCGCTGCCGCCGAAATTTTTGTTTTTGATTGTTCAGAACAAGCCCTTTTCTAATTTATGTGCTTACGTGAGGTTGTGTACGCTTTTTTATTTGTTCGTGCAAATTGTTAGATAACAGTGTTGTTAGATAGAACGAGCAAACATTAACAACATTAGCAAGAAAAGAGAAATACAAGAGGAAAATTTAAGTTATAAAGATGCATGGGAATTGAATTACTTCGTCACAAATAATAAAGGCAAGTTGCATGTGTTGTGTGCATGCAGATAATTTCTTCTTGTAAAGAGTGCAATGTTAAGAGATACTACATTACTTCGCATGAAAAACAATTGAAGAAGTATGAGGGGGCTTCAAGAGCTGCGATTTTACAAGATTATAAGATAAACCTTCATCATCAGACAGGTATTTTTACACAAATGTCGTCTACGCAGATAGCTGCATTAACTGCTTCTTACAGTGTATCATTGGAACTTGTAAAAGGTAAGAAAGCATTTAGTGATGGAGATATAGTTGCTATGGCAATCGCATTTGGTGAAAGCAATTTATCTGCAAAATTTGCAGCTGTTCCCCTCTCTCATCAATCAATCTCAAGACGAGTACAGAGTATGGGAGGACAAATAACAAAGAAATTAGAAGATATGGTTGGAAAATGCAGCTACTTTTCACTATGCTTGGATGACAGTGTCGACCAGACTGACACCAATCAACTCTTTATTTTCATACGAATGATCAACAATGATTTTTCAACACAAGAAGAAATTCTTCAATTAGGTTCTTTACGTGGATAACCAAGGGTGAAGATATATTTAAAGCAGTAAATGAAACGGTGGAAAGTACTGGTAGGATTAATTAGGAAAGCTGGGTTAAGTTTCCTCATGTTCCATTGCATAATTCACCAAGAGGCATTGTGTGGGAAGTCAGTGAAACAAAGCGATGCAATGAATATAGTGGTTACAGTTTCCACAAGATACGTGGTGGCAATAAGGCACAACTTCACTGCAGATTCCGGGAATTTTTGGATGAGCTACAAGCCCAATATAGAGATCTATCACTCCACGCAAATGTACGCTGGCTGAATGCAGGTAGTGAAAATCTTGTTTGAAGGGTTGAAGATCCAGACTTTCTAAGGTATCTTGCTTTCATGACTGACCTGACACAATACTTGAATGAGTTGAACCAGAGACTTCAGGGCAAAAATCAAAGTGTTTGAGGGTTAGAGGTCATGTTAATGGTTTTAAAATTTCTGAAATCAACCTTATCAAGAAATGATTTAACAAACTCTCCATGTTGTCAAGAGCTGTCAGATAAAATTGAAGATGGTAATTTTTCTGAGTTTTGTGAAAATATTGAAGTTATTATTCAAGAATTCAATCCAAGATTTTCTGACTTTGAAAATATTAAAGGTAAACTGCTCCTTTTTAATGACCCTTTGAATATGGATATTGAGAATCAGCCATCCATGTATCAACTGGAGCTCTGCGATCTTCAGGCTGATCCTTTTCTTCAAACCAGGTCTGAGAGAGGGCTCAACTTTTTCAAGCTACTTCCAGAGGGCAGGTTTCCTCAGCTTAGAGATTGTGAGAGTGCTTTCTCCAACACGAAATTCTTAAAAAATAAATATATGAACTGTCTCACTGATGATTCCTTGTTACACCTACTAAGACTGGCAGCTACTAACATAGAAGTGGACATCCATACTTTAGTGAAGCAGTCTGAAAATCCTCAGTGCTCACATTAAGTTCTAATTTCGGCCTACTGGTAATGAATCCTATTTCAACAATTTGGTCTGCTGTACTTTACTGTTATAGTTATGTGAGTGAAACTTTTAGTGTTTGGCCCTCAGCATAAATGGTCGAAATATTTTGGCCCCCAGTACTTATGAAGTTGGACAGGCCTGACTTAGAGTCAAGATTTGATATTTCGTTTTGTCAACATTGATCTGCATGTCATTTTCTTGGCACCATTCATCTAATTTGTGCAGTGCATAATTCATTTAATTAGAAAGTTGTTCATGGTTATTGTTATTTGTTGAGGTCCAAATAACCAAGTCATCTGCATATAGTGCTGATTTAATATGTGGTGCTTGATTCAGTTTGGCTGGAAGGTCATTGATCATTAGATTAAATAGGGTTGTGCTAGACACTGATCCTTGGGGAAGGCCTTTCTTTGATAACTTATATTTGGATGTTGCATTTCCATATCTAGTAGTGTATAGTCTTTGGGTTAGAAAGTTGTAAAACCATTTGAGCATGTTGTTATTTATGCCCATTTTTGTCATTTTATGGATTAGCATGGTTCGCCATACTGAGTCATAGGCAGATTTGAAATCTATGAAAACTGCAAGGACGGATTTCTTCTTGTCTAATTCATCTTTTATTTCTTGGCTTACTTTGGCTATTTGTTGACTCGTGGATTGGTAGGTTCTGAAACCAGCTTGAGCTGGTGTAATTAAGTTCTGGGTTTCTAGGAACCAATTTAGCCTAGCACAGAACATTCTTTCCATAATTTTCGCAAGAATGTTTGTTAGCGATATTGGTCTGTAGTTTTGGATATTTTCTGCAGTTTTCTGAGGCTTCAGTATGGGTATTATGGTTGCTTTTTTCCATGCTGATGGGTCGGTGGTATTCCAAATTATGTTATATAGTTGTAGACAAACACTCAGACCTGTTCTACTCAAGTGTGTAATCATTTCTGCCGTGATGTGGTCTGGTCCGGGACTTTGGTTAGTTTTGAGTTGTTGGATTGCTTGTTGAAGTTCTTGTAGGTTAAAATTTGCGTTGAAGATGTCTTGTGTTTTATATTTGAAGTTCTGCTTTATAGTTTCTTTCATTTTCCTTTCTATTGTAATGATGTATAATGCTGTTTTGTACAATTTGTTTCTCCCTAACAAACAGTATTGCTTTGTAAGTACAAAGGGAATAGATAGTGAATATATTCATACTTCTAAAAGCAGGTCTACATGAGTCCCTGGTTTGCAAATTATTAATTAATCTGATACATAATCTATTCATGTGTGTTTTAGCTGCGCAACCCCATAATTCAATTTCATAAGAGCAGGTGAGGGTAGAGAATTCCAACATATATATGTTTCAGAAGGTTTACATCGTAGATGATTTTGAAATATCTTAATATCTTTATATACCATGACCGGAGGAGAATGGAGGAATTCCAAGTTCCTGAGCATTAGCAAACATTATATACCATGAATCATCCTCGTTATTTCATCCTATATCACATCCATTTAAATTAACATCGGTTGAAATTTACTCCACAAAATTCACCAATAGAAAATAATTTATAATCAATAGCTTCATGGTCTACTGAATAGACACAGATCCCGAACTCCTAATATGGTCTCGAAGCTGAAAGGTGTATAAATACAGCTGAATTTAAAAAGTGTGGCCTAGCTGCACACTGCTGGCCTGTGTACATTTGCACTATACAAGATCTTGTGCTTAAATCCCGCTAGCATCCCTCCAGGATGAAGCATGTATTGACTAGGGCTTGCTTGTCTGGGTTAACTGAATCACCAACTGATAAAGGCATAAAGACTCCTGTGTCAAGAAAACTACTAATACCAGCTAGAAGAGTCAACACGCTGGTCCCATTCCTCCATTTACCAACAAAATGAAAGGTAGAGACAGACGACATAGTGATTTGAAGCAACATAGTGATTTGGGATACGACAGTTAACTAATAAGTAATAGGCTAAGTAATAACCAAGACCCATCTGTCTTCTGAAATGACAATGGATTACCTTTAGGCATGATTATACTGGAAACTATTCTCATGCGAAAAAAGTACCTCTTAAAGATTATTTATTTCTACCACGAAAACTAATCACATCCATGGGTCAGTGGTTAGTAAATATTGTATTTGGAGGCCTGAATTCAATTTCCGCTATCTCGTCAGAATTTCTGATGGAAGGAAGTGCATTCAGATTTGTGAGAACAACAAAGTATAATCAAGAGATAAGTCATTAACCGCTATGAGAGTTGGCATGCATCCAAACCAAACATCTATCAATGAAGTCAAAACATGGGATTAAATGGTTCTCTGGTCAGACAGCAGACCAAGCCCTCATGGGTGTTATGCAGGGAATCTGAATAATACTAGTTGCAACCTTATTCGTAAAAAATCCACAAACTGAAAATTCATAATGTATGATTCAGTGTCTGTAAATTGATTAAATGTTTGTACATTGCATTTTTCTCAATTAACTCTACCAGAATAAATAAATACATACAGTAGAGCTCCAATTATCTGAACTATTTGGGGGTTGACATGTTCCGGATATGCAGAAATCTGTGTAATTGGGTCATAACTGAAAAATACTATTATGAAAGTGCAGCAGCAAAGGGTAAGCATTAAAGGAACAAAAGCTGGAAACATTTAAACCAAAATTATATTTAAAGAACAAAAGCCTCAAATGAAAATTCAAATAGTAAGCCTATAAAACTGGAAAATCTAAAATAGAAGGCCTAGAACGCAATATTAAAAGGAAAATTTCGTACAATCAATCTGGATTATTGGCAATCTGATATTTGGTATTCGGATCATTGGAGTTCTACTGTAGTTCAATTTTGTATTATAATAATTAAAAAAAAAGTATTCAACTTACAGAGCATAAAATGATGTCTGATGTTCCAATATTCTTGGAAACAAATGCTAATGTTGATTCTTTCATCAGATAGTCATGTAGAGCACTAGAAAAAAAGCAATGAGTTACCATTCTTGAAGAATGCCCTTGAAGAGAATAAGCATAATCACAATACAAGTGCTGAAAATATAATTTAATTAATCCCCCTAAAGCAAGCTATCAACATTTCATTAAAACTCTTTTTTGTTTAACTGCTTAAGTGATTATTAGAGGGTGGATCTATATGCACTAAAAAGCTTGAATATATGCATGCTCTTATGTAGTAAAAAGATGGAAAATATGTCCCAAAAAGTGGAAAATATGCACACACAAAATATAAATGAATTGCACAATGAATTTTGTAACATAAATATATTGCTAACGATTTATTCCCTATGAAATAACACAAACCAACAGCCATTTTCGTGCCTCAGAGTTTATACCTATTCTTAGGTATATTTAGTTTTGCTGATGCCAAATGAGGAGTGTCGGTTCAAAACGCGTTAAGTCCACCTCCGATCGTAATGTAGTTTTTTGCGGATTCGCATTCTATGAGGTGTTCTGCATGATACTACATAACGTTTCTGTCCCAAATCGCAACCTTTCCCTGTTTAAATTGAGCCTGAAATATGGGGTTCGATGCAAAATGCGTTCAGTCCAGAACTTGGTTCGGTGCAAATTACGTTAAGTCCACATTTTAGATGCGATCACATGCGAAACAGGTGGTGCGTTGAACTTTACGACGTCTATTTTTTGCAGGTGTTCTTCTAATGAAAGCGGTATTCACCAGACGCCAAAAAAGACGTTATTAGCGGTCAATAATAAAAGAGAGAAGCATGGATATTTTATGATTTACCTTGCTTAAAAAACAGAAATTGTTTAAATTTTGTCAATTTGGTACTTCGGCAATAGTTCCTTTTGTATTAGTGCCATCAGATGTGATTGTAATTCTTAAATAAAATACTAACTTTCATCTTTTTAAATGATTATTATTATAGTGTTGGGTCAAAACGCGTTAAGTCCATTGCTTTCGAAACTTTAACTATCAATAAAAGATGTAAATGAAAAGAATGTTTTGACACGCCCAATACATTTAACTATATATTAATTACTGATTGTGATCAGAAAAAAAATATTGCAAATTAGTTTGATAGTTTGGCCACAAACAGTTTTTCATCATTCCTGAAAAATCATTATTTGTGGACTAAACGCGTTTTGAATCGACGTTCCTCAAATGTGCCATTAGTTTCGCCCTATCAGCTTTAGTTTTTGAGATAAGGTATTATCATTATGCATATTACCCCATTTTACATTTGATATAAATAAAAAACAGTGCCTATTTGTAGCTTCTAAATCATATGAAGAAAAAAGCAACACACTAACATTACATTAACATTACAATAACAACATAACATGGGGTCTTTCAAAAAATTGATATTATCACATACCGTACGGTCGTTTATGACTTATGAGCTGTCAATTGAGGGCCAAAAAATAATCCAGCTTTTAGTTTTTCTGTACTTCATACAGCTTTTGTCCTACATGTTCAAAGTATGGTCAAGAACCTTCACTAGCTACAAGGGGGACCCAAAAATAACCGGAACCAAATTGTTGCGCATGCATGCTTTCTAGTTACGAGTTGTGCTGTTAGGTGGTGTTATTTGGGGGTCTCCCGCAACCGTTAGTGAGCTGGCGTGAGTGTGAGTTAAGTGGCTTGTTTGTGGTGCGCTGTTGTGTGCTTTCGTGTTTCAACCCGTTGGCGATTAGTGAGATGGCCGAACACAAGGAACAAAGAGTGTGTGTGAAATTTTGTTTTCTGTTAGGGAAAACTGCAGTCGAGACCATTGGGATGCTTCTGCACTTCACTCTTCAAGTCGCAGCAAACATTCACGTGGTTTTCTCTTTGGTCATCTCTGAACAAGCAAGGAACAAATTTTGCAAATCATGTTCAAACCTTTGGTTAAAATTCGCTGGACCATGCTCCATGAAACGTTCATTTCCTCAGAAATTTGGTCAATGGTCTTCCAACGATCTTCATCAATTGCACGTTTGATTTTGGCAAAGTTTTCGTTATTTCTTCCTGTCGAAGGACGCCCGGGGCATGGCATGTCTTCAGTTGACATGTTGCCAGATTTGAAATGGGAAAACCACTTGAAGACCTGTGATTTCCCCAAAGCATCATCATGAAAGGCTTGCCTAAGCACCCCAACATTCTCGGCTGCAGTTTTACCCAACAGAAAACAACATTTCACACACATTCTTTGTTCCTTGTGGTTGGCCATCTCACTAATCGCCAACGGATTGAAACACGAATGCACACAACAGTGCACCACAACCAAGCCACTTAACTCAGACTCATGCCAGCTCACTAACGGTCGCGGGAGACCCCCAAATAACACCATCTAACAGCACAACTTGTAACTAAAAAGCATGCGCACACAACAGTTTGGTTCCGGTTATTTTTGGGGGTACAGGAGGCTGTTGTGTAAGATTAAAACCTTACCACCTTCGTGTGCCGAATGTCTAAAATTTAGAGATCTTTAACTACCTGGAACATTAAGGGCTGTAAGAGCCTTCACGATAATAGATAAGAATCTCTCAGGCTCCCACTTTACTTTACTTTACTTTTTAAAATATAATTACAATAATTTCCAAAATGTAATTGCCTCGCTATTGGTTCACTCTTCTTGTTCTTAATTAGGTGCATTTTTAAAATGTATCCAAGAAGTTTACCAGTATGAGTGCCGGACCATATGAGCAGAAAAGCACTGGTTAAACCCCAATCTATTGTTCTCAAATGTATTATTTTTCCACTTCCATTGTTTAAATTTTCTAGCCCCTCAACAAATCCTATTTTAACAATGTAAATAAAACCAGCATCAATCATTGTTCTCACATTCATTTGGTGAATTTTTTAGTCCTGAAGGACCTAGGAACTGTCCAATCATTTTTAAGAAAGTGCAGTACCAAAACACCTGTTAGTAGGCCTACATATGAATAATGCTAACAACGGTTAATGTTTTCGGAACAAGCTTTAGGATTGGGTTTTACTCCACTGCCTTGTTCCTTACTTATAATTGTCTCAACCAGAGACGAGCGCTGCCACAGCCCATTTGAAACACTGGTGTGAAAAAGCATAGTTCACAATAAGGATACATTCTCTGCATGTCAAGGTTAAAAGAGAAACATGAAAACAGTTATAAAATAAAAATGTCAAGAATAAATGCCATGGCATTTTTTAACCTTCTTCTCAAACAAGGTCAAGTTGTAAGCGAAGAGGGGCCTAGCTTTTAATGTGGCAGATGCAACTGTTAGCTTAATAATATCACCTTTCAGTTTAATTCTTTGAAACACTATTTCAAATAAAAGGAGTGGGCAGGTATGTACCACATTTAAACACATTTTTTATGAACTTTCCAAAAAGAGATTATTAACCCATCAAGCCAAACATTTAAATCCCCACTGACTTCCCTGCTGCAGTTTGTGAATATACGCCAGGTATTTTAAAGTCCTCAGCTCAGAGGTTACTCACACTTATATGCATACTTATATCCTATCCTCCATGACATTTAAGTTTCTGGTATTTTTCATAACCTAATCTCGAAAATGAAGTGTTCCTCATTCCCCGACATAATTTTAGTGTTTCTGCTTTCTTTCTAAAGTCATCCCTCTCATAGACCTGTTCCTCCCTTCCATGTTTTGCAGAGTACTAATAAATTAACTAAATTGTCACCTGATATGGTCTTTCAGAACATTTCAACAGAATCATCCCCCACTAACCTTGAGTATTGTTTATCATCACCCCTTTACGTTTGAAGGAAATGTTAACAAATAAGCAAAATGTTCAGTTTATAAACAAAGGACTAGATGCAAGCCAAGAAGGAGGCTATTCATATAACAGTTCTCATGAGATGATAATGTTATATTGTTATTGGTTATCCACATCCCTACATAAAACAATGAACAACAATAAATTTCTCTTCTTGTGGCATGAGAGAACCTCAGGAGGTGCACCCCACAAACTTTTTAATACATGATAATATGGACACACCATTTTCAGCATGAGAAGATTTTTTTCCAAAATTAGTGAAATACAGTTTGATGCTTTAGAATGGCATTGTGATATAAGTTACATTACAATTACAGTTTATTATGACTTACTTAATCTATAAAAAGATTAAAGCAGTGGTAGAATTTTCCATATACAGAGGTTACTGAACACAAGGTAAACAGGAAAATGGAAATGGTTCAATGTTTTTAAATGCTTGAAAACAACAAAATGTGTCCCGTGATATTTTAGTGTGAATGCTCAGAGTGATGTTAAAAGCTACCACAGATGTTGTGTGGGCATTTAAATACCTCACTTGAGAGGAAGAAACTGTTGGTGTTTTTGCATGGCAAACCGCGCTGAAAGGTTAAAGAACGAAACAAACAAGAGTGTCGTGTAGCGGCGACGACTCTTTTCCTGACGGATATTTTGTCTTTGCCGTTTATACGCCAATGCATGATACTACCCTGATTTACATAGATGTTGTTGACGTGTATAGATGAGAGGTTGTCATCTTGCAGATCCAGAGTAGCTCACACAAGTAATTTCGTGGGTTAATTCCTCGGAGATAAGTGAAAAACGAAGATTAATGATGAGACTAGAAGTTTACTGATAAATACATACTATACAGCTACATGTTGTGTTAAACGTTGACCAACAGACAAAATCCAGTGATTACATGTTCTGAGTTATATTTATACTCTCCTAAGTAGGGGAAATTTAGTCTAATTTATTACAGGTATACTGATTGGCAGGAGAATTTATAGATTTCTAGGCTGAATCATGAAGAAATTATTATGTTTGTGATTTAAGCGACTAGTGCAGCTGATCTCAGCATTCTTTAAATGTTCACCTTGCTGTTCTCAAATGCTTACATTCAGCTGACTCTACATGATTACTTAACACTTCCTTGTGTAGTAAATTGTTATCTTAACCCATTTCAACACATCTGTCTGGCAACCTTCTCTTCCTCATGTCTGAATTATAAAATTTCTACTTAACTTTATCTCAATTCCTTTCTCTTAACCATATGATATAAATATTATATGACAAGAGTATTGGTATTAGAACACTAAAAAGATACTAGGAGACTGACTTTACTAAGTTCCTGTTCAGCTTAATCAAACTGACCTGTACAGGAGTTCCTTTAATATGTGCCAAGAAGCTAAAATAGGACAGCCATTTCATAAAATAATGGAATTTTTCCCTCAAAGAGAGAAGTTATAAAATTATTGCAATTGGGTGGTCAAAAATAAGTTTAAAACCTCAAATTCTCTGAATTTTAAGGACTTAGGTGTATCTGAAGTGGTTTCACGTGTAAAATCTGTCGATTTACTTATTTATTGAATTGAGTTACTTTTTTTTGCCATTTTTAGCATGATTTTAACACTCTTTAATACCAAGTAGTCAAGAGTAATCAGCTATGTCCATTTTCATTTGAGAAAATATACATCTTAAGGTACAATTTGGTATAAGATTAACTTCAAAAAATATGTGTGGTTAATTACTATGTAAAATAACAAACAAGGGAATTTTTGTCCCACCCGTAACGTCCCACCCGTAACAGTGATAATTTTGTTAAATTATTATTAATGAGTTAAATAAATGTTTTGACAACCTGGAAACAGTTTATAATTTGTATTTAATCCCTCATACCTTCATTAATAACAACATTAAGACCCTAACAGTAATAGCAGAATAGAAAATGAGCTTTTGTTTTGCATCATTAAAATCAGTGTCCAAATTATGTCCCACCCGTAACAGATTTTGAAAAACAAATTTAAAATATTTAAAATAAATTTTTAATAATGGTTTGCATGTAGAACGAAGGAGAAGCCATAGTAGACTTTACAGAATGTGAAGAACCAATTCTAGTTTATTATTTATGACATGTAATAAACAAAAATAGCTTTTATAATTTGTCAGAATGTCCCACCCGTATTTATGAAATGGCTGAGTGGTCTCCTAAGTTTACTGAATGATAAGATTTTTACACTATTATGTTTTGTGAAAAAATACATTAGCCTATGTTAACATAGTAAGTACAACACACGACTGAGTTTTTAAATGATCTCTACCAATCCCATGCAAGATATACAAAATTTTGCAGGCAAAAAGGAAGAAAAATTCAAAGGTTAAATTAAAAAACATACCTTATACCCTCCTCAGGAATTCGTGAAAGTACTACCCTAAGGTAACGTTTTATGTAGCCACTCATCAGGTCTTCTCCTGTCTTGATTAATTCTCTATTGTCTTCGAGATCAAGTTGTGGATTTTCTATACCAACTTCTTTTTGTTTCATTTCCTCTTGTACAATATATGAACGATGTGTCAATGCCTTCTGTAGTAGATCTTTCCTGAACTCCTCACCAAGACGTTTTCCAAATGCAAACAACTCTGCCTGGTAGTTCCTACAATGACAACAACAACAAAATGTTCTCCATACATGAAAATCTAATAGCTTAACACTAAAGCACACTCAAAGTTAATGGCATATACAGATAGAGTTAATTGAAAACATCAGCCAATGACAAGGATCGTACTATCTCAAATTTTAAAATACTAAGTGGTATAACAACAGTGCAATTCTAAGTAAGCAGTGGTAAAGAGCAGACGCAGGTAGGAGGTGCTGTGTGGATATATGTAAAAGTGACACAAGGGTCATGGCTATCGAAATTGAAGCATACAGGATGAGGATAGGCACATTTGGGATTAAAAAAAGAGCATGGAACAAGGGAACATCGGGAGAAGATTTAACTAATGTGGCGACCTGGGCCCTGGTGATAATAGTGCTACTGGTAATTGGAGGGGTGGAATTGAACCCAGGCCCAAATAGCGGGAAAGGCTGCTCAGAAGAGGTCATAAAAAGCCTGGAAAGAATGGAAGAGAGATTAGTAAATAAAATAAATGGGGCAACAAAAGAAGTTAAACAAGAAATAAGAGAGGAGATAGCGAGAATGAAGACGGAAGTGGAACAATTGAAGACAAGAATTGAGAAAATCGAGAATGCAGACCGGCAGATGAACTTAGTTTTCCACGGAATAGAAGAAAGAAAAGGTATCAGTGCTCTTCAGGAAGTCCATGAGCTATTGGAAAACAAACTGGAAGTTCAGATAGTGGGATGGGAGTTCCTTACGGCACACAGAGTCGGGAAGATTCCGGGGAAAAGAACAATTATAGCCAAATGCGCGTCCACACAAGTTGTTTTTGCTACACTTAGGAGAACAAACAAATTGAAAGGGACTGCGATATACATTAACAGGGATCTATCTCTGACGGAGAGAGCAACAAGGAAAAAATTAGTGGAACGAATGAAGCTGGAACGTAGTAACGGGAAGAAGGCTATCGTACGAAACCTTCAACTATATGTCGATGGGAGAAAGACAGACCTAAGTAGCAGCACGGTAGCAGCAAGCACCAGGAAAGCTATAACCGCGACAGCATCGGAAGAGGGTGCCGCGTGTCAGGTTAATGAACGTAGAATGCGTGCAACGACGTTACCAATTGGAGTTAACCGCCAAGAACAGCTGAGAGCGGCAGCTAGTACATCATCTGTGACGCGTTTCCAGGTTCCTCACGGGCCTTGGAGCAAGGACGAGTCAGCTGCTGCTGCAAGCGGAACCACTGATGACTCAACGATAACCACCAGAAGCCGTACCAGATTATTAAGTTTCAAACAATAGAACTTAGCCGGGAGTTTTCAAATAGTAACTTGTGATGTAGTGTTAATCTAAATAGATTAAGGTTCATTAAGAGTGAATTGCCAAGGAGTATAGGGAGAAAGTAGAATAGTTTAAATCATTATTGTAAGATTAGGATGAAATAATAATTTAGTGTCTAGTATCACATCCATCACACGTCTCCAGCGTCCATGATAGCGTGTGCCCTATGAAGATATACGATCGGCAGTTCAATCAAGGTAGTGTTTAAGTACTAAAGCTAGTGTGATTGATGACGTTGAACTATCTGCCGTGTGTTAATTAAGTATGCATGTATTTCCTGGAAAAGGACCTGCCAGAAACCGGAAGGTAGGTACGGCTCCTTTTCGAAAGTGTATAACTTAAGGGCCAGTGTAAAGTGTCTTAGAACAAATAAATCATATCATATCATAACAACAGTGCCTGCTCCTCTGATTGGCTATTATCCATATATCTTTAACTTTTGGGTGTACTTTAATATGCTAATAGTTTAATGCTATCTTTCAGTTAAGTAAATAAAGCAGGGACTATATTTTTTGGTAAAATAAAATGGCCTATTTCGTTGTTAACTTCCTTTTATTTCATCGGCTATTTCATGAAAAAAGATATTTGCAGTATTTACACAAAAATACCATTTGCACCATATATAAAATCCCTCATTTCTGTATTCTCTTGCTCTCTCACGAACCGTCAAAGCTTGGCATGATTTATGTACAAATATAATGTTAAATATAACCGAAATTACTATTAAACAACTTCAGATAGCCATTTGCAAATAGAAGTGCCGATAACTGTGGATAAAATACAAAAATTGTTGAGTCTTTGCTGCATTTGATCACAGACTCACAAGGCATCCCAAACAAGGCACATATAAAAACAGAAAAGGAGTGTATTGTGATCTCTGAATGGTGTAAGTCTTTGCTGTAATTGTTGACCACATGTTTCGATAACTTCCCAGCAGCCCACAGTGGTCCAAACCACGAATCTAGCGAGACAAAACTCATTTTGGTCACCCTTGTAAAATTAAGCAACAACAGTCTGATAATACTGAAAACATATCCCTTTATCAGGAATGAACCTTTAAATAAGGGTACTTTGATTTATGACAGCATGACACATCCCCGAAGTTGAATGAAGGTTTGCCGATTTTGCGTCAGGCATCAGACGGTCTATTTCTCAGTAAGGTTTGTTAATGGCTGGAAGCAAGCGTGAACTAGTGGAGGAATTTATTAGTACTGGATAATTTAATCCAAGGCATATGGAACTTTTTGGTATAACAAGTATACATATATACATATTTGTATGTCCGACATATTAGTTTGTATTATTTAAAGATAAAAAAGTTAGTTTGTTTTTCCAAAACTTTAAATTGACTTATAAAAAATATATATCTGAATAGCACCTTGAAAATTCACCAGATCATAGTTAAATTTATGGGCTATAAGTTGCTTTGAACCGCAAAGTGCGCAAGTTGCGCCTTTTTCTGAAAAATCTATTTCTTTCCAAGAATCCAAGAAATAAAATTGCTTTTTGATGAATATGTTTATTAGTAAAATATGGGATTTCGATCAGTAGGCTGCACTGAATCAACAGAACCAGCAATAAATAATACCTAAAGGTAAATAAGATATTTATTTGAGTAATTTTAAATAAATGAAAGTATTCAATTAATTTTAACAAATTAAAAATATTCCAAAAATATGCAATTAGTTAATTTTCATAAAACTTATGAAAATATTCTGCAGTCTTTTTATACTTGGATTCAGGGTAGGAATATAGTATAGGAGATGTAGATATATAAGCATTCATGAGCCACAGATTATTGTCTCTGTTGGACATGTACATACACTAATTTGAAGAGGTGTATTTTGACACACACAATACCTTCTTTAGGAAGGTAGCTTTCAGCTTTTCCAGCTGTGCCAGATGCTTCGTTTTTAGATGTGGCTATTCTCTAAGCCGTATGTGGTGACAGGAGTAATCTTTAGCTGGAATAATTTCAAGGCTGTGCTGACAGATAGCCTGTTCAGGTGTTTAATGTCGTTCATTGCCCTGATTGCAGCATTGAGTCTGTCACCGATGTGTAGTGTGAAGACATTGCTGGTTGTTTTTAGTATAACACCTAGTATTTGAAGTTGTTTACATTCTTGAGGTGTATTTCTGGTGTGCGGAAGATTGTTGGCTTACCACCTTTCCTAAATGTCATTGATACTGTCTTTTCTTCATTTAAACGAAGTTCATTTGTTTCTGCCCATGGTAACAGTGTGTCCAATGCGGCTTGTAGTTCTTCTGGAGATGTGGAGGCAAGTACCATATCGTCAGCATACATGTACAGGGTTACATTTTCCGGGATTATGTCTATAATATCAGCTGTAGCAATTAAAATAATAGAGGACTCAAAGGGTCCCCTTGCAATACCCCTGTAGTTTGTTCAATGGGACTTGAAACTGTTATTCCATCGTGTAACTCTATATGGTTTGAGGCCAAAATGTTCTTGATGAGTCATTTGGTGTAATTATTGTCCATTAGTTTGCCCAGTTTTTCTAAGAGGATCCCCCTGCTAATCGAATCAAATGCCTTAGAAAAGTCTATAAAAATGGCGTACAGTTTCCCCTTGGTGGTTGCCAATGCCGACTCGATCTCATCTTGGAGGCAACAGACAGCTTGTGTGGTGCGTCACTCTCTCCAGAATCAGAACTGTACCTCTGGTAGTCTGGAGTCAACTTCTCTGGTGAGGCATTCGCACAAGAGTTTCGTCAGGGTTTTAAGCATCGTGCATTCCACGGCAATGTCCCTATAGGCACTTGGATCTTCGGTACTGCCCTTGCCTTTGTATACCATTTTCACTATTGACTTCCTCCAGTTATATGGTACCCTTCCCTGTCGGAGACACTCGTTTAAGAGATCTGTTATTGCTTCCTTTAATATCGGTAGGGCAGTTTTCAGATGCTCGTTGAAGATCTTATCAGGGCCGCAGATTTTATTGTTCTTGGAGTTGTCTATGACTGTCACCACCTCCTCCAGTGTGAACAGTTCTAGGTTCAGATCTCCTTCTATTTCCAATGTAACATCTATTTCAGGGTTAGGATGAGTGTTACAGAGCCCGAACGACTGCTCTGGAAGTCTTGCACTCAGCCCTGCAAGCACCAAGTAAGGCACTACAGGACTATGCCGAGAAGAGGAAGAAATATAAAACCATCGTTAAAGAAGCAAAGGAGCGGCACCAAGAACAGGAAGAACAGAAGCTGATCGAGCTGGCAGAACAGTGCCCATATAAAGCACTAAACCCAAGGCAACCGAGGTATCCTAGGAATATCCTAATGAATATATGGGAAGCCCATCTAAGCAAAGTGCTACAGAGCAAATTTAAATGTTTAGGTTCACTGGTCTCCTTTGATAATGATTCTGGTAAAGACATCAAAGATAGAATAGCTGCGTGTAATAAGTGCTTCTTCGCCTTGGCTAAAACTATGAAAACACAATACCTGTCGAAGCAAACTAAATTACAGACCTACAACACAATAATTAAACCTGTTGTGATGTATGGATGTGAGGCTTGGGTGATGAGAGAAGTATAATGGAACAGTTGGAAAGACAGGAAAGGAAAATAATTTTAAAAATATATGGATCGATAAAGGATAAAGACGGGTGGAGAATATGCTCAAACATGGAACTAAATTTGCTATACAGAAAGCCTAACATAGTAGGCTAACATTCGTTAAAGCTAAAATAATTGAATGGGTTGGACAAGTGATTAGAATGGATGAAGGCAGATGGGTTAACAAACTTGAAGGGAGAAGAGACAGGGGAAGACCAAGAGGTGTTGAAGGCAACATGTTATGAACTGGAAGTGGTTCAAATCCTGGATATTGCAAAAAGTTTGTAAATATAAATTATGAATGAAATTTAATAAATGTGACACACCATCTTATACTTTAAATTACAAATAACCCCCACCACCCAAAAAAAAAGAGAGAAAAAAAAGAGGGAGAGAGAGAGAGAGGGGGGGAGAGAGAGGGGGAGAGAGAGAGAGGGGAGAGAGGGAGGGAGAGGGGGAGAGGGAGGGAGAGGGGAGAGGGGGAGAGGGGAGAGGGGGAGAGAGGGAGAGGGGAGAGGGAGATGGAGATAGGGGGAGAGAGGGGGGAGAGAGGGGAGAGAGAGGGGGAGAGGGGGAGAGGGAGAGCGAGAGCGGTTAGAGCAGTTGGCCTTTGTTCTTCAGTTCGTGCTAAGTCTGCCATGAGGCAGGAAGTACTTTTAGTTTGTCTTTTTGCACAAGAGTATAAGTGTACTTTAGTTCATATAACAAATATTAATCCTTCTGTATTAGTTTACGTGTACATAAATAAATAACATCTTCTTTATGAACTGGAAGAGTATTGATTGAAACTTAATAGGTTATGGTCTCAGGCAACTTCATGTGCGCCTGTGAACTTTTCCGTAGAAGTTTTAATAGGTTATGGGCCCAGACAGCTTCATGTACATCAGTGAACTCTTACATAGAAGTATTATAAAGATTTGTGCTGGGTTTAGCGAAGTATTTGAACAATCCAGGATTCATCCAGAGTGATGAGTGAATATACGCAAGTTTCAGAAGATTTACTCAATACTAAGACAATGGATTGTGCTATGAAGAAAATAACAGCCCTTCAAGGTGAATCGGATTGGCCTTTATGGAAAAGGAAAATCAAATACAGTCTAAATTTTAATGAGGGAGCAATGGATGTTGTTGACGGCAAATTTAAGAAGCCATCACCACCTACATCAGAGCAGTGGCGTAGCAAGCTTAGGTGGTACCCGGTGCGGAAAATTTCTTGTCACCCCCCATTTAAATTATTAAAAGATGGAAAAGTTCCAAGTGTTATTTTTTGGATAGTCAAAGGTAATCCCACGAGAGTTTAAGAGTTTACCAATGGATGCAGCTGCAACGGATTTATCTGATGTAACTCATAAACTCAACGGATTATGCAAAATTAGTAATAATTACTTTGTTATATAGAAACAAAACTAAGCTCTGAAATCATGGTATACTATGAATCAACCATCTAGGAATCGATTCGAGTTACCATATTGTGACCATGCTACGAATGGTGCATATAAGACATAGTTAACCTAATTCAGCCAATTTTGTTAGAAGGAAACACATAGGCCTACATATCAATCATATTATGAAGTACGTTATAGACAGACAGATATATATTGTTTTCGTGAGCGACAGACTGTAGGTGTTACCGTTAATAAAGCGAACATCTAGGCCAAAATACACTCCCGAAATTGTGCAAACTTTTATTTTTTGAGTGATTTTTTTATATTTTGTTTTCCAAGCGAAATCTCGAATTTTGGAAAGATGAATTTTGATAAAAGGAGAAGAAATGTATTTATGTCAGATACCTTTCAAGATGTGAACCGAAGATTGGAGACAAATTTTCCTTATTTTTACATAAAGAAATTTTTCTCGAAAATGGCTCTAACGATTTTCTTTAAATTTTGCACCTGGGCTGCTTATAGAGCAAAAACTTTTATTTGAAACACTTTTTCGAAATAATTCTCTGACGGGTAGTTATAAGCCCCAACTCTGAACACGGGCTCTTTGCAATACGGTCCCTTGTTCCGGAAAATGGTAGGAAAACAAAATTTTGTATTTGGGTTAGGTACCTTTTGGGTAGGCTTGCCAGATTTCTGAAATGTTCAACCGGGACACCGGAATACCCCCCAGCGTCGCGGGTATTCAAGGGTACACACCCTTGGAGGGTTTTTAGAGTGTTTTAGAGGATAGTTTATTCTCAATCCTATGAATAAATGGTTACTGATCATGATTAGGAACCTAAACCAGGGGTAGTAACAAATGACATAAGCATATAAATTTAAACATTTTATTTCTAACATGTTAATATTTAAAAGTTACTTAAGTAAGAAAAAACACTTTGATTGAGGAATAAAAATTTGAACAATATTTACATGTACTTTTAAATGGCTAGGACTTTTTTTAGACTTTTTTGGACATCTAAAAAATAAAATTTAATTTTTAGCGGAACGTGAAGTAAACCGGCCGGGACACCGGGATTTTGTCTGAAAACCGGGACATCTGGCAAGGCTACTTTTGGGGATGTGACACGAAGGTTGGCGACAACTTTCTCTTATTTTTAAAGGGAGGCTAACTTTTATTTGGGCAGAGGAAATTATGTGAATATACATCATTTTTTTAGGTTGATCCTAATAAATTTGTAATGTAACTATTTTACGGAACTGTATTAATAACCTATTCTTACATAATTATGCGCACATCCCAGTTCAAAATCTAGATTGAAGGGGACTTCGCAGTCAACTCAAATTGGAAGTTTATTTTCTTGTGCAGGCCGTACTGGCGCACGAGTATGCAAAACTTTTCGGACGCAGTTTCTTTTTGGATTCTTAATTATGACACCTTACAGTATGTAGAAATGCAGGTTGCCACCAAATATTGTGGTCGAGGTTATCTTGACCCGCCATTAAAGATGGCGGATGAGCCACATCATGTTTACGCCATTATCTCCGTGATCCCTGGTCCAATCTTTCCGTTCTTTTTTTAAATAAAAGGAAATTAAAAATACAACCAAAAATGTTATTACACAATTTTTGATATCTTCTACCCTTTGAAAGTTATTTAGGGCAAAGTGTTTTTTTAATATCCATAGAAAGGGTATACTAAAAATGAAACTATTTACAATTGGTTTAACAACTTTTTACGTTTATTACATGCATTCCTAGTACATACATATATTTTTTATTCAGTTTCAAATATAAAATACATGTTTGCAGTCCTCAACAATACATACATATAGTGGTATTCAGTTCATTTGCTTCTTTTTTACAGCTGCAACTATTTTTTCTAAATGTCGTACAGCGTGACCTACAATTGCACGGTGGTACTATGTAACCAGGCACTGCCTTTTTTGTAACATACTTTGGTAGAAGTTCATTGCTATTTTTTTCATAACCAAATTCCGTCAAGTCTAATGGCTCGCACAAGGGGTTGAAAGCGTTCTTCCATATGTATGTTTGGGCTGATGCACGTAAAGCATGTTGATGTAAAGTATCTGTAGAGCATGGAATTCTGTCTAATGACAAACCAGTCTCACAGTCCGAGATATGGATATATAACGTGCTTCGTCTGCTGATAGTCCTGGTTTATTTATTAATTTTAAATATAGTTGTTCCAGAGCTGTTGACTGTGAGTGAGGGAGAGGTAGTCCATTTCCCAATGGCTTAAGGACGTCTTGTGCATAAGGTTGTTTAATTTCATTGTAGGCCTTTCTCTTTGAAGATATTTTGCTTGTGTCGCAACAGTAAAAGTGTGTAGTGCTTGTAGGACATTAATAATTTTTTTTTCTCCCAAAGAGTCAGATACTAATTTGTTAGATGCAACTTTCATCCATAGAGCCGAGCAGTTATAATTTTTAAATTTTGGCCAGAAATGAATTGCCAAAACAAAAATATCAGTAGGCCTATCTGAACTATGAATCATTAGCTCTGATCCAGGTTGTACAACATGAAAAGCACGCACGTATATTCTGGTGTCTGCTTCAGTATGATTTCATCTTAGATCCAAAACCTCTGAAGTAACGGCTCCCTGGATTTTGAAACATTTAGTTTCGTCATCAAATCTTCCAAATATCACCAAATCTTGATTTTCATTCAGTTTAACATAGTGATTTGCACTTTTGCACCGGAATCTTACAAGTTCTTGTTTATTTGAAGAGCAACATATAAAACTCTTGATATTTTTAGGTATGTGAGTGGATAGTCCCAAGATTTTGAGTTGTACAGGACTGGAACCATTTGCATATCTTTTCGCTTCCATATTCTTCATAGAAATTTCACCATATCTATCGAAAAGATGTAAATTCTTTGTATGTTAGGTCTGGAATAGAAAGAAATTATGTACTTGTAGAAAGCTCCTGTGAAGTCCCCAAACGTATTTACGTAGTTGAATGATGAACACAAGAGCCATCCAGTCAAATATATGAATCATACAATTACTTGACGAAAGACCGTAGTCTACATCATAAGCGCAACTAACTTCATTGTCAATAACATTCATAACATTCATAAGAACGAGCTTATCAGGTTTTTTCATGAACCCATGCACATCAGTCAAGGCACGAGGATATTCTGCTAGTTCATGTCTACCAATAGACTTCGGGTCATATTCACGTTGAATCGATAACGTTACAATCTTATGGATGTCAAGAGATTCTTTTAATTTCTGAAGTTCCTTGCTTGTACCTTTATGGCAGTTTGTATCTTTCTGCTTAGGAGCGTATTTTAAATTCCGAAAGCTTGCCCTCTTCATATGGTCGAAGACACTTTTTTCTTTTTCCTAAAGCATAAATAAAAGAATTCTTCATGAAGATTTTCTCCATGTTCTTCAAACTTCAAAATACAAGATGTATATATTTTCGTTTACCAATTTATTCGTCTTTTTCTGTAAATATGTTTCTTCTTTCTGACAGGCTCCTAACTAAACTCTTTAAATCAGCCTCATCTCTCTTTATTCTAGAGGGACTCCATTTATTATGCGTAAATTAATCCTCGGCTGCTCCTGTAGGATCATTGTTCATGTCACAAACATTCCAGGAGTACATTGTGAATAACACTCTTTGTTGGATACAGAACTATCCATTTCCCCATTGCATATTTTTTTTTTATCCCAATCAATCCACCACTGACCGCTGATAAACTTATCTGTGATTGCTCAATAGCTATAGTGATCCTGAACTCTTCTTGACTGACAACATACCCCTTTCAAGATCAGTTTTCACGCCATCTGGAAGTTAAAGCATGTCTTGTAAGTAGGCCTACATCGTGATACCAGGAGCATAGTTGTGGTTCATAGAAAAAAAGTACGGTAACATTTTTCTTACAGATGCAATATGGAGTTCAAAATTGCAATCTCTGACGGCTTGCAACGAGTCGAACAGTATTCCAACCAATTCACAGTATTTCATATAAGCTTAGTACTGCAATGTATCGTTATTAGCGCTTCTGGGTGCCATGAAATCATTGAAGCTTTTAAAGAAATTTGCATTTTCCAGATCACATTCTAAAATAGTATATGTCGTACTGAAATCAGCCACATTGTGATCGGCAATAGCTTCCCGTAAGATTTGGATTTTTAAAGTTATAAACAACTCCTCCAAAACTTGAAGTTCAGCATACTTAACATATTGCTCAAGCTGCAAATAAGTAAGAGCTTCATAGAGTGTGCTCTAACGCCCCTATCGTAGTGATTACCGTTTAATATGGATTGTAACGTATTTTCACCATATAATCCTGCTTTTTCTGTCATAATAGATTAGACTTGACGGAATTTGGTTATGAAAAAAATAGCAATGAACTTCTATCAAAGTATGTTACAAAAAAGGCAGTGCCTGGTTACATAGTACCACCGTGCAATTGTAGGTCTCGCTGTACGACATTTAGTTGCAGCTGTAAAAAAAACCAAATGAACTGAATACCACTATATGTATGTATTGTTGAGGACTGCAAACATGTATTTTATATTTGAACTGAATAAAAAATATATGTATGTACTAGGAATGCATGTAATAAACGTAAAAAGTTGTTAAACCAATTGTAAATAGTTTCATTTTTAGTATACCCTTTCTATGGATATTAAAAAAACACTTTGCCCTAAATAACTTTCAAAGGGTAGAAGATATCAAAAATTGTGTAATAACATTTTTGGTTGTATTTTTAATTTCCTTTTATTTAAAAAAAGAATGGAAAGATTGGACCAGGGATCACGGAGATAATGGCGTAAACATGATGTGGCTCATCCGCCATCTTTAATGGCGGGTCAAGATAACCTCGACCACAATATTTGGTGGCAACCTGCATTTCTACATACTGTAAGGTGTCATAATTAAGAATCCAAAAAGAAACTGCGTCCGAAAAGTTTTGCATACTCGTGCGCCAGTACGGCCTGGTCTATTCGTCAAAGTCATGACTGCCGCCGCGGGTAGAATTGGTTGCGGCTTAAGTGATATAAAATATCATCGATTGTTGAAGTCTCATTTAAATTAATAAAACTGCAGAGACAAGCATCGACAGAAATAAACACCCCTCCCCCTAACCATAATATTATTGTTCGTATCAACACAGCGACCAGTTCAGACACGTTTTATTACCTTGTTGACATAATTTAAAACTAAAAGAAGTTTCAATACGCATGTTGACTTGTAGAAAGTTGTTAAGCTTATTTAATTGATTTAAATAATATTATTATTTTCTTTAAATTCCCTTGAGCTATTTTCTATTTACAAAAACACATTTTTATTTTGTCACCCCCCGGGTGATGTCACCCGGGGCGGCCCGCACCCCCCGCACCCCCCGCACCCCCCTTCCTACGCCACTGCATCAGAGGCCTCAACAGAAGAGCAGCGTGAATATAAACTACAATTAGACAAGTATAGAAAAGCAGACAGTTTTGCTGCAACAGTTATCTTTAACAACCTAAGTGACAATAATGCAAGAAAAGTCATGGATAAAGATACAGCTAGAGAACTTTGGGAGGCTTTAAAGAGACAGTTTGAAGCAACAACAAAGGATCAGGTCATCCAAGCTGTAATTGACTTTTATACATGCTCCTGGGCAGATGGAGAAGATGTAGCAGGCAATATTGCGAGGTTAAAGGTATTTTGGTATGACTTAAATAACGGACTTAAGTTGAGAACGAAACAAGAATTGCCAGAGATGATGCTAATTGGCAAAGTTCTTCATATGCTTCCGAGCAAGTTTGATTCATTTAAGTCAAGTTGGATGGTACTAACAGGTGATAAAGATGAACGAACATTTGATGAACTAGGTGAACAATTGTGTGCACATGAGCGTAATTTCTTTAAGAATGCTGATAAGAAAGAAAGTTCTTCAGAGGCATTGGTTGCTCAACAAGTTAAGTCAAAGCAGAATATAAAGAACAAGAAGTCCAAAAGAAATGACGAGTGTAACTACTGCAAGCGCAAAGGACACTGAGTAAAAGACTGTAAGAAGTGGATTGCAGATGGAAAGCCACCAAAGAACAGCACTACTAACAGTAACCAGCAGTGTTTAGCAAGTTACAACGAAGAAGGTAATAATGCTTTAGCTGTAGGAAGCTGGGCCTTTTTCACCAAGATTGAAGAAACATACAGTGCAGAGTCATCTTCAGAAAAATGGTGGATAGATAATGGAGCCACAAAGCATATGACAAATAGGTCAGACCTATTCAGAAATTTCAAAAAGTTTGAAAGTCCGCAAATAATCCAATCAGCAGGGAAAGAAATCTTGACTGCAACTGGTGAAGGTACCATTGATTTTAAGTCTACAGTACGTGAAAAAGACATTAATGTAAGTTTAAACAATGTGTGGTATGTTCCGCAGTTATCCAGAAACTTACTATCAGTCTTAGCAGCACAAGACAAAGTTCCAGACAGTAAGTTCACATCAACAGCAACTGATTGCTGGCTCACAAAAGGAAACGTTGAGCTAATACATGGCACTCGAGAGAGAGGAGGTACATTGTATGAAGCAAAGATTAGGCCACAAGTGATAGGTGAAACTGTTAATACTGCAGAATTATCAGATGATGAATTAGTGCAACTTTATCATGAGAGATGGGGTCACCAAGATGTACGACACATCAAGGAGCAACTTGAAAATCAGTTAGGCAGATCAGTGCAGCTAAACAAGAAAGTGTGCGAGCCTTGTGTGTATGGGAAAGCCCATCGACAGAAATTTGGTCATAGAGTAAAGAGTACCAGAATAGGAGAATTAGTTTCAGTGGATATCTGTGGACCATTTGACAACTCCTTCTCAAAGAAAAGGTTTCTATTAGTATTTAAAGACAGTTTCAGTAAGTTTCGCTATTGCTATCTACTCATTGCGAAATCACAAGTTAAAGATATGCTTAAGCACATGATAGGACATTCCAAAGCGTTGGGACACACAATTAGTGAAATTTTAAGTGACAATGGTGGAGAGTTTGACAGTGAAGAAGTTAGGGCAATTTTGAGAAAAGAGGGAATTAACCAACGACTAACGGCTCCTTACACGCCACAGCAGAATGGTGGAAGTGAACGAGAGTTTAGAACGATAGTTGAAATGGCAAGAACCTTTAAGTACTCAAATAAAGAAGCCAACTTCCCAGCAGCAATTTGGGCTGAGCTTGTCAGCACTGCTGTTTACATTCTCAACCGCACTGGAAAGTCATCAGTTGCAGGCATAAGTCCATTCGAGCTGTGGATGGGCAAGAAACCAAGAATTAAGCATCTGCGCATCATTGGTTCCAGCTGCTACGTTCATGTTCCAGATAAGAAAAGAAAGAAAATGGACCAAAAAGCCATAAAAGGGTATCTAGTTGGATATGATGGTGATGAGCACTATAGAGTTTGGGTCAAAGAAAATAATCAGATCAGCTTGTCAAGAGACGTAATATTTCAAGAGAACCCTACAGAATGTAACAAAGAAATACATGAACAAAGTGAAATAAAAATCAACAATCAATTTGATCAGGGAAAGCTTCCAACTGAAAATGAAGGACCTGAAGTCAAAAGTGATGGTGATGATTATATTCATTTCAACAAACAAACAGATGAAGTGAGTAAGACTTCAAATGGTGATGATAGTGATGATGATTATATTCATTTCAACAAACAAACAGATAAAGTGAGTAACACTTCAAGTGACGATGAGGACCAACCAAACAATGGTTACGAACTAAGAGACAGTCGAAAAATAAGAAAACCAAAGAGGTTTGATGATTACGTCATGGCTGCAGAAGAATATGTTAATGACAAAGTTCCAGAAACCTACGAGGACGCCATTAAAAGCAACCAAAGTGCAGAGTGGCAAAACGCCATGAAGAGTGAGCTTCAGTCACTTCATGAGAATGAAACGTGGGAGATGGTGAGTTTACCGAAAGGAGAAAAGACCATACCATGCAAGTGGGTGTTTCGTCTGAAGACCAAACCAGATGGTTCAATTGAGAAGTACAAAGCTAGGCTAGTGGTTAAAGGATTTAGTCAACGTCAAGGTATTGACTTTAGCCAAACTTTTAGTCCAGTTGCTAAGTTAAGCACAATACGTTCAGTTTTGAGCATTGCAGCAAGTGAAGCAATGCACCTTACCCAGTTTGATGTATCAACAGCGTTCCAGTACGGCGAACTTGAAGAAGAAATATATATGCAACAACCAACAGGATACAGTGATGGGACAGATCGTGTTTGCAAACTGAAGAAAAGTTTGTATGGCTTAAAGCAAGCACCACGTTGCTGGAATAAACGTTTTGGTGGGTTTTTAACCAACCTAGGGTTCAAAGTAAGTGATGCTGATTCATGTTTATTCATCAGAGAAAATAATAACAAGAAAGTGGTAATTGTATTATATGTGGATGATGGTTTAATTGCATCATCAGATCCAGCAGAAACAAAAAGTGTTATTGAAGAACTCCAGACCAAGTTCAAAATAACTGCACAGCCAGCATCATATTTTTTTAGGCTTGGAAATAGAAAAACAACAAGACAGTAGCATTAAGATAAGTCAGAAAGCATACATTAAGAAGGTATTAAAGAGCTTTGGACTAGATAAATGCAAACCAGTGACATCCCCAATGTTGAAAGAGTCAGCAGTTTTTCAACAAGAAAACAATGCGAGAGAAATCAATTTTCCCTACAGACAGGCAATTGGTACACTAATGTACTTGATGACAGGAACAAGACCGGATTTGGCCTACAGTATTGGCTACTTATCCAGAACGCTTGACAATCCTACATTGAAAGAGATAGTGAAAGTGAAGAGGGTGTTCCGGTACATAGCAGGTACACAAGAAATGGGAATTGTGTACAAGCCAAACTACAACAGAGGTGTCTTAGACTGTTATAGTGATGCAAATTTTGGTGGCTGCGAAGCAACAGGGCGCTCCACATCTGGAGTGGTAATACTCTATGCAGGCGGAGCTATTTCATGGTTAAGTAAAAGACAGTCTGTAGTAGCGACCTCGACAACTGAAGCAGAGTTGATTGCAGCAACTGAAGGAGCCAAAGAAGCTATTTGGCTTGCCAGACTCTTCAAAGGCATCACAAAGCTTCAGCATGTTCCAGTTCTACAGGTGGACAACCAGGCAGCAGTAAGATTAGCTGAAAATCCAGAGTTCCATAACAGAACGAAGCATATTAGTGTCAAACATTTCTTCATCAGAGAGAAAGTTAGTGAACGGCAATTAGGTGTTCAGCAAATTGCAACAGAGAGACAACTTGCAGATTTGATGACTAAGCCGTTAGCACAGACTCGTTTAAGGATCCTAAGAGGACAATTAGGAATAAACTAGAAAAAAAATAAAAGTTTTTGTTTTCACTTTTAAATTGACAAGGGAAAGTGTTGAAGTTGGCAGCACTGAGTGTCAAACTTAAAAGTGAATGGTGTCGCCTCCTAGTGACAGTGACTTAAGTCTGCCATGCAGGAAGGAGCAGTTGGCCTTTGCTCTTCGGTTCGTGCTAAGTCTGCCATGAGGCAGGAAGTACTTTTAGTTTGTCTTTTTGCACAAGAGTATAAGTGTACTTTAGTTCATATAACAAATATTAATCCTTCTGTATTAGTTTACGTGTACATAAATAAATAACATCTTCTTTATGAACTGGAAGAGTAGGCCTATTGATTGAAACTTAATAGGTTATGGTCTCAGGCAACTTCATGTGCGCCTGTGAACTTTTCCATAGAAGTTTTAATATAGACCACCTCCCACAACTCACTAAAAGGACCCAACTGGGAAGGAGGAGTTTAGGATGGGGAGGAACTATAAACAGTGAGACACCTACTGGCTGCCACTGAAGTACTATTATCAACGCCATCTAGTAGCAAGCGGTGAATTGAAGATTCACCAATTTAAGTTTAGAGAGCTTTAATACATGAAATGAGAAATAGCGTAAGTTATTTACCAATGAGCATTTATAATAGTGAAATATTATGTCGTTTTGGTGCAAGGGTCGTTTTCGCCACGTGACCGATTGCATGACAATAGAACATTGGAGATTTCTGTTTTGACAGCAGTTCTTTGCACTATTTTAGGTTAATTTTGTGTCTACTTTTTCACGATTTTAGGCTACTTACATTTAGAACCTTTGTACGAATATAAGATGCTTACAAATGGAATCTGTAGGTTTTAAAGGATAATATAACACCAAATTTGGTCATTTTCTGTGCTTTTAAAATGAAAATATCATGAAAAGTAGAGTGCTATACCATCCCCATTTTTGGGGAAATTGTACATTGCGACTCACCCGAGTCCCCCACTCCTACTCTCAATCCCTCCCCTAGCGGCGGCATTTGAACTACTAGCAGCGACGATAGCGCCATCTCTTAATGAACGGATGAAACAGAAAAAAATAATTTGTTTCTTCTTTATTCTCTTCTTCTCTTCCTTTCCCGTCTCCTTCATCTCTTCCTCTCACCTCCTCTTCACCCTACCTACCTATTTGAGACCTATTCCTAATAGTAAATTTTGATCGACCGGGATTCGAACTCGGGACCCCTAGCATTATAGCTAGGAGTCTTGACCACTATGCTACGAGTGAATGTTGAGCACTGAAGGAAGCTTTCGTATATTAGAGTTATGTTAGGGGGATTTAATGAGTTTTAACGCAAGAATCGGTTTTCATAATTTCGAGATATTTTGTTAGTTATGAAAAGAGTAGTGTTGGTACCGGGTCATTCCACCTCAATTCATCCAGGGCATGTAACCCTCCGGTCTCAGATTTTGATGAAAATTTGTAGTGTGGTTCCCATATGCATGAGAAACAAAGATCTGAATTTTTAGCTTCCTGTCTGTTATAGATTCGTAGATACACTTCTTTGAAAACATCGTGTTTTAGGAAGAATAGAGTCAGGACAGGAGTAGGTTTTGTGTGCAGACTGTTACATTTTTGCTTGTACCATGCCTGTGAATGTTAGCAGAACCATAACACATGATCATTCCAATGCAAAAATGACTGCTGAGTTCAAATCTGGTGTCAGAATTTGTCTAACACTTACAGAAATGTTGTTATGGGCATGTAAACTTAAAAATTGAAACTATAAAAAGGCAATCGCGCCTCCTCATAAAAACCATGATATCTCAAAAAGTAAACTAGATACAGCTGAATGCTTTGCACCATTGGAACGAGCAGGAAATTTCCATCTAGATAAAATAAAAAAACTTGTGGGACTTTGTTAGGTGAATTTTTTTTCTGCACATATGTAAAAATAGAATATTTGAGTATGGATTACATACATATGTTGAACAGAGTTTCCAGATAATTATGGAGCTACAGTCTTACAAGCGGAAATATTGGATGCTGAAGGAGGAAGCAGAGGATAGACAGTTTTGGAAAACAAAATTCGCGTACCAAGTTTGAAAACCTGCCGGAAGGCAGAATACTTACTACTACTACTACTAGTCTTACAAGCCAAAGTAATTCGGTGTTATAATCAGTTCTTACCATTACGTGCACAGAAATCCATTACCACAATTATAACATTTTTACACGGTAAGTTAAACATAATATTTTTGCAGCAGACCTGTTACATTACATTAATTTATTAACAGCTCGATACCCAAATTATTAAGTGTACTGCCAATCCAAATACATGAATGTTGCAAAATTCCATACACAAACTGCTATGGATTGTAGAGGAGACCAAAACAAACTTTTTTGTTAAATAACTATAGGTCGGAAACCAATAGGTATGTCAGTAGTCACCTTCGAAGACAGACATCGTTGAGTAGAAACAAACATCCCTGTGCATGACAAACACATGACATGTTGCAGATTGTACACAGTTTAGGTAGCTGTTTGCTTTTATTCATTCTGCTGTTCTTAGGCATCGAGTAAGGACGATGGAAGATTACAGTTTTGTTGAACTCGCGAATATCCACCTAGTTTATGGTGCATGCAATGGCAATTCCACAGCTGCACAATGTCTCTATGCTGAGCGATATCCTGGTCAGCGTTTACAAAATCCTCGCACATTTGTTTCTGTTTGAAGTTCGAGGGCATCTACGTGACACATTTGGTGAAAATTGGATTGGCCGGGGTGTACCCATTGCATGGCCTGCTCGTTCTCCTGACCTTACCCCACTTAACATTTAAAGAGTTTAGTGTATGAAACACCAGCTGTGTCAGAGGAGGATCTTGTTGCACGGATTCTTGTAGCTGACAACCAATTACAACATACCCCTGGAGTATTCCACCATATGAGAGAAGCAGTATTGTGTCGTTGCAGATCGTGTATTGAAGCAGGAGGCTGCACATGTGAACAATATTTGTAAATAAACCTCACCACAACCAGCTCAAATGGTCACCATACCTTCATTGTGTGTCAGCATGTTTCCATTTGAAGGTGACTACTGGTGTAACTATTGGTTTCCGGCCTATGGTTATATAACAAAACAACTTTGTTTTGGTCACCTCTACAATCCATAGCAGTTTGTGTATGGAATTTTGCAACACCTTATATAAAAATATACCACAGATGTAATTTTAGATAGGCCTATAGATGTGCTATACATCAAGTATTGATTATAAAAGATATTTATGAGTGGTGATAAGTAAATATTCACAGTTAATAGATATAATAACATGCCTATTACATTTGTAAGGACAATTTTAATTGGAGCTAACAGATGGTTGCACTGATTTATAACGATCTGTTACTCTATAATAGTCAGGCTACTTCGTCTTCATGAAGTAGTAGGCCTAAGCATCACATTTAGTAGTACGAACTCGGGGTGCTACACTGATGTTCCAACTGAGGGCCGGGAAGGAATTTGTTACATAGAAGTCTTTGCAATATATTTGTTCCATTTTTCCTGAATTTCAGCAGTACATTTACGGCAAGTCATCTTGTGATGGCATTGAAGATGCTGTCAAGATAACTGCCACCAAGGCTAGAATGCAACGGCCATACAAAAACAAATACTGGAGTCAAAGCAGATGTTTGATTTCTGTAGCCAGCAGTTCTCAAAAATTAAATTTCAATTTATATCTGCAGCAGAAGTGGAAAATGTTCACAAACTGCAGAGTGAAAAATCCAAAGCAGCAAGTAGGGTTGCAGGAACACAAAGTTTTCATCATTTCATACCTCTATCTTGTAACATTTTGGGAGCGAAACGTCTGAGCACAGATGATCATTTGTCTTTAGTCTTCCAGTTTTCAGATGCAGAACTTACAGTACATGAAACTGTAAAACTAAACAGTTTTGTTTGTTGTGTATAGGACAAAAAATGGTATATTGGTTTAGTTAATGAAGTAGATACAGATGAAGGAGATGCAAGTGTAATATTCATGCATCCTAATGGCCCATCTACATCATATCATTGGTCAGAGAAAGAAGATAAGTGCTTGGTTCCATTCAGTCACATCTTACTACATGTACCCATTCCAGATACTGCAACAGGTAGACAGTACCACATATCTGATAAATGACATCTGTGGTCAATTTTTATATTTGGATTGGCAGTACACTTAATAATTTGGGTATCGAGCTGTTAATAAATTAATGTAATGTAACAGGTCTGCTGCAAACATATTATGTTTAACTTACCGTGTAAAAATGTTATAATTGTGGTAATGGATTTCTGTGCACTTAATGGTAAGAACTAATTATAACACCGAATTACTTTGGCTTGTAAGACTGTAGCTCCATAATTATCTGGAAACTCTGTTCAACATATGCATGTAATCCATACTCAAATATTCTATTTTTACATATGTGCAGAAAAAAAATTCACCTAACAAAGTCCCACAAGTTTTTTTATTTTATCTAGATGGAAATTTCCTGCTCGTTCCAATGGTGCAAAGCATTCAGCTGTATCTAGTTTACTTTTTGAGATATCATGGTTTTTATGAGGAGGCGCGATTGCCTTTTTATAGTTTCAATTTTTAAGTTTACATGCCCATAACAACATTTCTGTAAGTGTTAGACAAATTCTGACACCAGATTTGAACTCAGCAGTCATTTTTGCATTGGAATGATCATGTGTTATGGTTCTGCTAACATTCACAGGCATGGTACAAGCAAAAATGTAACAGTCTGCACACAAAACCTACTCCTGTCCTGACTCTATTCTTCCTAAAACACGATGTTTTCAAAGAAGTGTATCTACGAATCTATAACAGACAGGAAGCTAAAAATTCAGATCTTTGTTTCTCATGCATATGGGAACCACACTACAAATTTTCATCAAAATCTGAGACCGGAGGGTTACATTTCACTTTTTTTCTGGATGAATTGAGGTGGAATGACCCTACAAGGGAATTTTCCTGCATCGATTAAGCCATATTTAATGTTATAATACAGCGGTTTTTATAATTGTGAAATATTATGTATGGTACAAGCGTATTTTTGTATTGTGAAATAGCCTATTTTGTTGCAAAGGTCGTTTTTATAATTATGAAATATTACGTGGGGTGCAAGGGTATTTTTTTTATTGCGAAATATTAGGTGACATGTCAATTGCAATCATGCATTACTGGCATTGAGCAGCGGCTACAGGCATGGCAGCATGGGCTGCGTTACAGCGGGGCAGGCAGCACGCGGCAAGCAGCCAGGCGAGTGGCGAATGGAAAGGGAGCAGGGTGAGTCGCAAAGTACTAACTTCCCCCATTTTTTCCCAGTATTTCAGTAAATAACGGAAAAATAATTATATGCATACTTTTACCATTCTAGATAAGATGATCTACGACTTAGAGGTTGTGGGCCCATTCTCTTCCTTCTGCTGTTCATTTCTCGAAGAGTAGGAGCCACCCATCTTTTGAAACTTCTTTCTGCTGTAATGAAGATATGAAAAGTTGGGCATGTGGGCATGAAACTATAAAATTACATTTATGCATGTACTTACAATACTAATTGCCATAACCTATAGTGAACCTCCTATATTTGCAAGGCAAAAAGGCATAATTACCTAATAATTATCTAAGGAATGATTTATTTTGTTTGTATTTTTAAAACTTAATGGAGCTTGTGTATGATACCTTTTCCTTACCTGTCAAAACTGTGGATATTCTCAAATGACTTAAATGCTGGGTATTTAAAAGCATAAACGCACATTTTCTTAAGGCGGCCATATTTATTTTTATCCACTACTGTAGTCGATATAATCTTAATAAATAGTTTACTGTACAATTTGAAAACGTAAATACTAACACAATTAGTTTTATATAAGCCACATTTATTTATCCTTTCATGATGTCTATAAGTGTAACGGTAAAACCATTGAAACGCTTCTTATAATATCAAGTGATTGCAGTAGTCAGCGTGTTCCGTTTCTCAACGCTTTTACACCGGACCGGTGGCAAACGATGACGTCACGCTGCAGCGGAATTGGAACAAAAATGCTGTATTTATGCTGCCATCAATGGCGACTAAATTACTAGTTATTCTAATATTTTCTTACAGGAAGCATTGGTGTATTATGGTTTCAAACAAATTGAATTTACATTATTATTGACATAGCTAAACGTCTTCTCATCTAGTAATAACTGAAAATATCCCCCTTTGCCGTACTAGTCACGTCTAACCTAAAACTTTCGGAAGAATGTCTCCATATAAAACCCATATAAAACCCAAACACAACTGACAAGTGTCACAATTTTTAATATAACACATTTTTGCAGCTAGGGTTTCTTAAATAGAGAATACCATATCAAATTAAATCAGGTAGGATAATATAATTGGTGGTCAATAATTTTAAACATACCATCCAGTTATAGACAACGAGTTCTTATAATCTGAAGAGAAAGCCTACTTCTCCTAATATATTGCCTCTAATATTGTTTTTATGCCTATACTCGTTACCTTTCTTCCTAAACATTTTGGAGTTTTATTGTTCCTATGCATC